>CM038669.1:665916512-666516512 GCA_021605145.1 Aegilops bicornis | reverse complement strand
GGAGCTGCAGTTCAAATTTGACCCGTTTCCACCTGAATCCGCGGAAATTTGTCTTTTTCACCAGAGGTGGATCAAAACTTTTTATACCTAACCATTTGGTAAATTGTGCATTAAATATGTCCTAGTATTTTAGAAAATTGATTTGGTACAATTTTGCAACAAATATATTATAGGTCCTTCACAAAAAAACTCACTTTGGGCACTCGAAAAATGGAAAATGAATTTAAAAGAACTCATTTCTCATAACTCTTTAAAAAAATATTTGTCTTATTTCAATTTGTGATTATTCCTGAAAACTATAGTCAAATTTGCTGACGCAATGAGAAGTTTTTTTTTCATATTTTCAGGTCATAATAAAATAGCTAACTTAATTTAGCACCTTAGTTTTAGTCAATTACAACCAATTCAAATGGTCAAACTATCATACCGGTATACTGCGTTTTGATTGGTCGAGGGGCCTCTCACGTGGCTCCTGGATAAATCACCGTCGAATCCTTCTGGATCCAACGGCCCTCACCTCACCCTCTCACGGTCTCACCCACCCACTACGAGCTACCCCTAAAAAAACCATCGCACGCCACTCCTCTCTCTCCTCCAATGTAACCCTAGCACTCTCACCTCTCTCCTCCCTCCGATCCACCGCCACCGCACACAACTCCTCCTTCTGGATCCACCGCCGCCGCCCCAACCCCACTCCCTCCCTCTGGATCTCGACGCGCCGCCGCCCCCACTCCCTCCCTCTGGATCTCGACGCGCCGCCGCCCCCACCCCACTCCTCTGACGTTCCCCACACACTCTCACCACTCGGAGACCCCCACCCTCGCGGATCCAACGTGCCGGCGCCTCCTCCGATCCAGATCGACACGCCCCTTCCGCCACCCCCGCTGTCGCCGCCCCGACCACCCCACTTCCGCCACCCCCGCCCGCTCCGCCTAATCCACCGCTGCCCCCGACGCCATGGCGGACGCCGACAGCAGCAGCAACCCGCTGCTCGCCGACTTCTTCTTCCCGCCCTTCAACCGCGTCGACCGCGTGCACCTTCTCTCCCAGTCCCAGATCGACCCGGTGTCCAGGACCCACGCGAAGCGATGTAGATCGGCTGCGTCGCCCCACCACTGCCTCCTTCCTTCCTCCCTCTGCTTCGACCTTCTTCCGTGCTCGATGATCCCGTGCTTGTTGCGCCTCCTCTACTCCGACCTTCTCCAAGCCATCCTTGGAGCTCCATCGTCAAGGTGCCTGATTCGTTTCGATTTAGATTCGCTTCTGCTTTTGGTTGTTGCTCAGTTCTGTACTGTTGGTGATGCCATGGTCCTCCCTTTCCATTGCTGCAGGAGAAGAAGAAAAAACCCTAGCTAGGCCTGGAGGATGTGTTGGAGTGGAGAACCACCCGAGCAGGGAGGGAGGAAGCAAGGAAGGTCACCATGGACCTCGCCCAACTACCACCCTGCAGCTGCAGGTAATCGCCTCCCTCTCACTGCCTTGTCAGACCTGAAGATGCAGTGTCTCTGTGCAGTTTGTGCAGTTTGTGAAGATATTTAGTAATCTCCGCATCTGATTTGAGCAGTTTGTGCACATCTTGTTTGGTTGTCTGGAGGAATGGGGCGGTGCTGCGTGCAGGCGCAGGAGAATAAGCCACGGGTGAGGAAGACTAAGGAGGAGCGGAGGGAGATGGTCGAGTCCTACGTCGACACTTACTGCCCCCATATCTTTCCCCTCTCGCCTCAGTTATAGTTTTGAATTTTGTGTGTGTAGGCATGTACAGTCTAATTAACATGCTCATTCTTCTGATTTATATAGAAGTTGATGCTGTTGGTAGTTTGTTTTGCAACCCTTTGCAGAAAGTTTGCATTGCAAGCCTACTTCTCTAGCGCATTGTTTCTTAGAATCATGATGCAACCTATATGTTCTATGATTTTTATGTTTTTTTTGCGGCTTGATCTAGACTACGATTATCCACTGCTCTTATTTTTGTAATTTGGTCTATATGATTGGAATGCAATGTTGAGAAAGTATGTCTTCCTCTTGAGCATCGTTTTCAGCAAATGTTTTATATAGAAGTTGATGCCGCGGGTTCAATTTGTTTCGATTTGGCTGGGTATGAGTCCCCTTGTTGCAAGGTGACGACTTGTCTCTCCCTTTGTTCGTTTCGCTCTGGCCACCGTCAAGTGTTTGATTGGAGTATACGCGAGGAGAATATGTCATGTATTTCATTAGACAAATAATACTGCCTGTATTTGCATGCTTGCAGGAATGTGTCAAATACTTGTTATGTACATGTAGTGGCACGAGAGTCAAGATTTACTAGTGCTTGCCTTCTTGTGTTATCTAGACACATTGGTTAATCTTCTTTTCTTGTGATTTCCCAATTCAATATCTAAGAAATGAATCTATAGACTTTAATGAATTCGGTGTATGATCCTGATGAGAATTATATGATATCTACCTGTTTTTATCCTTGACCAGTATCAATTGTGGTAGCTCTTAAGTGACACATACTTTTTCTCGCTTCGAGTTCCTAAGCATGGTATTATATTTTTGTTAGCTAGAACATACAATCTTTGAATTTGCTGAACATTAGTAGCTAAATAAGTTGTGCCCCCTTGATGTCTCAATTGTTACATTACATCTAAAAAAGTTAGCCTCAACTAACTATGAAATTTAGAATGTTCAAATTCAGATATTAAGTTCTCAAACTGGACCTGCTTTGGGACTTATATATACACAAATTAGTACTGAAGTAGGTTTGTATGATCTCCTATTAGTAAAATTATAGCATAAATAACTTCCCATGTAGTTCTTCTATTTTTAGTTTGGGTTCAAGTGATTGGTAGGCCTAGTGGTTGTGCGATTCTGTGATCCTATCGTGTAAAATTTATATGCACTCCTCATATGAATCTGTGATCATATCCAGTGAAATTTATATGCATGTTCCACTCCATTGTCTACACATTTACTTAGTAATACATACTTCTGCACTTCTGTTATGCTTCTCTCTTTGTTTGTATGAGGCGGCCAGGCTGACTATTTTGTAGCAGTCAGCTTCCATAGTGTTTGTATGGAGTCGAGATAATTGTGTTTTCCTTGGCAGTAGGTCAGCAGACACCGGTCCTGCTATATATGCTAAGCTGCCGCTAGTATTCGTGCGATGTTGTCGGCTTAGAGCATCATCTCCAATAGCTGCTGCCTGTTGATGTGCTTGTTGTGGTGTCATGTGCTTCTCCTGAATCTGGTGTACGCTTAGCTGATTAAACGTGCAATTTCATTTAGTATTTTGGTCTGATGGTGTTTCTTTTTTTTGGCTCAAGTGCTTAACTGATGAGCTTATGCTGAAGTGTGCTGATTTTGCACATTGAAATTGATAGGAGATACTATGGATGTAAGATTCATTGTTTGTTCTTACTCACTATGTGTTTAACTGATGATGATTGTTGTTGTTAGAAATTATGATTGCTTGTGTCTTAATTTTTTTCTTCTATAATGATGATATGAAATGTCATGCAGGTCCTTATTGGTGCTGCTGCTGTTGCTGTGATTGTCGGAGGTGTTGCTGCCGCATCTGGCGAAGCTGCAGTCCGAGAAGGTCAAGGATAAGATCATCCTCGATGGGAACGCCATTGAGCTCGTCTCCCGCTCTGCCGCCCTCATCAACTAAGTAAATCAAACAGGACCCAGAACCTGTCTTTGTTCATGTGCATGCTGTGCTGCTTGAATAATTTGGTCGATGAGATGCAAATGATATTGTATCATGTTTGCTTATGCTCTTTGCGGAAACTAGTATGCTAGATGTCCTTAGAAATCATTGCAATGCATGTCTTCAGATGTTGGATGTCGAGTGTTCTTTCTTTGCGTTGCATATATTGCTGCTTGTGCTGTTCAACATGATGCAAATAGGGCTACTTCTGCCGTTGTGCTGTTGTTTGTGTTTTGTCCAGTTTTGGCCTATATAGTTGCTTCTTTCTCTTCATGTATTATTATGTGCTCTGTAATGATTTGGTTTTTCTTCCATATGATCTGCTTCTACATTCTGTTCCTGTGTAATTTGATGTGCAATGATTCAATTTTTGGTTCCATATAGTTAATCTGCTTCCATGCTCTATTCTTGTACAATTTTCCTGCTGTTCTTGCTGTTGTATGTGTTCGCCTTCCAGGGACAACATATATGGACAACATATATATGCTCAATACACTCTACTTGTTTTCCTGTATAGTTTTCTTACCTTTTTTTTCCTTTATGTTCACTCTTTTTCAGGAGCTCAAGGCCTAATTTTTTCCCTTTATGTTCACTCTTTTACTGGAGCTAGAGTCCTAATTTTTTGAGTGTGAAGCCGTGAAGCGAAGTGCGAAGGAGTGAAGCTGTACTTTGCAAAGAGTTCTTTTGGCTCTATAGTAGACTGTAAATTGTAATATTTTAACGGATTATAAAAGGCTAATGTAGTGTTATTTGATCTGTCCTGTTTGAAATATTGGCTGTTTGAAATAGTGGTTATGTATGTTGAGAAGATATGTAAACTTCACGAGTGGAATACTCTAGTCATAAGGCTCGAAGAATTGTCAGCAGATTAGATTCGTGGATTATTATTGTTAGCCTTAGACGCACAATTCGGATGTAGATCTTCTCCTCTGTAGACCGACCCTGTGTAACCCTAGCCCCCTCCGGTGTCTGTATAAACCGGAGGGTTTAGTCCGTAGGACTAATGATCATCATCTACAATCATACCATAGGCTAGCCTCTAGGGTTTAGCCTCTCTGATCTCGTGGTAGATCCACTCTTGTAACACTTATATCATCAAGATCAATCAAGCTGGAAGTAGGGTATTACCTCCATCGAGAGGGCCCGAACCTGGGTAAACATCGTGTCCCCAGTCTCCTGTTACCATTAGCCTTAGATGCATAGTTCGGGACCCCCTACCCGAGATCCGACGGTTTTGACACCGACATTGGTGCTTTCATTGAGACTTCCTCTGTGTCATCGCGATAAGGCTTGATGGCTCGCCTCGTTGTCAAGGACAACATCACCACCGGGGGAGCCCTGGCTTTGGGCCAAACTCTCCGGCTGGGCGGCTTCGTTATGGCCGCCCGATCGGCTGTCGTGCCGACAATGACTTCTCAGATCATTAAAAATAGCCTCCACGTTGATTCGGAATTTGCTGAACAGATGGATCCAATGGAGCTCTTCTCCCTCAATGAGCTCTTGGATCGCATCGCCGCTCTGGGCGTCGCTACGGACTATGATCGGATCGGGCTTAAATCCGACCAAAGGGAGATTCACTCTCCGCCGATCACCCATGAGATAGCGGTAGTGGAAGAGCATCATCCTAATTCTCCCTCTACCTTGAGGACGAACTATGTCCGGATTTCCGAGCTCTCTGAGCCGGACACCCGCTCGCGGGAGGACATGACCCAGGCCCCGGACTCAACATCGGGTGTCGGGCTGAAGAAATCAGGCAACGCCCCAGAAACCGAGCCTTTAAGCTCGGAAGCCTCTTTGCCCCTGGGTCCTACATTTCAAGTAGCCCCGTTCAGCAGCGGATACCATGCCCTCTTAGGGCGGGACGCATTCACGAGTTTTCAGGCTATACCCCATTACGGGTACATGAAGCTTAAAATGTCCGTGCCAACGAAATCATCACTCTAGCTAGTGATCCAGACGTCGCACTCCGCATCGAAAATAAAATTGCCGCACTAGCCCTGGAGGCATTATCAGAAGCCTTCGCGGCCGAAGAGCTGACAACACTATGAGCAATAGTGGACAGAGACGACATGATACTCGACAAGCGACCTAAATCCACTTCCTTCAAGCCAACGGATGAGATAGTCAAATTTCAGGTCCATCCAACGGACCCTTCAAAGACAGCTTCCATAGGGACACAACTGAACCCTACAACCGATGCCGCACTGCGCGACTTCCTACGGGAAAATTGGGATATTTTTGCCTGGCACCCTTCAGACATGCCGGGCATCCCACGCAGGCTGGCCGAACACAGCCTCAATATATTAAAAGGATACAAGCCAGTCAAGCAGACTCTTAGGCGCTTCTCAGAGCCTAAGCAGCAAGCCATGGGAGAAGAGCTAGCCAAGCTACTCGAAGCCGGATTCATCAGAGATATCAAGCATCCGGATTGGCTAGCAAACTTGGTAATGGTACCAAAAAAGGACAAATCCTGTCGCTTGTGTGTCGATTTTAAAGACATCAATAAAGCTTGCCCTAAGGATCCCTTCCCCCTCCCCCGCATTGATCAGCTTATCGATGCCACCGCAGGACACGACTCATTGTGTTTCCTCGACGCATACTCCGGATACCATCAAATAAAGATGGCGGAGTCCGACCAGGCTGCAACAGCCTTCATCACCCAGTACGGGCCCTTCTGTTTCAACACCATGCCCTTCGGGCATAAAAACGCCGGCGCGGCCTATCAACGCGTGATTCAGACATGCCTGGAAAAACAAATCGCCAAGACAGTAGAGGTCTACATAGACGATGTGGTCATCAAAACAAGACACGTCGAAACCTTAATAGACGACTTGAGGCTTACGTTCGATAATCTCCAAACATACGACATCAAGCTCAACCCGGAGAAATGTGTCTTCGGGGTACCCTCCGGAAAATTGCTCGGCTTCATCGTTTCCAATAGAGGAATTGAAGCCAATCCGGCAAAAATCCGAGCTTTGTCACAGTTGGCTATCCCAACAGACCTCAAGCAGATACAGAAACTAACTGGATGTGTGGCTGCCTTAAGCCGCTTTATCTCCCACTTGGGAGAAAAGGCACTACCCTTGTATCGCCTTCTTCGACGCACCCAACACTTCGAGTGGACGAATGCGGCCACGGCCGGACTGGAAAAAATAAAGGCGCCCTTGCCCACCTATCCAGTTCTGACCGCGCCAAATATTGGCGAACCCATGCTGTTATACATAGCCGCAACTAACCAAGTTGTGAGCGCAGTGCTCGTCGTCGAACGAGAGGCAGACGGACACAAGTTCCCGCTCCAAAATCCGGTATATTACGTGTCCACTGTCCTCACTCCATGTAAATCTCGGTATGCGCACTATCAAAAGATAGCGTATGTGGTCTTCATGGCATCCCGGAAACTACGACACTACTTTCAAGAGTGTTCGATCACGGTGGCCTCCGAAGTTCCACTCAATGACATAATAAATAACTGCGACGCAACATGCCAAATTGCTAAATGGGCTATTGAGCTCCTTCCGTTTGACATAACATACAAACCACGACGGGCCATTAAGTCGCAAGTACTGGCTAACTTCGTCGCCAAATAGACACAGGCCGAACTCCCTAAAGAGTACGGCGCGTACTCAAATTGGATCATGCATTTCGACGGATCCAAAATGCTGGCCAGATTGGGAGCAGGTGTCTCCCCCACCAGAGATACGGTGCAGTACGTCCTCCAAATATTATTCACAGATTCCAACAATGCAGCCGAATACGAGGCTCTGTTGTATGGTCTTCGGATGGCAGTCTCCATGGGCATTCAACACCTCGAAGTGCGCGGGGACTCGAACCTCGCAATATCTCAGATAAATGGAGACTTTGACGCCAAGGACCCGAAAATGGCGGCTTATCGCAATGCCATCCTCAAAATGTCAGCTCGGTTCGAGGGGCTCGAATTCCACCCTGTGGTCAGAGAAAATAACCAATCGGCCGATATCCTCGCCCGCATCGGTGCTAAACGCGGCCCCGTCCCACCTACTATCTTCCTGGAAAGGCTGTTCAAGCCGTCCGTGGTATGGGACGGGGAGTCCGGCACTATGAATCCGGCGCCGAACACAACCCCAGATTCTGAACCTTCTGACGTAATCGGAGGTTCTGCCACCGAAACAACACCTTCGGCCCACGAAATAATGGCTGTCATCGCTCCGTGGACCGAGCCCTTCTTGGCCTACCTTAATAGGCAGGAGCTCCCCGAAGACCAAAATGAGGCACGATGTATCGTGCGATGCTCTAAAGACGACAAAGTCCATGAAGGAGAGCTCTACAAGAAGAGCGCCACCGGAGTGCTCCAACGATGCATCTCCGAAGAGGAAGGGAGGCAGCTCTTAGCCGAAATCCATTCCAGACTAGGCGGGCACCACGCAGCAGCCCGCGCTCTCGTAAGCAAGGCCTTTCGGACAGGATTCTACTGGCCGATAGCCCGGGCAGACACACAGGACCTTGTCCAACATTGCGTTGGTTGCCAATTATTTGCCAATTAGAGCCATATGCCCCCTTCCGCTCTCCAAACAATCCTCATAACTTGGCCCTTTGCAGTCTGGGGGCTGGATATGGTGTGACCCCTTAAAGGGGGAAGCCATAAGAAAAAAATACCTATTGGTCATGGTGGACAAGTTCACCAAATGGATAGAAGCCAAACTAGTTAAAACAGCCTAATCCAGACCAGTGATAGACTTCATATCAGAGGTTATACACCGTTACGGTGTCCCCCACAGTATCATTATTGACAATGGCTCGAATTTTACAGCCGAGGAGGTGAAAGCCTGGTGTGGTAAAATGGGCATTAAGCTCGACTACGCCTCTGTCTATCACCCCCAAACAAACGGTCAGGTCGAACATGCAAATGGTCTTATCATGAGTGGCATCAAACCCAGACTAGTGCGATCCTTGAAGGAATCAGACACGCATTGGGTCGAGGAGCTCGACTCCGTACTCTGGGGGCTGCGGACCACGCCGAATCGCACCACCGGATACACACCATTTTTTATGGTATACTGCGCAAAAGCAGTGCTGCCCTGCGATATAATTCATGACTCACCTCGCGTGCGCATGTATGAAGAGAAGGAATCCGAGTTAGACCGGCAGGGCAACTTAGATGCTTTGGAGGAGCGTGATGTCTTAAAAGCCCGATCCGCATTCTATCAGCAACAGGCTCGAAGGTATCAAAGCAGAGAAGTAAGGGCCAAAGCTTACAACATTGGCGAACTCGTTCTACGCCTACCTGAGAAGAAGGACAAGCTCAAACCCAAGTGGGAGGGTCCCTTCATCATTGATAAAGTTCTCACCAGAGGAGCGTACCATCTACGCAGTGCATCTGACAACAGACTCGAGCTGAACCAATGGAACGCGGCCAGACTCCGGAGATTCTACGCCTAGCGCCGAACCCAGTGTTCGTCTCCTTAACTCCGCCCCTTCAATTATGTTCTCTTCCCTCCTTTCTCGCCCCTTCTTCCTTTTTTTACAGCCTTAAAACCGTACAGAAGCCCTAAGCACTCTGGCCGCATTATGCGCGCATACTATACCTGGGGGCTTCCTATTCGGAAGCTATATAAATAATCACTTTAATGGCTTCTGGCCAAGCCACATATGCATTTTTTCTTTCCATATGTGCCTTTTCTTCACCATTATATGCGTCGATATTACTTAAGTTTTGGCCATGCTGGGTTGTCTGGCTCTTGTATTTATACCCTACATTCCCGTTAATTCGGCTAGGGCATAAGGGGACCAACTCTGCGATTGTTACAGCCGGTTGAGCCGGATGTGTACCTCGGACTGGGTGAAGCCGAAAGCTAGCGTTCTTAAGGGAATATTCGGTCGGTGAACAAAAGATGTCCTCGTTCTAACAATGAAAATACCCAGATGTTTTGTTTCCTGCGCTTTTGCTCGCAGTTCGGACATGCACATCAATGCATGCGTACCCATAGAAAGAAACCCCTAACGGAACTATTCTCTCCTGAAGATGTTTCTTACTATCCATGTAATATAACATAACTAGTTGTGTACTTGTCTGTTCAAGCACTTATGACCCCTACGCATGGTTTCCATGCATGCCCCGGTTTTTCATAACTGTGTGGGTATTCGGATACACCCCGGACTGTCGGATCCGGGGGCTGAAGCGAAAAGGTCCGCAATGACAAATGATTTTTAATCCGGCTAGAAAGTACACGAGCCCATTCAAAATTATATAATCATACTGACTGGCTGTACTCTTCCTCTATACCATCCAACAGGTTGTCTAGCTTACAATCCTGCTGGGAATACTTCGCAGCTAATGCTACTTGATCATACACCAAACTAACGGGTATCTCTTGTCCATCTAGCCCAGCCGGTCCGACTTTGGCCATATGGTTTAGGTCAGTCTTGGCGTATCGCGTCTTCACCATGGCCCACGCTTCTCTAGCGCCTTGACGGCAGGCTGATATCTTCCATAATCGGAAGCGCCACCGTGCTCCTTTGAGCATCTCTACAAGTTCGCCCATGCCTCCGGGCAGGGAAGTCGACGGCCACAAAGCCTGGGCAATACCCTGCATCACCTGCCGATCTTGTTCGTGCAACTGTGAAAGCTCTTGCAGCATATCGCCTATGGAGCCGGGCATCTCTTCTTCAGGGCGCCACGTCACCATACCTGCAGACATAACTTTGTCAATACGCCTCCTCGCCGAACTATGCCACAGTTCGTTCAAGCACTTACTATAAATGCTGCGTTGAAGCCTCCGGTTCTCCTTCACAGAGTCCGCAAGCTGAGCCCGAATATCTTTCAATTCAACGCTCAGTTGGAGATTAGCATCCTGCAGCTTATTCTTCACCTGAATAGACTGCGTCAACAAACACTCGCCCGCCTTCAGTTGACTCCGAAGATGCAGCTCATTGTCACCCACATCCTCCGGATTTCCTCCGGGATTATCTGCCGAATATTTTCGTCAGATTTACACACCATGCCGAACACACAAAATGGCACAAGAATCATTACCAGAAGAAATCTTTTTGGATCCCTCTTGTTCGGCTACATTAGCCTTCATTTGAGCTTTACACTCCTCCAGCTCTTGAGATAACTGGGAGTTCTTCTCTACAAGAACCTGTGCATTTAATGGTCCTTGAATCAGTTGTGCCAACTGTTTCAAGTCTCAGGGGCTACTACTATACATACTTGTTAAATTTTCTTACCCATATATCCTTCACATATTGGTCCGTTGATCTGGCAAGTCCATCTTGAGCAGCGCGGATATAGGTGTGTCCGAAATTGAAGGCATTGAACACCTCTTCGGAAAAAATACCACCGTGGAGTACGGCTCACCGGCGCCGGTGATTCATGGCACTCTCCACCTCCAAATTGGTGGCGGAAAGCATATCCGTATCCTCCTCAGGAGGATAGTTTCGCATCGTCACGTCCGCCTCCGCCCATGAATCCGGTCCAGGAATCCGGCTGCTAGAGGCATCGCCGGTAGGGTTCCCGGGCACACTTCGGCTTTTCCTATCAAGACGTAATTAAAGCCGTCTCGCCTTGGCAATAAGATCAAATGAGCCACGGTTCAAGTTTGACGAATACCTCTGTGCCTGCGTGTCGCTCCTGACCGCCGTCCTTTTGAGCCTGCCTTGTCTAGGCGCCTCTTGCTGAGGAGGCCCCGCGGGTTCTGCGTGACATCCCACCTACTGTTTCTATAAAAGTACGGCATGCGAGCTTAAGGTATGGCAAAACGAAGGAATTCTTTCGAAAGGTTGGAGCTCCTGCACTGCTTACGTGTGACACGGGAAGCAGTCCGGGATAATCCGCGATGATGGCCACTAAGGAGCCGTCACTGCTCGCCTGGTAGAAAATCCCGTCGATGAATTCCACAGATATGTCTGGATCTTCTTCAAGTCCGGGGTCAAGAGCCCGGCCGGGATCCTCCGGCTGTGAGGGGCTGTTGAATTCTTTCACGACCCTCCTTAGTTCCTGTTTTGAAACAACAAGGTAAATAATTGTGGCAAAGAAGATGAGAATGGATAGAGTTGAGTAAAAGATGGCAACTTACCCAGCTTCAGGGGTTGTACATGGAAAATCTGTCCCGCGGTTTGAGGCGGAGGAACTCCTCCTCTTCTCCTTTATACAACTCGGACAGTATCCTCGCCAAAGATGTGGCGGAGTCCGGACCTTATATTGAAGTGCCACAAGGGTTTTCCCCTATATTGAAGTGGCTACACTCCCCTCATAATGCATATTGACATGACTTCAATTGTTGTCAATCATGATTTGGCTAGGGTTTGTATCCGTCTCATCAGATAGAAGACTTCCCTCTTTTCTTCCTCCTGGGGCTCCGAGGGCGCCATCTTTGGCGTTTCTTCAGCGGAGCATTTGTGAACTCAGGAAGGCCCGTCCGGACTGGGTCCGAAAGGGGAACATCGTCAACGTAAAACCACTCCGAGGGCCAGTCATCGGGCGCCTTCTTTGGAGTACCGGACAGGTATCCGTTCTGGGCGATGCGCCATATTTCGGCTCCGCCCACTTGATATATAGATCCCTCCTGGTTGCGGGGGACGAGGCAGAATAACCGCTTGCATAGCTTGAAATGAGCCTCGCAGCCCAGGAACAGCTCGCAGGCAACGTAGCCCGCAATATGCAGTATGGAGGCGGGAGTAAGATTATGCAGCTGGAGGCCATAAAACTCCAGGAGCCCGTGGAGGAATGGGTGGAACGGAAACCCGACGCCTCTTAGCAGATACGGGACAAGGCATACCCGCTCCCCCATAGAAGGGTTGGAGAATCTCTCCGCTTGCTACCCGCCATTATAGGTGGCTAGTTCGGATCAGACAGGGACCATGTACGCGGGCGGAAGAAACTCTTTGGTCTACAGCTCTATTAGGCGGCTGTGAGGGACAAAACGCTTTTCCCAATCCCCTGGCTTCGAGCTGGGGGAGCGGCGAGCTGGGCTGCGGCGACCGGTCATGACGGGATGACCTCTTTTGGGCGCGCTCTGCGGAATGCTTGCCCCCTCCGGCCAGTGGGGCAGGCCAAGAAAAGCCGAGAACGATGGCAGCCTTAACAAGCCTCATGACCCGATTTTGTGCGGGCGAGGACAGCTGGTTGGCCCGTAAAGGCACCAGCGACCCATGCACGTCCGAAATCCGAGACGGCAACGGGAAGCCACGGCACACTAAGAGCAAACGTCGGAATAATGATAGTCCGGACAACACAGCGGTCAACGCCGGATTCAGGGGCCCTCGACCTGGTCAAGGGAAAAAACCATTTAACGGCAGTAAAGAGGAACCATCCGGCCTGAACAAAGTCCTGGACAGATTGTGCCAAATACATGGCACTTCCGACAAACCTGCAAATCATACCCACAGACAATGTTGGGTTTTCAAGTAGGCCGACAAGTTAAATGTCGAACATAAGGGAAGAGAAACACCAAGCAAAGACGAGTATGAGCCTTGCCAGCCGAACACTAGGGGCCAAAAACAATTCCCACTGAAAGTCAAAACGGTAAACATGGTACAGGCAACTCACACCGAGTTCGTAGCCCCCCCAATTTAATACCTGGGCAACATGCCCGATCACTTTTGATCATAGGGACTATCCGGCCAGTATCCGGCACGGAGAATCGGCGGCCTTGGTGCTCGACCCAATAATTGATGGATACCATCTTACTCGCGTCCTAATGGACGTCGGCAGTAGTCTTAATTTGATATATCCAGACACCATCCACAGGATGGGGATAGACCCATCCAAAATAAATCAAAACAACGCCACCTTCAATGGAGTAATTGCAGGCGTTGTGGCCCATTGCCGGGGCTCCCTCGTGTTAGAAGTAACATTCGGTACTCCCGACAATTTCAGACGCGAGAACTTACTCTTCAACATCGCTCCCTTCAACAACGACTATGATGCATTGCTGGGAAGACCGGCCTTTGCTTGCTTTAACGCAATACCAAACTATGCCTGCCTTAAACTCAAAATGCCTGGTCCACGCGGCATCATCACGGTTAGCGGAAACAAAGAACAGTATGCGGCAGTTCTCGCCGCCGGACTCTAGGCGGCCTCTCCCACCGGAACGCATGACTGGTCGTCATGACCACAGACACGGTTAGACGAGTCCAATACACTATTTTTCATAGTGGCTCGGATAAACCTGAGCCAGGGGCTGTACATGTGTCCCCATAAGTAATACGAGGGGCTGCAAACATGTAACACAAACCCACAATTCGGCTCTGTAACATCCCAAATTTTCAATTTGGCATGTTAAACATAGGTCATCCATGCATATCATATTTTATTGCATTTCGTTTGATATCCTCGAAACCCTAAGCAGCTCAAGGACCCTCAGAGAGAGTTGAGGATTTTTCCAATTTTCATATTTGAATTTTATCAAATAATGAAGACGAGGATTTTGATTTTAATTATTTTCTCTCCGGAAAATATTTCATTTTAAAATAATAAATGAGGGGAGATAATATGACTTCTCCAAAATAATTGAAATATCGGAGGAAAAATGTTAAAATCATTATTTGGTTTTTATTTGATTTGATTTGCGCTAGAAAAATTTGCATGTTTTAAAAAATTGCATTTTAGGGGCCAAGAAAAGTTCATCTTGTTCTAAATATTTCATTTAGACGGAGAAAACTTGTTTTGGTATCTTTTTAGATTTTTTTCTAGGATTTTTCTAGGTTTCGGCGGAACGTTTTAAAAAAAAAGAGACCCGCGCCCGACTAGGCCTAGGGCCCAGCCGAGCAGGCCGGCCCAGCCGCCCGCTGCCGCCTCCTCAGCCTTATTGTCGCCGACCGGACTCGAGTCCGAGCCGACTCACGCCGCCAGCGCCTTGCCCTCCTCCAAGCCGCCACCGCTGCCCCTTTATATACGCCGCCACCCCTCTAGCCATCACCACCACCGCCGCCTCCGGGCCGGAGCCGAGCCGAGCCTCGAGCCGCCCGCCCCGCCGAGTCGCCGCCGCCCGCCCTAAGCGCTGCCGCCGCCGCCTCCCGCCGCCACCACGCCCTCGCCGAGCCCCGCCGCCCCTCACCGCCCGCCGGAGTCGCCCCGCCTCGCCGGCCGACCTCGCCGGATGTAGCCGCCCCGCCGCCCGGTTTTTTTAAAGAAAAACCCCTTCGGTTTTTTTAGAAAAACTCTAGTTCGTTTTTTATATAGATCGGTTTTATTCTCCGGTTTATTTACTTAGCGAGCGTTCGCTCGTTCGTTCGTTTTGACGAACGTGTTCGTCGTTTAGTTTCTGCTAACGAACGTTCGTTCGTTAAGCCGTTCGTCGTTTTTTCTTTTTATCGGAATTATTCCGCGATTTTCCTGATCGTGATTTCTGATCCGATGTTCGTACTAGTATAACTTTTCGCTCGTTTATCGGAATCAGGCGATTGAAGCTCCTGGAGTTTCATCTCGAACCCCTCTTTCCGAATAATCAACTCAAACAAGTTTTTGTCTCTGTAAAATTTGACCCTAGTTCAGATTAGTAAACGCATTTTTTTCTTTCGCCGTTTGAGTTTCATTGCTCCGTTTGGTTTGATTCTTTTTGCGAACCGGAGTTCTTAATTTGAACTTTCTGGTCGGCCTCTTTCAGTTGAAGTTTCGTTTGTGCATCTTTGCTTCTTGCTTATGTATGTATTGTTTGCTTGCGATAGAATTCCCGGAGTGCGAAGCGTGTTACTACAAGTCTCTAGGATTCACGGATCATCAGCAAGGCAAGTAACACTTTGATCATACTCTTTTCATACCCAGTTTTTATGCATTAGTTTCAACCCTCAAACATTGCATGGTTAGGATGTCATTAATTTGTCGGTTGGGAAGTAGATGATGAGGTAGGAACCTATTGCCCTGTTACTGTCAAACCCTTGGGAGTTACTTCTACGTATTGTCTATATTGCTATGCTATGCTCGTAGACGTGGATTGGGTTTGAGTGTTTTCCATGACAGATGTGAGATTGTTAATTAAAGGTTTAACTTAAGGTGGCAACTCTAATACACATCTGGGTGGATTGAGGCACCGGGGAACCCGGTGTTGTCCGCTTTATTTTGAAATCTCGGGAACCCGTGTGATCTTCCTATGGACCGCCACCCAGGCTCAAAGGGAACTTAGATTATTCATGCTAAAAACTTCCGTGTGCAGCCACAAGCTATTATGGGCTCTAGCATAGTTGAGTAAGTTACGTGAAGCTCTTGAAGAGGTAGATCAGCAGGTAGTGGGTTTTGTAGGTTTGGTATGATCTACCCGGAGTAGAGAGTTAATGTTTCTGAAAGATTGTGTCTCGGTCATCCGCTTTCTCAAACACCATGTAGTGCGAGAAATCAACGGAGGCGATCGAGTCTTGTGGGGAAAAGTGCAAACCTCTGCAGAGTGTACAATCTAATCATGGTTAGCCGTGTCCCCGGTTATGGACAATTCTCGAGTATCTAGTACCGAGTATTCACATGTATCTCATCACTCTTAACTAATATTGCTGGGATGTTAATTACCTTAATTGGGATTGAGTTGGGTTTATACCTTCTCAATGATGTTTCAACCACCATGATAGTTAAATTAAAATTTATTCCTTTGTTGTAGGGAAAATTGGCTTTTCAAAAAATCAGAATCAGAGAGCTTTCCACCAGCCAAATATGCATGTAGTGGTAGCATTATTCTGTTATTGCTCTATTGTGTTACATTGCCGGCATATTCCATGTGTCGACCCGTTCTCGGGCTGCAACGTATTATGTTGCAGACTTTTCAGACGAGGAGTAAGGTTCGATAGGTCGTTGCCGTGCAGCTCAGCTATGTCGTTGGAGTTGATGGACTCACTTTATCTTCCAAGCCTTCCGATGTTATCATGTTAGATGGCCTTAAGCCATATTATTGTAATAAGTTATCTTTTGAGACATTCGATGTAATAAGTGTGTGATTGCTACTCTGTTATAAATCCTTCGAGTACTGTGTGTGTCAGCATTACCGATCCAGGGATGACACGGAAGCACAGAGACTTGACCACCTGAGGTCGGGTCGCTACAAGATGGTATCAGAGCACACGTTGAGTGTAGGACACGACCACTAAGATAAACCATAGGTCACTCTTCTCTACTTATTTCTGACTCCTCTCCATTTTTCCACTCTTTAGGATGACGGAGATGAAGAACAAGTTTGCACAACCGGATGAAGACACACCTTTTGGACGCCACTTGAAGGAAGTCACTAGGTACCTGAATATTGGAATACCAGGCTTCACCGGACGCATAACGCCACTTTACCAGAAGAAGAGCGCTGGATGATTCAAGTACAAGTTCCAGGAAGGACATTCTCGCCAACTTCCAAGCCCATAGAGTTTTCTCTCGAAGCACCCACCTGGAGCCTTGGCAAGAGTATGGCAGCTCACATTACCACGGGACGCATTGGAGAAGTCTACAACGGGGAGCTTAAAGACACCATATATCAAATATGTGGGCGCCGAGACGAGCAATGGGAAGTAATCAACACCAAGAAGGATAGATCCATTGCAGCTTACATCCAGGAGCTAAACCAGCACATTCGACATCAGGAGAACCAGATGTGCGCAGACATGATGGAGATGAAGAAGGCGAAAACTAGGATCATCGAGCTGGAGGAAGAACTCAAGTTTACACGAGATGGATATGAGGAGGAAATCAAGACACTACTGGAGAAGAATGACGACCTAGTGAAGAAGATCGGAGTCTTCATGGGAGGATCAGCACCGGAAGAAGAGGAAGAAGATCCCACTTGTCCGGACAACTACATCATCATCGACGATACCAATTCCGATCCAAGTGATGATGACTATGAAGACGAAGCTGGAGCAGACATCATGGAGTCTTCCACAGATCAAAATTTCTAGATGACCACCATATAATAGTAGTATTCCCCGATGTAACTAGTAGTAGTTGAGCACTTTTGCGATAGTCCTAGACCGTCTGTATGCCCTTGCTTGATTGATTGAATAAATGTTTGTGTTTGCCTCATATGCATATGGGTAGTGTTTTTCCCCTATATCTTTTTCTATTCTAATCTCTTCCATCTAAAAACCCTCATATGCCTCTGAGACGTGACCCCGGTTTTGTTTTCCCACTGGAGCTCACCCAGTTGATCCAGCAGCAGAATGCCTTGATGCAATTGCTAGTTCGTAACTGTGGCAATGCCAACAACAACCCGCCGCCAAGGACAATTTAACCCGCTTCCCGAGGCTACAACCACCGGTGTTTTCCAAAGAGCACCGAGCCAATAGTTGCTGATGATTGGCTACGCCGTATTGGAAGGGAGTTAACCATCGTAGGATGCACGGATGCTGAGAGGGTGCGCTTTGCCGCACATCAATTGGATGGACCAGCAGCCGCATGGTGGGAGAATTACACGGCTACTTTTCCTATAGCCAATGTCACTTGGGACCAGTTCCAACAAGCTTTTCGCACGCCCATGTCTCAACTGGAGCCATGCAGATGAAGAAGCGTGAGTTTCGCAACTTACGCCAGGGAACCGTCTTGTGGCCCAAAGACGTGGATGAGTTTAGCAAGTTATCACGCTATGCCCCTAATGATGTGGGCCACAGATGTGCCAAGCATGAGAAGTTTATGGAAGGGCTGAATGGTGAGATGAGTATGCAGTTGATGGTGGCAACTTTCAACAACTACCAGGAGTTGTTAGATAAGGCCCTAATGATTGAAGGAAAGCAGTAGCAAATTGAGAGCCGCAAGAGGAAGTATGGACAAGGGAAGTACAACTCAGGAGCTCACCAAAAGCCTCGCTTAACCCCGAACTCGGGAGGACTTGTTCATAACCATGGAGGTCATAACCATACTGGAGGAGGATTGTATAATCAAAATGGTGCGAAGAACGGGAATGGGAATGGAGTCAACAATAATCAGAATCGCTCTAAACCATCTACACCCGCCAAGAGGGACTTAAGCCAAGTTATTTGCTTTAAGTGCGGGAAGACAGGCACTATGCCAATGACTGCCCTGAAGGAAGGAATGGAAACGGAAATGGGAGCGCTGGGAAGAAGCCCAATCCATTCAACAAAGGACAAGTGAACCACGTTAACGTGGAGGAAGTCGAAGAGCAGCCGGACGCGGTAATAGGTAAGTTTTTGGTTCAGTCATTTACCGCTCTTGTTCTTTTCGATACTAGTGCATCGCATTCATACATATCAAGGGGATTTGTTGAAAAGTTTAAGTTACCAACCCAAACCCTTAGGACCCCTCTTTTAGTGAGCTCGTCTGGAGCAGAGTACATGGCTAGCAGATGGTGCACCCAGATACCCCTAATCATTGGTACGCATGTTTTTCGTCTGACCTAATCATCTCGGAGTCACAAGGATTGGATGTGATATTAGGTATGGACTGGATGTCGAGCTATGGAGGAAGTATTGACTGTGCTAGCAAGTCAATTTATCTTACCACCCCGGAGGGAAAAAGGATTAAGTATGTATCTAGGCATGTGCCTAGGAGGAGCCAAGTGAATACCCTCACGGGAGTTGTACAGGAGGAAGTACCTGTAGCAAAAGATTTTCCGGATGTTTTCCCAGAAGAGTTACCAGGCATGCCACCGGATAGAGACATCGAGTTCTTGATAGAGCTATTGCCGTGCACAGGCCAATATCCAAGAGACCCTATCGGATGCCCGCAAATGATCCGAGGAAATCAAAAGCAGATCAAGGAGTTATTAGAGAAAGGTTACATTCAGAGAAGTTCATCACCTTGGGGAGCCCCAGTACTTTTGGTGGAGAAGAAGGATAAAACCCTGAGGATGGTTGTTGATGAGCTCTGAATGAAGTAATGATAAAGAACAAGTATCCCTTACCGATGATTAATGATCTGTTTGATCAGTTGCAAGTAGCTAATGTGTTTTCGAAGATTGATCTACGATCAGTATACCATCAGTTGAAGATCTGAGAGAAGGATATACCAAAGACAGCGTTTACCACACGGTATGGATTATATGAGTATGCGGTCATGTCATTTGGACTGACTAACGCCCCTGCCTATTTCATGAGTATGATGAACAAGGTGTTCATGGAGTATTTGGACAAGTTTTTTGTGGTGTTTATTGATGATATTATGGTATACTTGAAGAACGAAGAGGAGCACGCGGAACACTTGTGTTTGGTTCTCGAGAAACTTCGTGGAACACCGCTTATACGCCAAATTCAGCAAGTGCGAAGTTTTGGTTGAAGGAAGTTGGATTTCTTGGGCATGTTATATCGTGAGAGGGTATAGCAAGAGATCCCAAAGAAGGTTCGGGCCAACATCGAATGGTTGGCACCCACTTGATTGGCGAGATCCGCAGTTTCCTTGGACTGGCAGGATATTATTGGAGATTCATTGAGAATTTTTCCAAGATTGCTAAGCCAATGACTGAATTGCTAAAGAAGGATACTAAGTTCAAATGGACAGAGGGTTGCGAGACAAGCTTTCAGAGTTGAAGAACGGGTTGACTACAGCCCCAGTGCTGACATTGCCAGATATACATAAGGAGTTTCAAGTGTATTGTGACGCCTCACGCTTGGGACTTGGATGTGTGCTTATGCAGGACGAAAAAGTTCTTTCATATGCCTCATGACAACTGAAGCCTCATGAGTTGTACTATGCCATGCATGATTTGGAGTTAGCAGCCGTAGTGCATGCATTAAAGACCTGGAGACATTATCTCATTGGAAACCGTTGTGATGTGTACACGGATCATAAGAGTTTGAAGTACATTTTCACACAGAAGGAGTTGAACCTCAGACAGAGGAGATGGCTGGAACTTATAAAGGATTACGATATGAAGCACCACTATCATCCAGGAAAGGCCAACGTCGTAGCAGACGCTTTGAGCCGGAAGAGTTATGCTAATATCCTTGAAAGTAAAGGATTGCCAAAGGAGTTAGCTGAGGAGATCATGGAACTTCGGTTGGAAATTGTTCCAAGAGGTTTCATTGCAACCCTGGAGGTTCAGTCGACATTGTTGGACAAGATTCGAGAAGCTCAGAAGGAGGACAAAGAGATTGCTGAGATAAGAGAGAAGATGGGCGAAGGTAAAGCCAAAGGTTTTCGCGAGGATGAGCACGATACCTTGTGGTTTGAGGACCGAATTTACGTGCCCAACAATTCGGAGATCGTAGTTAATACTTCAGAGGCCCATGACTCACCATACTCGATTCACCCCGAAACACCAAGATGTATTTGGACTTGAAGGAACGCTTACGGTGGATCTGGTATGAAGAAGGATATTGCCGAGTATGTAGCCGTATGTGATGTATGTCAGAGAGTGAAGGCAGAGCATCAGAAGCCAGCAGGACTGTTACAGCCTATGCCAATACCCGAATGGAAGTGGGACAAACTTGGCATGGACTTTATTACCGGATTACCTAGAACCAAGGTAGGATATGATTCAATATGGGTAGTTGTGGATCGTTTGACCAAAGTAGCTCACTTCATCCCAGTGAAAACAACTTATACAAGTGCCAAGTTGGCCAAGATATATATGTCCAGGATCGTATGTTTGCATGGAGTTCCGAGGAGCATCGTATCAGATAGAGGAACGCAGTTTACTTCAAAGTTTTGGCATCAACTACACCAGACCTTGGGTACCAGATTGGAGTTCAGTACCGCTTTCCACCCACAGACGGATGGACAGACCGAGAGAGTCAATCAGATTCTGGAAGACATGTTGAGAGCCTGTGCGCTAGATTATGGATCTAGTTGGGATGACAATTTGCCGTACGCAGAGTTCTCATATAACAACAGCTACCAGGCTAGTTTGAAGATGGCACCGTTCAAGCCTCAGATGGACGCAGATGTAGAACACCATTGATGTGGGATGAGGTAGGAGACCGTCGATTGTTTGGACCAGATTTGATCAAGGAATCCGAGGAGAAGGTTAAACTGATCGAGAGATGTACTAAAGATTTCTCGATCCGCATGTAAGAGTTATGCAGATTCAAAATGCAAGGAAGTAACCTATGAAATTGGAGATAGAGCCTATCTGCGAGTATCACCCTTGAGGGGAGTGAAACGTTTTGGAGTTAAGGGAAAGTTAGCCCCAAGATTTGTAGGACCGTATCGTGTTTTGGAACGGATGGGAGAAATTGCCTACAAGCTGGAGTTACCTGAAGGATTGTCAGGAGTTCACGATGTGTTTCACGTATCACAGCTGAAGAAGTGCCATGCTGAGATGGACGATATACCGTTAAATGATACAGCGCCCTTGGTGGCGATTGAGCTGGATACTAATCTGACCTATGAGGAAAATCCTATAAAGATTCTTGATTTTGACAGCCGAGTCACTCGCAGCAAGGTTATCAAGATTTGCAAAGTTCAGTGGAGCCACCATACCGAGGAAGAAGCCACCTGGGAGCGAGAAGAGGATATCCGCAAGGACCATCTGCACCTATTTTCTAGCCAACCTAAATCTCGAGGGCGAGATTCATCTTAAGGGGGGTAGGTTTGTAACATCCCAGATTTTCTATTTGGCATGCTATACATAGGTCATCCATGCATATCATATTTTATTGCATTTCGTTTGCAATCCTCGAAACCCTAAGCAGCTCAAGGACCCTCGGAGAGAGTTGAGGATTTTTCCAATTTTCATATTTGAATTTTATCAAATAATGAAGACGAGGATTTTGATTTTAATTATTTTCTCTCCGGAAAATATTTCATTTTAAGATAATAAACGAGGGGAGATAATATGACTTGTCCAAAATAATTGAAATATCGGAGGAAAAATGTTAAAATCATTATTTGGTTTTTATTTGATTTTATTTGCCCTAGAAAAATTTGCATGTTTTAAAAAATTGCATTTTAGGGGCCAAGAAAAGTTCATCTTGTTCTAAATATTTCATTTAGACGGAGAAAACTTGTTTTGGTATTTTTTAGATTTTTTTTCTAGGATTTTTTCTAGGTTTCATGAACGCTTAAAAAAGAGACCAGCTGACCGGGCCTAGGGCCGAGCCGAGCAGGCCCGGCCCGCCCGCCGCCGCCGCCTCACAAGGCTTCGCCCACGACCCGACTCCGGACTCCGAGCCGGAGTCTCCGCTACTGCCTGCCCTCCTCCAAGCCGCCGCCCCGCCGCCTTTATATACGCCCGCCGCCCCCCTCGCCACCACCACCACCGCCTCCCGAGCCCGAGCCGAGCCTCGAGCCCGAGCCGCCGCCCGCCCAGTCGCCGCCGCCGCCCTAGCGTCGCCGCCGCCTCTTCCTCCCACCGCAACCCCGCGCCCTCGCCGAGCCCCGCCCGCCGGAGTCGCCCCGCCTCGCCAGACGACCTCGCCGGTGGTAGCCACCCCGCCGCCCGGTTTTTTTAAAGAAAAACCCCTTCGGTTTTTTTAGAAAAACCCTAGTTCGTTTTTTATATAGATCGGTTTTATTCTCCGGTTTATTTACTTAGCGAGCGTTCGCTCGTTCGTTCGTTTTTACGGACGTGTTCATCGTTTAGTTTCTGCTAACGAACGTTCGTTCGTTAAGCCGTTCGTCGTTTTTCTTTTTATCGGATTTATTCCGCGATTTTCTTGATCGCGATTTCTGATCCGATGTTCATACTAGTATAACTTTTCGCTCGTTCATCGGAATCAGGCGATTCAAGCGCCTGGAGTTTCATCTCGAAACCCTCTTTCCGAATAATCAACTCAAACAAGTTTTTGTCTCTGTAAAATTTGACCCTAGTTCAGATTAGTAAACGAATTTTTTTCTTTCGCCGTTTGAGTTTCATTGCTCGCTTTGGTTTGATTCTTTTTGCGAACCGGAGTTCTTAATTTGAACTTTCTGGTCGGCCTCTTTCAGTTGAAGTTTCGCTTTGTGCATCTTTGCTTGTTGCTTATGTATGTATTGTTTGCTTGCGATAGAATTCCCGGAGTGCGAAGCGTGTTACTACGAGTCTCTAGGATTCACGGATCGTCAGCAAGGCAAGTAACACTTTGATCATACTCTTTTCATACCCAATTTTTATGCATTAGTTTCAACCCTCAAACATTGCATGGTTAGGATGTCATTAATTTGTGGGTTGGGAAGTAGATGCTGAGGTAGGAACCTATTGCCCTGTTACTGTCAAACCCTTGGGAGTTACTTCTACGTATTGTCTATATTGCTATACTATGCTCGTAGACGTGGATTTGGTTTGAGTGTTTTCCATGACAGATGTTAGATTGTTAATTAAAGGTTTAACTTAAGGTGGCAACTCTAATACACATCTGGGTGGATTGAGGCACCTGGGGAACCAAGTGTTGTCTGTTTTCTTTTGGAAATCCCGGGGAACCCGTGTGATCTTCCTATGGACCGCCACCCAGGCTCAAAGGGAACTGAGATTATTCATGCTAAAAACTTCCGTGTGCAGCCACAAGCTATTATGGGCTCTAGCATAGTTGAGTAAGTTACGTGAAGCTCTTGAAGAGGTAGATCAGCAGGTAGTGGGTTTTGTAGGTTTGGTATGATCTACCCGGAGTAGAGAGTTAATGTTTCTGAAAGACTGTGTCTCGGTCATCCGTTTCTCAAACACCATGTAGTGCGAGAAATCAATGGAGGCGATCGAGCCTTGTGGGGAAAAGTGCGCAAACCTCTGCAGAGTATACAATCTAATCATGGTTAGCCGTGTCCCCAGTTATGGACAATTCTGAGTATCTAGTACCTGAGTATTCACATGTATCTCATCACTCTTAACTAATATTGCTGGGATGTTAATTACCTTAATTGGGATTGAGTTGGGGTTATACCTTCTCAATGATGTTTCAACCACCATGATAGTTAAATTAAAATTTATTCCTTTGTTGTAGGGAAAAATTGGCTTTTCAAGAAAAACTGTAACCGTAGAGCTTTCCACCAGCCAAATATGCATGTAGTGGTAGTATTATCCTGTTATTGCTCTATTGTGTTACATTGCCAGCATATTCCATGTGCTGACCCGTTCTCGGGCTGCAACGTATTATGTTGCAGACTTTTCAGAAGAGGAGTAAGGTTCGATAGGTCATTGCCGTGCAGCTCAGCTATGCCGTTGGAGTTGATGGACTCACTTTATCTTCCAAGCCTTCCGCTGTTATCGTGTTAGATGGCCTTAAGCCATATTATTGTAATAAGTTCTCTTTTGAGACATTCTATGTAATAAGTGTGTGATTGCTACTCTGTTATAAATCCTTAGAGTACTGTGTGTGTCAGCATTACCGATCCAGGGATGACACGGAAGCACAGAGACTTGACCACCTGAGGTCGGGTCGCTACAGGCTCACCTCGTTAAGAGGCCGGATCTCGAACATTCCTCGAGCATAACTAACTTTTCGCACGTTTTCTTTTTCGTTCTTACAGACACTACCAGTGCGACACCCTTCCAGGATACGGCACAACAGAGACACAGGCGCAGACGTGCAGCAGGGCCCCGCCCACAGGTTTCTCTTTAGATTAAGCCCCTGCGTAAACCTTCTTTATTGTCTCTTGTTGCTCGACGTCCCATGGGTATTTCATACATCTGCACGGGACACTGTCCTTTTAGGCTTATTTGCCACGACAGATCAATGCGCGTACCTGGAACCACATGGTCAAGGGCATTTTTTAGCCCAATATATTTTATAAAGTCCGAATACCTTCGGGAGTCTTCGGCGTCACGAGTTTGGCCTTATATGCATCAGCTCCGAATCATGTCTTTGGTCAAATGTTGGGTTAGCCTGGCTCCTGGGTTTGCTGCCTTACGTTCCGTTCTATCGGCTAAGGCGGCCAAAGGAGAACTACTGCGATTCTGCCCTGGTTATTCCGGATGAGCACCTCAGTAGAAAAAGCCGAAAACTGACTTTCATGATATAGCGAGAGACTGATCAACCACTCGAGGACTCAACGGAATCCATAGGATTCCTCCACATTAACGAAGGACCGGTCTACCAGTCAAGTACGCGCACCGTATCTGGATGTACGCGTAAGTACCAGGGGCTATATAGTAGCCCCACCTTTCAATTCCTACGGCTAAGCGAAAGTGTTACAGCTATATAGTCCGGTTGCCTGGTTTGACGTGCGATCACCTCCTTAATGGACCAAGACGTTGGATCAAGTGTGTTCACGCACCTTTTCTCGAACACCCCCGCATTATGTGCGTGGGGGCTGAAGCCAACGACTGCTAACTTTCACGATTATATGCATATGTAAGCAGCCGCACAGGAGACACCATAATACTTTCAGGCAAAAGTATACAAAAAAAGAAGCCTCCATAATCAAACACATAGTTGTTTACAATTTCATCACTCAAATATAACATATTTGGAGCACTGGGCCTCTATTCTACGAGCACCTTCTATAACCTGCTCAAAATAGAGCTCGGCTGGGTCTTAACTTCCTGCCGGACCCTGGGTTGCAATACGAGTGGCCTCCATATCCGTCCAATATGTTTTCACACGGGCAAAAGCCATCCGCACACCCTCTATGCACGCCGATCTCTTCATGGCATCAATCTTTGCTCTGGCGCCAAATAATCGTTGCACCAAACCATAGTAACTGCCCGGCTTCGGCTCCTTTGGCCACAGATGGTCTATTAACCGACCACATTGCAAGGCCGGACAGCCTATGGAGCTCGGCTATGACGGCCATTTTCTCACTCAAGGACAAGGAGCGTGCTGGAGCATAAAATTGCGACCAGAACAACCTCTCCATTTTGTCATCCTCATGATCCTTGAATAGCATGGTCGCGTCAGCCGCACTCTTCACCAAGTCTGCATACTCATCTGCGGCGCTCCATAGCTTATCCAACAGAGCATACTTTGGATCTATAAACTTCATCCGCAACGCATAAGGACTTCCGGTCGTGATTTCTCCGGCTTGACGAAGTTCCTCCCGCGCGGCTCTAATTTGAGAGTGCATGTCTTTTGCCGAATCCATCGCCTTCTTCAGGTCGGCCACCTTTGTTTGATTCTCCTTTTCGATAAGCTCATACCGGCCGGCGGCGTCCCTCAGCTCCACAGCCATCTCGGCTATCTTCTCCTCGCTTCGGAGACGAGCGGCCTGTTCGGCCTTTAATTATTCGGCCGCCTTTAGCGCAACCGTATTGTTAATCCGAGCTTGTTCCTTGCTTAGAGCAAGCTCCGCCCTCAGGGCCTCAATGGCAGCAGCTCCACCTGTAGCCAACATCATATTCCATTAATATTTCAATACTTTCCACGGTTCCTCAAAACCAATTACGGAAAAACCGAGCGCATACTCTGTGACTCGTCCAATCGCTTGTTCATAAGCGTGATGTCGGCATCCACCACATCAATTTTTCGCCCCAATTCGGCAACTTCAACAGTCCGCTCTATCGCCGGACCCTTAGCAACTTGCGCATAAATACAGTATGATCAAACCTGGGAGTGTGATCCTCCGTTTGCCACTTAGGGCTGGCAACCGGAGTCTCAGGGGCTACTATCTATACAAGAGCGCATGTATCGCGTGCGGATCAGCTAAAAATTGCGGCTTACCTCAAAGCCTTTGTGCAGGCTCCTAAAGGCCTCATTTAAACCACTTGTGGTGGATGATATTTTCTCCAAAACTGTACCCATTAGGGTACGATGATCCTCCAAGAGATCAGCTGACTCCAGGAGGCCCGTCAGCATGTTCGTCCGGACACCGGACTCTCTCAGACCCTTTCCACTGTCCGCCACGGGATCCGAACGCGCTGGGCTCGGGGCGGCCGAAGTGTTAGCTTCTGGCCCCATTGGATCCGGACTCCTCTGTGACGATACCTCAGGGTCGCCCGCCTCACGGGGCGGAGAGACGGGTGGGGTTTCACTCTCCATCATCTACGGAAGAAGATCCCCCGAAGACGAACCCTGTTGAGATGAACTGTTGGCCGGACTACAAAAAACAGGTCCCCGTTATTACCCTCAGAGGAACAAGCAATAAGATCCTTGCTTAATTAAACTTACAGCTCGGTAGAGGGTTGGCCCGTTTGCGGGCACTGTGCGGTGAGGACGCCCTTCGGGGCAGGGCACTTTGGCGAAGTTTTTCTTCCTTGTTTAGGTGCCTTCGTTGAGGGAGTCCTGGATAAGGGGGTATCCGGACGGCCGGACTATGTACTTTGGCCGGACTGTTGGACTATGAAGATACAAGATAGAAGACGTCGTCCCGTGTCCGGATGGGACTTTCCTTGGCGTGGAAGGCAAGTGATACGTCCATTTTGCATCATGCTTTTATATACATATTTATTGCATTATGGGCTGTCATTACACATTATATCTCAATACTTATGGCCATTCTCTCTTATTTTACAAGTTTACCATGAAGAGGGGGAATGCCAGGAGCTGGAATTCTGGTTGGAAAAGGAGCAAACGTTGGAAACCTATTCTGCACAACTCCAAAAGTCCTGAAACTTCATGAAACAACTTTTTGGATTTATTAATAATTTATGAGCGAAAGAAATATGCCAGGGGGCCCACACCCTGTCCAGGAGACAGGGGGCGCGACCCCCTATCTCCCGGGCCTACTGGTGGGCCACCGACGTCCATCTTCTGCTATATCATCACTTTTACCCTGGAAAAAATAGTGGGCAAGCTTACGGGACGAAACTCCGCCGCCACAAGGCGGAACCTTGGCGGAATCAATCTAGGGCTCTGGCGGAGCTGTTCTGCCGGGCACACTTCCCTCCGGGAGGGGGAAATCATCACCAACATCATCACCAACGATCCTCTCATCGGGAGGGGGTCAATCTCCATCAACATCTTCACCAGCACCATCTCCTCTCAAAACCCTAGTTCATCTCTTGTATCCAATCTTGTATCAAAACCACAAATTGGTACCGTGGGTTGCTAGTAGTGTTGATTACTCCTTGTAGTTGATGCTAATTGGTTTACTTGGTGGAAGATCATATGTTCAGATCCTTTATGCATATTATTACTCCTTTGATTATGAACATGAATATGCTTTGTGAGTAGTTACGTTTGTTCTCGAGGACATGGGTGAAGTCTTGCTATTAGTAGTCATGTGAATTTGGTATTCGTTCGATATTTTGATGAGATGTATGTTGTCTTTCCTCTAGTGGTGTTATGTGAATGTCGACTACATGACACTTCACCATTATTTGGGCCTAGAGGAAGGCATAGGGAAGTAATAAGTAGATGATGGGTTGCTAGAGTGACAGAATCTTAAACCCTAGTTTATGCGTTGCTTCGTTAGGGATTGATACGGACCCATATGTTTAATGATGTGGTTAGGTTTACCTTAATACTCCTTTTTGTAGTTGCGGACGCTTGCAATAGGGGTTAATAATAAGTGGGATGCTTGTCCAAATTAGGGCAGTACCCAAGTGCTGGTCCACCCACATATCAAATTATCAAAGTACCGAACGCGTATCTTACGAACGTGATGAAAACTAGCTTGACGATAATTCCCAATGTGTCCTCAGGAGCTTCTTCCTCATTATTAGAATTTGTCCAGGCTTATCCTTTGCTACATAAAGGATTGGGCCACCTTTCTGTACTTTATTTACTTTTTGCTTGTTACTATTTATCTTATCACAAAACTATCTAGCACCTATTATTTCAGTGCTTGCAGAGAAGACCTTACTGAAAACCGCTTATCATTTCCTTCTGCTCCTCGTTGGGTTCAACACTCTTACTTATCGAAAGGACTACGATAGATCCCCTACACTTGTGGGTCATCAAGACTCTTTTCTGGCGCCGTTGCCGGGGAGTGTAGCACTTTTGGTGAGTGGAACTTGGTAAGGAAACATTTATATAGTGTGCTGAAATTTTCTGTTACTTGTCACTATGGAAACTAATCCATTGAGGGGCTTGTTGTTGGAAATATGCCCTAGAGGCAGTAATAAAATAATAATTATTATATTTCCTTGTTCATGATAATTGTCTGTTATTCATGCTATAATTGTGTTATCCGAAAATCGAAATACATGTGTGAATACATAGACCACAACATGTCCCTAGTGAGCCTCTAGTTGACTACCTCGTTGATCAACTGATAGTCATGGTTTCCTGACTATGGACATTGGATGTCATTGATAACGGGATCACATCATTAGGAGAATGATGTGATGGACAAGACCCAATCCTAAGCATAGCACAAGGTCGTGTAGTTCGTTAGCTAGAGCTTTTCCAATGTCAAGTATCATTTCATTAGACCATGAGATCGTGTAACTCCCGGATACTATAGGAGTGCTTTGGGTGTACCAAACGTCACAACGTAACTGGGTGACTACAAAGGTATACTACGGGCATCCCCGAAAGTATCTGTTGGGTTGACACGGATCGAGACTGGGATTTGTCACTCCATATGACGGAGAGGTATCTCTGGCCCACTCGGTAATGCATCATCATAATAAGCTCAAGTGACCAAGTGTTTGGTCACGGGGTCATGCATTACGGTACGAGTAAAGTGACTTGCCGGTAACGAGATTGAACGAGGTATTGCGATACCGACGATCGAATCTCGGGTAAGTAACGTACCGATTGACAAAGGGAATTGTATACGGGGTTACTTGAATCCTCGACATCGTGGTTCATTCGATGACATCATCGTGGAACATGTGGGAGACAACACGGGTATCCAGATCCCGCTGTTGGTTATTGGACCTAGAGCTGTCTCGGTCATGTCTGCGTGATTTCCGAACCCGTAGGGTCTACACACTTAGTATGCGTAAACCCTAAAATTTTCAGAGTCCCAAATGAGATCCCGGACGTCACGAGGAGTTCCGGAATGGTCCGGAGGTAAGGAATTCTATATAGGAAGTCCAGTTTTGGCCACCGGGAAAGTTTCGGGGGTCACCGGTATTGTTCCGGGACCACCGGAAGGGTCCCGAGGGTCCACCGGGTGGGGCCACCTATCCCGGAGGGCCACATGGGCTGAAAGGGGAAGGGAACAAGCCCTTGGTGGGCTGTTGCGCCCCCCTTGGGCCTCCCCTGCGCCTAGGGTTGGAAACCCTAGGGGTGGGGGGGCTCCCAACTTGACTTGGGGGGCAAGTCCTCCCCCTAGGCGGCCGCCCCCCCTTGGAGATGGGATCTCCAGGGGCCGGCGCACCCCCTAGGCCCCCTATATAAATAGGGGGGAGGGAGGGCAGCCGCACCTAAGTCCCTGGCGCCTCCCTCTCCCCCCGTACCACCTCTCCCTCTCGCTGAGCTTGGCGAAGCCCTGCCGAGATCGCCGCTGCTTCCACCACCACGTTGTCGTGCTGCTGGATCTCCATCAACCTCTCCTTCCCCCTTGCTGTATCAAGAAGGAGGAGACGTGTTCCCAACCGTACGTGTGTTGAACACGGAGGTGCTGTCCGTTCAGCACTAGGATCTTCGGTGATTTGGATCACGATGAGTACGACTCCCTTAACCCCGTTCTCTTGAACGCTTCCGCTCACGATCTACAAGGGTATGTAGATGCACTCCTCTCTCTTGTTGCTAGATGACTTCATAGATCGATCTTGGTGAAGCGTAGAAATTTTTTATTTTCTGCAATGTTCCCCAACAGTGGTATCATGAGCTAGGTCTATACATAGTTTCTATGCACGAGTATAACACAAATTTGTTGTGGGCGTAGATGTTGTGAATTTTCTTGCCACTACTAGTCTTATCTTGTTTCAGCGGCATCATGGGATGAAGCGGCCCGGACCGACCTTACACGTATGCTTACGTGAGACAGGTTCCACCGACTGACATGCACTAGTTGCATAAGGTGGCTAGCGGGTGTCTGTCTCTCCCACTTTAGTTGGATCGGATTCGATGAAAAGGGTCCTTATGAAGGGTAAATAGAAATTGGCATATCACGTTGTGGTTTTCACGTAGGTAAGAAACGTTCTTGCTAGAACCCTATTGCAGCTACGTAAAAACATGCAACAACAATTAGAGGACGTCTAACTTGTTTTTGCAGCATATGCTATGTGATGTGATATGGCCAAAAGTTGTGATGAATGATATATATGTGATGTATGAGATCATGTTCTTGTAATAGGAATCACGACTTGCATGTCGATGAGTATGACAACCGGCAGGAGCCATAGGAGTTGTCTTAATTATTGTATGACCTGCGTGTCAATGATTGAACGCCATGTAATTACTTTACTTTATTGCTAAAACTGTTAGCCATAGTAGTAGAAGTAATAGTTGGTGAACAACTTCATGGAGACACGATGATGGAGATCATGGTGTCATGCCGGTGACGAAGATGATCATGGCGCCCTGAAGATGGAGATCAAAAGGAGCAATATGATATTGGCCATATCCTGTCACTGTTTGATTGCATGTGATGTTTATCATTGTCGGTGTCAAAACCGGCGGATCTCGGGCAGGGGATCCCGAATTGTGCGTCTAGGCGGATGGTAACAGGAGACAAGGGACACGATGTTTTTACCCAGGTTCGGGCCCTCTCGATGGAGGTAAAACCCTACTCCTGCTTGATTAATATTGATGATATGGGTAGTACAAGAGTAGATCTACCACGAGATCGAGAGGCTAAACCCTAGAAGCTAGCCTATTGTATGATTGTTGTTCGTCCTACGGACTAAAACCCTCCGGTTTATATAGACACCAGAGAGGGCTAGGGTTACACAGAGTCGGTTACAATGGGAGGTGATCTACATATCCGTATCGCCAAGCTTGCCTTCCACGCCAAGGAAAGTCCCATCTGGACACGGGACGAAGTCTTCAATCTTGTATCTTCATGGTCCAGGAGTCCGGCCAAAGGTCATAGTCCGGCCATCCCGACACCCCTAATCCAGGACTCCTCAAGAGTCCCTGAACCAGGCTTCAATGACGACGAGTCCGGCGCGCAAATTTTCTTCGGCATTGCAAGGCGGGTTCCTCCTCCGAATACTTCATAGAAGATGTTGAACACAAGGATAGTGTCCTGCTCTGCAAAATAAGCTCCACATACCACCATAGAGAGAATAATATTTGTTCAAATGTAATCTGCTGACGTATTCCATAGCGTGACATCATGCCACAGCCAAATCTTTATTCGAATCGTTTTACTGTCCCACCTCAGTGCGTTTAGCGAGGCAGTTTCCTTGGCACGCCTTGTCAAAGCAGAGATCGTGTCCCATTATCCCGGGATCCTCATCAATACGGGCGTGGGTAACCCAACCGTGCCATTGGTATGTCTCTTTAATCGAAAGTGAGTCCCAAACGGTCACGGGGAGGGCTCTTGGTATTCAACCTCTTTATAAAGAGACCAAGGCTCGACTCCTTTCTTTCAATCCAGTCAAATCTGCCCCTCGCCTCGAGTTCCAACACCCAAAGATCCAGATTCAGGCGCTTCGGACCTTCGATTATGTCCGGCTCCGACCTCCAAGGCCGGTGGATGCCTTCCTCCGTTACGGAAGAAGACGTGCGAAAGTTTAGAGATGCCAGGTATCTAACCGGCGAAATCTCGCACAGGCTGCCTGCCCAAGGGCAGGCTATTCCCACTCCCAAGCCCGGTGAGAGCGTGGTGTTCACATCCCACTTCCTTCGGGGGCTAGGCTTCCTGATTGATCCCTTCGTAAGGGGGCTCATGTTTTATTACGGGCTGGAATTTCACGACTGAGCTCCGGAGTCCATCCTCCAAATCTCATCGTTCATCATCGTGTGTGAGGCCTTCCTCCATATTACTCCTCACTTCGGACTGTGGCTTAAGAACTTCAAGGTAGAACCGAAGATGATTGAGGGGCAGCACGCTGAGTGCGGAGGTGCTATTATAAGCAAGATTGCCGATGCTCCATGGCCCGAGGGCTCTTTTCAAGAGGAGTTCTACCTATGGCAGCGGGAGTGGTTTTACATCACAGCTCCCAGGGGCACCACATGGGTGGCTCCACCTGCTTTTCGCTCGGGCCCCCCACCACGTTTAGCGTCATGGGTCAATGAAGGGCTTAACTGGGGGCCGTCCAAGGACGTGCCCTTGTTGCAGGGCCGCATTTGAGATCTCCTAGAAAGAGATATCAATTTGGCCGTAGTGACGCAGGTTATGTTGATCCGCCGCATCCTGCCCTGCAAACTTCGCCCCCTCCGCCTATGGGAGTTTAATCCGGAAGGACCGCGAGCCCTCTAGCACTTTGTGGGCATGACGCCCATGGAAATGCACAAATTGTTCTTCGGACCACAAGCAATGTGTCCGGACTCATCCGAGGACGCAGGTCTGAGCTGCAATCGCCCGGATACTCAAGTAAGTAGTCCTGTACCCAGGCATGCTATCCGTATATTTATTTTAAAATTGCCCTTTAAAGAGTTGTCCCTTAAATAGGAGTGGATAGCGAAAGCAAAGCTTATCAGGTGTCCGGCCCCCCTCCCCGAAACTACGCCGGATCCTGTGTTAACCAGGATGCTGGAGGTTGCGCCTTTGGAAGAAGGCGAAGAGGGGAAAAAGGAAGGTACCGCCTCCCTGAAGGGGGCTGTCAGGAAGGGAGGAACCGAGAATTCCTCTAACCAGGGGAAGAAAAGGAACGCTTCTGAAGAACCGGAGGCCATGGCCTCAAAGCGGGCGAAGAAGTCTTCGTCAGAGGGTCCGGCGCCGGAGGGTGCCCCGGTCGTATCGCGCCCCCAAGGGGATCAGCTCTTCACCGAGCCGTAAGTAAAGAGAGGGGTTTTTGAAATGAGAGACATCCCTATTTTATTTCTGAGGAAGATAACCGAAATTTTACCTTGTAGTTCGGATCTCAGCCCTTCTCAGCAGAGCTCGTCTTCAGGGGATCTTCGTCCGGAGATGATGGAGAGCGGAACGCCTCCCCCAGCTGTACCGTCTTGCATGGCGGGCGACCCCGAGGTGTCATCACGGAGGGTTTCTCCAAATCCGGCCTTCGAAGAGGGCCGTCGAACGAGTCCGGCACCGTCTGGTGCACGGTCGGAGGAGCTGAAGGATCTGCTCGGGCGAGCGTCTATCTTAGAAGAACACCGTGCGTTGATGGATACGGTGATTGGAAGGATTTCATCCGCGGAGAGCGGGTTGTACGAGGCCGCCAAGAGTTTACTGACGGGTTTTGAGGTACGCGAAATGATTTACCTTTTGACAGATCCGCATATATGAGATGCACCCTGTATAGATAGTAGCCCCTGACACTACTAGGAAAAGGCCTACTAATGGCGCACCGGTTTTGCCTACTAATGGCGCACTACCGGTGCGCCATTAGTAGCACGCCATTAGAATTTTTTACTAATGGCGCACCACTAATCGCCATTAGTATCTGGTATACTAATGGCACACCGGCAAGGCGCCATTAGTATGTAACTCCATGCGCCATTAGTATGCCTCCGGGGCCATATGTAACCATGTGCTTTATCACACTAATGGCGCTTCTGCCTTGATGCACCATTAGTATCCTTTGGCATACTAATGGCGCACTCTCTTGATGCGCCATTAGTATGAATATTTTGGTTTTTTTCTTGTCTGATTTTTGCACAGGTTACAAAATATATTATTGCACAGAATATAGACAGCAGCACACAGCAACATCAGATTCATCGAAACAATAGAAGATTCGTCTCCGAATACAATTCATCATATTAGTCTCCTAATTCAAAAGACCGAACAAAGATAAAACATTACAAGTCTCAAGACCGCGAGTATCGAGTTTGTCTTCACATTACAAGTCGATATCGATCATCTAAACTACCATCACATAAAAGAGAGTTGTGGTCATCACGATGAGCATCATCGCGATCAAACCGGGTCCTCATCCCTTGACTATATGTTTGGGCTCCGTTGGATTCCCGTCGGAGTCCACTTGAGTGAATTCCTCCTTGGACGGTGCGGAGCGCATTTGGGCCGCCAGTCCTTCCGCTGCTTCTTTGATTGGCTGCCATCCTGTGTGTGCGCCGCCATCATCGATGGTGGCATCCTCGGCGGCACCATCGGTGGTGTCATCCCCGACGCCACTAGGGGTTGTGTAATCAGGATCGGTGTCTTCCGCGGCGTCCTCATAGCGGTGAGGTTGTTCCTCCATCTCTGGGACAGCTCCCAGAATTGCTTGCCGCCTCAACCACCGGCCTCATTGTTGTGGGCCATGTTTACGCTCTAAATAGGAAAAAAGTTTGGTCAAAAGTTGGTTATTGTCAAGGAACAAGATCATGGTCTCATCATTTAGGGTTTGTTTACACCGAGGCACCCTAAAAGCCTAAGCTTTCATCATTTAGGGTTTGTCGATGCCGAGGCACCCTAAAAGCCTAAGCGTACATCATTTAGGTTCTCATCGACATCGAGGCATCCGGGCAGCCAAGTTAAGTTTTCATCATTTAGGGTTTATCGATGCCGAGGCACCCTAGGTTGGGCCTAATCACTTGGCACTAATCACTTGGCTCTATTGCCACCTATGTTGGGTTTATCATCTAGGGTTTATCGATGCTAAGGAGAATTCTAAGTTGGGCCTAATCACTTGGCTCTATTGCCACCTATGGTTTAATGCAACAAGAATGGCGGGGCAGTTGATCCTACTTAACTAAGTACTAAGATACCCTGGCCCATGCATTAGTCGCAAGTACCCCATATGCCCTATTTTTAGCAAAGTCATGCTAAAATTCACGGAAAATTTCAGCATGACCTTTGCTGAAAATAGGACATATGGAGTACCCGAATTTGCCGGAACGGAAGTTAATCAACATTCCGACAAACTCAAGGGCCTCTCGGGGTACCTGCAAATTCATCACGACACGATGGTCGGAGACATGACCTTTGCAAAATGGTCGGAGACACGATGGTCTTTCTCAATGTGGTCAATTGATGGATCAACACATAAAACATGTCCAATAAGTATGATTTATAGAGTCAACATCAGATGAATATATATAAAGTTTTTCTTCATCAGCCAGGCCCATGCAAGTAATCGTGCATCCAAGAACTATTTCTGCTACTCAGAACCAACTACACTCTGTATTTATAGATTCATTTCAGATGAGATCAGATTGAGCTCCAACCGTAGCTGCAGCTGAGGGATCCATGAGCCATCATGCCAGCCAGCCAGGAAATAAACTTTACTTTCCAAAGGAAATAAAAATACAATGCATACATACATACTTAAGCAGGTAGATAGATAGATAGATAGATAGATGAGCATGTTCAGTTAACAAGAATGAATATAAACAAGCAAAGAATGCATGCAAGTTTAAAGTAAAACGTTTCAGTTAATGCAAGTACACCTCTTGCTCTCTACTTTCTCTCTTCTCTTCTTCAGTTAATTAACTGAATTTTACTGATGTTGTTGTTAACTGAATTTTAATCAGCTGCTGAAGAACACCTTCAGTTTAAATCGGATATAGGTGTAGTTTTCAGTCTCGCTTTCATCGTAGAAGTTTGCTTTCGCTTTCAAATAATCCGAGCTGCGCCTCGATGCGTAGTTTGTTAGGTTTCTCCATGCCCCGACCCGACCATGGGATGGCACGAACTAGACGGTCATGGCTGCATCGCGGGTGACGCTGGGGAGCGCTGGGATGGCAGTGCTCACGACCCGGAAGTGGCCTAGTTTCTCGTTTTACATTAGCTGTGTAATCGCTGAATAAGAAGAGAAATAGAGAGCGTAAAAGCTGCGAGTTGAACGCGAGACAAACACATTATAACTGAATTTTACCATGTCTCCCCTCCCGGACGTTTCAAAATGGAGGGCCCACGTCTTCCCTCCGTAGTTTTCGAGGGCCCACGTCTCCCTCCAAAGGGCAGGACGTTTGAGTTTTGAGGCAACTCCCCACGTCTCCCTCCACCGCAACTCCCCACGGCGTGGGGGTTTTCTTCCCACGCCCGTAACTCCCCTCCTATTCCATTGCCGCTCCATCTTCCTCCCTCTGCCTCCCTCCTCATTCCATTGCTGCTCCATCTTCCTCCCTCTTACTCCATCTGCCTCGAGCTTCAAGCATCTCCCCTCTGCCTCCACCATCGCTGGCCAGGAGGGCAATGGCGGAGGAATCGTGGAGCAACTCCCCTCCGTCTGCCAAGAGAATGGCGGAGGCATCATGGAGCAACTCCCCTTCGTCTGCCAAGCATCACCGTGGTGAGGCGTCGCAAGGAGTCCGTGGTGGTCGACGACGATGTTCCGGTCCCGGGCGAGCGGGACTACACCGTGCCGCTCAAGGTTGATATCCACTGAAGGAGCCGCTGGATGTCGTATGCACCAGCAATCCGAATTTAAGCCGACAAGATGATCCGCAAGATGAGGAGGAGGCTCGGCGGCATGCTTTCTCGGAATATCGGCGTTGATGTCGAGTATACCAGGGAAGACAAACCTCCGCAAATTGCTGCATTTCTGCAGTTATGCGTGTCGTCCTGGTATACCACATCACCGCGGCAACCAAATGGTAAAAACATCCAGTTCTGAAGTAGTTTTTTGGTGATCATACATAATGTTGTCTACAAGTTTTTGTGATCATTTAGTAGCTGTTATGAATGTTTTCTTGTAATGCAAAAGATTGCAAAAAAATACATCATTGAGATGTTATGCTTGCTGTTTTGATCATACAGAATGTTGTCTTGTAGTTGTGTGATCATTTAGTAGTTGTTGTGATCATACTGTTTTAACTGAATTTTGGTCAGAACTGAAGATGCTATTTTAACTGAATTTTGCTTCAACTGAACCCATTTTAATTCTGTAGTTTCTGAAGTTTTTGAAGTAGATGAATTTGAATGCTAAAGATTATTTTGATGCAGGCCCAAGGAACTCCGCCCGCTCCTGTAGGAGAAGAAGTTGTACACCTTTGTTGGCTTCTGCATTGGAGGCGACAAGGAGAAGCTGAAGTTGTCTGATTTGGAGATCAACCCCGACAAGTACGTCGACTTGCAGCGCAAATGGAGAGTTCCAAACAATGGAAAGAAGTGGCAGTCTTTGGCTGAGTTTGCAGCCAGCCTCATCCATCCATCCTACTAAAAAATGAAGCAGAAGATCGACAGGAATTCGGACCACCTACTATGGGGGGACAGCCCACTGCCAAACAAGCTCACCGAGTACGCCACGAAAGATGCGTACGTCACCTACGAGGCATGGAAGAAAATCGAAATCACCAAAGAAGGTTTCGAGCTCTGGCAAGAGGCGGAGGATCATTGGGATGACCCCTACTACTGGGGATATTGAGTTGTTTGTGGTATTGGGATGACCCCTACTACTGCGTCTCAGTTTGTAGTTATGTGGTTGAACAAGTTTTCTTTTGTTATGTTGAACAAGTTTGCTTTTGTTATGTTGAACAAGTTTGCTTTTGTAATGATGAACAAGTTTGCTTTGGTTGTCAGTTGACATCATCTCATCGCTGAGCATGGTTTAGTTTTACCTTTATCTATTTATTATTTAGGCAGAGCTATTCTGGCATGGAAGATATAATCATCCTTATGGTGAGGATCGCAATGTTTTTAGCTTCCAAGTTTCTCATGCGGTCCATAATAACCTTAGTTAACTGCTCTAACACTTTCCTGATTCTTCAAAAATAATGACGCATTAACCGGAGACTCTCTTCTATATGAAATGCAAGAACCCCTGCCCCCTTGAGGTGTTACTCGAGAAAAAAATGACACATGATCTTTCCAACCACATAACTTAACTGCAAACATTTCCCCTATAAATTACACATTCCAACCAATACCTGCAGGTTGTAATTTCATACTGAATGACCATAGGCGAAATGGCTCTATAAAGAAAGGTTGTCCAGCAGGTTGTAGTTTCATGTGAACATCTCAGCCACACAGGAAACAGAGCATCAAATAACTAAGTGAAGCAAATAATTGCTATGCATTTCTTGGCACGCGAGAAGGAAGAGGGGAGAGGAGGCGGAGCTCACCGGGGAGGCGCAAGAAGGCCCTGCGACAGCTTAGTAGCAACAGAGGTGGCCAAAGTTGAGGAAGACAGCGGCGACCCGAGGAAGAAGAGGTGGAGGGGGGGTGGAGGGGTCGAGCGCCATCGCGCCCTGGTTCTGCGGCTCGCCGGCCCGGTGTTGAAGCAGATTCTGCCCGCCGCCTTGCCTGTCGCCTCGCACGGTGGAGCTCGAGGGCTCGAGAGCGGACAGCGATGGGGGGCAGGGCAGGGGCTGACTGGGGGCGGCGACGGAGATGGAGGCGCGGGGGCGGCGGCGGCATGGGTCGGGGCAGCGTGCGGGTGGATCTGGTGGCGAGGGAGAGAGGGTCGAAGGGGATCTGGCGAGAGGGAGGGAGGATAGCTAGGGGGAGGGTTCTAATGGCGCACTGGCCCGTCAGACGCCATAAGCATGACTATTCTAATGGCGCACCATCCCTCGGTGCGCCATTAGAATTTTGTTTTAATCTAGCCCACTAACCATATCTACAACCTAACCCTATCTACAATAGAACCCACCCACTAGCCCGACCGGGTCAACACGCAAAGACACACACCAGAGGTCCTGGGTTCGATTCCTGTGCTCCCCAATATTTTCGTATGCATTTTAAATGCTGTTTTTTATATTTATTTGTGTTTAAATATGTTCAAACTTGTTTAAATCATAACAGTAATATTTTTTTATAAAAATAGTAATAATTTTTTAAAAAATATGTTCAAATTTCTTACTTGAAAATATCATCGGCGACGGCGGTGGAGCGGGGGAGGGTGCGGGGATCGAGATCAAGTGTCCTCATGAATTCAAAAAGTGCCCATGAAATTTAAAAATATTCATGATATCAAAAAGTGCCCATGAAATACAATCGAGAAATGAAGACTACGATTTAAATACAATCGATCTTAGCTAGCTATTTGTTCACAATCTTCTTGCCCTTCTTTTTTTGCAAATGGAGTTCTTCTGTGGAACGGACGTCCTTTAGGTAGGGTGGTCCTGCTTCTTCTTGTGGTGTGTGCTGCTACTTCATCGTCGTCGTCATGTTCGATCTTCGGTCGCCAGATTTGTCGAAGTCATGCTCATTGGCTACTCCATCAATTCCGATGATCTTCCTTTTGCCTCTCCTCACGACAACACGACAGGGCTTTGGCGGGTCGTTAATGAAGAAGCATTGGTCCACTTGGGAAGCCAGTACCCATGGCTCATTTTTCGCGGTGACGTTTTCGCCCGCGGTCTTGGATTTGGCTTCGGGTATAACCATGGTGGTGAAATATCGGTCTTCTTTTAGGACGCTCTTGGCCCATCTGACACGGAACATCGGCACCTTCTCACCAGCGTAGCTCAGCTCCCAGATCTCCTCGATCCTTCCGTAGTATCTGTCCTTGTCCTTACCGGCGTAGGATTCCATCGTTACCCCGGAGTTCTGATAACCATCGCTCTTCATGTCCTTGTCCTCGGTGTAGAATGTGTAGCCGTTGATATCGTACGCCTCATAGGTCATCAGGTTGTGCTCGGCGCCCTGTGACAAGGCGAATATGAGTTGTTCTTCCGCGGAAGAATCTTCATGTAAAGGGTACGACAGAAGCTTCTGCTTGAACCAACGCGTGAAACATGAGTTGTGCTCTTTGAGTATATCTCCGTCCGTCCTCTGTTGGCCTCGGTCATTGTACGTCTTCTCAATAAAGGTTTTGTGCTCTACCACCCAAGGATCGACCACGTCTATGTGTTGTAGCACGACTAGGTTTGCTCTTTCAAAGTCGGCGAGAAGACCCTCGTAGTCGACATGCATTTCGCGGCGACCCTCACGGTGACCCAATCCAGCGAGCCTGCCGAGGTGCCTGTTGACGGGCAGACCAACGGGGTTCTCGATGCCTAGATAATTCGTGCAGTAGGAGATGCACTCTTCGGTCAGAAAGCCCCTGGCTATACATCCCTCTGGACGTGACATGTTCCGAACGTATCCTTTGATGACACCATTCATCCTTTTGAACGGCATCATGCGCCATTAGTAGTTTTGCAAAAAGTAAAAATAATAATTTTAAACTAATGGCGCATCGTGGCACATCGCCATTAGTAGTTTAAACTACTAATGGCGCACTTTGGCATGGTGCGCCATTAGTAGGTTTGCAAAAAAGTAAAAAAAATTATATACTAATGGCGATCGTGTCTTGGTCGCGGCGCCATTACTAGTTCTAACTAGTAATGGCGCACTTTGCCATCCTAGCCATTAGTTTGTATGGACAAATGGGAAAAAAATCAATAGTAGTGGCGCACCGTGAGCACGGTGCGCCATTAGTGTCTTCCACACTAATGGCGCACAAGCAACCGGTGCACCATTAGTATATAGTAGTGGCGCACTACTTACCTGGTGCGCCATTAGAATCTGTCCTATCTATAGCCCTTTTCCTAGTAGTGTGAGACTCTGTGCGTTGTCAAAAATGACGGTGCGCGGAGGATCATAATCCCAGGTATAATATGTCGACTTTCCTATGTAGGTGGCGAAGTGTTTGGTGGATAGCCGGAATGATGAATTTGCCGAACTAAAGCGGCAACTTGACGTGGCAGATGCCGACATCACGAGTGTCAACAAGCGGCTAGACGAGGCACAAGGTATGTAATGTCCCTAGGGACATCATGTAAGAGGAGCTTGATGCCCGTACTTTATAACATGTGTGCTAAATGCAGATGGTGGCGCTGCCATGGAGAACCTTCGAGCGGAACTAGACCGAGCCAAGGAGCAGGCCATGAAAAGCGATGCGGCTGCCTTAAAGGCCGCTGAAGAGCTAAAAGCCGAACAGGCTGCTCACTGCCAGAGCAAGAAGGATATGGCCGAGATGGCTGTAAAATTGAAGAATGCTGCCGACCGCTGCAAGCTTCTTGAAAAATAAGATAGGGTGGCACAGAAGGACCTAGAGAAGGTCACTGCCGAGGCCAAGAATACTCACTCTGCTATGAGAGCTATGAAGGAGGAGCTACGTCAGGCCGGAGATATCACGGCGGGAAAGCCCTATATGCTCCGGATGAAGTTCGGCGATCCTAAATATGCTCCGTTGGACCGGAAGTGGAGTGCGGCGAACACTTATCTGGATTTGGTGGCGAGTGCCGGGGACGCGGCCGAACACTTCCGCGATCAAAATGACCACGAAGTGGAAAATCTTTTTTGGTCGCAGTTCCACAATCCAGAGTGCCCACTTTCCGTATCCGGTCATTTGGCCGCATGGGTGGAGCTGAATAGGTTATCCGGACTCGCCATGAAGCAGGTTGTTAGTCATTTGTGGATGAAAAGGCCCGAGTCGAAGAGTTATTTTAGCTTGGTGCAGCAGTTCCTTGATGCGGTGCCGCATATTGATGCAATGAAGAGGTCAGTGTGCATAGAGGGTGCACAGATGGCTCTTGCCCGTGTCAAGGCATACTGGGCGGAGATGAAGGCCAGTGCTGTTGCATCCCAAGATTCGTACGAAAGCCGAGTACCTGCCGAGCACTATTTTCAGGAAGTTCTGCAGGGCGCTCGTTTAATAGAGACGCAGTGCTCGAAGGATGTCATGTTAGAGTAACATGTATTATTGTTAAACAATGTTTAGATGGAATATAAGAGCTTTTTATACTTGTGTTTTCAAGAATTAGAATACCTCCTGGCCGGCCATTGATGTATATGTGTATATAACCTGAAAGATGGCAGTCATTGGCTTTAGCCCCCACGCATATAATGCGGGGGTGTTCGCAGAAGGCGCATTTTCACACTTGATCCAACGTCTTGGTCCTATAAAGGAGGTGCTAGCGCAGCGAACTAGGCAACCGAACTATAATGCTTTATCGCTTTCACTTAGCCATACGAGTTTGACATTGGGGCTACAATATAGCCCCTAGGGGCACCACGCTCAACCGAATTCGGGGCGCGTGTGTGCCTGACCGGGAAACGGCCCTTCGTTAATGCGGAGGAATCCTAAAGATTCCGGCAAGTCATCGAGTGGTTGACCAGTCTCACTCTATATCATGACAGTCAGTTTTCGGCTTTCTCTACTGAGGTGCTACTTTGGCTGAACCGGGCACAATCGCAGTAGTTCTCTGGTGCTGCCTTAGCCGTCTGACAATGAACGTAAGGCGTAAGAACACAGAGGCCGGGCAAACCCAACTGTCGGTGTCAAACCAGCAGATCTCGGGTAGGGGTCCCGAATCGTGCGTCTAGGCGGATGGTAACAGGAGACAAGGGACACGATGTTTTTACCCAGGTTGGGCCCTCTCGATGGAGGTAATACCCTACTCCTGCTTGATTAATATTGATGATATGGGTAGTACAAGAGTGGATCTACCACGAGATCGTAGAGGCTAAACCCTAGAAGCTAGCCTATGGTATGATTGTTGTTCGTCCCTCTGGACTAAAACCCTCCGGTTTATATAGACATCGGATAGGGTTAGGGTTACACAGAGTCGGTTACAATGGTAGGAGATCTACATATCCGTATCGCCAAGCTTGCCTTCCACGCCAAGGAAAGTCCCATCCGGGACACGGACGAAGTCTTCAATCTTGTATCTTCATAGTCCAGAGTCCGCCAACGGTGATAATACGGCTATCCGGACACCCCTAATCCAGGACTCCCACGGTAGCCCCGAACCAGGCTTCAATGGCGATGAGTCCGGTAGCGTGGGTGTCTTCGGCATTGCGAGGCGGGTTCTTCTCCAAATTCCATATACTTGTCGAATAGTGTCCGGCTTCTGATAAATGCTACGCTCCTTGGCTTCTACGCCCAATAATGGCCATTGTCGGTGTCAAAACCGGCGGATCTCGGGTAGGGGGTCCCGAACTGTGCGTCTAGGCGGATGGTAACAGGAGACAAGGGACACAATGTTTTTACCCAGGTTTGGGCCCTCTCGATGGAGGTAATACCCTACTCCTGCTTGATTAATATTGATGATATGGGTAGTACAAGAGTAGATCTACCACGAGATCAAGGAGGCTAAACCCTAGAAGCTAGCCTATGGTATGATTGTTGTTCATCGTGCAATTTGAAACCCTCCGGTTTATATAGACACCGGATAGGTTAGGGTTACACAGAGTCGGTTACAAAGGTAGGAGATCTACATATCCGTATCGCCAAGCTTGCCTTCCACGCCAAGGAAAATCCCATCCGGACACGGGACGAAGTCTTCAATCTTGTATCTTCATAGTACAGGAGTCCGGCCAACGGTGATAGTTCGGCTATCCGGACACCCCCTAATCCGGGACTCCCTCAGTTTCCCCCGAACCAGGCTTCAATGACGATGAGTCCGCTGCGTTGATTGTCTTCGGCATTGCGAGGCGGGTTCTTCTCCAAATTCCATATACTTGTCGAATAGTGTCCGGCTTCTGATAAATGCTGCGCTCCTTGGCTTCTACGCCCAATAATGGCCATCTTCCACATGTTTGAATGAATGCAAAAAGCCAGGGTACTTTTACACTTACCCCCCTAGCTGTGCAAATGAGCTGCCTACAAAAGGGGCGAGGATCTAGATCTGAGTCACACCATCCCCTCTTTGCGAGCTTTCATCGGAGCGCCTCTGACCAAAGCCCATTCCATCATGGGACGGTCGCGGCTCCTCCTCTCGCGCTCCAGCCCTCAGCCTGGAAATTGGGAGAGATGCTCAGTCCCGCATAGCGAGCTAGTTATACTCCAAACCAAGGGATTTCTTCCCCCAGCCTTTATGGTTCCGGTCCAAGCCGGGCTTGCCACCTACAAGGGCGGAAAGCAAGCGGAGAGTGTCCCCGATCCCTCTAAAGGAGAGCGGGTGTGCTTTGTCTCTTATCTAGTAAGAGGACTCGGATTTCCAATCCATCCATTTCTCCGGGGGCTTTTGGAGTTCTACGGCCTCCAATTGCACCACCTTACGCCTGCCTCCATATTGCACATCGCGGGCTTCGTGGCCCTTTGCGAGCTGTTCTTGGACGTCGAAGCTCATTTTGCATTGTGGAAGAGATTATTCTGCCAAGTACCCCGCTCTCATGAGGGGTCAATATATCAAGTGGGCGGAGCCGAACTATGGCGCATTGCCGGGACCGGAAATCTATCCGGAACCCCGAAGAAGGCATCCGAAGACTGGCCTTCGGAATGGTTTTATATGGAGGACGTCCCGCTGCCAGGTCCTGTTCGGATCGGCCTTCCGGAGTTTAGAAACGCTCCTCTGAAGAAGCGCCTAAGCTGGCGCCCGCGGAGCCCCCAGAGGGAAAATGACCGGGATGTCCTTTACTTGAGGAGCCGAATAAGGTTAATGGCTCATGCCGGATTGACCATGATTGGAGTCATGGCAATCTGCATTATGAGGGGAGTGTAGCCGCTCCAATATAGGGGCCACCCCATGTGGGATTTCAACGGGGAGGACGATGCCACCCGCCATGGCCGCAAAGGGCCGGGATCGGTCACCGAACTGGTGAAGATCTTGTCTGCCATGTATAAAGGGGAGGAGGAAGATTTCCTCCGCGTCAACCCACTGAGCGAGTTTTCTTCGAATAATCCTCGAAGTTGGGTAAGCAAACATCTTTGTGGCCTGTCCGATCCATGTTCCCGTGATTAAATATCTCATTTCTTGGTTTACGCAGAACTGCGCGGACTGTGGAGAAGATACACAGCCCGCCCCACAACCCGAGGATCCGAACGGTCCCTCGATCCGCCTCCGAAGAGGATCCGGATATAAAGGTGGAGTTTATCGACGGGTGTTCCACCGACTTAGCATCGACAATGCTTTGGTTTCCATTACGCCGATTACCCTGAATACTTCCAGCCTCACAGATCGAGACCGAGGTCCCAATACTCTGATAATGACCCATCCGTGCTAATTTCTTGATCACCGTATACCAATGGTGTTTCGCAGGGGGCGCCTTCGAGGCAGGAGGCCGAGCCCGCGGCGGCTGGCCAACAAGGGGTAGTACGGCCCCGCAGGCTAAAAAGAAGTGCGGTCCGGATCGAAACTCCGCCGCAACAGTATGGCGTGTCACCATGTTTCCAGGATTGATTCCTGGAAGGTGTACTAACGCTGGTACTTTTTTCAGGAAAAATAGCGCTCGCCGGACTGAGTCCGGAGAGGTTGCCAATCGAGCCCCCGCCGGCCAGGCTCCAAAGCCGGGTCCGGAAGCGGAGGCGACCATGAGGCGTGCGTCGGATGCTCCTCCAACAGAGGATGCCGACAATTTGTCCGCCACCAACTCCGAGGTGGAGAGCGCCATGAATCACAGGCGCCGCCGGACAGTTCTTCGTGACGCATGTTTGTCCCAAGAGGCCTTGAATTCCTTCAATTCGGGAGATGCGCACCTCCGTGCCGCTCAAGATGGTCTAGCCAGAGCCACGGAGCAGTATGTAAAGGACATACATGTATGGAAATTTGACAGTTATATATGCCAGTAGCCCCCGAGACTTAAAATAGTTAGAATAACTGATTTAAGGATGATTTGTTATGCAGGATCTTACAAAAAAGAATACCCGACTGTCCCAGGAGCTTGAAGCATGCAAGGCCCAACTTGAGGCCGCACTGGCCGCTACAGGGGGAGCCACAGAGACCCCCTCTGGTAATATATGCTTCAAAAGATAAATAGTGTATGAAGTGCGGCGGGTGTGTAAATCTGACAAAAATATTGCAGATGGCGCCGGACTACATCCGGACAAGCAACAGCTCTTGCGCCAGCTAAAGGCCGGCGAGAGCGTGCTTATGAGGGTGCGGCAGGAGAAAACTAACCTCCAAGATGCCAACACCAGACTGGGTGAGGAACTAAAAGATGTTCGTGCCCAGCTGTCTGAGTCCGTAAAGGAGAATCGACGGCTTCGTCGCGGCATTTTCAGTAAGTGCTTGAGCGAACTTTGAAAGAGTTCGACGAGGAAGGCGACTAACTTAAACATGTATATAGGTTTGCTCACAGGTCATCCTGAAGAGGAGATGCCTAGTTCTTCGGGTGATCTTCTTCCCGAACTGCGTCGGCTACCTGAGCGAGTTCGGCAGTCTTTGAAAAGGCGTCGGCCAGGCCTTGTGGCCATCTATCTCCCTACCCGAAGACATTGGGGAGCTAGCAGAGCGGCTTCAAGGAGCACGGCGGCGCTTCCGACTGTGGAAGATATCGGCCTGCCGTCAAGGCGCCAGGGAGGCCTGGGCCATGGTAAGACACGGTACACGAAGGCTGACCCAAACCACATGGCTGAGGTCGGACCTGTGGGGCCTGATGGGAAGGAGATCCCTGTAAGCTTAGTGTACGACCAAGTAGAATTGGCCGCCAAGTATTCCCAGCAAGATTGTAAATTAGATAGCCTATTAGATGGCATTGAGGAGGAATACAATGAGTCGAGTTGAATATGTAATGAAATACGACATGAAAAATGTCTTCTAGCCGGATTGTAGATCGTTTGTCATAGCGGACCTTTTCTCTTCGACCTCAGGACCCAATAGTCTGGAGTTTGTCCGAATACCTTTGTGGTTATATAAGAACCGGGGTATGCATGGAGACAAGGCGTATGGGTCACTATTGCTGTATCAGACAAGTGCCCAACTAGTTATGTTATATTACATGGATAGTAAGAAACATCTTCCAGGGAGAATAGTTCCGTTAAGGGTTCCTTTCGCTGGGATGCATGCCCTAAAGTGCATGTCAAAGCTGCTTAGGAAAGCAGAAAATCATCTGGGGGTAGATGGGTAAATAGTTAAAAATCATCTTTCAGTTCACTGATCGAATATTCCCTTAAGAACGCTAGCTTTCGGCTTCACCCAGTCTGAGGTACACATCCGGCTGACCCGGCAGTAACAATCGCAGAGGTGCTCCCTTTACCACCTAGCCGAACAATCGGGAACGTAGGGGTAAGCACAGGAGCCAGGCAACCCAGCTTGGCCAAAACTTAAGTCATATCGATGCATATAATGGTGAATAAAAGGTACATGCGGAATTTTGACGCATGTGATGGGCATAAAGCCCGTATAAATAAGCTTCTGGTAAAGAAGCCCCCAGGTATAATGAGCGCGTACAACGCGTCAAGTATGTGCGAATAAAGCGCAAACGAGCCTCTAAATGCTTCAGGAAGAAGGAGGAGGAAGGAGAGAAATAAAAGACAGCAAAAATAAAAAATATGGACGGAGGAAGGAGACGAACTTGGTGTCCGGCGCTTAGGCGTAGAATCTTCGTAGACGGGCTGCGTTCCATGGGTTCGACTCGAGTCGGTTATCCGATGCGCTTCGCAGACGGTATGCTCCGCCGGTCAGGACCTGGTCGATGATGAAGGGACATTCCCATTTGGGCTTGAGTTAGTCCTTTTTCTTGTCCGGCAGGCGTAGAACTAGTTCACCAACGTTATAAGCTTTGGCCCGTACTTCCCTGCTTTGATATCTTCGAGCCTGCTTTTGATAGAATGCGGAACGAGCTTTTGCCACATCGCGCTCCTCCTCCAATGCGTCCAAACTGTCCTGTCGATCGAGCTCGGCTTCTCTTTCTTCATACATGCGCACGCGAGGTGAGTCATGTATTATGTCGCAGGGCAAGACTGCCTCTGCGCCGTACACCATAAAAAATGGTGTGAATCCGGTAGTACGATTTGGCGTGGTCCGCAGCCCCCAGAGTATGGAGTCGAGCTCCTCAACCCAGTGCGTGTTAGATTCCTTGAGGGACCGCACTAGTCTGGGTTTAATGCCGCTCATGATTAGACCGTTTGCTTGCTCGACTTGACCGTTGGTGCGAGGGTGATAGACTGAGGCGTAATCGAGCTTGATGCCCATGTTTTTGCACCATAATTTGACCTCATCGGCCGTGAAGTTGGTGCCGTTATCAGTGATGATACTATGGGGGGCACCGTAATGGTGCACTACCCCTGATATGAAGTCTATCACCGGTCCGGATTCAGCCGTTTTAACAGGCTTGGCCTCTATCCATTTGGTGAATTTATCCACCATGACCAATAGGTATTTTTGCTTGTGGGTTCCTCCCTTGAGGGGTCCAACCATGTCAAGCCCCCAGACCGCGAACGGCCAGGTGATGGGTATAGTTTTGAGGGCGGTGGGTGGCATGTGGCTTTGGTTAGCAAAAAGCTGGCAACCAACGCATCGTTGGACTAAATCTTGTGCATCTGCCCGGGCCGTCGGCCAATAAAATCCTGTACGGAAGGCCTTGCCTACAAGGGCCTGGGCTGCGGCATGGTGCCCACCCAGTCCGGCATGAACTTCAGCCAGGAGGTTTCGCCCTTCCTCTTCGGAGATACACCTTTGAAGGACTCCGGCAGTGCTTTTCTTATAAAGCTCTCCCTCATGGACTTTATTGGCTTTCGATCGCCGTACTATGCAGCGAGCCTCATTTTGGTCTCCGAGGAGTTCCTGCCTAGTTAGGTAGGCTATGAATGGTTCCGTCCACGGGGCGATAACCGCCATTATTTCGTGGGCGGAGGGTGTTATCTCGCTGGCAGAGCCTCCGATTGTTTCAGAGTGTTGGCGTCGAGCGATGCGGTTGGGTCCGGATTGTTATTGCCGGACTCCACTTCCCATAGTACGGATGGCTTGAACAGTCGTTCCAGAAAGATGTTGGGCGGGACGGCATCGCGTTTTGCACCGATGCGTGCCAATATGTCCGACGCTTGGTTGTTATCCCGGGCTATATGATGAAATCCGAGCCCTTTGAACCGTGCTGACATTTTTAGGACCGCATTGCTTTATGCTGCCATTTTCGGATCTTTGGCATCAATGTCTCTGTTTATTTGAGATATCGCGAGGTTCGAATCCCCGCGCACCTCTAGGCGTTTAATGCCCATGGAGATTGCCATCCGGAGGTCATGCAGAAGGGCCTCGTATTCGGCTGCGTTGTTGGAGTCCGTATACATTATCTGAAGGACGTATTGGACTGTGTCCCCGGTTGGGGACGTCAGGACGACGCCAGCCCCCAGGCCAGCAAACATTTTGGAGCCGTCAAAGTGCATGATCCAATTGGAGTATGCGCCGTACTCTTTAGGGAGTTCGGCTTCGGTCCATTCGGCCACGAAGTCGGCCAAAACCTGTGACTTGATAGCTCGTCGTGGCTTATAGGTTATGTCGAATGGAAGGAGCTCTATGGCCCATTTAGCAATCTGGCCCGTCGCGTCGCGGTTGTTTATAATGTCGTTAAGAGGTACTTCGGAGGCTACCGTTATCGAACACTCTTGAAAGCAGTGTCGCAGCTTCTGGGATGCCATGAACACCGCGTATGCTATCTTTTGATAATGTGGGTACCGGGACTTGCATGGAGTGAGGACAGTGGACACGTAATAAACCGGTCTTTGAAGAGGGAACCGGTGTCCGTCCGTTTCTCGTTCGACAACGAGCACCGCGCTGACAACTTGATGTGTTGCGGCGATATATAATTGCATTGGTTCACCCATGTTGGGCGCGGCAAGGACCGGATTTGTTGCCAATATGGCTTTTATCTCTTCGAGTCCGGCCATTGCGGCATCCGTCCACTCGAAGTGTTCGGTGCGGCGGAGGAGGCGGTAAAGGGGTAACGCCTTTTCTCCCAAACGGGAAATAAAGCTGCTTAGAGCCGCTATGCATCCAGTCAATTTTTGTATTTGTTTGAGGTCTTTTGGAATAACCAATTGTGATAGAGCTCGGATCTTGGCTGGGTTTGCTTCAATTCCTCTGCCGGACACAATGAAGCCGAGGAGCTTTCCGGCTGGAACGCCGAAGACGCATTTTTCCGGATTGAGCTTGATGTCATATTTTCAAAGATTGTCGAATGTGAGCCTCGAATCGTCTACTAGAGTTTCGACGTGCTTGGTTTTGACGACCACGTCATCTACATATGCTTCCACTATTTTGCAGATCTGGTTTGTCAGGCATGTCTGAATCATGCGCTGATATGTTGCGCCGGTGTTTTTGAGCCCGAAGGGCATTGTGTTGAAGCAGAATGGGCTGTATGGAGTGATGAATGCTGTTGCAGCTTGGTCTGGCTCCGCCATCTTGATTTGGTGGTAGCCGGAGTACGCGTCGAGGAAGCACAATGAGTCGTGTCCTGCTGTAGCGTCGATAATTTGATCAATGCGAGGGAGGGGGAAGGGATCCTTTGGGCAAGCCTTATTAAGGTCTTTGAAATCAACAAATAGGCGCCAGGATTTATCCTTCTTTGGTACCATCACCAGGTTTGCTAGCCAGTCCGGATGTTTAATATCTCTGATGAATCCGGCTTCCAGAAGTTTGGCTAGCTCCTCTCCCATGGCCTGTCTCTTGGGTTTGGAAAAGCGCCGAAGAGCCTGTTTGACTGGCTTGAATCCTTTTAGGATATTTAGGCTGTGCTCGGCCAGCCGATGTGGGATTCCTGGCATATCTGAAGGGTGCCGGGCAATAATGTCCCAGTTTTCTCGTAGAAATTCTCGTAGTGCGGCGTCTACATCAGGGTTTAATTGTGCCCCAATGGAGGCCGTCTTTGCAGGGTCCGTTGGGTGGACTTGGAATTTGACTATTTCGTCCGCTGGTTAAAAAGAGGTGGACTTGGTTCTTTTATCAAGTATCACATCGTCCCTGTTCACCGTGGAGCGCATCGCAGTGAGTTCCTCGGCCGCTAGGGCTTCGGATAGTGCCTCGAGGGCTAGTGCGGCTTTCTTGTTTTCTGCGCGGAGTGCTATGTTCGGATCACTAGCGAGAGTGATGATTCCATTGGGTCCGGGCATTTTAAGCTTCATGTACCATAGTGGGGTATAGCTTGAAAAATTGTGAATGCCTCTCGCCCTAATAGAGCATGATATCCGCTGCTGAATGGGGCCACTTGAAATGTGACCTCCTCGGACCTGTAATTGTCCGGCGAGCCGAACACTACGTCCAGTGTGATTTTTCCTGTGCAGCATGCTTCCCGGCTGGGGATTATTCCTCTAAAGGTTGTGCTGCTTCGCTCAATGCGGTTCCAGTCTATTTCCATTTTTCAGAGGGTTTCCTTATAGATGAGGTTTAGTCCGCTGCCGCCATCCATGAGTACCTTAGTAAGGGGAAAGCCGTCCACTATTGGACTGAGGACTAATGCGACTGGTGCTCGGGCTGTTCGGAATTTGGGTTCGTCACTGGCATTAAAGGTAATAGCCGTGTCACTCCATGGATTTATTGTTGCTACTTGGTAGACTTCGGCAAGGTTGCGGAGTGTTCGTTTCCGCATATTACTTGATGTGAAAGTCACTTTTGGCAAGACTGTTAACACCGTACTGGTATTGTTGGGCTGGGATTCTGAAGCTAGAAGCTCTTCGCCACTTTTGGCCACCTGCCGTAGTATCCAACATGCTCGAAGGCTATGAGTTGGAGTGGCGCCCTCTGTGCTATGAATTTTGAAGGGTCCGTTTAGCCAACCCTCCAGTACAGTTCCGTACCCTTTAGGGGGTTTTGGTTTTTTGGTGTTTAACCCAGGTGCTTGGTGATGATGCACCCTTTTATTTCGGACTAGGGATGTATTCGGGGCCGGATTATCCCAAAATTTACTTTCGGTTTTCCAAGCACTCTCCATCGCATAGTACTTTTGTACTATGGTCACCAAGTCAGCAAAGCGTGTAATTTCGCCGTGACTTATGGCGTTTAGGATTCCCTTGTCCGTGCAATTGTTGCAAAAAAGTGGGATTGCGTCCTCCTCTCGGCAGTCCTTTATCCTGTCCATAACCAGGAGGAATCTAGCCCAGTAATGATTTCTTTTATTTGGATGGCTGTTGCCGAATTCGGGATAGATCACTAATGTTTGGGTGGGCGGGTGGAACTAGATCCGAACCCGTCCAATTTAAGACTCAGGGGCCGAGAAGTTTCCGAACTCGTAAGTTTGGATTTTTGAATGATATCCAATGAATCCAACCCGCCGCCTGACTTTAAGTTCAGGGCTTGATCAACATCCATCCCTCTATGGAAATCCGGCATGGAGGGATCGGGAATCCGGACGTAGCTAGTCCTTAAGATAGAAGAAGAATCGCCGCATTGCTCCTCTATCACAGCAACATGATGGGGAGCCTGGGGAGAGTTGATCTCTCTCAGATCGGTTTTAAGCCCGATCCGGTCGTAGTCTGTAGCGACTCCTAGGGCGGCGATGCGATCCAAGAGCTCATTTACGGAGGAGAGCTCGATCGGATCTAACTGTTCGGCAAGTTCCAAATTAACGTGGAGATTGGTTTCGATGACTCGAGAAGTCATCGTCGGCGCGGCGGCCGAACTTGCGGTCATGAGAAAACCACCTAGCCGAAGAGTCTGACCAGTGGCCGAGGCTTCTTTGGCGATAGTATCATCTTTAAAGACGAGATGAGGCATCCTTCCTGACGGCGACGGCATAGAGGAACTCTCAATGAAGGCACCAATGTCGGTGTCAAAACCGGCGGATCTCGGGTAGGGGGTCCCGAACTGTGCGTCTAGGCGGATGGTAACAGGAGACAAGGGACACGATGTTTTTACCCAGGTTCGGGCCCTCTCGATGGAGGTAATACCCTACTCCTTCTTGATTAATATTGATGATATGGGTAGTACAAGAGTAGATCTACCACGAGATCAAGGAGGCTAAACCCTACAAGCTAGCCTATGGTATGATTGTTGTTCGTCCTCTGGGACTAAAACCCTCTGGTTTATATAGACACCGGATAGGGTTAGGGTTACCCAGTCGGTTACAAAGGTAGGAGATCTACATATCCGTATCGCCAAGCTTGCCTTCCACGCCAAGGAAAGTCCCATCCGGACACGGGACGAAGTCTTCAATCTTGTATCTTCATAGTCCAGGAGTCCGGCCAACGGTGATAGTTCGGCTATCCGGACACCCCATAATCCGGGACTCCCTCAGCCATCTTCCACGTGTTTGAATGAATATGAAAAGCCAGGGTATTTTTACACTTATCCCCCTAGCTGCGCAAATGAGCCGCCTATAAAAGGGACGAGGATCTAGATCTGAGTCACACCATCCCCCCTCTGCGACCTTTCATCGGAGCGCCTCTGACAAAAATCCATTCCATCATGGACAGTCGACGCGGCTCCTCCTCTCATGCTCCCAGCCCTCAGCCTGGAAATTGGGAGAGATGCTCAGTCCCGCATAGTGAGATAGTAACACTCCAAACCAAGGGATTTCTACCGCCGGCCTTCATGGTTCCGGTTCGAGCCGGACTCGCCACCTATAAGGGCGGGAAGCAAGCGGAGAGTGTCCCCGATCCCTCCAAAGGAGAGCGGGTATGCTTTATCTCTTATATAGTAAGAGGACTCGGATTTCCAGTTCATCCGTTTCTCCGGGGGCTCCTGGAGTTCTACGGCCTCCAGCTGCACCACCTTACGCCTGCCTCCATTTTGCACATCGCGGGCTTCGTGGCCCTTTGCGAACTGTTCTTGGGCGTCGAGGCTCATTTTGCGCTGTGGAAGAGATTATTCTGCCTTGTACCCCTTCTCATGAGGGGTCAATATATCAAGTGCGCGGAGCCGAACTATGGTGCATCGCCGGGACCGGATATCTATCCGGAACTCCGAAGAAGGCGTCCGAAGACTAGCCTTCAGAATGGTTTTATATAGAAGACATCCCACAGCCGGATCCTGTTCGGATCGGTCTCTCGGAGTTCAACAACGCTCCTTTGAAGAAACGCCTGAGTTGGCGCCCACGGAGCTCCGGAGGAAGGCAGCGAGGGCGTCCTTTACCTGATGAGCCGAATAAGATTGTTAGCTCATTCTGGACTGACCATGATCGGTGTCATGGCCACATGTATTATTCGGGGGTTGCAGCCGCTCCAGTATAGGGGCCACCCCATGTGGGATTTCAACGGGGAGGACGATGTCACCCGTCATGGCCGTAAAGGGCCGGGATCGGTCACCGATCTGGTGAAGACCTTGTCCGCGCTGTACAAGGGAGAAGAGGAAGATTTTCTCCGCGTCAGTCCATTGAACGTATTTTCTATGAACAACCCTCGAAGCTGGGTAAGCGGACATTCCTTTTCTGCACATCCGATTCGTATTCCCATGGTTAAGTATCTCATTTTGTGATTTTGACGCAGGAACTGCGCCAGGCCGTGAAAGACATAAACAGCCCGCCTCCACAACCTGAGGATCCGGAACGGCTCCTCGATACGGCCTCCCAAGAGGATCCGGACATATTGGTGGAGCTGATTGATGGGGTATATCACCAACTTAGCATCGATAATGCCTTGGTTGCCATTACGGCCGATTACCCCGGAATACTTCTAGCCTCACAGGTAACTGAGACCGAGGTCCCAATACTCTGATAATGACCCATCCGTGCTTATTTTTTATCACTGTATACCAATGGTGTTTTGCAGGGGGTGCCTTCGAGGCAGGAGGCCGAGCCCGCGTCGGCTAGCCAACAAGGCGTCTGACCCCGCAGCTGAAAAGAAGTGCGGTCCGGATCGAACGCCGCCATAGCGGTATGGCACGTCACCATATTCCCAGGATTGATTCACTGGAAGGCGTACTAACGCTGGTGCTCTTTTCAGAAAAAAGCGCCGCCGGACTGTCCGGAGAGGCTATAACCGAGCCTCCGCCAGCCAGGCTCCAAAGCCGGGTCCAGAAGCGGAGGCGAGCACGAGGCATGCGTCGGATGCTCCTCCGACAGAGGATGCCGACAGATTTTCTGCCACCAATTCCGAGGTGGAGAGCGCCATGAATCACAGGCGCCGCCGGACAGTTCTTCGTGACGCATGTTTCTCCCAAGAGGCATTGTATGCCTTCAATTCGGGAGATGCGCACCTCCATGCCGCTCAAGATGGTCTAGCCAGAGCCATGGATCAGTATGTAAAGGACATACGGGTGAGGAAATTTTACAGTTATAGATGCCAGTAGCCCCCGAGACTTAAAATAGTTAGAATAATTAATTTAAGGATCATTTGTTATGCAGGATCTTACAAAAAAGAATACCCGACCGTCCCAGGAGGTTGAAGAATGCAAGGCCTAACTTGAGGCCGCACTAGCCGCTACAGGGGGAGCCACAGAGACCCCCTCTGGTAATATATGCTTCAAAAGATAAGTAGTGCATGAAGTGCGGCGTGTGTTTAAATCTGACAATAATATTGCAGATGGCACCGGACTAGATCCGGACAAGCAACAGCTCTTGCGCCGGTTGAAGGCCGGCGAGAATGTGCTTACAATGGTGAGGCAAGAGAAAAATAATCTCCAAGATGCCAACACCCAGCTGGTTGAGGAACTAAAGGATGTTCGTGCCCAGCTGTTTGACTCCGTGAAGGAGAATCGGCGACTTCGTCGCGGCATTTATAGTAAGTGCTTGAGAGAATTTTGAAAAAGAGTTCGGCGAGGAAGTTCATTAACAGAGTTATGTCTGTAGGTATGCTCACGGGTCGTCCTAAAGAGGAAATGCCCGGTTCTACGGGTGACCTTCTTCCCGAGCTATTGCAACTGCACGAACGAGTTCGGTAGGTGATGAAAGGCGTCGCCCAGGCCTTGTGGCTATCTATCTCCCTGCCCGAAGGCCTTGGAGAGCTTGCAAAGAAGCTTCAGGGAGCACGGCGGCGCTTCCGACTATGGAAGATATCGGCTTGTCGTCAAGGCACCAAGGAGGCCTGGGCCATGGTGAAGACGCGGTACACGAAGGCGGACCCAAACCACATGGCCGAGGTCGGACCTGTGGGGCCCGACGGGAAGGAGATCCCTGTGAGCTTAGTGTATGGCCAAGTAGAGTTGCCCGCAAAGTATTCCCAGCAGGACTGTAAACTAGACAGCCTATTAGACAGCATTGAAGAGGAATACAATCAGTCAATTTGACTATGTAATTTAAAATGACATGTAAAATGTCTTCTAGCCGGATTGTAGATCGTTTGTCGTAGCGGACCTTTTCGCTTCAACCTCGGGACCCAATAGTCCGGAGTGTGTCCGAATACCCTCGCGGTTATTTAAAAACCGGGGCATGCGTGGAGACCAGGCGTAGGGGTCATGAGTGCTTTATAAGACAAGTGCCCAACTAGTTATGTTATATTACATGGTTAGTAAGAAACATCTTCCAGGGAGAATAGTTCCATTAGGGGTTCCTTTCCCTGGGAGGCATGCCCTAAAGTGCATGTCCGGACTGCGAAAAAAGCAGAAAAGCATCTGGGGGCAGATAAATGAAAAATAAAAAATCATCTTTTAGTTCACCGACCGAAAATTCCCTTAAGAACGCTAGCTTTCGGCTTCACCCAGTCTGAGGTACGTGTCCGGCTGACCCGGCGGTAACAATCGCAGAGGTGCTCCCTTTACCATCTAGACGAACAATCGGGAACGTAGGGGTAAGCACAGGAGCTAGGCAACCCAGCTTGGCCAAAACTTAAGTCATATCGATGCATATAATGGCGAATAAAAGGTACATGCGGAAGTGTGACACATGTGTTGGGCATAAAGCCCATATAAATAAGCTTCTGTTAAAGAAGCCCCCAGGTATAATGAGCGCGGATAGCGCGTCAAGTGTGTGCGAACAATGCGCAAACGAGCCTTTAACGGCTTCAGAAAAAAAGGGGGAGGGAGAAGGAGAGAAATAAAAGACAACTTAAAGTATAAAATATAGATGGAGGAAGGAGACGAACTCAGAGTCCGGCGCTAGGCGTAGAATCTTCGTCGACGGGCTGCGTTCCATGGGTTCGGCTCGAGTCGGTTATCCGATGTGTTTCGCAGACGGTAAGCTCCGCCGGTCAGGACTTGGTCAATGATGAAGGGACCCTCCCAGGTGGGCGTGAGTTTGTCCTTTTTCTTGTCCGTGGCGTAGAACTAGTTCGCCAACATTGTAAGCTTTGGCCCGTACTTCCCTGCTTTGATATCTTCGAGCTTGCTGTTGATAGAATGCGGAACGAGCTTTTGCCACGTCACGCTCCTCCTCCAAGGCGTCCAAGCTGTCCTGCCGATCGAGCTCGACTTCTCTTTCTTCATACATGCGCCTTGAGGTGAGTCATGAATTATGTCGCAGGCAAAACTGCCTCTGCGCCGTATACCATAAAAATGTTGTGAATCCGGTAGTGCGATTCGGGCGTGGTCCGCAGCCCCCAGTACGTAGTCGAGCTCCTCTACCCAAAGGCGTGTTAGATTCCTTGAGGGACCGCACTAGCCTGGGTTTAATGCCGCTCATGATTAGACCGTTTGCTCGCTCGACTTGAGCGTTAGTTTGAGGGTGATAGACTGAAGCGTAGTCGAGCTTGATGCCCATGTTTTTGCACCAGAGTTTGACCTCGTCGGCCGTGAAGTTCGTGCCGTTATCAGTGATGATGCTATGGGGGACGCCGTAACGGTGTACTACCCCTGATATGAAGTCTATCACCGGTCCGGATTCGGCCGTCTTTACAGGCTTGGCCTCTATCCATTTGGTGAATTTATCCACCATGACCAATAGGTATTTTTGCTTGTGGGTTCCTCCTTTAAGGGTTCCAACCATGTCAAGCCCCCAGACCGCGAAGGGTCAGGTGATAGGTATAGTTTTGAGGGTGGTGGGTGGCATGTGGCTTTGATTAGCAAAGAGCTGGCAACCGACGCATCGTTGGACTAAGTCCTGAGCATCTGCCCGGGCCGTCGGCCAATAAAATCCTGTACGGAAGGCCTTGCCTACAAGGGCCCGGGCTGCGGCATGGTGCCCACCGAGTCCGGCATGAATTTCAGCCAGGAGATTCTGCCCTTCCTCTCCGAAGATAGACCTTTGAAGGACTCCGGTTGTGCTTTTCTTATAAAGCTCTCCCTCATGGACCTTATAGGCTTTAAACCGCCGCACTATGCAGCGGGCCTCGTTTTGGTCCTCGGGAAGTTCCTGCCTAGTTAGGTAGTCTAGGAATGGATTACATCCACGTGGCAATGACTGCCATTATTGCGTGGGCTGACGGTGTTATTTCGTTGGCGGGAGCACCATCTATGTCGGAATGTTCGGTGTGGGGTAGTGTGGTTGGGTCTAGGTTGTTATTTCTGGACTCTCCATCCCATAGTACAGATGGCTTGAAAATCCTCTCTAGGAAGATATTGGGGGGGGGGACGGCATCGCGCTTTGCGCCAATGTGTGCCAACACGTCTGCTGCCTGGTTGTTGTCCCGGGCTATATGGTGAAATTCAAGCCCCTCAAACCGAGCTGACATTTTTAGGACGGCATTGCGATAAGCTGCCATTTTCGGATCCTTGGCATCAAAGTCCCCATTTATTAGGGATATCGCGAGGTACGAATCCCCGCGCACCTCTAGGCGTTGAATGCCAATGGAGACTGCCATCCGGAGACCATGTAGAAGGGCCTCGTATTCGGCTGCGTTGTTGGAGTCCGTGTACATTATTTGTAGTACATATTGGACAGTATCTCCGGTTGGGGACGTCAGAACGACGCCAGCCACTAGGCCGGCCAACATTTTGGAGCCGTCGAAGTGCATGATCCAGTTGGAATATGCGCCGTACTCTTTAGGGAGTTCGGCTTCAGTCCATTCGGCGATGAAGTCAGCCAAAACTTGCGACTTAATAGCTCGCCGTGGCTTGTAGGTTATGTCGAACGGGAGGAGCTCAATGGCCCATTTAGCAATCTGGCCTGTTGCGTCGTGGTTGTTTATAATGTCATTAAGAGGTACTTCGGAGGCTACTGTTATTTAACACTCTTGGAAGTAGTGTCCCAGCTTCCGGGATGCCATGAACATCGCGTATGCTATCTTTTGATAATGCGGGTACCGTGACTTGCATGGAGTTAGGACAGTGGACACGTAGTGAACTGGTTTTTGGAAAGGGAACTTTTGTCCGTCTGTTTCTCGTTCGACAACGAGCACCGCACTTACAACTTGATGGGTTGCTGCGATGTATAATAGCATTGGTTCGCCCATGTTGGGCGCGGCCAGGACCGGATTTGTTGCCAATATGGCTTTGATTTCTTCAAGTCCGGCCGTGGCAGCATCCGTCCACTCGAAGTGTTCGGTGCGCCGGAGGAGGCGATAAAGGGGTAATGCCTTTTCTCCTAAGCGGGAGATAAAGCGGCTTAGAGCCGCCACGAATCCAGTCAATTTTTGTATTTGTTTCAGGTCTTTGGGGATATCCAATTGTGACAGAGCTCGGATCTTGGCTGGGTTTGCTTCAATTCCTCTACCAGATACAATGAAGCCCAAGAGCTTTCCGGCTGGTACGCCGAAAACACATTTTTCCGGGTTGAGCTTGATGTCATATGTTCGGAGATTATCGAATGTGAGCCTCAAGTCGTCGACTAGGGTTTCGACATGCTTGGATTTGACGACCACATCGTCTACGTATGCCTCCACTGTTTTGCCGATCTGGTTTGCCAGACATGTCTGAATCATGCTCTGATATGTTGCGCCTCGGTGTTTTTGAGCCCAAAGGGCATTGTGTTGAAGCAGAATGGGCCGTATGGAGTGATGAATGCCGTTGCGTCTTGGTCTGGCTCCCTCCATCTTAATTTGGTGGTAGCCGGAGTATGCGTCGAGGAAACACAATGAATCGTGTCCTGTGGTAGCATCGATAATTCGATCGATGCGGGGGAGAGGGAAGGGATTCTTTGGGCAAGCCTTGTTAAGGTCCTTAAAATCGACACATAGGCGCCAGGATTTGTCCTTCTTTGGTACCATTACCAGGTTTGCTAGCCAGTCCGGATGTTTAATATCTCTGATGAATCCGGCCTCCAATAGTTTAGCTAGCTCCTCTCCCATGGCATGTCTCTTGGATTCGGAGAAACGCCGAAGAGCTTGTTTGACCGGGCTTGAATCCTTTTAGGATATTTAGGCTGTGCTCTGCCAATGGCATGGGATTCTGGCAGGTCTCAAGGGTGCCGAGCAAAAATGTCCCAATTTTCCATAGGAATTCTCGTGGTCTGGCGTCCACATCAGGTTTTAATTGTGCCCGATGGAGGCCGTTTTGTAGGGTCCGTTGGATGGACTTGGAATTTGACTATTTCGTCTGCCGGTTTAAAAGAGGTGGACTTGGATCTCTTATTGAGTATCACATCGTCCCTGTTCACCGTGGAGCGCAGCGCAATGAGTTCCTCTGCCGCTAGGGCTTCGGATAGTGCCTCAAGGGCAAGTGCGGCTGTTTTATTTTCGGCGCGGAGCGCTATGTCCGGGTCACTAGCGAGAGTGATAATTCCATTGGGTCCAGGCATTTTGAGCTTCATGTACCCGTAATGGGGTATAGCTTGAAAAATTGTGAATGCCTCTCACCCTAATAGAGCGTGGTATCCGCTGCTGAACGGGGCCACTTGGAATGTGACCTCCTCGGACCTATAATTGTCCGGCGTGCCGAACACCACATCTAGTGTGATCTTTCTGTCTGACATGCTTCCCGACCGGGATTATTCCTCTAAAGGTTGTGCTGGTTCGCTCAATGCGGCTCCAGTCTATTTCCATTTTTCGAAGGGTTTCCTCGTAGATGAGGTTTAATCCGCTGCCGCCGTCCATGAGTACCTTGGTAAGGCGAAAGTCGTCCACTATTGGACTGAGGACCAATGCGGCTGGTGCTCGGGCTGTTCAGAATTTAGGTTCATCACTGGCGTTAAAGGTAATAGCCGTGTCACACCATGGATTTATTGTTGCTATCTGGTAGACTTCGGCAAGGCTGCGGAGTGTTCGTTTCCGCATATTATTTATGCGAAAGTCTCGAAGACTGTTAATACCGTCTTCGTATTGCTGGGCTGGTGCTCTGAGCTAGAAGCTCTTCGCCACTTTTTGGCCACCGTCGTAGTATCCAACATGCTCTAAGGCTATGAGTTGGAGTGGCGCCCTCTGTGCTATGAATTTTGCAGGGTCCATTGAGCCATCCCTCTAGTACGGGTCCATGCCCTTTGGGTTTTTTTTTTCTTTTTGGTATGTAACCCAGGTGCCTGGTGATGATGCACCCTTTTATTTCGGACTAGGGTCGTATTCGGGGCCGGATTATCCCAAAATTTGATTTCGGTTTTCCAGGTGCTCTCCATCGCGCAGTACTTTCGTACTATGGACGCCAACTCAGCGAAGCTTGTAATTTCACGACGACTTATGGCGTTTAGGATTCCCTTGTCCGTGCAATTATTGCAGAAGAATGAGATTGCGTCCTACTCGCGGCAATCCTTTATCCTGCCCATAACCAGGAGGAATCTAGCCCAGTAATGATGTACTGTTTCACCGGGCTCTTGCCGGATTTGGGATAGATCACCTATGTTTGGGTGGGCGGGTGGAATTAAATTCCGAACCCCGTCCGATCTAAGATTCAGGGGCCAAGAAGTTTCCGAACTTGGAAGCTTGGGTTCTTTGATGTTGTCCAATGAATCTATCCCATTGCCTGACTTTAAGTTCAGGGCTTGAGTGGTGTCCTCCCCTCCGCGGGAATCCGGCATGGAGGGGTCAGCAATCTGGACATAGCTAGTCCTTAACGTAGGAGAAGAGTCGTCGTATTGTTCCTCTACCACAGCAACGTAGTGGGTAGCCTGGGGAGAGTTGATCTCTCTCAGATCAGTTTTAGGCCCAATGTGATAGTAGTCTGTAGCGACTCCTAGGGCGGCGATGCGATCCAAGAGCTTGTTCAAGGAAGAGAGCTCCATCAGATCTAACTGTTCGGCGGGTTCCGAGTTAACGTGAAGATTTATTTCGATGACCCGAGAAGTCATAGTCGGCGCGGCGGCCGAACAGGCGGTCATAAGAAAATCGCCTAGCCGGAGAGTTTGGCCGGTGGCCAAAGCTCCTTTAGCAACAGTGCCGTCTTTAAAGACGGGATGAGGCATCCTTCCTGATAGCGACGGCACATAGGAACTCTCAATGAAAGCACCAATGTCCGTGTCAAAACCGGCGGATCTCGGGTAGGGGTCCCGAACTGTGCGTCTAGGCGGATTGTAACAGGAGACAAGGGACACGATGTTTTTACCCAGGTTCGGGCCCTCTCGATGGAGGTAATACCCTACTCCTGCTTGATTAATATTGATGATATGGGTAGTACAAGAGTGGATCTACCACGGGATCAGAGAGGCTAAACCCTAGAAGCTAGCCTATGGTATGATTGTTGTTCGTCCCCACGGACTAAAACCCTCCGGTTTATATAGACACCGGATAGGGTTAGGGTTACACAGAGTCGGTTACAATGGTAGGAGATCTACATATCCGTATCGCCAAGCTTGCCTTCCACACCAAGGAAAGTCCCATCCGGACACGGGACCAAGTCTTCAATCTTGTATCTTCATAGTCCAGGAGTCCGGCCAACGGTCATAGTTCGGCTATCCGGACACCCCCTAATCCAGGACTCCCTCACCAACATTTGACCAAAGACATGATTCGGAGCTGATACATATAAGGCCTAACTCGCGACGCCGAACACTCCCTAGGGTATTCGGTCTTTATGGAAACAGGCTGAACAAAGCCCTGGGTAAGAAGCCCCTGGTGTCCAGGTACGTGCAAAATTCTGACGTGGCCACATGCCAAGACGCCAGCCTCCTCCTCGTTTATAGCAAGAAACCGGGGGATGTTATCAAGAAGAGACAGTAAAAAAGGTTTATGCATGGTCTTAATCTAAAAAGAATCCTTGGAACGGGTCCCTACTTCACGTCTGCGCCTGTGTCTCCGTTGTGCCGTATCCTGGACGGGCGTAGCACGGTGTTCATCTGTAAAAAGGAGGAGCTTAGTTGAAAGCAATCATGCGAAAAAATCTATGTTAGCATAAACAAATTATAATTCAAAAAATGGGAAGGATTGAGCTTTATTGTCTCTTGTTGTATACGCGCGGAGCCCCTTGTACAGGGGTATGTGGCGAGTAAGCATTTGTATGCTTGCGTCAGACTCGTCTAGCCATGTCCGGGGTTTGAACGACCTGTTTTAAGTGCTTTGAGTAGTAAAGCTGGTTTAGTGTGTGGCTGTCAAGGCAGCCGCACAGTCTTCCGCACTCGAGGAACACTCCATGTTTCCCTTTAACGAGATGATGCCTCGCGGACCGGGCATTTTAAGCGTAAGGTATGCATAATGAGGTATTGCGTTAAAGCGGGCGAAAGCTTCGCGTCCCAGTAGTGCTTGATAGCTACTTTCGAATGGGGTGATGTGGAAGGTTAGCTTTTCGCGGCGGAAGTTGTCGGGGGAGCCGAACATAACTTCTAGCCGAAGAGAACCCGTACAATGGGTGTCTGGCCCTGGCGTTACCCCTTGAAAGGAAGTGTTGCCATGGTGAATTTTTGTTGGGTTTATCCCCATTTTGCGGATGGTGTCCTGATATAGCGAGTTTAGACCACTGTCGCCGTCCATTAGGACTTGTGTAAAGTGGATTCCGTCAATTATCGGATCTAATATCAAGGCAGTCCATCCTGCGTTCCGCATACTTCTAGAGTAATCCTGGTGGTCGAACATGATTGGTTGTAACAACCAGTGGTGGGACTCCGCTGGGGCAGGCCGTATGGCGCATGCCACTCTGTTTTTCCCTTTTGTCACGTGAAGTGAATTTACTGTTTTGACTTCTTGCGGGAACTTCTTTTGTTCTCCGGTGCTCTGCTTGTGGGGTTCATCGTCCTCGCTTGGTATGTCGAGCCCCTTGTGTTCGGCGTTGAGTTTGCCGGATTGCTTGAAGACCCAACAATCTCTGTGGGTATGGTTTGCAGGCCTCCCGGGAGTACTGTGAATTTGGCATATTTTGTCCAAAATTTTGTTGAGGTTAGATAGCTCGTCCCTGTTATCCTTGGTGGGCGGCCTTTTCTGATTCTGCCGAGAGCTTTTGAATCCGGCGTTGACTGTCGTGCTCTTCGGGCTGCTTCCCTTCGTCCGACGCTGGTCCTTGCACAACAAGAAATATGTCAACTAGTGACCTTCTGTCAGTGACCCTGGAAGAATTGGTCATAGATCTATGACCATTTCAGACCAATTGGTCAAAAGCTGTTCGAGGGGCTCCAAACCCTAAACCATTGCGACCATTTTGGTCAGAAAGGTCGTAATTTCCTTACACGAAAAGGTCATAAAGAAAACAGCGCTAGTCCACTGCCTTATTTCTAGTTGTTAACGACCAATATAGATGGTCATAGCCTTCTAAATTGTGGTGGGTTGCTATGACTAGGCGCCACCTCATCAGTTTTGCCTATGTGTCATGTCCATGTGGCAGTTTTGCCCTAGGTTGTGAAGCAACCTATATTTCTGTCATTCCCAAAATTCCCCAAAAAATCTCATAAATTCTTTGGGTCATATCTTCACAAATATGTAAAAACATTCCTTGCCTAATTCAAAACTAATTCGAAAATATTCATTTTCCTATTCTGTTCAGAGCAGCACTTTGTGAAGGAAGTACCACTTTGGCATGTGCAAATGGTATCCATTTTCTATAGTGGTTTCCTATGCCCAAATAATCATCCTCCACCAAATGCCAGCTCAATCCATTCATTATTTTGAGCCCAGCTTCAACATTTGTATTTATGTCCAGTGTGGTAGTTTGTAAAGCAAGTACCACCTAGGCTCCTCCTTTTGAGGTGAAAATTTGTGAAGACGGTCTGCTTAGTAACTGATCATCCTCAGCCAAAACTCACGCCCATTAGCCATGTGCATTTCCCGTAACGCAAATCAAACACTTGGCTGCTTATTCATGTTTGAGCATCGATCGGTCTCCTCGTGAGAATCTTATGTTGTGATTTTCTTCCTAGCACCTACCTGGGGTGTGCCCAACCCACTAGACATGCCTAGGCCGCCTGAACACATGGCAACGCCACGGTCACGTGGTGACCACCTTGGCCGGGCATGCGAGCTTACGCGCTCTAGAGTTGGGGCCCTCGGCCACCGTCCAAACCTCGATGTCTCGCCATCAAACCATGTATTTCTGATTAAATAGATACTTATTTACCTAGAAATGATTTTTGTAAAAAATTAACGAGCAAACTATGAGGCAGCTGCAGTTCAAATTTGACCCGCTTCTAGCTGAATCGACGGGAATTTGTCTTTTTCACCAGAGGTGGATCAAAAATTTTGACACCCAACCATTTTGTCAATTGTGCATTATATATGGCCTAGTATTTTATAAAATTGATTAGGTCCAATTTTGCAACAATTATTTGGTAGTTCCTTCACAAAAAACCCTCCTTTTGGGCACTCGGAAAATGAAAAATGAATTTTCCGTGCAAAGAAAATGAAAACTTCCTTAGGCAACATTGTTTGGAGTTCCAAGATGCACCCTCGTGCACAATATGAGATCATTTGAACAAACTATGCCATGAATGTGGCCATAAGATTGATCATTTCGCTTGAAAGCCATGAATCTTCACGCGTGATAGCTCGTTTCTGAGAACAAATTTTTAAAATAATTACCGTATTACAAGTTTATTATTTTTCCTGGAAACTTGGTCACATATAATGACACAATGCGAAGGTTTTCCAATTTTTTTATTTTTTTCTGAATTTTTTATGCCAGTTTCAAAATGCGGTCAAAACGGCGGGCTTGACCGTTCCTAGCTAGTAGTTGAATCTTGGAATTTTTTTGGTGTCTCTATGATTAAATTGATACTTATGTACCTAGAAATGATTTTTGGAAAAAATAAAGAGCAAACTATGAGGCAGCTACAGTTCAAATTTGACCCGTTTCCACTTGAATCGATGGCAATTTGTCTTTTTCACCACAGGTGGATCAAAACTTTTTTCACCCAACCATTTTGTCAATTATGCATTATATATGGACTAGTATTTTATAAAATTGGTTAGGTCCAATTTTTGCAACAATTATTTGGTAGTTCCTTCACAAAAAACCCTCCTTTTGGGCACTCGGAAAATGAAAAATGAATTTTCCGTGCAAAGAAAATGAAAACTTCCTTAGGCAACATTGTTCGGAATTCCAAGATGCACCCTCGTGCACAATATGAGATCATTTGAACAAACTATGCCATGAATGTGGCCATAAGATTGATCATTTGGCTTGAAAGTCGTGAATCTTCACGCATGATAGCTCATTTAAAGAACACTTTTTTAAAATAATTACCGTATTACAAGTTTATTATTTTTCCTGGAAACTTGGTCACATATAATGACACAATGCGAAGGTTTTCCCATTTTTTGATTTTTTTTGAATTTTTATGCCCGTTTCAAAATGCTGTCAAAACGGCGGGCTTGTCCGTTCCTAGCCAGTGGTTGAATCTTGGATTTTTTTTGGTGTTTCTATGATTAAATAGATACTTATGTACATACAAATGATTTTTGGAAAAAATAAAGAGCAAACTATGAGGCAGCTACAATTCAAATTTGACCCGTTTCCAGCTGAATCGACGGCAATTTGTCTTTTTCACCAGAAGTGCATTAAAAATTTTTACACCCAACCATTTGGTCAGTTGTGCATTAAATATGGCCTAGTATTTTAGAAAAATGATTTGGTCCAATTTTGGAACAATTATTTGGGAGGTCCTTCACAAAAAAACCTCCTGTTGGGCACTCGAAAAATGGAAAATGGTTTTTTCGTCCAAAGAGAATGAAAACTTCCTTAGGCAACATTGTTTGCCATTCCAATATGCACCCTTGTGCACAATATGAGATCATTTGAACAAACTGTGCCATGAATGTGGCCATAAGATTGATCATTTGGCTTGAAAGCCATGAATCTTCAGAGATGATACTCATTTCTGAGAACACTTTTTTAAAAGAATTGCCGTATTACAATTTTATTATTTTTCCTGGTAACTTGGTCATATATGATGACACAATGCGAAGGTTTTTCAATTTTTTGATTTTTTTTTGAATTTTTTATGCTCGTTTCAAAATGCGTTTAAAACAGCGGGAATGACCGTTCCAAGCTAGTGGTTGAATATTGGAATTTTTTTGGTATATCTCTGATTAAATAGATACTTTTGTGCCTAGAAATGATTTTTGTAAAAAATAAATAGAAAACTATGAGGGAGCCGCACTTCAAATTTGACCGGCTTCCAGCTGAATTGGTGAAAATTTGTCTTTTTCACCAGAGGTGTATCAAAACTTTTTACACCCAATAATTTGGTCAATTGTGCATTAAATATGGCCTAGTATTTCTGAAAAATGATTTGGTCCAATTTTGCAACAAATATATTATAGGTCCTTCACAAAAAAAACTCAGTTTGGACACTCGAAAAATGATTAAAAATAGGTAGAAAGATCAGAAATGCATACGAATTGGTGCTCATCCATAAAATGTGGTCTAACTTGAGTGAAAATTTGTATAATGCCCTTTTGCAAAATATTTTTGATAGTTGCTTCACAAAATAGCTCTATCTTTAGTACTTGGAAATTATTTTAAATCATAGATTCTCGGACCAATCAAAACACTTCTCACGGATCACCCCACTCTATGTGATCTGAACCGTCCACACTAGGCGAACCCAACGTCTCTCGCTCACCTCTGAGCAGGCCAACCCAAACCCTAACTCCACTCCTCTCCCCTCTCTCCCTCGATTCAGATCCACTCGCAGCCGCCACCTACCTCCCGCCCCCGATTGAGATCCTGCCGCCCACGCCCGCGCGCCACCACACTCCGCTGCCCGCGCCCGTAGGACGCAAACCCCACGCCGCTCTTCCTCCGCCCGCCGACGAACCCCGTCCCTGATGCCTCACTCGCCGCGCTCGTCCCGCCCTAACTCCCCTCCCACTCCAGCTGCCGCCGCCCCCTTCTCCCTCCCACCCACGCCCCGCGCCCACGCCCCCAACCCCACCCCTACTCCTTCCCTCAGATCTCGATCTGCCGCCGCCCTCAACCCCACCCCCACCGCCACCATCGACGACCTCACCGTAGACGAGGTCGAGGCCGACCCAAGATCGAGCCCATGCCTAGAGCCGCCCCAAGATTCGCAGGCAACCCCACGCCAATCAGGACCTCGATCTGGATCGAGCAGGCGCTCTCCACCGACGGGGCTTGGGCAAGCGAGCCAACCGCAGCGGATTCGGCCCTCAGCTCCTCTGCCGTGATGGCCGCGCCGCCGGTGGCCAGAAAGGCGCTGCGGAGGCTCGCGGAGCACGAGGACGTCGCTCGCCGCCCTCACTGCACCTCCATTCCCCTCCACCACCTTCCCTCCCTCCCTCTACACGCCCGTCTATATAAGGTACGCCTCCCTCTCCCCTCACCTCTCTCCCCGCACTTCCGGAAGTCGGGTCTAGGGTTTGGTGCGCCAGTGCGCTGATGGATCTGGTGGGGTTGCTGGTGTGCTGCAGGAGGGCGACCGGATGACTGACGCGCCGGCGAGCCCGCCGGGCGGTGGAGGAGGCGGCGACGGCGGCGGCTTCGGCGGCGTCAGGGAGTAGGACAGGTTCCTGCCCATCGCCAACATCAGCAACATCATGAAGAAGGTCATCCTGGCCAACGGCAAGATCGCCAAGAACGCCAAGGAGACCTTGCGGGAGTGCAACTCGGAGTTCATTGCTTCGTCACCAGCGAGTGAGTGCCTGTGTTGACCGCTGCCGCACTGTTTTGCCTGCCCGAATCAAGTGTGGTTTGGTGCTGACCTATCGCCGTTTTGTCTTGTCTGTACTGTAGTGTGAACGACAAGTGCCAGAGGGAGAAGCGCAAGACCATTAACATCGACGACCTGCTCTGGGCGATGGCCACGCTAGGCTTTCAGGAGTACATTGAGCCCCTCAAGGTTTATCTACAGAAGTACAGAGAGGTGCATGCCCATTTAGCCATGTGGGATTTTTTTATCTGAACTAATTGGGGATGGATTAGTGCTTTGAGAGTTAGGTTGGTCCATGGTAGTTTAATATGTTGCTGCTGTAGCCTGAAAAGCTCTGTTTGGCACTTTGGTTAGTCCTAGTTGGCAAATTTAAACACTCATGTTCAGCTTGGTGACTGATGAGACCCCACACTGCTTGGCACCAATCATCTTATTGTCCTTAGAACAAGTGTTGATTTATCCCTCCAATTACTACTGTCATTGAGATCTTCAATTCTTTTCTGTCTTTGTTAATTCAGATAACTGAATGATTTGAAGCACTAAGAATTGTCTCCGAGTCCAACTGTTAAAATGAAGTCTTTTATTTCAATCGGGATATGCATGCGTACATGTGCTTGGAAGATATATTCTGAATGTTCATCTCGAGGCGTGATGGTGCTTTTTACATCTTGTGCAGGTTGCTGACTTTGGTGTGGCCAAGATCCGACACAACGACACAACCATGTGTCTACGCTGGTGATGGGGACTTTCGGGTACGAAGTCAGGTAGATCTGCCGAGTCGAGATGCGATTGATGATAAAAACTCATGCAATAGAGATATCATAACATTTCCATTTTGTTACATGTTTATATTTATTCAAATTCAGCTGTTTACATGGCGGAGCGGTCCACAGATGTTTTGTTCATGCAGCAATTTAAGTTGCTTCCAATTAAATCTGCTGTGAATGTGTTATATATAATTGAATCTGAACAAAATTTATTCCTTCAATCCTATTCATGTTTGCTCGGTGCAGATTAATTGATTGTCTCAATGTTGCCTAAGCTAGCATGTTATCATGCCAATGTATTAAAATTATGGGATATGAAATAACCCCCCTCACGAAAATACAATCGTATGCACCTTAGCATGGAAATATATCAAATTTGGATGAAAGGCAACATAAATGGCTTGTTGATCCTATTCAAATTATACCATGAACTTATTCTGCATGTATTCAACTAGATCAAGTACAAGTACATTAGTTCGTCATATCTGCTATTAATACACTGTCCAAGTCATGAATTTCCTGAACTGGTGTATGTATATATTTGGGTGCTTGTCAATTAGAAAATGTCTTCGTCTAGCCTTGTCTCATCATTAAATTTGTGATACATATTTGCTGAACATTTTTCTTCTCCTATGTTATTCAAGGAAATCTATATGATTTCTATTCTTGACATAAAAGATGAGCTAACCTCTAGGTATATACAGATGCCACCTACAAGTGAATGCTGAGATACCATGTTTGTACTACGTGCCAGTGTAGCTGTACTGATACAAATACTACTTATGTACTTATGGAGTAGTAAATAACCTGCCATGTAATGTGTACTAATTGGTGGATTGTACAGGGCAGCTCCTTGTCATGGGCGGCGCCGTTGTCGGCAGGGCCGTTTCTTCTTTGATTTACCACGCACGCGTGTCTTGTTTGTTGCTAATCAACTAGTGATTTGGGTGATTTTTTGGGTTGCTGTTAGTTTTTCTTCTGCAATTTAATGATGTCAATGCTCTTTCTTGTTTGGTGGATCAACTAATTGCTTACAAATCCAGCAGGCATGAATGCTTACTTTTACAGATTTGTTTGACTGACTTCCTCAAATCTAGCTCGTGTCTATTTATTGGATGTGTATCAAGTCTCCCTATGTCGATGAGTTCTAGATTCTAGTTCACCATGTTTCGATTATGAATGAATGCGCTAGAAGTAGAACATAATCTATTGCATTGGTGGTTACTTTATACATTTTTTGATTGGTCAATCAGCTAGTTAGCTACAGTTTACCTTGATCAGGGAATGTCGATGGTCAAATAATTTACGTCCATTCTCCAGATCTAAACATGTGGTAATAGGATAGGTCCTTTTGAACCCTTTTTATCCGAATCCCATGAAGAAGTAAATGAGCCTAGTTTTTTTAACAGGCATGCTGCCATATTAAATCAGGGGGAAATTATTGCCTGGATAGGTGTTTTCTTTTGTGAAGTTAGTGGATATTGATCAAGTCCCCCTTTCCGCTGTATGAAACGTTTCTCCTATTGTACTTCTTAGAAATCTTTCTGCTGATGGCAGGAAGAAGAAGGCTGTTCACAAGAAGATGGCAGGAAGAAGCAGGTTGATTCGATTCGATCCTCAAGGTAGCCCTTCCCTTCCCCTTCTCTCTTTGATTCGATCCGATCTATGCACTAAGTTCACTAGTTTGGATGCATCATAGAACTTGTGGTGATGTTGTTTAGATTGCAGCAAGCAAAAAATTCAAGTGTTGCGCTTGTTAAGTGTTTTGTTACGGTGAAATCTGAACCATTTATTGAATAGTAGGATGGCCGACTTTCTATGATTATCTCTTGTTGCTATGTTTGTCTTTTCCATATCCAAATCATGTCTATGAATTGGTGTGCTTGAAAACCAAGGAATGCTTCTATTCCTTGTCGGTGTTCTTTTTTATTCTGGTATAAGATGAACCAGCTCAATATTTGTTTGGTGGTTGGTTCGCATACATGTTCTTTTTTCTGCAGAAATATGTTGTGGTTCCTTGCAGAGTAAATATGCTGTTAGATTTACTTTTATTTTGTTCCTAATCATTTTGTTCTATAACGTGCAGATGCTGGCCTTTCATGTTTCTTCGCGAGCATCAGGACAAAGAAGTTGGAAGAAGCATAGTTCTAGCTCATTGGAGCTAGTTCTGGGAGTAATGAAGCCCTTTAGGATGATCCTATTTGTATGTGTGTTATATGATGTAGACTCTACATTTGTAGACTTATGTGGTAGACCGTACACTTGTAGGGCTCATGTGATAATCATGTGGTAGACTGTACACTCGTAGAGCTGTTATCCAATTGTAAACTTGATGCTGATCACATTGTACGTATGTTATATGATGTAGCAGATTGCTTCTTGCTGTTACTTGAAGTATTGTGTCAGTTTTCTGTATTGGTATATTGAAATCTGAAGAACATGACCTTGATAGCAGGGTCCCACGAACCAAAACGCCACATTTGGGACCTATTTACCAGAATTTGACAATTGGGGTGCATAAAAAAGAAAAACAAAGGCTACAACCCAAAAATAAAAAGGCTATAATGTTGGGCCTGACCCATGTAGCTGACCAAAATTAATAGGGAAAAAATATATAAAAGGCTGAATTAATGGGCTTGGCCCACGTAGAACACCGAATTGGACCGGGCTGAATCTTACCAACGACCAATTCAATTGGTCATAATTTTGCCACGTCAGATTGCCACGTTGGATCCGACGTGGCCTGGGCAGACAGCCAGTGACCAAAACAAAAGGTCATGGGTTCAACGACCTTTTGAGAAGGTCGCTATAGTCAGTTAACGACCGCCAGCTTTTGACCTTCTCTTTTTGGTCACAAAAAGGTCGCAAATAAAAAACCATGACCTTTCAGTGAACAATAGTCAAGGTCACAAGTTGACATATTTCTTGTAGTGTTGCTACGTCATGGTTTCCCATTTCCATCCCTAGATTCGGATGTACTTGGATCGCTGGTGCTACTCCTTGCCAACCAGCTATCTTCTCCTGCGCAAAAGCGGGTCATGAGGCTTGTTAATGCGGCCATTGTTCTTGGCTTTTCTTGGCCGAGGTGTCTGGCGAGCCATTTGTCTCGAACGCTGTGTTTGAAAGCTGCTAAGGCTTCGGCGTCCTGGCAGTCGACTATCTGGTTCTTTTTAGTAAGAAATCTGTTCCAGAGTTTCCGGGATGATTCTCCGGGTTGTTGAGTTATATGACTTAGATCGTCTGCGTCCGGAGGTCGGACATAAGTCCCTTGAAAATTTGCCCGAAAAGCACCCTCGAGCTCTTCCCAACTTCCTATGGTGTTTTTGGGAAGGCTTTTAAGCCAATGCCGGGCTGGCCCTTTGAGCTTGAGGGGTAAGTATTTTATGGCGTGGAGGTCATCTTCTCTAGCCATGTGTATGTGGAGGATATAATCCTCAATCCAGACTTTAGGGTCTGTTGTTCCGTCTTATGCCTCTATATTTACGGGCTTGAATCCCGCTGGAAATTCATGGTCCAGCACCTCATTGGTGAAACATAGGGGGTGTGTGGCGCCCCTGTATTTGGGTGTGCCGCGATGTTTGGATATTTGTTGCGTTGCATTGCTTACTAGAGCTTGCTTTCTTGGCCCATAGATAGATCTGGCTGGGCCGTCTTTTTGATGAAAATCCTTGCGCGGATCGCGTGCCGGGTTGAGTGCGGCGCCCTTTGTCGCTCTATGTTGGTCATGGGGTCGTTTATCCGAATTGACGGCTTCCTTATTTTTGGACTGCGGGGGCTCTAAGGCCTCCTCGTCAAATTCCGGCAGTAGTTTCCGCTTCGGATAGCTCTTTGTGTGGCGACTGTCGTCGTATTTGTCTGCGGTGTTGAGTACTTTGCCCCATCTGATTCTGAGTGCATCTTCCGCTGTTTTGACCTTCCGCTTCTGCTTTTTCAGGCTACGCGCAGTGGCGATGAGCCTTTTGTGGAGGTTCTTCTGCTCCATCAACTTGTTCGGCGTGAGGTCATCCGGACTATTATCTTCGCCGGGGATGGGTTGTTTGGTTTGTTTACCCAAGTTGCCCTGTTCGGACGCTTGCTCGATGGCATGTTCGTCGTCCGCCGGTTTGCCCTGCTCTATGGCTGGGTCTCTGTCGAGGTGGGGTTTGGCGTGGCGCTTACGCCGCCGCTTTGATTGCTTATCGATGGAACGATCCCTCGTTGCGTCCCTTTGTTCCTCGTCGTCGTTTCTTTTAGGTGTGTCCACCATGTACACATCGTGTGGTGAGGTGGTTGTCCAGTGTCCTATAGGCGCTGGTTCCTGTTCGTCTCCTACATCGTCGTCCATACCGTCGATGTCTTTGGAGTCGAAGTCGAGCACGTCGGTTAAATCATCGACAGTGGCGACGTAGTGGGTAGTGGGTGGGTTATGAATTTCTTTGTCATCTGCATCCCATCCCTGCTGACCATAGTCCTGCCGGTGCTCTCCTGATAAAGAGAGAGACTTTAGTAAGTTCAGAGTGTCGCCGAAGGGCGAGTGCTGAAAGATGTCCGCGGCAGTGAACTCCATGATCGGCGTCCAATTGGGTTCGATCGGCAGGGGTGCGGAAGGCTCGGAGTCCGGAAAGGAGTCCAGCTCCTGGGAGTCACAGGCTTCGCAAAGGAAAAGGCTGGTGTTCGGCTCGATCGCCGTAGAGATTGCAGCCCCCGAGGCGGTGTCCAACCATCTGTCCTCGATTGGCGCAGTCGGCTCCGAACTAAAGGTCGGAGCGGACGCTGGGGCGGCCTCCGGGGCACTGTTTGGTGGTAGAGCTAGATCATACTCGTCGTGACAGTGCGGCGTGCTCGGTTGTGGCTCGAATCCGTCGAAGATCAAGTCTCCGCGGATATCGGCCGGGTAGTACAAACTTCCAAACCTGACCTGATGGCCAGGGGCGTAGCTTTCGATCTGCTCCAGATGGCCAAGCGAATTGGCCCGCAGTGCCAAGCCGCCGAATACGAAGATCTGTCCGGGGAGAAAAGTCTCACCCTGGACCGCATCGTTGTTGATGATCGAAGAAGCCATCGGGTCTAAAGTTGCCGACACAGAGGAACTCTCAATGAAAGCACCAATGTCGGTGTCAAAACCGGCGGATCTCCGGTAGGGGGTCCCGAACTGTGCGTCTAGGCGGATGGTAACAGGAGACAAGCGACACGATGTTTTTACCCAGGCCTCTCGATGGAGGTAAAACCCTACTCCTGCTTGATTAATATTGATGATATGGGTAGTACAAGAGTAGATCTACCACGAGATCAGAGAGGCTAAACCCTAGAAGCTAGCCTATGGTATGATTTTTGTTCGTCCTACGGACTAAAACCCTCCGGTTTATATAGACATGGAGAGGGCTAGGGTTACACAGAGTCGGTTACAATGGGAGGAGATCTACATATCCGTATCGCCATGCTTGCCTTCCACGCCAAGGAAAGTCCCATCTGGACACGTGACGAAGTCTTCAATCTTGTATCTTCATAGTCCAGGAGTCCGGCCAAAGGTCATAGTCCGGCCATCCGGACACCCCCTAATCCAGGACTCCCTCAATCATGTTTTTGCATCTTATTTTCTTAGAACGACGGTAGTAAATAAGATGATCTCTCAGAATAATTTAAAGAGAGTGTTCCCCCTAACTGTGCGCCATTGCGAAAGTTCGTTGTTTCGAAGCACCACGTGATGATTGGGTGTGATAGATTCCAACGTCCACATATAATGGGTGTAAGACAGATTTACACATGCAAAACACTTAGGTTAACTTGACGAGCCTAGCATGTACAGACATGGCCTCGGAACACAAGAGACCGAAAGGTCGAACATGAGTCGTATGGAAGATACGATCAACATGGAGATGTTCACCGATTATGACTAGTCCGTCTCACGTGATGATCGGACACGGCCTAGTTGACTCAGATCATGTATCACTTAGATGACTAGAGGGATGTCTAATCTGAGTGGGAGTTCAATAAATAATTTGATTAGATGAACTTAATTATCATGAACTTAGTCTAAAAACCTTTGCAAAATGTCTTGTAGATCAAATGGCCAACGCTCATGTCAACCTCAACTTCAACGTGTTCCTAGAGAAAACCAAGCTGAAAGATGATGGCAGCAACTATACGGACTGGGTCCGGAACTTGAGGATCATCCTCATAGCTGCCAAGAAAGCATATGTCCTAGAAGCACCGCTAGGTGAAGCACCCATACCAGAGAACCAAGATGTTATGAACGCTTGGCAGTCACGTGCTGATGATTACTCCCTCATTCAGTGTGGCATGCTTTACAGCTTAGAACCGGGGCTCCAAAAGCGTTTTGAGCAACACAGAGCATATGAGATGTTCGAAGAGCTGAAAATGGTTTTCCAAGCTCATGCCGGTCGAGAGATATGAAGTCTCCGACAAGTTCTACTGATTGTAAGATGGAGGAAAATAGTTACATCGGTGAGCACATACTCAAAATGTCTAGGTTGCACAACCGCTTGTCCCAGCTAGACATTAACCTCCCGGACGAGGCGGTCATTGACAGAATCCTTCAGTCGCTCCCACCTAGCTACAAGAGCTTTGTGATGAACTACAATATGCAGGGGATGGTGAAAACTATTCCTGAAGTATTTTCAATGCTGAAATCAGCGGAGGTGGAAATCAAAAAGGAGCATCAAGTGTTGATGGTCAATAAAACCACTAGTTTCTAGAAAGGCAAGGGTAAGAAGAAACTTCAAGAAGGACGGCAAGGGAGTTGCCGTGCCTGGTAAGCCAGTTGCCGGGAAGAAGCCAAATAATGGACCCAAGCCTGAGACTGAGTGCTTTTATTGCAAAGGTAAGGGTCACTAGAAGCGGAACTGCCCCAAATACTTAGTGGACAAGAAGGCCGGCAACACTAAAGGTATATGTGATATACATGTAATTGATGTGTACCTTACCAGTACTCGTAGTAGCTCCACAGGTATTTGATACGGTGCGGTTGCTCATATTTGTAACTCAAAACAGGAATTGCGGAATAAGCGGAGACTGGCGAAGGACGAGGTGACAATGCGCGTCAGGAATGGTTCCAAGGTCGATGTGATCGCCGTCGGCACGCTACCTCTACATTTACCTCCGGGATTAGTTCTAAACCTCAATAATTGTTATTTAGTGCCAGCTTTGAGCATGAACATTGTATCTGGATCTCGTTTAACACGAGATGGCTACTCATTTAAATCCGAGAATAATGGTTGTCCTATTTATATGAGAGATATGTTTTATGGTCATGCCCGCTGGTCAATGGTTTATTCTTAATGAATCTCGAGCGTGATGTTACACATATTCATAGTGTGAATACCAAAAGATGTAAGATTGATAATGATAATCCCACATATACGTAGCCTTTGCCGCCCTGGTCACATTGGTGTCAAACGCATGAAGAAGCTCCATACAGATGGACTTTTGGAGTCTCTTGATTTTGAATCATTTGACACGTCACGAACCATGCCTCATGGGTAAAATGACCAAGACTCCGTTCTCCGGAACAATGGAGCGAGCAACCAACTTATTGGAAATTATACATACTGATGTGTGCGGTCCAATGAGCGTTGAGGCTCGCGGTGGCTTTATTTTATGTTCTCACCCTCACTGATGACTTAAGTAGATATGGGTATGTTCACTTGATGAAACACAAGTTTGAGACCTTTGAAAAGTTCAAGGAATTTCAGAATGAGGTAGAGAATCAACATGACCGAAAAATAAAGTTCTTACGATCAGATCGTGGAGGAGAATATTTAAGTCACGAATTTGGTACGCACTTATGGAAATGTGGAATCGTTTCACAACTCACGCCGCCTGGAACTCCTCAGCGTAACGGTGTGTCCGAACGTCGTAATCGCACTTTATTGGATATGGTGTGGTCTATGATGTCTCTTACCGATTTACAGCTGTCATTTTGGGGATACGCTTTAGGGACAACCACATTCACTTTAAATAGGGCACCGTCTAAATCTGTTGAGACGACACCGTATGAATTATGGTTTGGGAAGAAACCTAAGCTGTCGTTTCTGAAAGTTTGGGGATGCGAAGCTTATGTCAAGAAACTTCAACCTGAAAAGCTCGAACCCAAGTCGGAAAAATGCGTCTTCATAGGATACCCTAAGGAAATCACTGGGTATACCTTCTACCTCAGATCCGAAGGCAAGATCTTTGTTGCCAAGAACGGGTCCTTTCTGGAGAAAGAGTTTCTCTCGAAAGAAGTAAGTGGGAGGAAAGTGGAACTTGATGAAGTACTACCTCTTGAACCGGTAAGTAGCGCAGCTCAGGAAGATGTTCCTGTGGTGCCTGAACCAACTGGAGAGGAAGTTAATGATGATGATAAAGGTACTTCGGATCAAGTTGCTACTGAACTTCGTAGGTCCACAAGGACACGTTCCACACCAGAGTGGTATGGCAACCCTGTCCTGGAAATCATGTTGTTAGACAACGGTGAACCTTTGAACTATGAAGAAGCGATGGCGGGCCCAGATTCCAACAAATGGCATGAAGCCATGCAATCCGAGATAGGATCCATGTATGAAAACAAATTATGGACTTTGATAGACTTGCCCGATGATCGGCGAGCGATAGAAAACAAATGGATCTTTAAGAGGAAGACAGACGTGGATGGTAATGTTACCATCTATAAAGCTCGACTAAATTCGCTAAGGGTTATCGACAAGTTCAATGGGTTGACTATGATGAGACTTTCTCTCCCGTAGCGAAGCTGAAGTCCGTCCGAATCATGTTAGCAATTACCGCATACTATGATTATGAGATATGGCAAATGGACGTCAAAATGGCATTCCTTAATGGCTATCTTAAGGACGAACTGTATATGATGGAGCCGGAAGGTTTTGTCGATCCTGAGAATGCTAACAAGGTATGCAAACTCCAGCGATCCATTTATGGACAGGTGCAAGCATCTCGGAGTTGGAACATTCACTTTGATGAGATGATCAAAGCGTTTGGGTTTATTCAGACTTATGGAGAAGCCTGCGTTTACAAGAAAGTGAGTGGGAGCTCTGTAGCATTTCTCATATTATATGTAGATGACATACTTTTGATGGGAAATGATATAGAACTTTTGGAGAAGCTTTTTACATATTAGGCATCAAGATCTATAGGGATAGATCGAGACGCTTCATAGGTCTTGCACAAAGCACATACCTTGATAAGATATTGAAGAATTTCAATATGGATCAGTCCAAGAAGGTGTTCTTGCCTGTGTTGCAAGGTGTGAAATTGAGCTCGGCTCAATGCCCGACCACGGCAGAAGATAGAGAAAAGATGAGTGTCATCCCCTATGCCTCGTCCATAGGGTCTATTATGTATGCCATGATGTGTACCAGACCTGATGTAAACCTTGCCGTAAGTTGGTAGGAAGGTACCAAAGTAATCCCGGCATGGAACACTGGACAACGGTCAAGAACATCCTGAAGTACCTGAAAAGGACTAAGGATATGTTTCTCATTTATGGAGGGAACGAAGAGCTCGTCGTAAAGGGTTACGTCGGTGCTAGCTTCGACACAGATCTGGATGACTCTAAGTCACAAACTGGATACGTGTATATTTTGAATGGTGGGGCAGTAAGCTGGTGCAGTTGCAAGCAAAGCGTCGTGGCGGGATCTACATGTGAAGCGGAGTACATGGCAGCCTCGGAGGCAGCGCATGAAGCAATATGGATGAAGGAGTTCATCACCGACCTAGGAGTCATACCCAATGCGTCGGGGCCGATCACTCTCTTCTGTGACAACACTGGAGCCATTGCCCTTGCCAAGGAGCCCAGGTTTCACAAGAAGACCAGGCACATCAGGCATCGCTTCAACTCCTTCGTGAAAATGTTCAAGATGGAGACATAGATATTTGCAAAGTACATACGGATCTGAATGTCGCAGATCCATTGACTAAACCTCTTCCGCGAGCAAAACATCATCAACACCAGAACTCTATGGGTGTTCGATTCATCACAATGTAACTAGATTATTGACTCTAGTGCAAGTGGGAGACTGTTGGAAATATGCCCTAGAGGCAATAATAAAATGATTATTATTATATTTCCTTGTTCATGATAATTGTCTGTTATTCATGCTATAATTGTGTTATCCGGAAATCGTAATACATGTGTGAATACATAGACCACATCATGTCCCTAGTGAGCCTCTAGTTGACTAGCTCGTTGATCAACTGATAGTCATGGTTTCTTGACTATGGACATTGGATGTCATTGATAACGGGATCACATCATTAGGAGAATGATGTGATGGACAAGACCCAATCCTAAGCATAACACAAGATCGTGTAGTTCGTTTGCTAGAGCTTTTCCAATGTCATGTATCATTTCCTTAGGCCATGAGATCGTGTATCTCCCGGATACCGTAGGAGTGCTTTGGGTGTACCAAACATCATAACGTAACTGGGTGACTATAAAGGTATACTACGGGTATCCCCGAAAGTATCTGTTGTGTTGACACGGATCGAGACTGGGATTTGTCACTCCGTATGATGGAGAGGTATCTCTGGGCCCACTCAGTAATGCATCATCATAATGAGCTGAATGTGACCAAGTGTTTGGTCACGGGATCATGCATTACGGTACGAGTAAAGTGACTTGCCGGTAACGAGATTGAACGAGGTATTGGGATACCGACGATCGAATCTCGGGTAAGTAACGTACCGATTGACAAAGGGAATTGTATACGGGGTTACTTGAATCCTCGACATCATGGTTCATTCGATGAGATCATCGTGGAACATGTGGGAGCCAACATGGGTATCCAGATCCGGCTGTTGGTTATTGGCCGGAGAGCTGTCTCGGTCATGTCTGCGTGATTCCCGAACCCGTAGGGTCTACACACTTAAGGTTCGGTGACGCTAGGGTTGTAGAGATATTAGTATGCAGAAACCCGAAAGTTGTTCGGAGTCCCGGATGAGATGCCGGACGTCACAAGGAGTTCCGGAATGGTCCGGAGGTAAAAAATTCTATATAGGAAGTCCAGTTTCGGCCAACGAGAAAGTTTCGGGGGTCACCGGTATTGTACCGAGACCACCGGAAGGGTCCCGGGGGTCCACCGGGTGGGGTCACCTATCCCGGAGGGCCACGTGGGCTGAAAGGGGAAGGGAACCAGCCCCTGGTAGGCTGGTGCTCCCCCCCTTGGGCCTCCCCGGCGCCTAGGGTTGGAAACCCTAGGGGTGGGGGGGCGCCCCACTAGAGTTGGGGGGCAAGTCCCCCCCCCCCTAGGCCGCCGCCCCCCTTGGAGATGGGATCTCCAGGGGCCGGCGCACCCCATAGGCCCCCTATATAAAGAGGGGGGAGGGAGGGCAGCCGCACCTAAGTCCCTGGCGCCTCCCTCTCCCCCTGTACCACCTCTCCCTCTCGCTGAGCTTGGCGAAGCCCTGCCGAGATCGCTGCTGCTTCCACCACCACGCCGTCGTGCTGCTGGATCTCCATCAACCTCTCCTTACCCCTTGCTGGATCAAGAAGGAGGAGACGTCTTCCCAACCGTACGTGTGTTGAATGCGGAGGTGCTGTCCGTTCAGCACTAGGATCTTCGGTGATTTGGATCACGACGATTACGACTGCCTCAACTCCGTTCTCTTGAACGCTTCCGCTCACGATCTACAAGGGTATGTAGATGCAATCCTCTCTCTCGTTGCTAGATGACTTCATAGATCGATCTTGGTGAAGCGTAGAAATTTTTTATTTCCTGCAACGTTCCCCAACACTTATTTGGGGTATCTTCACCCCAACCAGAAGAGCAAAGAGATGCTCCTCAACCTACTAAACCTTATGAAAATATTCAGTTTGAGATTCCTTCAGTTATGATAGAAAAACTGCTAGCTAATCCTTTTGCAGGAGATGGAACATTTCATCCTGACTTACACCTTATCTTTGTGGATGAAGTTTGTGGATTATTTAATCTTGTGGGTATCCTCGATAATGTTGTCAAAAGGAAGGTCTTCCCTTTATCTTTGAAGGGAGATGCAATGACATGGTATAGGCTATGTGATGATACGAGATTTTGGAATTATAAGCGACCGAAACTGGAATTTCACCAGAAGTTCTATCCTATGCATCTTGTTCATCGTGATCGTAATTACATATATAATTTCTGGCCTCGCGAAGGAGAAAACATCGTTCAAGCTTGGGGGAGGCTTAAGTCAATATTATATTAATTCCCCAATCATGAGCTCTCTCGGGAAATGATTATTCAGAATTTTTATGCTCGGCTTTCTCTTGATAATCGCAACCTGCTCGATACTTCATGTGATGGTTCCTATATGCTGAAGACTATTGATTTCAAATGGGACTTATTGGAAAGAATTAAACGCAACTCTGAAGATTGGGGTTCCGACGATCTTATATTTACTAATTGGAAGCACCATACGAGGCTCCACGTTAATCCTAGAGAAACATCAGTAATAACCATCAGATTGTTAAATATACGACTAGGATCAAAATAGATATATATGTACGGCATATACCAGTCCTATGGGATTACGATACAGGAAAAATGTCTGCGTACAGTTTCCAAAGTAAACATGCATGCCACCAAGGAAAAAAAATAAAGCCCATGCCAACACACGTCTCTTCCATATAAAAACACGTCCTAATAGCCTTTTTTTAGTTGCACATCGTAATAAGTTTTTTAGCTGAACAAGTCTCAATGGATTAATCGAATTGGCTTGATTTACCAGCGAGGGAATCTGTACTTATATGAGAATAGAAACGGCCATAGTACAACATGCATGCATGCGTACAAGTGATACGTGATAGGTAAACATTTTTTTGTTAAAACAATTAGAGTTAATTCGGAGTAGGAAAAAACAACATTATATGGATACACCCTAAAAAAGCCTTGAAGACTAAAATAATACATAATTTTAAAATTTTGTGACAATCTAATTCTTCTTTCAATAAAAAATCGACACTTCTGATCATTTACTAACGAATAAGAATTTCTATATTGACTAAAGAATGTACACTCACAAATGTATATAATACTTCATGCCCATGGGCAATGAATAATGGATTAAACTATTTGGGGTCGGGTCGGGGGTAGAACAATAATTTTTAATTACAGCACAACCTTGCAAGAATCATTATTATCTCAAATTGATAACACTAATTTAAGACTAAATTTAAAGTCAAAAGAAATGTACAATTTCACCAAAATATATATTTTTTACAATAATGTATCAGTTTCTTCAATAATTTTCTAACTTTTTTTACATTTCACATATTACTACCACGAATTAGGGATTGTTTCCTCACTTTGTACTGTGCATATACCAGATCTGTAAATTGTCAATGCCGATTGTTGCCTGTTGATTCAAAGGCTGAAAAGGTGACTGTGATTTTGAAAAATACACTGAGAATTAGAAGTTCTCAATACAGTTGTGACGTTTATTATTTTTTCAAAGTATATGAAATACCATGTTTTCGAGTCAAGGTCGCTAGCCCGTGCAGGTGCACGGGTTGATGACTAGTGGTAAGGAGTCAGGTATGACACCTAAGTTCGATTGTGTTAAATCTTTTATGGATACCGATGCTTTCCGTGGATTCAGCTCTAAGTATGGACTTGACTCTGAGATAGTAGCTACTTTTTGTGAAACCTTTGCTACTCACATTGATCTCCCTAAAGAGAAGTGGTTTAAATATAATCCTCCTGTTGAAGTGAAAGTAGTTGCACCTATTACAGTCAAAGAAAAGACTATTACATATAGTGTTCCTATTATTCCTACTGCTTATGTCGAAAAACCTCCTTTTCCTGTTAGGATAAAGCATCATGTTAGAGCTACGACTGTTGTTCATAAGAGTAATACTAGGACTTATACACCTCCTGAGAAAATTAATGTTGAACCTGGTATTGCTATGATTAAAGATCTCTTGGATGAGGACTTAGATGGGCATGTTATCTCTTTCTTGGGTGAAACTGCTAATATTGCTAGACCAGATACTAAGACACGTAGACCTGTTGTAGGCACGCCTGTTATTTCTGTTAAAATAGGAGATCATTTTTATCATGGCTTATGTGATATGGGTGCTTGTGCTAATGCAATACCTTATGATCTTTATAAAGAAATTATGCACGATATTGCGCCTGTCGAATTAGAAGACATTGATGTTACTATTAAGCTTGCTAATAGGGACACCATTAAACCTATTGGGATTGTTCGAGATGTTGAAGTCTTGTGTGGGAAGATTAAATACCCTGCTGATTTTCTCGTTCTTGGTTCCCCACAAGAATATTGTCACTGTTGGCATAGATGGTATGTCTCATGAGTTTAATTTCGCTAAGTTTAGTAGACAACCTCGTGAAAGGGAACCACCTAGTAAGGATGAAATTATTGGTCTTGCTTCCATTGCTGTTTCTCCCACTGATCCGTTAGAACAATATTTGTTAGACCATGAAAATGATATGTTTATGAAGGAAAGGGAAGAAATAGATGAAGTGTTCCTCAAACAAGAACCTATGCTAAAACATAACCTTCCCGTTCAAATTCTTGGTGATCCCCCTCCACCCAAGGGTGATCCCGTGTTCGAACTCAAACCAATACCTGATAATCTCAAGTATGCTTATCTTGATGAAAAATAAATATATCCTGTTATTATTAGTGCTAACTTTTCAGAGAAAGAAGAAGAAATATTATTGAAAACTCTGAAGAAGCATCGAGCTGCTATTGGATATACTCTGGACGATCTTAAGGGCGTTAGTCCCACATTATGTCAACACAAAATTACATTCGAGGACGATGCCAAACCAGTTAGAGATCCTCAAAGACGATTAAATCCCAAGATGAAGGAAGTTGTAAGAAAGGAGATACTAAAGCTCCTTGAGGCAGGTATTATTTATCCCGTTGCTGATAGTGAATTGGTAAGCCATGTCCATTGTGTCCCTAAAAAGGGAGGTATTACCGTTGTTCCTAATGATAAAGATGAATTGATCCCGCAAAGAATTATTACAGGTTATAGGATGGTAATTGATTTCCGTAAGTTAAATAAAGCTACTAAGAAACATCATTACCCTTTACCTTTTATTGATCAAATGCTATAAAGGCTATCCAAACACACACATTTTTTGCTTTCTAGATGGTTATTCTGGCTTCTCTCAAATACCTGTGTCCGCGAAGGATCAATCTAAAACTACTTTAACCTGACCTTTTGGTACTTTTGCTTATAGACGTATACCTTTTGGTTTATATAATGCACCTGCTACCTTTCAAAGATGCATGATGGCTATATTTTCTGATTTTTGTGAAAAGATTTGTGAGGTATTCATGGATAACTTCTCCGTCTATGGATCCTCTTTTGATGATTGTTTGAGCAACCTTGATCGAGTTTTGCAGAGATGCGAAGACACTAGTCTCGTCCTGAATTGGGAAAAGTGTCACTTTATGGTTAATGAAGGCATTGTCTTGGGGTACAAGATCTCCGAGAGAGGTATAGAAGTTGATAAAGCCAAAGTTGATGCTATTGAAAAGATGCCATGTCCCAAGGACATAAAAGGTACAAGATGTTTCCTTGGTCATGCCGGCTTTCATAGGAGGTTCATTAAGGACTTTTCTAAAATCTCTAGGCCTCTGACTAATTTATTGCAAAAAGATATTCATTTTGTCTTTGATGATGATTGTGTAGAAGCATTTGAAACACTTAAGAAAGCTTTGATCACTTCACCTATTGTTCAGCCACCTGATTGGAATTTACCTTTTGAAATTATGTGCGATGCTAGTGATTATGCTGTAGGTGTTGTTTTTGGGCAAAGAGTCGATAAGAAATTGAATGTTATCCTGTATGCTAGTAAGACTCTTGATACTGCCCAGAGAAATTATGCTACTACTAAAAAAGAGTTCTTAGCAGTTGTGTTTGCATGTGATAAGTTTAGACCTTATATTGTTGATTCCAAAGTTACTATTCACATTGATCATGCTGCTATTAAATATCTTATGGAAAAGAAAGATACTAAGCCTAGACTCATTAGATGGGTTCTCTTGCTCCAAGAATTTGACTTGCATATTATCAATAGAATGGGAGCTGAGAACCCCGTTGCAGACAACTTGTCTAGGTTAGAGAATGTTCTTGATGACCCACTGCCTATTAATGATAGTTTTCCTGATGAACAATTAACGGTTGTCAATGCTTCTCACACTGCTCTTGGTATGCTGATTATGCTAATTACATTGTTGCTAAATATATACCGCCTAGCTTCACATACCAACAAAAGAAAAAGTTCTTTTTATGATTTAAGACACTACTTTTGGGATGATCCAGACCTTTATAAAGGAGTAGATGGTATTATTAGACGTTGTGTGCCTAAGCATGAACAGGAACAGATCCTATGCAAATGTCACTCTGAATCTTATGGAGGACATCACGCTGGAGATAGAACTGCACACAAGGTATTACAATCTGGTTTTTATTGGCCTACTCTCTTCAAAGATGCTCGTAAGTTTGTCTTATGTTGTGATGAATGTCAAAGAATAGGTAACATTAGTAGACGTCAAGAAATGCCTATGAATTATTCTCTTGTTATTGAACTGTTTGATGTTTGGGGCTTTGATTATATGGGACCTTTTCCTGCCTCCAATGGTTATACACATATTTTAGTTGATGTTGATTACGTTACTAAGTGGGTAGAAGCTATTCCAACTAGTAGTGCTGATCATAACACTTCTATTAAAATGCTTAAGGAAGTTATTTTTCCGAGGTTTGGAGTCCCTAGATATCTTATGACTGATGGTGGTTCACACTTTATTCATGGCGCTTTCCGTAAGATGCTTGCTAAGTATGATGTCAATCATAGAATCGCATCTCCTTATCACTCGCAGTCTAGTGGTCAAGTAGAGTTGAGCAATAGAGAGCTCAAATTAATTTTGCAAAATACTGTGAATAGATCTAGAAAGAATTGGTCCAAAAAGCTTGATGATGCATTATGGGCCTATATAACTGCATACAAAAATCTTATGGGTATGTCTCCATATAAGATGGTTTATGGAAAAGCATGTCGTTTACCTCTTGAACTTGAACATAAAGCATATTGGCCTATTAAAGAGCTCAATTATGACTTCAAACTTGCCGGTGAGAAGAGGTTGTTTGATATTAGCTCACTTGATGAATGGAGAACCCAAGCATATGAGAATGCCAAGCTTTTAAAAGAAAAAGTCAAACGCTGGCATGATAAGAGGATACAAAAGCGTGAGTTTAACGTAGGAGATTATGTGTTATTATTCAACTCTCGTTTAAGATTTTTTGTAGCAAAACTTCTCTCAAAATGGGAAGGTCCCTACATTATCGAGGAGGTCTATCATTCTGGTGCTATAAAAATCAACAACTTCAGAGGCACAAATCCGAGGGTCGTTAACGGTCAAAGAATTAAACATTACATTTCAGGTAATCCTATCAATGTTGAAACTAATATTATTGAAACCATAACCCCCGAGGAATACATAAGAGACACTTTCGAGCGTCCCTGCACCCGAAAAGGCATAGGTGCATTAGTACGGTAAGTAAACCGACTCCAAAACAACTCTAATGGCAATTTGCACCAGTTTTGGATTATTTAAGAATTTTAGGAAGAAAGAAGTAGTCTGAAAGGGACACGAGGCTCCCACGAGAGAGGAGGCCACGCCCCCCTGTAGGGCACGCCCCCCTGTCTCGTGGGCACCTCCTATGCTTCCCGGACTCCGTTTTCTTGTATGTTACGTATTTTGGTCGGTAAAAATTCATTATATATACTCCCGAAGGTTTTGACCACCGTATCACGCAAATATCCTCTGTTTTCGTTTCGAGTTGTTCCTGTTGCAGAATAAAGCAAGATGTCTTCTCAGGAATCAGTTGGGGAGAGCCGGGTGTCTCACCCAACACCAGGTCCAGGAGCAAACGGCGATGCCTATCACTTTGGACCATCAACGGAGGATGAGATGGAGGCTGATTTGAAAAGGATAGATGCCATGGAGTAAGATCAAGAAGTTACCTCTCGTCTCCAAGCAGAATTCACTATGGGAGAACTACCTAGCCTGGATGTACCTGCTTCGATCATCCCTTCCAACTCTAGTTTTCTTTCTTATGAAAATATGAAAAAGAGATTCATGTGTTCTCCAGAAGCTATGCAACATCCTTGCGTAAAGGGAGCTTTGGCCATTACGGGCAAGCTCCGTAAAGAAATTATGGACCTCAAACAACAAGTCAATAAGCTCGAGGAGGAGAACCGTATCCTGAAGGGTATCATCGCCAAGAAGATCATCACACCAACCGTGAAGGAGAAATCATCACTTGGGTATGGGCACTCCCCTTGGCAACTGCCAAGCTTGGGGGAGGTGCCCCGGTATCGTATCACCATCACACCCCTATCTTTACCGCTTTATTTAGTTCGATCCATTTAGTAGTATTTTGATCTAGCAGATTGAAGTTTTGATATCAAGTAGTTTTGAGTTTTGCATTGTGATCTCTTTATGTAAGCGAGTCCATGTGCTATCTATAATAAAGATTAGTGTTGAGTCAAGGGCTTTGCTGTGTTGCTATGATCTTGAGAAAGTAGAAAGAACAAAAGAGTTCATATTGATCTTATGGATAGTGATAACTTCACATATAGAAAGTATGAGGCATAAAAATTGTTGAGAGTTAATGAACGTAGCCTTGGTCATCGTTGCAATTAATAGGAAGTGATAAGGAAAGAGGGGTTCACATATAGATATATTATCTTGGACATCTTTTATGATTGTGAAGCACTCATTAAGTATGACATGCTAAAAGAGTTGATGTTGGACAAGGAAGACAACGTAATGGTTTATGTTTTCCGACATCTCAGTTAAAGTATATTATCATCAACCTTCCAAACATGTTGAGCTTGCCTTTCCCCCTCATGCTAGCCAAAAAATTCCTAGCACGAAGTAGAGATACTACTTGTGCCTCCAAATATCCGCAAACCCAGTTTTGACCATGAGAGTCCACCATACCTACCTATGGATTAAGTAAGATCCTTCAAGTAAGTTGTCATCGGTGCAAGCAATAAAAATTGCTCTCTAAATATGCATGACTTATTAGTGCAGAGAACATAAGCTTTGTACGAACTTGTTGTGGAAGTAATAAAAGCGACAGATTGCATAATAAAGTTCTACATACAAGGGGCAATATAAAGTGACGTTCTTTTGCATTAAGATTCCGTGCATCAACCCTAAACGCGCATGACAACCTCTGCTTCCCTCTGCGAAGGGCCTATCTTTTACTTTATGTTTTTACTTTATGCTTGAGTCAAGGTGATCCTCACCTTTTTCCCTTTTTCATTTTATCCTTTGGCAAGCTCCTCGTGTTTGAAAGATCATGATACATATATCCAATTGGATGTAAGTTGGCATAGGCTATTATTGTTGACATCACCTAAAGGTGAATACGTTGGGAGGCAACACAATAAGCCCCTATCTTTCTCAGTGTCCAGCTGAAACTCTATAACCACAAGTATTGCGTGAGTGTTAGCAATTATGGGAGACTACGAGATAGTTGAGTATGTGAGCTTTTTGAAAAGCTCTATTATTGACTCTTTCTGATGTTACGATAAATTGCAATTGCTTCAATGACTGAGATTATGGTTTGTTAGTTCCCAATGAAGTTTATGAACGATACTTGACATTGTGAATTGTTTATTACTTGAGCTTAGGAAACCATATGACAAAATCTATATATGTTGCCGTTATTAGAATGATCATGATGCCCTCATGTCCGTATTTTATTTTTATCGACACCTCTATCTCTAAACATGTGGACATATTTTTTGATTTCGGCTTCCGCTTGAGGACAAGCGAGGTCTAAGCTTGGGGGAGTTGATACGTCCATTTTGCATCATGCTTTTATATCAATATTTATTGCATTATGGTTTGTCATTACACATTATGTCTCAATACTTATGGCTATTATCTCTTATTTTACAAGGTTTACCATGAAGAGGGGGAATGCCGGCAGCTGGAATTCTGGCTGGAAAAGGAGCAAACGTTGGAAACCTATTCTGCACAACTCCAAAAGTCCTGAAACTCCACGAAACAACTTTTTGGATTTATTAAGAATTTATGAGCGAAAGAAATAGGCCAGGGGGGCCACACGCTGTCCAGGAGACAGGGGGCGCGACCCCCTATCTCCTGGGCCCCTTGGTGGGCCTGCGGCGTCCATCTTCTACTATATGATCATTTTTACCCTGGAAAAATCATGCGCAAGCTTACGGGACAAAACTCCGCCGCCACGTGGCAGAACCTTGGCGGAATCAATCTAGGGCTCTGGCGGAGCTGTTCTGCCACGAACACTTCCCTCCGGGAGGGGGAAATCATCACCAACATCATCACCAACGATCCTCTCATCGGGAGGGGGTCAATCTCCATCAACATCTTCACCAGCACCATCTCCTATCAAAACCCTAGTTCATCTCTTGTATCCAATCTTGTATCAAAACAACAAATTGGTACATGTGGGTTGCTAGTAGTGTTGATTACTCCTTGTAGTTGATGCTAATTGGTTTACTTGGTGGAAGATCATATGTTCAGATCCTTTATGCATATTATTACTCCTTTGATTATGAACATGAATATGCTTTGTGAGTAGTTATGTTTGTTCCTGAGGACATGGGTGAAGTCTTGCTATTAGTAGTGATGTGAATTTGGTATTCGTTTGATATTTTGATGAGATGTATGTTGTCTTTCCTCTAGTGGTGTTATGTGAACGTCGACTACATGACACTTCACCATTATTTGGGCCTAGAGGAAGGCATAGGGAAGTAATAAGTAGATGATGGGTTGCTAGAGTGACAGAAGCTTAAACCCTAGTTTATGCGTTGCTTCGTTAGGGGTTGATATGGACCCATATGTTTAATGCTGTGGTTAGGTTTACCTTAATACTCCTTGTTGTAGTTGCGGACGCTTGCAATGGGGGTTAATCATAAGTGGGATGCTTGTCCAAGTTAGGGCAGTACCCAAGTGCCGGTCCACCCACATATCAAATTATCAAAGTAACGAATGCGAATCTTACGAACGTGATGAAAACTAGCTTGACGATAATTCCCAATGTGTCCTCGGGAGCTTCTTCCTCATTATTAGAATTTGTCCAGGCTTATCCTTTGCTACATAAAGGATTGGGCCACCTTGCTGCACTTTATTTACTTTATTTACTTTTTGCTCGTTACTATTTATCTTATCACAAAACTATCTATCACCTATTAATTCAGTGCTTGCAGAGAAAACCTTACTGAAAACGGTTTATCATTTCCTTCTGCTCCTCGTTGGGTTCGACACTCTTACTTATCAAAAGGACTACGATAGATCCCCTACACTTGTGGGTCATCAGCAAGCTTGGCGATTCGGATGTAGATCTCCTCCTCTGTAAACCGACCCTGTGTAACCCTAGCCCCCTCCGGTGTATATATAAACCGGAGGGTTTAGTTCGTAGGACTAACGATTATCATCAACAATCATACCATAGGCTAGCTTCTAGGGTTTAGCCTCTTTGATCTCATGGTAGATCCACACTTGTAACACTTATATCATCAAGATCAATCAAGCAGGAAGTAGGGTATTACCTCCATCGAGAGGGCCCGAACATGGGTAAACATTGTGTCCCCAGTCTCCTGTTACCATTAGCCTTAAACGCACAGTTCGGGACCCCCTACCCGAGATCTGCCGGTTTTGACACCGACATTGGTGCTTTCATTGAGAGTTCCTCTGTGTCGTCGCTGTAAGGCTCGATGGCTTCCCCAACCTTCAACAACGCTGTCCTAGGTGAGACTTTTCTCCCCGGACAGATCTTCGTGTTCGGCGGCTTCGCACTGCGGGCCAACTCGATTGGCCGTTTGGAGCAGATTGATAGCTACGCCCCTGGCCATCAGGTCAGGTTTGGAAACCTCAACTACACTATCGACATCCGCGGAGACTTGATCTTCGACGGATTCGGGCCCGCGGCAGGAGCACCGAACAATTGCGACGTGCATGACCTAGATCTGCAGTTGGATAGTGTTCGGAACATCGCGCCTGCTGCAGCTCTGGACTTCGCACTAGAGCAAGTCGTACCTTCTGAGGACGGGTGGATGGACCCTGCCCCGGAGGCCGCGCACTCATCAGCATTGGAGCCTAACGCAGACTCCTCTGCTAAGGAAATCTGTATGTCCGAGCCCCCTGACTCGTCTCCGGCCGTGTGCTCCAGACCGTGCGCACTCGTTCCCATCGAATCCGACTGGGCTCCAGTCATGGAGTTCACCGCTGCGGATATCTTTCAGCACCCACCCTTCGGAGACATGCTGGATTCATTAAGGTCTCTCTCTTTGTGAGGAGACACCTAGTTCGGCTCGAGTGGGAAGCTCGTGACGAAGAAATTCGTTTCCCACCCACCACCCACTTAGTAGCCACTGTCGATGACTTGACCGACGTGCTTAAATTCGACTTTGAAGACATCGACGGTATAGACGATGATGCGGGAGAAGATCAGGAACCACCGCCCACAGGGCGCTGGACTGCCACCTCGTCATATGATATATATGGTGGATACTCCCAAAGAAACCAATGGCGATGAGGCAACGGGAGAAAACCCCTCGGGGAAGAAAGCAAAACATGGGCGTCATCTGCCCCGCTCCAAGCCCCGCCACAACAATACCGACACTGGAGAAGAAAAGCCAGATGGTGCCAAGGAGGAGTACGACCCTGATCAACCCACCTTCGAGCAAGCCGCACAGGAAAACGGGCTGGCTAGCCCTGACGAACAGGCAACAGACGGATACCTGGAGGATGATAACTATATGCCCCCTTCCGAGATGAGGTGAGCCTCGGTGACGAAGAGTTCGGCGTACCAGAGGATCCCATAGAGCAGGAGCGCTTCAAGCGCCGGCTTATAGCCACTGCAAGAAGCCTGAAAAACAAGCAGCAGCAGCTCCAAGCTGACCAAGATCTGCTCGCAGACAGATGGACCAAAGTCCTGTCGGCCGAGGAGTACGGACTCGAACCCCCAAGCAGGGGATACCGAAAACAAAAACCGCTCGAAGAAGAGGCCGAAGAGCCTGAAAATCCAGCGCGGGACGAGGCTGACCGGCCACCACGTGGCCGGGATAAAATGGCATTTCAGGTCGGATACCAGCCCGCACCCCCACGCCGGTTCACTACGGCCCGGGGCAATGCGCAGGACCTGCGAGACATATTGGACAACAACGCATGACAACCAAGATCGATCTACGGATCACAGGGACGCGCCACAGCTTAGGACACCGATTGTCACGCTGGATACAACACTGATAAATCCGGCCAGGCCGGGCATTACCGACCGGACCCAATCGGACTACGCCGCGACATAGTAATGGCACAACAGACCCCGCGGTGTGGATCGAGGATTTTCTTCTCCACATTCACATGGCCCGCGGTGATGACCTACATGCCATCAAGAGTCTCCCACTCAAGCTTAAAGGGCTAGCTAGACACTGGTTGAATAGCCTACCAACAAACTCCATTGGCAGCTGGGAAAATCTAGAGGACGCATTCCTCGATAACTTCCAGGGCACCTATGTGCGACCACCGGATGCTGATGACTTAAGTCACATTGCCCAAAAACCCGGAGAGTCAGCCAGGAAATTCTGGACCCGGTTCCTAACTAAGAAGAACCAAATTGTCGATTGTCCGGACGCCGAGGCCCTAGTGGCCTTTAAGTATAACATCCGTGACGAGTGGCTTGCCCAACACCTCGGCCAAGAAAAACCGAAGACCATGGCAGCACTCACGACACTAATGACCCGCTTTTGCGCGGGCGAGGACAGCTGGCTGGCTCGCAGCAACACCGTGCACGGAAATCCTGTCACGTCAGACACCCGTGATGGGAACGGAAAGCCACGACGCAACAGACACAAGCGTCCGAATAATGGCGACAATGCGGAGGTTACGACAGTCAATGCCGGATTCAGCAACTCCAAATCCAGCCAGCGGAAGAAGCCGTTCAAAAGAAACAATCCGGGATCGTCCAGTCTGGACCGCATACTCGACCGCTCGTGCCAGATTCATGGCACCCCCGATAAACTAGCCAATCACACTAACACAGATTGCTGAGTGTTCAAACAGGCCGGCAAGATAAACACCGAGAACAAGGACAAGGGGCTGCATAGCGATGATGACGAGGAGCCCCGGCGTCTGAACACTGGAGGGCAGAAGAACCCCCCCCCCCCAAGGTGTTTATGCCACTCACATCCCAAACGGGAGCGAAAGCGTGCACTTAGGGACGTCTATGCGATGGAGCCCGTCGCCCCGAAATTCAACCCATGGTCATCCTGTCCGATCACTTTTGATCCAAGGGACCATCCCACCAGTATCCGTCAAGGCGGCTCAGCCGCGTTGGTCCTTGACCCAATCATCGACGGATTCCACCTCACGCGTGTCGTCATGGACAGTGGCAGCAGCCTGAACCTGCTTTACCAGGACACAGTGCACAAAATGGGCATCGATCTGTCACGGATCAAACCCACCAAAACCACCTTCAAAGGTGTAATTCCAGGGGTAGAGGCCTGATGCACGGGCTCAATAACACTGGAAGAGTGGTCTTCGGATCTCCGGATAACTTCCGAAGCGATGAGCTAATCTTCGATATCGTCCCCTTCCGTAGTGTCTATCACGCACTACTTGGACGAACCACGTTCGCTCGTTTCAATGTGGTACCGCACTATGCATACCTCAAGCTCAAGATGCCAGGACCTCGCGGGGTCATAACAGTTAATGGAAATACGAACCGCTCCCTCCGTACGGAAGAACACATTGCGGCCCTCGCGGCAGAAGTACAAAGCAGCCTCCTCCGACAAACAGCCAATCCGGCAACGACATCCTCGAACACCGTCTAGCGAGTCCGGAGTACCCCACAACAGGACAGTCAGGCACGCCAAAAGCTCGATTAGCAATCCAGCCTCCACCCCAGCCCCATTCAAGCGGCGTTCGTACCACGCGCGCACAATTACACGCTCAAAATACCATGGGCATAGGTGGAGGCGAGATGACAATGCGGCCAGAGTGCGGTTCAGCCACCAGGAGGCCTGCACACCTTTTTTCCATTTTTTTCAGGACCCCGCTTTCGGGCAGCCCCTTCAGAAGAGATCGGATAACCGGATTCATTATGGAGGGGGCACCAAGGAGACAAGAGGCTTTTGCACACAAGGGAATACTCAGGTGGTCTTTTTCAATGATCGTTATACCTGTTCTTACGTACCCGCATGTAGCCTAGCCTTGGATAGGATATGTCAAATAGTCCTATTTTTCTGCTTAATGCAATAAATGTACACCTACGTTTTGTCGTATTGTCCAAATAAATTGGAAGTAGTACGTAGCGTCAGCTTCTTATTACTATCCTCATATTTTCTGTTGAATATTTATTCAATATTGCATCCGTACGTTTTGGTACGGTCACTTTGCAAGGGGCTTCTTATCGAACCCCATATTATGGCAAGGAAAGTCCGAACACTTTGAACAGTGCGGCACCCCGAACTTATAGCATTATATGCATCAGCTCCGAATCATGTCTTGGGTCAATAGTTGGGTTAGCCCGACTCCCTTGTTTTGGTACCTTATTTTCCGTTATATCGGCTAAGGGAGCGCAGGGAGAACTACTGCGATTGTATCCCGGTTCTTCCGGACGAGCACCTCAGTAGAGAAAGCCGAAAACTGACCGTCATGATGCGGCGAGAGCTGGTCGCTATTCGTGAGGTACCAAAATCCCTAAAGATTTTTCCGCTTAAGGCGAGGAATCGGATTCGTCCGATTTAGGCGTGTATAGCGCCCCAGTTCGGCCTTCCGAATACTAGGGGCTTCGCCAAAATTTAAAATTGTAGAATTCTATGGTCAAGTGAGAGTTATAAAGCCAAATAGTCCGATTGCCTTGTTCGCTGCGCCAAATACCTCCTTAAAGGAGCAAAACTTTCGATAAAGAATGTTTGGGTTTCCACGAACACCCAGTACTAGTTACAAGGGGGCGGAAGCCGACGACTGGCCTACTTTCATATTTTGATAAATGACCGCAGAGAAGGTAATATTTTAAATCAAACAAAGTGTTGCATAGCACAAATAAACCCGTTATCATATTACACAGACGACCTGAGTACATTCACTCAAAAATTTTGTTCTTAGGACATTCATTCGCCACAAGACGAGCGCCTTTCATAACGCCATCATAATATTTCTCGGGGCAGCGATGCTCCTTGCCCTCTGGGGGTCCATCCTTCACGAGCTTCTCAGCATCCAACTTGCCCCAATGCACCTTCGTGCGGGCAAAGGCCCGTCGGGCACCCTCAATACATGTGGATTGCTTGATAACTTCTAGCCGTGGAAAGTCATGCACCAACCGCTTCACTAGGCCGAAGTAGCTGCCGGGCAGGGGCTCGCCAGGCCACATCCGGACTATGAGGTCCCCCATGGCCTGTTCGGCCGCATTGTGGAGTTCGACCAGCTACTTCAGTTGGTCACTCAGAGGCATCGGGTGTTCGGCCCCAGTGTATTGGGACCAGAACAGCTTCTCCGTAGAGCTCCCCCTTCAGCGCGATAGAACTCCGCGGCATTCGAAACGCTGCGTGGCAGATCTGCGAATGCCCCTGGAGAGCTCCGAATTCGTGTAAGTAACAGATCTGACTCCTCCACATGCTTGCTTTGCATAAAGAATGCCTTACCCTCCGCTATCTTCTTGGCCGCCTGGATTTCCTGAAGGGCCTTGTGGGCTTCGGCCTTGGCGTCGGCCGTGCTCTGGATGGCCTTTGCAAGCTCAGACGCTTGTGTCCTGTAGTCATGCTCTAGGGAGCCAAACTTCTGGCCGAGCTCTTGGAGCTCTTGCTGCACCTCTCCAACCCGAGCATCTTGTTTCTCCCGCTCAGCACGCTCAGTATCCGCCTTGGCTTCAGCCGCGGACAGCGCTTCCTTCAGGGCCGCCACTTCGGTCGCGGTCCCTATCAAAAGCCATGATGCTTTTACTTAGCATCACCAACTTTTTATCCTCTATAAGACATATGGACGGGGTTTTCTCAACTTTGTTCGCCTCGAGTTGCTTCTTCACGAGGTCGAGCTCTTCTTCGGCCTGCCCCAGTTCACGCTTGAGTCCGGCAACCTCGGCCGTGTGTGCAGCGGCGGTCAGCAGCAGTGCCTGTTTGATTCATACAGACAAATACTATTAGCTTCCTGCGGTTTTTTCTTTTTTAATTGACCCTCTATTTGGCTTTTCTTTCCGACCACCAACCAGAGTATCAGGGGCTACTATCTATCGAGTGATATTTCCTCACACTTTCTTTACCTCAAAGCCAGTTAGCAGGCTGGTGCAGGCTTCGATCAATCCGCTCTTGGCGGACCGCACCTTCTCAATCACCATACCCATAAGTGTACGGTGTTCATCCTCGATGGAAGCGCCTCAAAGCACTTCCAACAAGTTATCTGATGCCTCCGGCTGGACGGAGGTCATCGGCACGGCCGGCTCACCCTCCTTCCCGAGGGACTGCTTGCCGGAATCCAAAACCTTTGTAGGATTCGGCGCAGTGTCCGGCTGGGAGCCAGGCTTGCTCTGGCTCCCGCCTTCACAATCCATGGGGGTCTTACCCCCCATGAGTCTGGCGCCCGGGATTTTTCCTTGGGGCGTCTCTGGAACCGTCGCCCCCTGCTCCGGCATCCTCCGGGACAACACCTCAGTGTCATCCATGGGTCATGGAGAGGTCGCCGTCGGGAGCAAATTCATCTCCGTCTCGTTCAGAGACTCCTCCGAAGAGGATTCCTTGAGATCGGCCCCTGCCGAACTGCATATACGTGTTCGGCGTCATTACAAAACATGAGGTCAAAAGCCGTATGAAAAATATGGAATGCGGCTACTTACGACCTCACCCGGGGTTTGCCCCTGGGCAGCCACTCCTCGTCACTAAAAGCGGCGGTGGTGGATTGATCTGGGAGGGGCGACTTCCCCTTCTTCGGCGTCCCGGCCTCCCACGATGGGGCGGCCTTCCTTTTCTTCTCCTCCCTAGCTCGGGGAGGAGGCATTTCTTCATGATTTCCCCCGTCTTCGGGGGGAGAATCTTCCTCGTCGTCTTCAGGCGACGACTCTATCACGGCCCTGCACCGGTGACCTTTTCTGGTCCCCATGGCTTCCTTCTTGGGCCCTTCGGCCCCCTCAGTTGAGGCGGCCTTCCTCTTCTTCCCCTCCTCTCCTTCGTGGGAGGAGTGCGCCTCGTCCTCTTCTGGCGAGGCGTCGGGTGCGGCCTCGTGCCGAAGACCCTGTCGGGTCCCCGCGGCCTTCTTTTCGGCCTTTTTCTCCGGCACCTTGTAAGGCGCCGAAACCAGCATCGATGCCAGGAGTGCGCTTACTGGGTCCTCAGGCAATGGAGCCAGACAGTTGATCCACTCCACCGTCTCCACCCACTCCTGTTCAGTCAGCAAGGTGACTTAAAAATCCTCCCCCGAATGTGCAAAGGGAGCGTCTAGCAAATAGTCAAGGGACATACCGGACTGGCAATGCGCGTGGCGCTGAGCCCCCTGTCTTCGGAAAGGGGAGGAGGGACTTCGCCAGCCTTGAATAGAACTTTCCAGATTTCTTTGTGCGTTGTGTCGAAGAGCTCTAGCAGCATCTGGTGTTCGGCCGGGTCGAACTCCCACATATCAAACGCCCGTCTCTGACACAGGAGAATCCGACGAATGAGCATAACCTGGACCACGTTGACGAGCTTGATCTTCTTTTCCCTCATACTCCTGAGGCAGGTCTCGAGTCCGGTCAGCTCCGTGGGTTCGCCCCAGGCCAGGCCCTTCTTCTCCCAAGAAGTGAGCCGCGTGGGGATTCCGGATCTAAATTTGGGGGCCGCCACCCAGTTGGCGTCGCGCGGCTCGGTGATGTAAAACCACCCTGATTGCCACCCCTTTATGGACTCCACGTAGGAGCCCTCGAGCCATATAACATTGGGAATTTTGCCCACCATGGCACCTCCGCACTCCGCCTGTTGGCCGCTCATGATCTTCGGCTTCACGCAGAAGGTTTTCAGCCACAGGCCGAAATGAGGCCTGATGCGGAGGAAGGCCTCGCACACGACGATAAACGCCGAGATGTTGAGGAAGAAATTCGGGGCCAGATTGTGAAAATCTAGCCCGTAATAGTACATGAGCCCGCGGACGAAAGGGTGGAGTAGAAACCCTAGTCCACGGACAAAGTGAGGGAGAAATACCACTCTCTCCCGAGACTTCGGCGTAGGGGTAATCTGTCCCTCGGTTGGAAGCCTGTGCGCGATGTTAGCGGCCAGGTATCCGGCGTCCCGAAGCTCGGTAATGTTCTCCTATGTAACAGTGGAGGCCATCCACTTGCCTCCCTCTCCAGACATGTTGCGGTCTTACGGAGAAGGTGAGAACTTGGGCGCTGGAGCTCGAGGATGCGAGAATGGATGAGCGAAGGAAGAAGAAGGCGTGGGGGAAAATGGGAGATTTCTGCCCCTTTATAAAGGCGATGTGAATGTGCGCCTCCCCACTTGCCTCTCGAAAACTCTTATTTTTCCAGACGCTTTGATTAATGGCACTGGTTGGGTTACCCATACCACTACTAGGAAAAGGCATGCTAGTGGCGCACCAGTTTTGCCTACTAATGGCGCACTACTGGTGCGCCACTAGCATCACGCCATTAGAATTTAATTCTAATGGCGCACCAAAGGGTGCGCCATTAGTATTCTGGTGTTCTAATGGCGCACCACGTAATCGCCATTAGTATAGCCCACAAGGCGCCATGAGAATGCCTCGAGGGGCCATATGTACCCATGTGCTTTGGCATACCAATGGCGCACCAGTGGGTGATGCGCCATTAGTGTGATTATCACAGTGCGCCATTAGTGTCTTGTGTGGTGCGCCACTAGTACGAATATTAGGGATTATTTTTTTTCCTGATATTTTCACAGGTTACAAAATATATTATTGAACAGAATTTAGACAACACCACACTGCAACAACAGATTCATCGAATACGATAGAAGATTAGTCTCTGAATACAATTCATCATATTAGTCTCCGAATTCAAAAGAACGAACAAAGATAGAACATTACAAGTCTCGAGACCGCGAGTAGCGAGTTTGTCTTCACATTACAAGTCGATATCGATCATCTAAACTACCATCACACAGAAGAGAGCTGCGGTCATCACGATTAGCATCATCGTGATGGAACTGGTCTTCACCCGGTTCCTCCACCGCTCCATCCTCTCTCTCCCGCTAGATAGCAGGCGTATCTAGATTCCGCCTCCGACCTAGTGGTGTACCCTTTGTAACTGTTACCGCTGAAATGGTGAACCTGTCTCCGACACTCCTCCCAGTCGTCGTAGACTCCAGGAACCTTACCCTTGTACACGACATAATGACGGCATCTCTATGCACAAGCCAAACAATGCACAATACATAAGCAATATATAATTATGCAACAAAAGGATCGGAAGAGAAAAGCAAGACATTAATAGCACGATTCATGGTCCTACTAATAAATAGCATCAATTACATCTAAGTTGAACGACTGTCCAAACCAAAGAGACATACAAGTTCATTAAGTTTAATTACAACATGAGCTAATCGATGTTTCAGAACTACAAATAGCATCACTACTTTCCAATCGACTCATGGGACCAGATCTTGGATGAAGCCGCCGCCTTTCGTGATGGTCATGAAGTCGCGGGCGTTGTCAGCCTGCATTTGATGTGTTGTGTCTATCTCACTGTTGGACGGTTGCTCTCTGAGGTAGAACTGCCCCGAGGTATGAAGGACATCTTGATGGATGATTTCTGCAAACTCCGACTGGATTTGAAAGAATTCTTGTCGGAGGTCCGCGTCCTGGATTGCCGCCAAGCTTGCGGCCCACTCTTTGACATTATTTGGTAGCAGAAGGTGATTATGGTCCCGTACGATCGCCCTAATGTGATGGAGGGCGTAGTATCCATCCTTCTGACCGCCAGGCGGCTGCTTGAAGCAGGGGAACGTCGTATTGTGGGTGAACACGTGCCTGCCGTACCTACGAACTGGCCTATTAAAGGTGCCTCCAGATGTGGCGTAGCCGGGGAGAGCATCATCAAGAACTTTCTTGATATTTGTGTAGTCTATCTTGGAGTCACGGTCCGGGTCGAAATACGTGGCCGTGGAATATTTCGGGCTTAAGAGGATGAGTGTGCAATGTGTGTCACTGCACAGAACACGGAATTTATAAAAAAAAAGAACGATCAAAATTTAAGAAATCGTATGTTACGGGGCGGCGAGGGGATGACTTACCCGGGAAAGTAAGGCACGAGGAAGTTATCCTTATCTGGGTTTGCCAGAATGACGCCTTCGAGGTGTGAACTCGCGACTTGTCGGTCCCCAGCGCTGCCCAAGATCTTGGCACGCATGTATAAGGGGTCGACTATCACGATGTCCGGGGTCTTGTCTCAAATTATCCGCATCTCAATACTCAGCGAAAACAGCCGAACGAAGGTGTAGTGCAGCGGATGAAGATTAAACATAGCAAAGATGTCATCAAACCGCAGGACGATCGTACCCCCGATGGCGCCATCCACAAAGCCCTTGCCCTCTGGCACCTTGGCCACGAAAACCGGGTATGCCACATCATTCTGGGAGAGACGCATCTTCTCCAAAGAAAGAACGATGTCATGCAGACTCCGCATAGGACCGGTTGCAGCATTGAGCATATTTGTCGGTAGCATCGCCCTACCCACCACATGCACCCACCTCGAGATATCCTGAGGTGAAGGTGGCCCGTCCTAAGCACGGATCGTACTCGGTGCCGGCTGGCTCGCACCGGCGCCCTTGTTAGTCTTTTGTTTTCGTCCCTTCTTCTTGATCTGCTGTAATGGGACCGAGTTCTGCTCACAGACCACCTTCTTGAGCGTGTTGGGGCTGATAATAGTTCGCACCTCAGCTATCTGAGGCTCGGTGAAGGCGGGAGCTGGAGGCGTCTCCTGAGAACTGAACGCCAGACAACGCCTGTTGCAATTGGATTTCTCCGCTGTACCAGCTAGATCGCGGTCGTCTTGGTTGGGTTCTTGAGAAGGAGGCCCGCCGAACTCGTCACCGTACCCATGTTCGGCAAAGTACTTATCGACGTTGGTAAATGTACCGTCGTCGTTGTCATCGTCGTCCGGATCATGTGTCATATGCATGTCTGGATCCTGTGCCATAGGGATGTCCGGCATGTCCGGTAGCGTTGCGGCGTTCTTGCCATGGCTTGGCGCCGGCACGACTGGTGGTCTTGTCTATGGGGTGGTGTCCCCCGCCCCCAAACGGATCTGGCTCTTCGGCCAAAGCAGGGCCAACTTAGGCGGCCGAGGGTCATCAGATCATCTTCGTCGGCCCCGGCGGGTCGAATCGGAGGTAACAACGTTCGCAGCCTGGCAGCACCCGAACCAGTTGAACCCTATACACGGTGGGTGGCATCGGTTTACCGTGGAACACGGGGTTGCCCGGTTGAACGATTTTTCCCTTAGCAACATCGACCAACTCGTCGTTCACTAAGTGCAGGAGAGTGCACGGAACATCGGCGACGCCCTGCCAAAATATGTAGGGCGTCAGGGATGCCCAGTCAAAGGCAAAAGGAGATGAAGTCCTCGACCGAGAGGCTTAATTAGTTACCTGATGATGGTGTTGAGCTCGGCTAATGTCGAGGCACCGCCAACGGCGGCGATGCAACCGGAGGGGCCGCTTGCTGGCGAGGTGCCGGCCGGCGTACACCCGGGTGCATTAAGCTCCAATGCCCGTGCCGGCGCCGGAGACACCAATACCGCCGTCGCCGGTGACACCAATGTCGCCGCCTGCGCGTTGTGCGAGTTGCTGGCTGTGAAGCTGGGAATCGGGGGTGGCCCCAGTTGGCCACCCGCAATCCACATCGTCAGGCCATGAATCAATGTAGGCATAATGCCGGTGAGCGTCGTTCCCAGTTGTTGTTGCACTTGCTCTTGGATAATCTCCGGAATCCGCGCCAGTTGTGCCTTGAGTTCTTCAACCTCGCGCGACTGGCTTTCCGAGCTGGTCTTTTTCTCCTTTCTCCCACCAGCGGTATAGTATGACGACGATTTTGTGGCCAAGCCTTTGGGCCACACGACCAGCTGACAACGGCTTAATGAGCTTATGCTTGTTTTTCATTACGTTCAACGCCCTATTTAGAGTGCTGTCCCAAGCAGGGGTGCTCTAAGACGAACCCACGCTACTGCTTTCAGTCTCCTTCGCCAGAACAAGCTCAAGCGCCCTGGTCTTCGGATCCGTGGTAAGCTCCTTTGTTACCGGGTCCTCCTTGTACCGGGCCCTGACATAGTTCATGGTCTGCTTGTCACTTCTGTATTTTTTGAAGCGGGGCGGTAGGCCTTGCTCGGCACGCTCCGCGTCCTCCTTGTCCCATATAGGCTCCGCCACTCTGTAACCGCCGGGACCGAGTTTGTGTTCCCCTAAGTTCAACTCCCGCATTTCTTTCCCCCACTGACTTGATTCGGAGGTTGCACTGCTCTCGCACTTGATCTTGAACTCCTTGTAGTCATCTTCGCTGATCGAAGGATTTTTCGCCTTGATCTTCTCATAGCTGTCACCTTTCTCAATCATTCTCTTCACCGCGCTTCTCCAAGTAGACAGGGCCGTGCTCATCCTCGTGAGGGCGGCACTGTTCACTTTATTCCCTGAGAGGCGTGTGTTTTCAAATTCAGCGGGGAACTTGTATTGTTCGTGCAGCTTCGTGAAGAGGAGGTTGCGCAAATTCCCTCGGTCCTTATGCCTAAGGTTCTCGGTGTTGATCGAGACGGTGCTCCGGAGAATGCACCCGAGCTAAACCGAGTACCCCTTGACTATATGTTTGGGCTCCGTTGGATGCCCGTCGGAGTCCACTTGAGTAACTTCCTCCTTGACGGTGCGGAGCGCGTTCGGGTGCCGGTCCTTCCGTTGCCTCTTCGATTGGCTACCATCTGTGCGTGCGCCGCCATCATCAGTGGTGGCATCCTCGGCGGCACCATCAGTGGTGGCATCCTAGGCAGCACCATAAGTGGTGTCATCCCCGACGCCACTAGGGGTTGTGTAGTCAGGATCGGTGTCTTCCGCGGCGTCCTCATCGTGGTGAGGTTGTTCCTCCATCTCCTGGGACAGCTCCCAGAATTGCTTGTCGCCTGAACCGCCGGCCTCATCGTTGTTGGCCATGTTTCGCTCTAAATAGGAAAAAAGTTTGGTCAAAAAGTTGGTTATTGTCAAGGAACAAGATCATTTAGGTTATTGGCACCCTAAAAGCCTAAGCGTACATCATTTAGGTTCTCATCGACACCGAGGCACCCTATAGAAGCCAAGGTTTCATCATTTAGGGTTTATCGATGCTGAGGCACCCTAGGTTGGGCCTAATCACTTGGCACTAATCACTTGGCTCTATTGCCACGTATGTTGTGTTTATCATCTAGGGTTTATCGATGCTAAGGAGAATTCTAAGTTGGGCCTAATCACTTGGCTCCATTGCCACCTATGGTTTAATGCAGCAAGAATGGCGGGGCAGTTGATCCTACTTAACTAAGTACTAAGATACCCCGGCCCATGCATTAGGCGCAAGTACCCCATATGTCCTATTTTTAGCAAAATATGCTAAAATTCATGGAAAATTTCAGCATGACCTTTGCTGAAAATAGGACATATGGAGTACCCGAATTTGCCGGAACGGAAGTTAATCGACATTCCAGCAAACTCAAGGGCCTCTCGGGGTACCTGCAAATTCATAACGACACAATGGTCGGAGACAAAACCCAGCAAACTAGCAAAGTTCTTGGCGTGTTTACGTAAATTGTTTTTACGTAACATATGATCATCATCTTTGCAAGTCTTTCTCAATGTGATCACAAGTAATTCAGAGGCATCACAATAAAGCAACACCCTGCACTAGCCTAAAAACAAGTGAAGTTTCACCCATATAAGAAACTCTTTATAAAATCAGGGAAGTTGCTAATTTTTTTGTATCCTTCATACACACTGGAGTACAATGCTTTATAATGTTCCATCATCATTACAGAAATCCAAGAAACACATGGTCTTGAGGATATTCTTTATGAATGATTATTTCGGTTTTACATGCAGATTTTGACCAAAAAACACATGGTCTTTTTAATAGTTTTCAGTTTGGACAGAATACTAAAAACTACAGTTTGGACAGAATTCCTAACACTTTGGTCTTCTAGTTACAAAACAAAACTGACATAATCCTAAATGCCATAACTGAATTTTTTGACAGTAGCTCAAGTTTTTGACCGTAGCTCCTAACTGTACCTAACTGAATTTTTTGACAGTAGCTCAAGTTTTTGACAGTAGCTCAAGTTTTTGACAGTAGCTCCTAACAGTAGCTCCTAACTGAATTTTCTGCTTAAAGGGAAGGCTGACTTATGTGGCAAGATGATAAAATTTAAGTAACATAACAATATATGCATCTTAATATAACACCATCTCCTAACAGAAATAGTATCCCAGTTTCCATCTTAATACCACAAAGAATACCATAAAAAAATCTAGGATCATTTTTTCTAGAGAAAACCATCATTATAAGGGGAGTTTCTTACTCTACCAGATCTACTAGGGGGCAAAGTAGAACTGATATTCTTTTGCTGACTTCTAGTACAAGGTATAGAAGAGGAGGTAAATACAGTAGACATGTAATTGCAGTGTATTAACATTATAATTTCAATAGATTTATAGTGCAAATTTATAGTAGAATTACAAATACAGTGTGAGCCAAAACCATACTCCAAATGTAGTGAACAAACAGGTAGTACATAATGCTAACTGTACCTAACTGAATTTTTTGACAGTAGCTCAAGTTTTTGATAGTAGCTCCTCACTGTTTGTTTATCTACTGTGTACAGAGGTCACTGGAGTAATAATGGTGGGAGCTAACAAGTTAAACAGTTTCGTTCCTGCAAGGGCGTACTTCACACTTGATAAGTGGTATATGTTACAACGGATGAATTTTCATATGGAGTGGAGCATCACTAACCACAACACTAGAAAATACGAAAAACTACACAGATAGGCCAACCTGCAACTTAGCCATACCTACATAATAACAATCCAATCATTTATATGATTCTTTAATGCAGAGACGGGCAAATACTTAACTGTCTAGAACATCACAGCATGCACAGTAATAAGAATAATGTAAACATTTGGCTTAGTTATAAGCATAGTATACTTCTTATAAACTGAAAGTGGAACTACTCACAATGAAGAAGTATTAGCAGATAGTTTGTCAACTCATGAAATAACATTTGTTTCAGCCCAAAATGGATGCCGTTTTATAACATTGCATAGCATTAGTCAGACAGAGCTGAGCCTTTCACCACTATATAATATTGCCATATAAAATTTATGTAACCTGGATTTTTTTGTATGAAACCTAGTCAATGTGACAATATATAAACTACTGATCTACTAGTTATCAAGTTGAGAAATTGACAGCATATAAGCAAAAGCAATATCAGACTTGACTAGAAATACTTGTAAAGTTGTAAGTTATATCTTACCAGTGTGCTAATGTAAACTGTACTAATTAGGGTTCTTATTATGTTCTGGTATATAAATTTCTCAATTACTTAGGAAAATTAGTGGATGTCTTACAAATTACAGAGGGAGTTAATACTTTCAGTTTCATAAGAAAAAAATCATCAATTAAAGCCCATGCAGCAATATAAATTGTAAAACAGCATATATATTCCCATGGACACATCTAGTAGGAGATAATGCTACATCACCTTTTCAGTCATCACATCATACTGGCATGTCTCACCAAACAGCCGTGTAACTACTACAACATGCATCTCCTCATCATCTTCCTACTATGCATCATCTTCCTACTATACTTGCTACTCATCTTCAGAACCAAACAACAGGAAAAATAGTTGAAGAGAGGCTCACTAGAGGACACTCAAATTTGCTAACCCTAGAACACGGGGGAAGAGGGCTGTGGTACTCGCGGGAGGTAGCCTAGGGGGAAGGAGGGGAAGGGGGGAGAGGTGAGGAGTCACCTGTGGGATAATGGCAGGCTGCCGTAGGAGGGCGCCGGTGTCGAGGAGGCGGCGGGCGGCGGTGCGTCAAGGAGGAGGCGGCGGGTCGAGGAGGCGGCGCGTCGAGGAGGAGGCGGCGCGTCGAGATTGCCACCCACCTTGGAGCCGGAACCTACGGCGTGCAGGCGCGGCGGACGGAGGGGGCGGAGCAAGGCGGGGCGGCGGCGTACGGTTGGGGCGGAGGGTGCAAAGTTAGGTGGAGTGCGGATCTGGCGAGGGAGGAGAATAGGTGGAGTGGGGGGGGGCTTACTAATGGCGCAGCCCGCAGCGGTGCGTCATTAGAATGTTTTTTTAGATAGCAATGGCGCACCCATGGCCAGTGCGCCATTAGAATATTTTTATTACAGTTCGAGCACTCGTGTTATATTCCACCTAACCGTATCTCTATCGTAACACACACACTAGCCCATTTGGTCAGCTACAGCACACACCAGGAGGTCCTGGGTTTGATTCCCAGGCTCCCCAATTTTTGTTTTTATGCATTTTTTTTCTTTGCACATATCTTTTTATCCATGCATCCAAATATAACATGTCACATATGCTAGATGATCAAAATTTCATGTAGAAAAATAATATGCAGTTTATTGCCATGTTAACAACATTTAAAATGTTGTTTGATATTTATTTGTGTTTAAATATGTTTAAACTTGTTTAAATCATAACAGTGATATTTTTTAATAAAAGCAGTAATATTTTTTTAAAAAATATCATTAAATTTGTTATTTGAAAATGTAATCAAATTTGTTTTTTTTTTTGCAATTTTAGTTGCATTCATTTGTGACGGTGGAGCGGGCCGGGGAGGGTGCGAGAGGGTGCGGGGGAGAGGGTGCGGGGGGTGCTCGGCGGCGGTGGAGCGGGGGAGGGTGCGGTAGGTCGTCGTCGGCGGTGGAGTGGGAGGGTATGGGGGGTGTGGCGGCAGTGGAAGCGGGGAGAGGTGCGGGGGTGCTCGGCGTGAGGGGACGGATCTGGCAAGGTGGGATAGCGATCGAGATGGAGGGGGATCGAGATCGAGTGTCCATGAAATTTTAAAAATATTCATGAGTTCAAAATTAAAGTGCCCATGAAATACAGTCGAGAAATGAAGACTACGGTCTAAATACAATCGATCTTAGCTAGCTATCTGTTCACAATCTTCTTGCCCTTCTTTTTCGCAAATGGAGTTCTTCTGTGGAACGGACGTCCTTTAGGTAGGGTGGTCCTGCTTCTTCTTGTGGTGTATGCTGCTACTTCGCCGTAAATCGTCGTCATGTTCGATCTTCGGGTCGCCATACTTGTCGAAGTCTTGCTCATTGGCTACTCCATCCATTCCGATGATCTTCCTTTTGCCTCTCCTCACGACAACACGACTAGGCTTTGACGGGCCGGTAATGAAGAAGCATTGGTCCACTTGGGAAGCCAGTACCCATGGCTCATTTTTTGCGGTGACGTTTGCGCCCACGGTCTTGGATTTGGCTTCGGGTATAACCATGGTGGTGAAATACCGGTCTTCTTTTAGGACACTCTTGGCCCATCTGACACGAAACATCGGGACCTTCTCTCCAGCGTAGCTCAGCTCCCAGATCTCCTCGATCCTTCTGTAGTATCTGTCCTTGTCGTTACCGGTGTAGGATTCCGTCGTTACCGGAGTTCGATAACCATCGCTCTTCATGTCCTTGTCATCGGTGTAGAATGTGTAGCCATTGATATAAATGCGCCTCATAGGTCATCAGGTTGTGCTCGGTGCCTGTGATAAAGCGAATATGAGTTGTTCTTCCGCGAAAGAATCCACGATGTAAAAGTGCACGAAGCTTAGCTTGAACCAACGCGTGAAACATGAGTTGTGCTCTTTGATTATATCTCTGTCCGTCCTCTATTGGCCTTGGTCATTGTACGTCTTCTCAATAAAGGTTTTGTGCTCTACCACCCAAGGGTCGACCATGTCTATGTGTTGTAGCGCGACTAGGTTTGCTCTTTCAAAGTCGGCGAGTCGATCCTCGAAGTCGACATGCATTTCGCGGCGACCCTCACGGTGACCCCATCCAGCGAACCTGCCGAGGTGCCTGTTGACGGGCAGACCAACGGGGTTCTCGATGCCTAGATAATTCATGCAGTAGGAGATGCACTCTTGATCCGAAAGGCCACAGCTATGCTTCCCTCTGGACGTGACATGTTGCGAACATATCCTTTGGTGACACCATTCATCCTTTCGAACGGCATCATGCTGTGCAGGAACGTCGGCCCGAGTTGGATGATATCTGTCACGCCCAATATGCGACCCTATCCAAAAGGAACTCGACGGTCCCACCAAGGATAGACCCGCATATTGGAACGCTTTTGCAAGGTGGATATCATTACATCAACATTACATAATAGGTGGGGATACATACGTAAGGCACAAATGCCACAAGAATACATCAACATCATATACAAGATCAACGTCCGACTACGGATGAAACATAAACAGAAACTCAACGACATCCACCCTGCTAGCCCAACTGCCGACACGGAACCTATCCCTGATCGAAGAAGCGGAAGAAGAACTCAACGCAAGCAAGCATCGCTCTCGCGTCATGATCATCGCAAACCTGTACACACAACTGGTGGTGTAGTAATCTGTGAGCCACGAGGACTCAGCAATCCCATTACCATGGGTATCGAGACTAGCAAAGCTTAATGGGAAAGGAAGGGGTAAAGTGGTGAGGTTGCAACAGCGACTAAGCATATATGGTGGCTAACATACGCAAATGAGAGCGAGAAGAGAAACAAAGGCGATTAGCCAACTAGTAATGATCAAGAAGTGATCCTGAACTCCTACTTACGTCGGACATAACCCGAAACCGTGTTCTCCTCTCGATCAACCCCGAAAAGAGACACTCACGGTTCACGCTGCAGTTGGTGTATTTTAGAAGAGTTTGCTTGAGTTTACTACAACCGGATATTAACAAATTCCCATCTGCCACATAACCGGTAGCGGCTCTCAAAAGTTTATACCCTGCGGGGTGTCCCAACAGCCCATGATAAGCTCTCGCGATCAACGAAGGATATTCCTTCTCCCCGGGAAGACCCGATCAGTCTCGGAATCCCGGCTACAAGACACTTCGACAGCAATAAAACAAGACCAACAAGACCTCCCGGCGTGCCGACACCCTGATAGTAGCCGCGCGTATCTCGTCTCAGGCCACGACCGGATGAGCAGTCCGTACAACTAAAACCAAACCTCAAGTTTCCTTGAGGGCGCTATAAACACTCTAGTTTGGACCAACACTTAGACAAGCATTGGCCGGGGAGCTGAATAAAGATGACCCGTGGGTTAATTACTCCCAAGGGAAATGTAGGTGGTGGTGAAGCAAATGGTAAAACCAATGTTGGGCCTTCTTTGGAGGAGTCTTATTTAAAGCGAACTGTCAAGGGGTCCCATAAATCACCCGACCGCGTTAGGGACGCAAAATCCGGGAACATAATACCGATATGGCCGGAAACTAGGCGGCAAGAGTGGAACAAAACATCTGGCATAAGGACGAGCCTTCTATCCTTTACCAAATATATAGATTCATTAATAATATAAGATATATTGTGATATCCCAACTAGTAAACATGTTCCAGCAAGGAACAACATCTCCATGTTCCAACAAGGAACAAACTTCATCTTCACCTGCAACTAACAACGCTATAAGAGGGGCTGAGCAAAGCGGGAACATAGCCAAACAACGTTTTGCTAGGAAGGGTGCAAAAGGTTAGAAGCTGACATGGCAATTTGGGATGGCTTGATAAATAAGTAATAGGTAGCGCAGCAAAGCGATAGAACGAAGCAACTAGCATAGCACTGATAGTAGTGAGATCCAGGGTAGCGGTCATCTTGCACGAAATCCCGCAAGGACGAAGAACGAGTCCATGAAGAAGATGAGCGGATGAAGCGAACCAAGCGTGAAGCGAGCGAATCCTCACGATCATAGCATAGCAGGAACTAACAAGAAGAAGCACATAACATAGGTAAACACACCACACATGAACATGACAAGATGCACAACAAACATGATGCATGACAAATCTAGATGAAGCTACTCATGGCAAGAGATGATGCAAACAAGAGCAACACATCAAGGCAAGTTAAATGAGGCCGAAAACAACATAGAACAATTCCGGTAAGTCCTCATATGCAAATTTCGAAAATGGTCCAGATCTGAATAAAGTTTATGTTCAAGTTGTTAAACAGCAAGTTAAGATGCACCACGATGATCTAAACGAAATTCTAGTCAAGTTACATATAAAGTTCGTTAGATTCGGAGCTACGGTCTAGAAGATATGAGCAAAACAAGTTAAACATGGAATTGATGCAAAATGCATACAAACATCAAGGAAACACCTAAAAACAAGGATGCAACATGATAATATGAAACTCCATGCAAAATCAAGCAAGTTTCATATAGAGCACACTCAAAACGGAGCAACGGTGCAACACATACACCCTATACAAATTTAAAGGACAAGCTGTCCAAAACAGCAACTAGGCATATTGCAATCATCAAAACAACATGCTACGGGATCCCAACTTGAAAACAAAAGGCATGGGCAGGGTGTACAGGTAAAGCATGACAAAACATGAACACTGAGCTATCTCCAGAAATCACTAGAACATGCTCAAACACACATGGCAAGATTGCAAATAATAACAGTTTCGGACTTTAGCAGAAATAACATCAGGTTGCAATGTTAAGAGCCATCAAACAGCATGTTACAGGAACTTATCATGGCAAACAAAGGCATGGCATGAATCTACTAAAAGAATAGAACAAAAGTCCCTTACTGACCATAAGCCAAAAAGGATCAGAAGATATGATGGCACACATGTAAACATGACAAGTTATATTACAAATTCATACATGGCAGGAACAACGATAAGTAGGCATGTTGGTGAGCTTGAACCACTCACCACAGAGCAATACATGGCATTGAAAGGCAACCAACAGCAAGAAGACATGGCATAGAAGCTATACATGGCAAGAACAACATCATAGGGTGCATGGATCAACTACAACAACCTTGGCAAAATTGAATAACATGTAAACGACCTGCCAGGAAACATTTTATAGCAAAAGTAGAGCTCGATTGACTCAAGCTATGGCACTCCATAATTGCAAACAAGGGCATGGATGGATATAGAATAACCATATGTTCAAAACATCCTTACTGAAGTATCTCAAAATAAGCATGGAACTCTCGGTAGCTTCAAGTTAATATGGCAACAAAATATAACAGAATCTGCCAGGAAAACAGCAACAGCAAGTACCCTACTTAACAAGCTTGATGCACTCACTACACAACTCACAAAAATACATGGCAAGCACCCCTGGAAAGATGGCATGGCATATTGCAAAACACATGTAGGACTCAAGTTCATAGGATGCACACATCAATCATGGAAAAAATGACAAAAGTTCATGTTCTGATAAGAATCTGAAGCTAACATCACATAGCCCTCTTCGAACAGCATTTCGGGCACCAAGATGAGCTCAAATGAAAATTATGCAATGAGAATAAATGATCTACTCTTCGAGGCGAACAATTTTACATATTACACGCATGAAACGGAGCTACGGATGCATAGATATGATGCGATGAAAATGCATGAAAAACATCACAGATTCGGGACTTAGAGGAATCGGGGTCAACCTCGTGTTCGCACGGAAATCGAAGCAGGGGCACGAGCTCGCCGGAGAGCTCGCCGGAGATGCGGGAGGAGGTGGCCGACGGGGTTGGAGAGGGTGGATCCGGCGGGGCCTTGCCGGATCCGGGCGAGGGCGAGGCGCTTAGGGCGGCGGCGGGCGGCGGCCGGCGGGCGGGCGAGGCGAGAGGCGGCCGCTCCGAGGCGAAGCCTGGCCGAGGGGCGAAAGCGGGCGGCGAGGGAGGCCGAGGCCGAGGCGGTGGGGCGGCACGGGTCGGGAACGGAGGCGCCACGGCGTCGAGGCGGCGCGCGAGGCGACGGTGGCGGGTCGCTGGCGGCAAGCGGCGGCCGCGGCCGGGGAGGCGGGGCCTCGGCGCGGGCGCCGGGCGACGAAGTCGCCGATGCCCCGGCTGGGGCCCCGGTTTCGGGCGGGCTGGCGGCGGCGGGAGGAGAGAGGGAGGCCGGCGGGACACGTGTCGCGTGGGGATTGGAGGCGAGAGGCGGCTGGACGTGTCCGGCCGTCGGCGGCGGGGGAGTTTGCTAGGGTTTCATCTGCGCGAAAAATCCGGGAGGGCACACATATATATATAAGTAGAGGGAGCTAGGAGAGTCCAAATGAGGTGCGGTTTTCGGCCACGCAATCGTGATCGAACGACCGAGAGCATGGAGGGAAGTTTGCTTGGTTTTGGGCCACTTTGGAAGGGGTGTTGGGCTGCAAGGAGAAGGAGGCTTTTGCGGTTACCCGGTTAACCGTTGGAGTATCACACGACCTCCAAATGATCCGAAACTTGACAGGCGGTCTACCGGTGCTATACCAAGGCCGCTTGACAAACCTCGGTCCAGTCCGAGAACGTTTAACACCCACACATGAAAAGAGGTAAAAGAAGGCGCCGGGAGACATAGGAGTGCCGGATTGCAAAACGGACAACGGGGAAAATGCTCGGATGCATGAGACGAACACGTATGCAAAATGAAATGCACATGATGACATGATAAAAATGCAGATGATGACATGGCAAAGTGCAACACGCAAGCACATGACATGGCAAAGACGGAGAATAACTGACGGACACCTGGCGCATCGAATCCGGGGCGTTACAACACTCCTCCACTAACAAGAGATCTCGTCCCGAGATCTTAGGACCGAGACGGAAGGGAAAAAGGATGAGGTGAAACAAAAACTCAAGTGAAGAAGCAAGGAATCGAGGGCACTCGAGAATAAGAGAGGAACGACGCGAATGACGAGAATCAAAAGCTCACGGAATCAGATAGACTCTGAAAGTACTCCAGTTAGAGATAAGAAACGAATAAGACTGAAAGGATTTAGGCAAAACTCCGATTAAAACATGGAAAGAATAGAACACAAGCTTGAGAGGGTGGAATGATACTTGACGAAGACATGACACAAAATCTCTGGAAAGAATTGAAAGAGAATTGAATGAAAAGAATTTAGAAGGAAGGATTGAGTGGATTTGAATATCTGAGAAGAACAAAGAAATGCAAAACTCCAATTCTAACGGATACGGAGAATTAATTACACTTAGAGACGCGAGAAGAAAAGATACTTGAATTCCTGCAAAAGAATCTTGATGAACACTTGAAGAATGAATTAAATCATGAAGAACCACCGTGAAGAACTCTGGTAACAAAAGGATGATGAGATAGAATGAAGGAAGAAAGAATAAGATGAGCATTGCGATGATTTAGATGGATGTTCCGACAAAATGGCCGAGGGCATTTGAACTCCGGAAAAGAAAAGATGAGAACACTTGGAACTAGAATTTATTCCTCAAGAACAAACTCTAAAGGAAGGGATTACTCGCTTTGATGAAATAAGAATAAGATTTATTGTATGCTTAACCTTCATCAAATTAAATTGATGACAAACAATGGATTTTGCAAACTACTTATTCTTCTTGAAAAATAATTGAGAAGTGACATGTCGCAAACTTGAGAAGGCCTTCATGAACCACCGGTAGGATTGAAAGAACGAATGGATTAACATGATAATCCAGGAAAAGAATATTGAACGAGCCACCGTAAGAATTTGAAAATGACTGACGAAAGAGAATGAATCGCCGGGAAAAATTAGAAAGCACGAAGATACTTGAGGGAATTTAGAGAAAAGAGATCGAAGAGATCGCAAACTGATTAACGAATGCTTGAACGCAGCACCGGAAGAATATTGAGATGACCGAAGGGGCACGGACATAGAATAATTGGAGAACGACTCTGAAAACTTGGAACGAAGAAATCTTCTGAAATGGAGGCCTCCGGATAATCGAGAGAGAAAGCAACTCCTGAAATGCTCCGGATGGATGAAAAGAATAACTAACAACTGGAATAATTCGTGAGGATAACATGAAGCTAGAACCACGAATCTTCGGGAGGACGGACAAGATTTAGAGGGAAAACTCTACTTCGGTCTTCAAGGACGACGAGAAACACCAACGAAATTACTGAGATACTCCGGGAGAATGAAAAGCAAAGCGGTTGAGCCAACAATGAAATGATTCGAAATCGATCTTGGAAAAGATCTGACTGATGAAAATCATACTTACGTCAAACTTCAAAATGATTTGAGAATAGCTCCGGGAAAATTAAAAGTGTCAGGTCAGATCCTGGGAAAAGACCTGTGGGTTAGGGCCCACTAAAAGAAAACACCGTTGGAAAGGGATGTTGAACAGATAGATGATGCACCGGAATAATTGAAATATTAGAATGAGGTGATAACCTCGAATTAATTGGAACACAGACGAATCTCCTGAGATGTCTTCCGAACTCCGGAATGATTAACTGGCGAGAGGCGAATGAGCAAGGGGAAAATATTTGAGCCGAAGAAAAGAATATGATCGACAACGAAAAACTTGAATTGAGTCCACCGGAAAAAGAAAAGGAGATGATGAATGTCAAACGAGATGAGAATTCACCGGTTGAAACAATTGAGGGAAGACTGAAGAGGCTCCGCACGAATGAAATTGATGGTCGAAACAGACTCAGGCTCTGGGAATAAGAGAGTGGGAGGGCGGGAAAAACAAAGGCAACTTGGAACGGGGAACAGACGAATAACTTCAAGAGGAAACACCGGTTGAAATCATTGAGGAAAGAAAGGAAAGATTTCGCACGAGTAGGATGGATACTCGATTACGGACTCCGGTTTCGAGAAGAAGAAGGGAGGGTGGGCGGGAAAACAAAGACAACTTCGGACAAGGAAAAACAACGACGTCGGAGGAAGAACTGAGGATTGATCTCGCGAAAGACAAAGAGGTTCGAGTCGACTTGACGAGAAAAGCACCGGATGAAAAGAGCAGAGGAACCAACGATCGAAAAACCAACTGCGTGATCCTAAAGAAAATTTGAAGGGGAAGAGAAGTAATTCAAAACACCTACGTCAAGATTCCTCACCAGAGCGACGAAGGGGCTGCGGAGTAAAAATAAATCCTACTCTCCGATATAACTAGACTCCGAAAACAGTTTTCTTCTAGACTCAACAACGACCAAACTACACGATCAATCAAGGGGGCTCCTAAGGTCGGTCGAGGCTCTGATACCAACTTGTCACGCCCAATATGCGACCCTATCCAAAAGGAACTCGACGGTCCCACCAAGGATAGACCCGCATATTGGAGCAACTTTGCAAAGGTGGATATCATTACATCAACATTACATAATAGGTGGGGATACATACATAAGGCACAAATGCCACAAGAATACATCAACATCATATACAAGATCAACATCCGACTACGGATGAAACATAAACAGAAACTCAACGACATCCACCACCTGCTAGCCCAGTGCCGACTGGAACCTATCCCACGATCGAAGAAGAAGCGGAGAAGAACTCAACGCAAGCAAGCATCGCTCTCGCGTCATGATCATCGCAAACCTGTACACCTGAATCTGTTGGTGTAGTAATCTGTGAGCCACGAGGACTCGGCAATCCCATTACCATGGGTATCAAGACTAGCAAAGCTTAATGGGAAAGGAAGGGGTAAAGTGGTGAGGTTGCAGCAGCGACTAAGCATATATGGTGGCTAACATACGCAAATGAGAGCGAGAAGAGAAACAAAGGAACGATGGCCGCCAACTAGTAATGATCAAGAAGTGATCACGAACTCCTACTTACGTCGAGACATAACCCGAAACCGTGTTCTCCTCTCGATCAACCCCGAAAAGAGACACTCACGGTTACGCACGGTTGGTGTATTTTAGAAGAGTTTGCTTGAGTTTACTACAACCGGATATTAACAAATTCCCATCTGCCACATAACATGGTAGCGGCTCTCAAAAGTTTATACCTGCAGGGGTGTCCCAACAGCCCATGATAAGCTCTCGCGATCAACGAAGGATATTCCTTCTCCCGGGAAGACCCGATCAGTCTCGGAATCCCGGCTACAAGACATTTCGACAGCAATAAAACAAGACCAGCAAGACCTCCCGGCGTCTGACACCACGATAGTAGCCAGCGTATCTCGTCTCGAGCCACGACCAGGATGAGCAGTCCGTACAACTAAAACCAAACCTCAAGTTTCCTTGAGGGGCGCATAAACACTCTAGTTTGGACCAACACTTAGACAAGCATTGGCCCGGGGCTGAATAAAGATGACCGTGGGTTAATTACTCCCAAGGAAATGTAGGTGGTGGTGAAGCAAATGGTAAAACCAATGTTGGGCCTTCTTTGGAGGAGTCTTATTCAAAGCGAACTGTCAAGGGGGTCCCATAAATCACCCGACCCGCGTTAGGGACGCAAAATCCAGGAACATAATACCGATATGACGGAAACTAGGGCGGCAAGAGTGGAACAAAACACCAGGCATAAGGCCGAGCCTTCCACCCTTTACCAAATATATAGATGCATTAATAATATAATATATATTGTGATATCCCAACAAGTAAACATGTTCCAGCAAGGAACAACATCTCCATGTTCCAACAAGGAACAAACTTCATCTTCACCTGCAACTAACAACGCTATAAGAGGGGCTGAAGAAAGCGGGAACATAGCCAAACAACGTTTTGCTAGGAAGGGTGCAAAAGATTAGGGGCTGACATGGCAATTTGGGATGGCTTGATAAACAGGTAATAGGTAGCGCAGCAAAGCGATAGAACGAAGCAACTAGCATAGTAATGATAGTAGTGAGATCCAGGGTAGCGGTCATCTTGCCTGAAATCCCGCAAGGACGAAGAACGAGTCCATGAAGAAGACGAACGGATGAAGCCGAACCAAGCGTGAAGCGAGCGAATCCTCACGATCATAGCATAGCAAGGAACTAACAAGAAGAAGCACACAACATAGGTAAACACACCACACATGAACATGACAAGATGCACAACAAACATGATGCATGACAAATCTAGATGAAGCTACTCATGGCAAGAGATGATGCAAACAAGAGCAACACATCAAGGCAAGTTAAATGAGGCCGGAAACAACATAGAACAATTCCGGTAAGTCCTCATATGCAAATTTCGAAAATGGTCCAGATCTGAATAAACGTTATGTTCAAGTTGTTAAACAGCAAGTTAAGATGCACCACGATGATCTACATGAAATTCTAGTCAAGTTACATATAAAGTTCGTTAGATTCGGAGCTACGGTCTAGAAGATATGAGCAAAACAAGTTAAACATGGCATTGATGCAAAATGCATACAAACATCAAGCAAACACCTCAAAACAAGGATGCAACATGATAATATGAAACTCCATGCAAAATCAAGCAAGTTTCATATAGAGCACACTCAAAACGGAGCAAAGGTGCAACACATACACCCTATACAAGTTTAAAGGACAAGCTGTCCAAAACAGCAACTAGGCATATTGCAAGCATCAAAACAACATGCTACAGGATCCCAACTTGAAAAAAAAGGCATGGGCATGGTGTACAGGTAAAGCATGACAAAACATGAACACTGAGCTATCTCCAGAAATCACTAGAACATGCTCAAACACACATGGCAAGATTGCAAATAATAACAGTTTCAAACTTTAGCAGAAATAACATCAGGTTGCAATGTTAAGAGCTATCAAACAGCATGTTGCAGGAACTTATCATGGCAAACAAAGGCATTGCATTAATCTACTAAAAGCATAGAACAAAAGTCCCTTACTGACCATAAGCCAAAAAGGACCAGAATATATGATGGCACCCATGTAAACATGACAAGTTATATTACAGATTCATACATGGCAGGAACAACGATAAGTAGGCATGTTGGTGAGCTTGAACCATTCACTACAGAGCAACACATGGCATTGAAAGGCAACCAACAGAACGAAGACATGGCAAAGAATCTATACATGGCAAGAACAACATCATAGGGTGCATGGATCAACTACAACAACCTTGGCAAAATTGAATAACATGTAAACAACCTGCCAGGAAACATTTTATAGCAAAAGTAGAGCTCGATTGACTCAAGCTATGGCACTCCATAATTGCAAAAAAGGGCATTGATGGATAGAGCATAACCATATGTTCAAAACATCCTTACTGAAGTATCTCAAAATAAGCATGGAACTCTCGGTAGCTTCAAGTTAACATGGCAACAAAATATAACAGAATCTGCCAGGAAAACAGCAACAACAAGTACCCTACTTAACAAGCTTGATGCACTCACTACACAACTCACAAAAATACATGACAAGCACCCCTGGAAAGATGGCATGGCATATTGCAAAACACATGTAGGACTCAAGTTCATAGGATGCACACATCAATCATGGCAAAAATGACAAAAGTTCATGTTCTGATAAGAATCTGAAACTAACATCACATAGCCCTCTTCGAACAGCATTTCGGGCACCAAGATGAGCTCAAATGAAAATGATGCAATGAGAAGAAATGAGCTCGCCGGAGAGCTCACGGAGAATCTTGAGGAGGAGGTGGCCAGCCAGGTTGGAGAGGCGGATCCGCGGGCGCCTTTGCCGGATCCGGGCGAGGGCGAGGCGCGCTAGGGCGGCGCGCGGTCGGGCGGGCCGGGCGAGGCGAGGCGAGATGAGAGCGCTGCCCGGCGTAGGCGAGCTCGGTCCGAGGGGCGAAGCGGGCGGCGAGAGGCCGAGGCCGAGGCGGCGGGCGGCACGGGTTTCGGCACGAGGGCCGGGCTGCGCGGAGGCGAGGCGCGAGGCGACGGTGGCGGTCGCATGGGCGGGCGAGGCGCGCGGCGGGCGGCGGCCGCGTCGGCCGCGAGGCGGGCTCGGCGATGGCGCTGGCGATTTGTGCCTGCCGACCCGCCTGGCGGCTGGGGGTTTCGCGCTGGCTCGGGCGGCTAAGTGGGCGGCGGAGGAGAGAGGGAGGCCGGCGGGACACGTGTCGCGTGGGGATTGGAGGCGGGAGGCGGCTGGACGTGTCCGGCCGTCAGCGGACATGTCCGGCGGCGGCGGGGGAGTTTGCTAGGGTTTCATCTGCGCGAAAAATCCGGGAGGGCACACATATATATAGGTAGAGGGAGCTAGGAGAGTCCAAATGAGGTGCGGTTTCCGGCCACGCGATCGTGGTCGAACGACCGAGAGCATGGAGGGGAGTTTGCTGGGTTTTGGGCCACTTTGGAAGGGGTGTTGGGCTGCAAGGAGAAGGAGGCTTTTGCGGTTACCCGGTTAACCGTTGGAGTATCTACGACCTCCAAATGATCCGAAACTTGACAGGCGGTCTACGGTGCTATACCAAGGCCGCTTGACAAACCTCGGTCCATTCGAGAACGTTTAACACCCACACATGAAAAAGAGGTAAAAGAGGACGCCGGAGACATAGGAGTGCGGATTGCAAAAGCAGGCAACGGGAAAATGCTCGGATGCATGAGACGAACACGTATGCAAAATGAAATGCACATGATGACATGATAAAAATGCAGATGATGACATGGAAAAGTGCAACACGCAAGCACATGACATGGCAAAGACGGAGAATAACTGACGGACACCTGGCGCATCGAATCCGGGGCGTTACAATATCCTCCATGATATGGACTAGCAGACGCACCATAACGTCGAAGAATGCGGGCGGAAGTACATCTCAAGCTTGCATAGTATCACCACGATCCCTTCCTGTAGCCTTCTAAGCTGCCTCACGCCAACCGACTTCCGAGAGATGACGTCAAATAAGTTGCATAGGCCAAATAGCGTTTCACGGACGTGCGTGTCCATGATCCCACGGATTACAACTGGAAGTATCTGCATCATCATCACGTGATAGTCGTGAGACTTCATCCCGCTGAACTTCTGCTTCGCTGGGTCTAGGTATCTGCTTATCTTCCCTGCGTAACCATAAGGAAGTTTTACTCCTACGAGGCAGGTGAAAACTGCTCGATCTCCTCCTGACTTAGAGTGAAGCACGCGGGAGGGTAGTCATTTCCGGTCTTCTTGGCCTTTTTTCCTTTGACGACTTTACGTGTCACTGCTTCGCCTCATCATGATCATCATCATCATTAGCGTGAAGCTCCTGCTGATGCCCATTGATTTCAAGTCTGCCCTTGCTTTACGCCCATCTTTGGTCCTCTACGGCATGTTGAGCAGGGTACCAAGCAGACTCTCGCACATGTTCTTCGTGATATGCATGACATCAAGGCTGTGAGGCACACGGTGGATCTTCCAGTACGGCAAGTCCCAGAAAACAGACCTCGTTTTCCATACCTTCAGGAGTGGCTCTGGCGCCTTTTGTTTCTTTCCCGACAGTGGGCAATCTTTCCAATTTTTCAACAGCTCGTCTATTTCCTCGCCGCTCCTCGTACGCGGGCGTCTTCGGGGTTCGGTTTCACCATCGAACAGATCCTTGCGTTTCCTCCACGGGTCATCGTCGCGAAGCCACCTTCGATGTCCCATGAACACGGTTTTCGAAGACCCGGGATCTCTATCTAGTTGGCGATACATTGTGTCATCCATTCACCTGACGCATCCAGAAAATCCGTGGACCACCTGCCCCGCGAGATATCCGTAACCGAGATAGTCGTGCACCGTCGTGAGCAGTCCGGCGCACATAGGCAAATATTCTATCTCTACGCCATCCCACGTATTGGTTGGCATTTTCCTGGCGTGTCTAGCTCCTCTTTCAGCAGCCCCAGATACAGATTGATGTCGTTCCCTGGTTGTTTCGGCCCTTCAATTAGCATACTCATGTGAATGTACTTCCTCTTCATGCACAACCAGGGGGAAGGTTGTACATCCACACAAACACAGGACAAGTGCTATGTGTGCTTCTCTGTCTGCCAAACGGATTGACTCCATTGGTGCTCGCACCCAGCACGATGTTCCTTGGATCCCTCCCAAATTCTGGGTGTTCGAAGTTCAACGCTTGCCACTGGCTCCCATCCTTAGGTTGACTCAGCATCTTGTCTTTTTTATTTATCTCTGGATCATTTGCATCATCTTCTTGCTTCTTCTCCTCCCTATCCGCATTCCAACGCAGGAGCTTTGCTACCTTAGGGCCTGCGAAATACCGCTGCAGACGAGGAGTGATCGAAAAGTACCACACCACTTTTCGAGGAGCTTTCTTCCTCTTCTTGTATCGAGTGACGCCGCACAATGGACATATGGTAGGCTCCACGTGCTCGTCCTGATAAATGGTGCAATTGTTCATGCACACATGGTATATCACGTGAGGTAAATCCAGAGGACACACAATTTTCTTCGCCTCCTCGAAACTGGTTGGGCACTTGTTCCCCTTTGGAAGACGTTCGTGCCAGAATGACATGTTCTCTCGAAGCATGCATCGGTCATTTTGTGTTTTACCTTCATCTCCAGAGCCGTGAGCATTACTTTCAGGCGGGTATCCTCGGGCCTGCATCCTTCATACAATGGAGTAGCCGCGTCTATCTCAAGTTGATCCAGCTTGGCTTTCTCTCGGGCGGCAGCTCTTGCGTTATCCGTCTGGTTGAGAAGCAGCTCTTGAATATGAGGGTCCTGCACCCAGCCCATCGATGGTTCATCGTCGTCTGCTCCGCCGGCATCTTCATCTTCATGATCATGCCCTTCTTCTGCTCCGGCATCTTCCTCATCATCATGTCCGACATCTTCTACATGATGATTGTGTACAGCATCACCGTCATGATCATGTGCTGGAGATTCTTCGTCTTCTCGCACGCCCGAGCCCCGATGGTTGTATTGCTGCCCTTCCTCATTTCTTGCCCGGCCCCCATGGGCGACTTCATAGTCATCTTCATCACCTTGCCACTGATAGCCATCCATGAAACCACGCAAGAGCAGGTCGTCCCACACCTGCTCGGAATCCGGGTCCGCAATAAGGCTCTTCAGCTTGCATCTTCGACACGGAGATCTTATCTTCGTCTCATTCTTTTGAAGCATCTCGGCCTTCGCAGAGCTCAAAAACCTATTCACGATGCCTTCAGTCATCGTGCGGACCATCAATGCGCTGCTTGAGGTAGAGCAAAACGATATTTTAGAACCAAGAAAAAATTTGGCATGACTTTTCGTAAAAATAGGACAAAAAGAATGCATAGTGCCAAAATTCTCGCCGAAACGGAAATGAATCAACATTCCGGCAAAATATTGGCAACTATCGTGTTTCAAATACCGATACCTGCAAACACAAACATATATGCAACACCACAAACATATGCAACACCACGAACATACATAGATCTAGCTAGGCCACAAAAAGTGCATGTGCACGTTGTTGGAGAGGGAGAACAACATAAAGATAGCTTCCCCCCTTACTTACCTATGAAAAAAAGGTAATTTAACCACTTAATTTGGATGAATCAATGGAGCAAATGAGGTGAGGAGGAGGAGGCAGCCGAGACAAGCTTGGAGGAGGAGGTGGAGAATGAAGTGGGGAAAGTGAGTGGGTAGGTGGGCTGTCCAAAATATCTTGTTGGACCCAGGTTACTAATGGCGCACCACCTGCAAATGCGCCATTAGAAACCCTGGTTACTAATGGCGCACCTGCTAGTGGTGCGCCATTAGTAGTTTTGCAAAAAAATAAAAATATATATATTCTAATGGCGCACCGTGGCACAGTGCGCCATTACTAGTTAAACTAGTAACGGCGCACTATGCTACGGTGCGCCATTAGTAGTTTTGCAAAACAAGAATAAAAAAACAACAGTAGTGGCGCACTGTGTGGCCGGTGCGCGATTACTAGTTAGCACTAGTAATGGCGCACCATGCCATGATGCGCCATTAGTATGTTTGGAAAAATAAATAAAAAATTGTTACTAGTGGCGCACCTTGTTCATGGTGCGCTATTAGTGTCTTCCACACAAATGGCGCACGTGCACATGGTGCGCCACTACTATATAACTACTATATAGTAGTGGCGCACCACGTGACAGGTGCGCCATTAGTGTGCATTTCATCTATAACCCTTTTCCTAGTAGTGTACCCGCATTGATGGAAATCCCGCGATAAGGGGACACAATCTCTGCTTCGACAAGACGTGCCAAAGAAACCGCCTCACGATGTGTGCGGAAGCAGGTTGTGGGAAAACGGTTCGAATAAAAACCAGACCGTGGCGTGATGTCACTTTTCGTAGAATTGTCAGCATATTAGATTCGTGGATTATTATTCTCTCTATGGTGGTGTATGGTGTGTTATCTTGAAGTGACGGACACGGTCCATGTGTTCGGAATTATTCTTGGAGTATTCGGAGATGTAACCCGCCTCGCAATGCCGAAGGCAATCTACGCGCCGGACTCATCGTCATTGAAGCCTGGTTCAGGGGCTACTGAGGGAGTCCTGGATAAGGGGGTTTCCGGACGGCCGGACTGTTGGACTATGAAGATACAAGATAGAAGACTTCGTCCCGTGTCCGGATGGGACTTTCCTTGGCGTGGAAGGCAAGCTTGGCGATTCAGATGTAGGTCTCCTCCTCTGTAAACCGACCCTGTGTAACCCTAGCCCCCTCCGGTGTATATATAAACCGGAGGGTTTAGTCCGTAGGACTAACGATTATCATCAACAATCATACCATAAGCTAGCTTCTAGGGTTTAGCCTCTTTGATCTCGTGGTAGATCCACTCTTGTAACACTTATATCATCAAGATCAATCAAGTAGGAAGTAGGGTATTACCTCCATCCAGAGGGCGCGAACCTGGGTAAACATTATTTCCCCAGTCTCCTGTTACCATTAGACTTAGACGCACAGTTAGGGACCCCCTACCCGAGATCCGCCGGTTTTGACACTGATACCCGTCTCCAAGTCTTCGGAGGCGGTCCCCTTCTTCCCGCGGGGGGAGGAAACTTCTGAATCGCCTCCCCGACCCTCCTCTGTGGAGGCGCTGATTCCCCCGGTTTGGATGCACAATGTATGAGGCCCACTCTCGGCCTCCCCACTCTCCCCTTCAGCTCTCTCTGGGTGCACCCGACTTAGTGTCCGCTCAAGAATCCTGGCCATTGCCGGGCCAGGCGAACCTTCGGGAAGAGGGGCCGGACACCTGATCGTCTCCGCCTTACTAAGCCAATCCTGGTTGCGGAGAGTGTTCAGAACAATGCTATGACAAAAATGAGCAAGATGTTCGGTTACATGGTGACTTACTTGGGTATCGAGGCGATTGCTGCTTAGGCCCGCATCCTCGGTGGTGCCCGGACACTCTATTCGTGGTCCGAAGAACAACTTATACATCCCTTCGGGCGTTATGCCGAAGAAGTGTTGGATGGTCCGCGGACCTTCTAGATTGAATTCCCACATCCAGAGGGGCCGGCGTGTGCACGGTTGGATCCGCCGGACTAGCATTACTTTGATTACTTTGACAAGACTAATGTCCCTCTCGAGGAGCTCCCGAATGCGGCTTTGTAGCATTGGAACATCGTTCGCAGGCCCCTAGTTTAGTCCCACGGTGGCCCATGATGCCAGTTGAGGTGGAGGGCCCGAGCGGAAGGCAGGCGCGGCCGCCCACTTTGAGCCTCGGAGAGTTGTGGCATAGAACCACCTCCTTTGCCATAAATCAGATACCTCCGAGAAGGAGCCCTCGGGCCATGGGGCATCGGCGTTCCTACTTAATATGGCACCTCCGCACTCTGTCATCGCTCCCCAATTGTGTTCGGCTTCACATTGAAAGTCTTGAGCCATAAGCCGAAGTGTGGGGCTATGTGGAGAAAGGCTTCACACACGACGATAAACGACGAGATGTGGAGGACGGAATCCGGCGCCAGATCGTGAAAATCTAGCCCGTACTAGAACTTGAGCCCCCTCACGAAGGGATCAAGAGTAAGACCTAAACCCCAGAGGAAGTGGGAGACAAATACGACGCTCTCGTTGTCCTCGGGAGTGGGGATAACCTGTTCGGGAACAGGAAGCCTATGCTTGACATCGGCGGTCAAATACCCAGCCTCCCTAAGCTTCGCTATATCCTCCTCTGTGATGGAGGAAGCTACCATTGGCTTTGATGGCCAGATCCGGACATGATCGAAGATCCGGGGTGCTTAGACTCGAGCTTTGGGTGTTGGAACTCAGGGTGCGAGAAGTGCGAGCGTGGAGATAGAGGGATAGGCCTCGGCTCCTTTATAAAGGGGGAAGAATATCAAGCGTCCCCGAACGTGGTCGTTCGGGACTTGCCTAAAAACACGGGGTCGTGCCAACAGGCACAGTTGGATTACAAATACCCATATTGATGAGAATCCTGTAATGAGGGGAACACAGTCTCTGCTCTGGCGGGACATGCCAAGGAAACCCCCTCGTGAAGTGCGCGGTAGCAAGTTGTAAAAACGGTTCGAATAAAAAATGGACCGTGGCGTGATGTCACTTTTCGAAGAATTGTCAGCAGATTGATTCGTGGATTGTTATTATTTTCTCTATGGTGGTGTATGGTATGTTATCTTGCAGAGTCGGACATGGTCCTTGTGTTTGGAACTTATCTTGGAGTATTCGGAGATGGAACCCGCCTCGCAATGCCGAAGACAATCTACGCGCTGGACTCATCGTCATTGAAGCCTGGTTCAGGGGCTACTGAGGGAGTCCTGGATAAGGGGGCATCCGGACAGCCGGACTATGTACTTTGGCCGGACTATTGGACTATGAAGATACGAAATAGAAGACTTCGTCCCGTGTCCGGATGGGACTCTCCTTGGCGTGGAAGGCAAGCTTGGCGATCTGGATGTAGATCTCCTCCTCTGTAAACCGGCCCTGTGTAACCCTAGCCCCCTCCGGTGTCTATATAAACCGGAGGGTTTAGTCCGTAGGACAAAGGATCATTATCATCAACAATCAGACCATAGGCTAGCCTCTAGGGTTTAGCCTCTTTGATCTCGTGGTAGATCCACTCTTGTAACACTTATATCATCAAGATCAATCAAGCAGGAAGTAGGGTATTACCTCCATCGAGAGGGCCCAAACCTCGGTAAACATCGTGTCCCTAGCCTCCTGTTAAAATTAGCCTTAGACGCACAGTTCGGGACCCCCTACCCGAGATCCGCCGGTTTTGACACCGACATTGGTGCTTTCATTGAGAGTTCCTCTGTGTCGTCGCGATAAGGCTCGATGGCTTCCCCAACCTTCAACAACGCCGTCCTGGGTGAGACTTTTCTCCCCGGACAGATCTTCCCGTTCGGCGGCTTCACACGGCGGGCCAATTCGCTTGGCCATCTGGAGCAGATTGATAGCTACGCCCCTTGCCATCAGGTCAGGATTGGAGATCTCAACTACACTCCCGAAATCCGCGGAGATTCGATCTTCGACGGATTCGGGCCCGTGTCAGGAGCGCCGAACAGTCACGACGTGCATGACCTAGATCTGTAGTCAGAGAGTGTTCGGAACATCACGCCTGCTATAGCTTCGGACTTCGTTCCAGAGCAGGTCATGCCTTCCGAGGACGGGTGGATGGACCCCGCCCCGAAGGCCGTACACTCATCGGTGTTGGAGCCGAACACAGACTCCTCTCTTCAGGAAGTTTGTATTTCCTGACTCCCGGACTTGTCTCCGGCCATACGGACCGCGCGCACTCGTGGCCGTCGAACCTAATTGGGCTCCGGTCATGGAATTCACCGCCACGGATATGTTTAACACTCCCCCTTTGGAGACATGCTAGATTCATTAAAGTCAAAAGACTCTTGGTCGGACTATATCCGGCCAGTGTGGGACACGGAGGACGAAGAAAATCGCGACCCACCCACTACCCACTTTGTAGCCACTGTCGATGACCTAACAGACATGCTCGATTTCGACCCCAATAACATCGACGGCATGGACGTTGATACGGGGGACGGTCTGGAACCAACACCCACAGGGCGCTGGATAGCCACTTCATCCTATGACGTCTATATGGTGGACACACCTAAAGAAGACAATGATGACAGAAAGGATACAACGGAGGATAAACCCCCCGGGCAAAAGCAAAAACGACGGCGCAGACGCCGCCTTGAGTCCAGTCACAGTAAAATTAGTGATAACAACCCAAAACAGGGTGACACTCCGGTTGATTTTGAAGGCAATAATGACCATAGGGACCCAGCGATGGAGCAGGATAAACCAGGTCACGCCGAACAAAGCCTGGAGCAGACGCCAGATCACAATTCAGAGGGCCGAACTCATCACGCTACCTCCAAAGAAGATAATAGTCCAGTCGACGATGTGTTCACCATCCCGGAAGAACATTCAAAACAAGACAAGCTCTGCCAAAAACTCCTGGCAACAACGCAGAGCCTGAAGAAGCAGAAGCAAAGGATTAAGGCCGTGCAGGATACGCTCAACCAACGATGGAATAAGGTACTGGACACCGAAGGAGAACATGGCGATAACCGCCACACAAAGAGCTACCCAAAGCGCAAACTTCTACCCGAATTCGACAATGAAGCCGCAGCACCCGTCCGGTCCAAAAACAATACAGCTACTCAGCCGGACCAACCAACTCATGGCCGCGATAGAGCAGCCACAGATACCGCACATGATTTACGAGAGCTCCTGGACAAAAAGGCCAGTGCGGCCAGGTCCATCTATGGGTCTAGAGGACAGGCTCCGTAGCGGGATCATGGTCACCACAACAATCATGCTGATCGAATAACAGTCCGGAATCAACACCGGGAGCAACAACAGCCGGCAGCAGGTCGCGACTCGGCCAGATACAGAGGGGCTACGCACCCCCTGTGCTTCACGGATGAAGTGCTGGATCATGAATTTCCACAGGGATTTAAACCCGTGAATATAGAGTCATATGATGGAACGAAGGACCCCGGGTTCTGGATTGAGGATGTTATTCTTCACATACACATGGCTCATGGGGACGATCTACACGCCATCAAATATCTACCCCTCAAGTTAAAAGGAACAGCTCGTCATTGGCTGAAAAGCCTCCCCGAAAACTCAATTGGAAGTTGGGAGGAACTTGAGGATGCTTTCAGGGCCAACTTTCAAGGGTCCTATGTCCGGCCTCCAGATGCTGACGACCTAAGTCACATAATACAGCAGCCCGGAGAGTCCGCCCGCAAACTCTGGAACAGATTCCTCACTAAGAAGAATCAAATTGTCGACTGTCCGGACGCCGAAGCCTTAGCGGCCTTCAAACACAGTATCCGAGAAGAGTGGCTTTCCGGACACCTCGGCCAAGAAAAGCCGAGAACGATGGCAGCCTTAACAAGCCTCATGACCCAATTTTGTGCAGGCGAGGACAACTGGTTGGCCCGTAAAGGCACCAGCGACCCAGGCACGTCCGAAATCCGAGACGGCAACGGGAAGCCACGGCACACTAAGAGAAAACATCGGAATAACGATATTCCGGACAACACATCAATCAAAGACGGATTCAGGGGCCCTCGACCTGGTCAAGGGGAAAAGCCATTTAACGGCAGTAAAGAGGAACCATCCGGCCTAAACAAAGTCCTTGACAGATTGTGCCAAATACATGGCACTGCCGACAAACCTGCAAATCATACCCACAGAGAATGTTGGGTTTTCAAGCAGGCCGGCAAGTTAAATGCTGAACATAAGGAAGAGAAACACCAAGCGAAGACGAGGATGAGCCTCGCCAACCGAACACTAGGGGCCAAAAACAATTCCCACCAGAAGTCAAAACGGTAAACATGGTACACACAACTCACGCCGAGTTTGTAGCCACCCAATTTAATCGTTGGGCAACATGCCCGATTACTTTTGATCACAGGGACTACCCGCCTGTATCCGGCACGGAGAATCGGCGACCTTGGTGCTCGACCCAATAATTGATGGATACCATCTTACTCGCGTCCTAATGGACGGTGGCAGTAGTCTTAATTTGATATATCAAGACACCATCCGCAGGATGGGGACAGACCCATCCAGAATGAATCAAAACAACGCCACCTTCAATGGAGTAATTCCAGGCGTTGTGGCCCATTGCTGGGGCTCCCTCGTGTTAGAAGTAACATTCGGTACTCCCGACAATTTTAGACACGAGAACTTACTCTTCAACATCGCTCCCTTCAACAGTGACTATCATGCATTGCTGGGAAGACCGGCCTTTGCTTGCTTTAACGCGATACCAAACTACGCCTGCCTTAAACTCAAAATTCGCGGTCCACGCGGCATCATCACGGTTAGCGGAAACACAGAACAGTATGCGGCAGTTCTCACCGCCGGACTCTAGGCGGCCTCTCCCACCGGAACGCATGACTGGTCGTCGAGACCACGGACACGGTTAGACGAGTCCAATACACTATTTCTCACAGTGGCTCGGATAAACCTGAGCCAGGGGCTATACGGAAGGAGTCCTGGATAAGGGGGTAAAAAACGGCGATTAAGAGACGGGCGTTCTTCGAAAAGTGACATCACGCCACTTCCGATCAATAATAATCCGCTTCAGAGCACGTCCTGTCAGCGGGGTCCTAAAAACACGGGGTCGTGCCAACAGGTATGGTTGGATTACCCATACCCGTATTGATGAGAATCCCATAATGAGGGGAACACGATCTCTGCTCTGACAGGACGTGCCAAGGAAACCGCCTCGTGATGTACGTGGTAGCAAGTTGTAAAAACGGTTTGAATAAAAACTAGACCGTGGCGTGATGTCACTTTTCGAAGAATTGTTAGCAGATTGATTCGTGGATTGTTATTATTTTCTCTACGGTGGTGTATGGTATGTTATCTTGCAGAGTCGGACACGATCCTTGTGTTCGGAATTTATCTTGGAGTATTTGGAGATGGAACCTGCCTCGCAATGCCGAAGACAATCTACGCGCCGGACTCATCGTCATTGAAGCCTGGTTCGAGGGGCTCTTTGAGGAGTCTGGATAAGGGGGTATCCGGGCGACCGCACTATGTACTTTGGCCGAACTGTTGGACTATGAAGATACAAGATAGAAGACTTCGTCCCGTGTCCGGATGGGACTTTCCTTGGCATGGAAGGCAAGCTTGGCGATTCGGATGTAGATCTCCTCCTCTGTAAACCGACTCTGTGTAACCCTAGCCCCCTCCGGTGTATATATAAACCGGAGGGTCTAGTCCGTAGGACTAACGATTATCATCAGCAATCATACCATAGGCTAGCTTCTAGTGTTTACCCTCTTTGATCTCGTGGTAAATCCACTCTTGTAACACTTATATCATCAAGATCAATCAAGCAGGAAGTAGGGTATTACCTCCATCGAGAGGGCCCGACCCTGGGTAAACATTGTGTCCCCAGTCTCCTGTTACCATTAGCCTTAGACGCACAGTTCGGGACCCCCTACCCGAGATCCGCCGGTTTTGACACCGACATTGGTGCTTTCATTGGGAGTTCCTCTGTGTCGTCGTTGTAAGGCTCGATGGCTTCCCCAAGCTTCGACATCGCTGTCCTAGGTGAGACTTTTCTCCCCGGACAGATCTTCGTGTTCGGCGGCTTCGCACTGCGGGCCAACTCGATTGGCCATTTGGAGCAGATCGATAGCTACGCCCCTTGCCAACTCGATTGGCCATTTGGAGCAGATCGATAGCACTGCGGGCCAACTCGTGCCCATCGAATCCGACTGGGCTCCAGTCTTAGAATTCGCCGCCGCGGATATCTTTCAGCACTCACCCTTCGGAGACATGCTGGATTCATTAAGGTCTATCTCTTTGTCGGGAGACACCTGGCCGAACTATGTTCGGCTCGAGTGGGAAGCTGGCGACGAAGAAATTCGTTTCCCACCCACCACCCACTTAGTAGCCACGGTCGATGACTTGACCGACGTGCTTAACTTCGACTTTGAAGACATCGACTGTATAGACGACGATGCGGGAGAAGATCAGGAACCACCGCCCACAGGGCGTCGGACTGCCACCTTGTCATATGATATATATATATATGGTGGATACTCCCAATTAAACCAATGGCGATGAGGCAACGGGAGAAACCCCTCGGGGAAGAAAGAAAAACATGGGCGTCATCGGCGCCGCTCCAGGCCCCGCCACAACAATACCGGCATTGGAGAAGAAAAGCCAGATGGTGCTGAGGAGGAGTACGACCCTCATCAACCCACCTTCGAGCAAGCCGCATAGGAAAACGGGCTGGGTAGCCCAGACGAACAGGCAACGGACGGATACCTGGAGGATGATAACTGTATGCCCCCCTCCGAGGACGAGGTGAGCCTCAGTGACGACGAGTTCGGCGTACCAGAGGATCCCATAGAGCAGGAGCGCTTCAAGCGCCGGCTTATAGCCACTTTAAGAAGCCTGAAAAAGAAGTAGCAGTAGCTCCAAGCTGACCAAGATCTGCTCGCAGACAGATGGACCGAAGTCCTGGCGTCCGAGGAGTACGGACTCAAACCCCCAAGCAGGGGATACCCAAAACACAAACCGCTCGAAGAAGAGGCCAAGGAGCCTGAAAATCCAGCGTAGGACGAGGCTGACCGGCCACCATGTGGCCGGGATAAATCGACATTTCAGGCCGGACACCAGCCCGCACCCCCACGCCGGTTCACTACGGCCCGGGGAAATGCGCAGGACCTGCGAGACATATTGGACAACAACGTAGGACAACCAAGATCGATCTATGGATCACGGGGACGCGCCACAGCTCAGGACACCGATCGTCATGCCGGATACAACACTGATAAATCCGGCCAGGCCGGACATTACCGACCGAACCCAATCGGACTACGCCGCGACATAGCCCGACACAGAGGCGCCGCACACCCCTCTGCTTCTGATGAAGTAATGGAACATGAATTCCCAGAAGGGTTCAAACGCGTCAACATCGAGTCATACGATGGCACAACAGACCCCGCGGTGTGGATCGAGGATTTTCTTCTCCACATTCAGAAGGCCCGCGGTGATGACCTACATGCCATCAAGTATCTCCCACTCAAGCTTAAAGGGCCAGGTAGACACTGGTTGAAGAGCCTGCCAGCAAACTCCATTGGCAGCTGGGAAAATGTCGAGGACGTATTCCTTGATAACTTCCAGGGCACCTATGTGCGACCACCGGATGCTGATGACTTAAGTCACATTACCCAACAGCCCGGAGAATCAGCCAGCAAATTCTAGACCCGGTTCCTAACTAAGAAGAACCAAATTGTCGACTGTCCGGACCCCGAGGCCCTGGTGGCCTTTAAGCATTATATCCGTGACGAGTGGCTTGCCTGACACCTCGGCCAAGAAAAACCGAAGAACATGGCCGCACTCACGACACTAATGACCCGCTTTTGCGCGTGCGAGGACAGCTGGCTGGCTCGCTGCAACACCGCGCCAGAAAATCCTAGCACGTCAGACACCCGTGATGGTAACGGAAAGCCACGATGCAACAGACACAAGTGTCGAAATAATGACGACAATGCGGTGGATACGACAGTCAATGCCGGATTCAGCAACTCCAAATCCAGTCAGTGGAAGAAGCCGTTCAAAAGAAACAATCCGGGATCGTCCAGTCTGGACCGCATACTTGACCGCTCGTGCCAGATTCATGGCACCCCCGATAAACCAGCCAATCACACTAACAGAGATTGCTGGGTGTTCAAACAGGCCAGCAAGATAAACGCCGAGAACAAGGACAAGGGGCTGCATAGCAACGATGATGAGGAGCCCTGGCGTCCGAACACTAGAGGGCGAAGAAACCCCAAGGTGAAAACGGTGAACATGATTTATGCCACTCACATCCCCAAACGGGAGTGAAAGCGTGCAATTAGGGATGTCTATGCGATGGAGCCCGTCGCCCCGAAATTCAACCCATGGTCATCCTATCAGATCACTTTTGATCGAAGGGACCATCCAACCAGTATCTGTGATGGCGGCTCAGCCGCGTTGGTCCTTGACCCAATCATCGACGAATTCCACCTCACGCATGTCCTCATGGAAAGTGGCAGCAGCCTGAACCTGCTTTATCAGGACACAGTGCGCAAAATAGGCATTGATCCGTCACAGATCAAACCCACCAAAACCACCTTCAAAGGTGTAATTCCAGGGGTAGAGGCCCGATGCACGGGCTCAATAACACTGGAAGTGGTCTTCGGATCTCCGGATAACTTCCGAAGCGAGGAGTTAATCTTTGATATCGTCCCCTTCCGTAGTGGCTATCACGCACTACTTGGACGAACCGCGTTCTCTCGTTTCAACGCGGTACCGCACTATGCATACCTCAAGCTCAAGATGCCAGGACCTCGCGGGGTCGTAACAGTTAATGGAAATACGGACCGCTCCCCCCGTACGGAAGAACACACTGCGGCCCTCGCGGCAGAAGTACAAAGCAGCCTCCTCCGACAAACAGCCAATCCAGCAACGACATCCCCGAACACCATCAAGCGAGTCCAGAGTACCCCAAAACAGGACAGTCAGGCACGCCAGAAGCTCGATTAGCAATCCAACCTCCACCCCAGCCCCATTCAAGTGGCGTTCGTACCACGCGCGCACAATTACGCGCTCAAAATACCATGGGCATATGTGGAGGCGAGATGACAATGCGGCCAGAGTGCGGTTCAGCCGCCAGGAGGCCCGCACACCTTTTTTCCTTTTTTCCAGGACCCTGCTTTCGCGCAGCCCATTCAGAAGAGATCGGATAACCGGACTCATTATGGAGGGGGCACCAAGGAGACAAGAGGCTTTTGCACATAAGGGAATACTCAGGTGGTCTTTTTCAATGATCGTTATACCTGTTCTTACATACCCACATGTAGCCTAGCCTTGGATAGGTTATGTCAAATAGTCCTATTTTTCTGCTAAATGCAATAATTGTACACCTATGTTTTGCCGTATTCTCCAAATACATTGGAAGTAGTACGTAGCGTCAGCTTCTTATTACTATCCTTGTATTTCTGTTGAATATTTATTCAATATTTCATCCGTACATTTTGGTACGGTCACTTTGCCAGGGGCTTCTTATCGAACCCCATATTATGGCAAGGACAGTCCAAACACTTTCAACAGTGCGGCACCCCGAACTTATAGCATTATATGCATCAGGTCCGAATCCTGTCTTGGGTCAATAGTTGGGTTAGCCCGTCTCCCTTGTTTTGGTACCTTATGTTCTGTTATATCGGCTAAGGTAGCACAAGGAGAACTACTGTGATTGTGTCCCGGTTTTTCCGGACGAGCACCTCAGTAGAGAAAGCCGAAAACTGACCGTCATGATGTGGTGAGAGTTGGTCGCTGTTCGCGAGGTGCCAAAATCCCTAAAGATTTTTTCCGCTTAAGGCGAGGAATCGGCTTCTTCCGATTTAGGCGTGTATAGCTCCCCAGTTCGCCCTTCCGAATACTAGGGGCTTCGCCGAAATTTAAAATTGTAGACTTCTATGGTCAAGTGAGTTATAAAGCTGAATAGTCCGATTGCCTTGTTCGCTGCGCCAAACACCTCCTTAAAGGACCAAAACTTTGGATAAAGAGTGTTTGGGTTTCCACGAACACCCCAGTACTAGTTACAAGGGGGCGGAATCCGACGACTGGCCTACTTTCAAATTTTGATAAACGACCGCAGAGAAGTTAATATTTCAAATCAAACAAAGTGTTTCATAGCACAAATAAACCTGTTATCATATTACACGGACGACCTGAGTACATTCACTAAAAAATTATGTTCTTAGGACATTCATTCGCCACAAGACGAGCGCCTTTCATAACGCCATCATAATGTTTCTTAGGGCAGCGATGCTCCTTGCCCTCCGGGGGTCCATCCTTCACGAGCTTCTCAGCATCCAGCTTGCCCCAATGCACCTTCGTGCGGGCAAAGGCCCGTCGGGCACCCTCAATACATGCGGATTGCTTGATAACTTCTAGCAGTGGACAGGCATGCACCAACCACTTCACCAGGCCGAAGTAGCTGCCGGGCAGGGGCTCGCTAGGCCACATCCCGACTATGAGGTCCCCCATGGCCTGTTCGGCCGCATTGTGGAGTTCGACCAGCTGCTTCAGTTGGTCACTAAGAGGCATCGGGTGTTCGGCCCCAGTTTATTGGGACCAGAACAGCTTCTCCGTAGAGCTTCCCTCTTCAGCGTGATAGAACTCCGCAGCATCCGAAACGCTGCGTGGCAGATCTGCGAATGCCCCTGGAGAGCTCCGAATTCATGTAAGTAACAGAAATGACTCCTCCACATGCTTGATTTGCATAAAGAATGCCTTACCCTCCGCTATCTTCTTGGCCGCCTGGATTTCCTGAAGGGCCTTGTGGGCTTCGGCCTTGGCGTCGGCGCGCTCTGGATGGCCTTTGCAAGCTCGGACGCTTGCGTCTTGTAGTCATGCTCCAGGGAGCCAAACTTCTGGCCGAGCTCCTGGAGCTCTTGCTGCACCTCTCCAACCCGAGCATCTTGTTTCTCCCGCTCGGCGGGCTCAGTATCCGCGTTGGCTTCAGCCGCGGACAGCGCTTCCTTCAGGGCCGCCACTTCGGTCGCGGTCCCCATCAAAAGCCATGATGCTTTTACTTAGCATCACCGACTTTTTATCATCTATACGACATATGGACGGGGTTTTTCTCACCTTTGTTCACCTCGGGCTGCTTCTTCACGAGGCCGAGCTCTTCTTCGTCCTGCCCCAGTTCACGCTTGAGTCCGGCAACCTCGGCCGTGCGCGCAGCGGCAGTCAGCAAAAGTGCATATTTGATTCATACAGACAAATACTATTAGCTTCCTGCGGTTTTTTCTTTTTTAATTGACCCTCTATTTGGCTTTTCTTTCCGAACACCAACCAGAGTATCAGGGGCTACTATCTATCGAGTGATATATCCTCACACTTTCTTTTACCTCAAAGCCTGTTAGCAGGCTGGTGCAGGCTTCGGTCAATCCGCTCTTGGCGGACCGCACCTTCACAATCACCGTACCCATAAGTGTACGGTGTTCATCCTCGATGGAAGCGCCTCGAAGCACTTCCAACAAGTTATCCGATGCCTCCGGCTGGACGGAGGTCATCGGCACGGCCGGCAAGCCCTCCTTCCCGAGGGACTGCTTGCCGGAATCCAGAACCTTTGTAGGCTCCGGCGCAGTGTCCGGCTGGGAGTCGGGCTTGCTCTGGCTCCCGTCTTCACAATCCATGGGGGTCTTACCCCCCATGAGTCCGCGCCCGGGATTTTTCCTTGGGGCGTCTCCAGAACCGTCGCCCCCTGCTCCGGCATCCTCCGGGACAACACCTCGGTGTCATCCACGGGTCATGGAGAGGTCACCGTCGGCAGCGAATTCATCTCCGACTCGTACAGAGACTCCTCCGAAGAGGATTCCTCGAGATCAGCCCCTTCCAGACTGCATATACGTGTTCGGCGTCATTACAAAACATGAGGTCAAAAGCCGTATGAAAAATATGGAATGCGGATACAGACGACCTCGCCCGGGGTTTTCCCCTGGGCAGCCACTCCTCGTCGCTAAAAGCGATGGTGGTGGATTGATCTGGGAGGGGCGCCTTCCCCTTCTTCGGCGTCCCGGCCTCCCCCGATGGGGGGGGGGCCTTCCTTTTCTTCTCCTCCCTAGCTCGGGGAGGAGGCATTTCTTCATGATTTCCCCCGTCTTCGGGGGGAGAATCTTCCTCGTCGTCTTCAGGCGACGACTCTATCACGGCCCTGCGCCGGTGACCTTTTCTGGTCCCCATTTCTTCCTTCTTGGGCCCTTCGGCCCCCTCAGTTGAGGCGGCCTTCCTCTTCTTCCCCTCCTCTCCTTTGTGGGAGGAGTGCGCCTCGTCCTCTTCTGGCGAGGCGTCGGGTGCAGCCTCGTGCCGAAGACCCTGTCGGGTCCCCGCGGCCTTCTTTTCGGCCTTTTTCTCAGGCACCTTGTAAGGCGCCGGAACCAGCATCACCGCCAGGAGTGCGCTTACTGGGTCCTCAGGCAATGGAGCGGGACAGTTGATCCGCTCCTCCATCTCCACCCACTCCTGTTCAGTCGGCAAGGTGACTTAAAAATCCTCCCCCGATTGTGCAAAGGGAGCATCTAGTAAATAGTCAAGGGACTTACCGGACTGGCAATGCGCGTGGCGCTAAGCCCCGGTCTTCGGAAAGGGGAGGAGGGACTTCACCGGCCTTGAACAGAACCTTCCATATTTCATTGTGCGTTGTGCCGAAGAGCTCTAGCAGCATCTGGTGTTCGGCCGGGTCGAACTCCCACATATCAAATGCCCGTCTCTGACACGGGATAATCCGGCGAATGAGCATGACCTAGACCACGTTGACGATCTTCATCTTCTTTTCCCTCATACTCCTGAGGCAGGTCTCGAGTCCGGTCAGCTCCGTGGGTTCGCCCCAGGCCAGGCCCTTCTTCTCCCAAGAAGTGAGCCGCGTGGGGATTCCGGATCTAAATTTGGGGGCCGCCACCCAGTTGGCGTCGCGCGGCTCGGTGATGTAAAACAACCCTGATTACCACCCCTTTATGGACTCCACGTAGGAGCCCTCGAGCCATATAACATTGGGCATTTTTCCCACCATGGCACCTCCGCACTCCGCCTATTGGCCGCTCACGATCTTCGGCTTCACGCAGAAGGTTTCTAGCCACAGGCCGAAGTGAGGCCTGATGCGAAGGAAGGCCTCACACACGACGATAAACGCCGAGATGTTGAGGACAAAATTCAGGGCAAGATCGTGAAAATCTAGCCTGTAATAGTACATGAGCCCGTGGACGAAAGGGTGGAGTGGAAACCCTAGTCCACGGACGAAGTGAGGGAGAAATACCACTCTCTCCCGAGACTTCGGCGTAGGGGTTATCTGTCCCTTGGTTGGAAGCCTGTGCGCGATGTTAGCGGCCGGGTATCCGGCGTCCCGAAGTTCGGTAATGTTCTCCTCTGTAACAGTGGAGGCCATCCACTTGCCTCCTGCTCCGGACGTGTTGCGGTCTTAAGGAGAAGGTGAGAACTTGGGCGCTGGAGCTCGAGGATGCGAGAATGGATGAGCGAAGGAAGAAGAAGGAGTGGGGGAAAATGGGAGATTTCTGCCCCTTTATAAAGGCGATGTGAATGTGCGCCTCCCCACTTGCCTCTCTAAAACTCTTATTTTTTCAGACGCTTTGATTAATGGCGTTGGTTGGGTTACCCATACCCGCATTGGTGGAAATCCCGCGATAATGGGACACGATATCTGCTTTGACAAGACGTGCCAAAGAAACCGCCTCGCGATGTGTGTGGAAGCAGGTTGTGGGAAAACGGTTCGAATAAAAACCAGACCGTGGCGTGATGTCACTTTTCGAAGAATTGTCAGCAGATTAGATTCTTGGATTATTATTCTCTCTATGGTGGTGTATGGTGTGTTATCTTGCAGAGCCGGATACGGTCCATGTGTTCGGCATTATTCTTGGAGTATTCGAAGATGGGACCCGCCTCGCAATGCCGAAGACAATCTACGCGCCGGACTCATCGTCATTGAAGCCTGGTTCAGGGGCTACTGAGCGAGTCCTGGATAAGTGGGTATCCGGACGGCCGGACTATGTACTTTGGCCCGAATGTTGGACTATGAAGATACAAGATAGAAGAATTCGTCCCGTGTCCTGATGGGACTTTCCTTGGCGTGGAAGGCAAGCTTGGCGATTCGGATGTAGATCTCCTCCTCTGTAAACTGACCCTGTGTAACCCTAGCCCCCTCCGATGTATATATATATAAACTGGAGGGTTTAGTCCATAGGACTAATGATTATCATCAACAATCATACCATAGGCTAGCTTCTAGGGTTTAGCCTCTTTGATCTCGTGGTAGATCCACTCTTGTAACACTTATATCATCAAGATCAATCAAGCAGGAAGTAGGGTATTACCTCCATCGAGAGGGCCCGAACCTGGGTAAACATCGTGTCCCCAGCCTCCTATTACCATTTGCCTTGGACGCACAGTTCGGGACCCCCTACCTGAGATCCGCCGGTTTTGACACCGACAGGACCCACTTATGAATATAATCTGAGCAATTTCGAAATTTCTTACATGTGGGACTCATGTATGGCATTATGACTTGTGGGACCCATCTGACTAGTGGGACCAGCTCCAAAATATGATGACTGAAAATAGAAAATCAATTGATTGTAAGAAGGCCAAGGCCCAAAAATAAAGAAGCTGAAACACAAGGCTTGGCCCAAGTAGCCCACAAGAATTGACAGAAAATAATAATATAAAAAGGCTGAATTAATGGGCTCGACCCATCTAAAGCATCGTAATGGTCCGGGCCGATTCTAATTTTTGACCTTTTCAATTGGTCATAATATTGCCACGTCAGATTGCCATGTCGGATCTGACGTGGCCTGGGCAGACAGCTAGTGACCAAAACAAAACAATAGGCTAATTTTGGTCGTAAATGTCTACGACCTTCTCATAGAGAAGCTCAAAAATGTCAGTTTAGGATGGCCAACTTTTGACCTTCTGGTTTTGGTCACAAAAAGGTCACAAATAAAAAACTATGACCATTCAGTGACCAATAGTGGTGGTCACAAGTTAACATATTTCTTGTAGTGAGCTGGTTCGAATCCAAACCTAGACTATGACTATATATGGTGCTATGCTACTCTACAAGTAATGAAACTGACATATACAATGTTCGCTTCTCCTCTTCTCTACTTACTCTGCCTAGAATCAAAAGCTCGGCACAACCATGTCTGTTGCTCCTCCACCGCTCTTCAAAGAGCAACAACCGATATATCGCCAAGTCGCCACCAAAGATTATCGCTGTTGGTCTCAACACACCCCCGCCAGCACGCGCACCGCAGCTGGTTGCTCATCGCAACCCGGTGCCGTTGGAGTGGTGACAGTGCTGCAAATCACGCAGAGTCATCTGTCGCTTCTCAACCACAATCTTCAACCCTGGCCGAGTCTTCTACAAATGCCTGAATCATGGGGTAATAATATGTTTAAGTCTTGTTGCTTTCAGTTGCTGATTTTTTTAATAGTTTGGTTGATGATCTTCCAATTTGATTCGTGCAAAAAGGGAAGATTTGTGTGATTTGTATTTCTGGGAAGTTGCTGATGTGGGGGAATGCAACTACGCTGATTATTTGGTTAGCCGAGGAACCCCAATACCAGCAGGTTGGGGTGTTGGGACGAAATGTGAAGGAGCAACCAGAAAAAAGAAAGATCTGAGAAGCGAAGGTTAAAGATGCAGTTCCTCTAATCATGGCCAATCAACATTTCTTTGAGCGGCCTTGACAGCAATAAGGAGATGAAAGAGCTTGTGAAGATAATGGGCAAAATCGATGTGCTTTGTAGGATGATTGTCTCTTTATTTGCAGTGTATGTAGCACTCGTGATGTATTCAGTGGCTATGACATGAGCACTTTGCTGAAACTAGTAATGAACGATACCTGTGTAGCAGGCTGGGCATAGTGTTGTGAACTTGTAATGATTTCTATTAACGAAAATCAGGGGGTATCCCCTTTTGCTCATAAATAAATAGTAGAGGCCCTTTTGGTAATAAATAAATAAATTAGCAGAGGCCCTGTCGGGTCAGTTTTGTTCTCATTCAAAGACGTCGAGCAAATTGCAGTCCAACAACAAACTATGTCATCAAATTCAAGTTTCACAGCCAAATATGAGTACAACTAAACAACAATGTCATCATGTTTTATTCATCATACAATCACCAAACACAAATCAGCATACATAACAAGTGATGTTCTCACAGCAAAATACTAAACAACATATTCATTAGGTTTCAATTGTCATAACAAACACAATTTCACATAGTAGATAAAAAAATGTCTTCTGACAGGCAAATACGACAAAAGCAATGTAATCATCATCCACGGCAGCAGCGTCAACATCTTCGCCATCTGTATCAGTCCGAATCATAATTCCCCATGGTGTCATCTTCTTCTTCATCCTCAACGTCCTCGAACGTTGGCTTCTTCTTGATCAACTCTTGTGTGTCCACATCACGACAGGCAATCTTTTCGCCGGTGTCATTGGCGTGATGGTTCTCAAAGATATTAGAAATATCTGTGTTATCTTGTACATCAGGAGCAGCGTAAGCATCATCTTGTTGTGCAACTTCATTAAACGAATTCCTCTGCTCAAACCTTTGCAATACTCTCCATTCATCGCTACGTGCAAATGTGTCGACCAAGAAAAATATCTGTGTTGCTTGATTTGCCAAAATAAAAGGCTCGTTGGTCTTGTACGCCGCCTTAACATTGATGGATTTGAAATAATCATCGGCTCTGGGTTTTGCGATCCTGGAAAGCAGGTTATACCAATGACAGCTCAACAGAACCACAAACCGATGATCCTCGAAACTGGAGATATACTGCAACTGAACAATGTCTGTTATGGTAGCATGCATTTCAGTTGTATCTTTGTCATACGTATCCGTGCTCATGATGGCACTGTTTTGTGTCTTCCTGCCTTCATCTCGTGCAAGGGTGTTGTAGCGCACATCTCCAACAACGCAAGATTCATAATGTCTTACCCGACTATTAGGACCCATTGCTAGTCAGTAAAGGGCATCATCAACTGCCTGTCCATCCTCCCGCATCTTCTTAACCTATGGTTAGAAAATAGACAAGCTGATCATCTTATGTACTCAATATATTAAAAAAGCGGCGATTGCAATTCAAAAGCTTACATGGCTCTTGAACCATTTTGCAAATCCTCCCATAACCAGTTTGTCAATGTTTCTTGGATTTTGCGGCAGTAACTCCTTTTTGTAGATGCTGCACAACATAGTGATCGCGTCAAACATCTGAATATATAAGAATGTGCTGCAAGTTTAGTAGATTACGATGTATAAGCTACAGTACTTAGCATTTACTTGATATAAGGTAGTATCTAAGGATAGTTATTCAACACATACAAAACCATTTTGTCCAAATCTTTAGGTTTGTCCTCTTGTCGACTCTTCCCTGTAACTCGAACAGAATAATCGAAAACATTGAGCCCGAGATTGTCTTCACCCACCTCTTTGCTAAGCTGATCAGCTGTTTCAATGTATTTTGAGCAGAATGTCAACGCTTCTGTAGCAATGTAGGCCTCTGCAATGGAACTCTCGGGTCTAGCTCTGTTCCTAACATAGCCCTTGAAAGTGCCTAGCCGCCTTTCAATAGGTTACATACAGCCATACTGTACTGGACTTCTCAGTAGTGCCTCATCAGGTAGATGAACATCCAAATGCACCATCACATTAATGAAGGCAGGAGGATCTATCTTCTCAAGGTCGCATAGGATAGTTGGTATCTTGTCTCTAAGACGCTACAAAGCATCTGTCCTGATATTTCTACTACAGAGTTGCCTGAAGAATTATCCCAACTCTGCAACTGCTTTGTATAAGTCAGGGCGGCCCAATCCTCTTAGGATAACATGTAAAACCCTTTGAAGTAGGGCGTGGCAGTCATGAGTTTTCAACCCTTGTACCTTGTTTCCATCTGCACTGACTCTCCTTTCAGGGTTGGAAGCAAATCCATGTGGGAATCTCACACGTGACAGGACCTCACAGAATTCTTTTCTTTTTACCTTGTCCAAGACGTACACAGCTGGTGCCATATCCCGTGGTTTACCTTCATCTTGCACCTGCAAATCCTGTCTGATACCCAGGTGTGTCAAATCAATCCTAGATTTTAAGGTATCTTTCGTCTTGCCTTCAATATTAAGAAGTGTGCTGATAATGTTGTCACATATATTTTTCTTGATTGACATCACATCACGATTATGCCGCAGATCCAAATCTTTCCAATACTCAAAGTCCCACAAAGTGGACCTGCGGGTAAAAAATAATCTCTCTTCTGCCCTACCACGCTTCCTTTTCCTGCTACTATTACCAGGATGGTTTCCTGGTGTAATATGCATGACCTTCTCTAATTCCACTTGCAACTCACCGGCAGTGAGCCTCTTTGGCGCATCACGGTTTTCATGCTTTGCATTGAACACATGTCTTCGGTATTTTCTAGGATGCGGCTTGTCCTTGGCAAGGATTAGTGGTGTCCAATCACTACATCACAACACTACATCCTCGACAGCCAGGTTGGTCGGAAATACAGCTTTTGCTGACAGACAGTCGGTCGGGAGAGAGTATTGCCGACCGACCATGTCTGTTAGGAAAAGTCCAAACGGGAAAGCCCTTTCCCGACCGACATATCTTTCCCGACCGACTATTGGACGGCTATGGTGCATCTTTCCCGACCAACAATCTATTGGGCCTGCCATGGGCCTTTCGACCAACGATGCATTGGGGTAGCCATGGGCCTTTCCCGACCAATGGTTTGTTGGGGCAGCCGTGTGCCTTTCCCGACCAATATTCTGTTGGGGCTTGCATTAGCCTTTCCCGACCGACTGTAAGACGGGGTTTGTTTTGCCGACTAACAATCAGACAGTGTTTCTTTTGATGACATTGTTTAGCCAACCACAGCTTTACTTAGCATATGTTACTGATTGTCACATACATATAATTCACGTTTCTAAGGATAGTCAACAAGACACCATACATCAGGTGCACCAAACATTTTTTTATTCACATACATACACTTCAGTCTGTTCTAGACATAATCACCAAGACACCATGTCATGTACATACACTTCAGTCTATTCTAGACATAACCGCCAAGACACCATACATCAGGTTCACAAAAGGACAGCTATAAGATGCAACTATGATACATCAGTTATACAAAATGAGAGCTAAATCATCCAGTTGATGTGGATCCACAGCTTCATGGTTCATAGTGAGTTCATCCCTGTGTTTGCTTCCTACAAAAGTTAAACAAATCTCAAATATTGAAATGCTTAATTAATCTATGAAATTGAATGCAAGCAGAATTCACATGTGCACTACTCACACACAACAGCACAAAATGAAGAATACACTTACTTAATCTATAAAAATAGGATATCGGTACATGAAGACTGCCAATCAACTTCCAGCAGTAACCATGGATGTGGCATAGAAACACTCAATCAACTTTTGTCTATCCATTTGGAAGGAAATGCATCATTTACTTTGTATGATTGTTGAGCATATAGTGTTCCTGGGGATATACTTAAGTTAACGTACTAGCAGCCAATATTCCAACACTTGTTTCCAAAAAATAAACATACAACTTTGAAGATAGTGGATACAAGTGAGCTAAAAGCTAAATATATGTAACTGTGACTCTTTCAGTAGGTGTATAGATTTCTAGTTCACACTGGATAAATCGAGTTGAAAGCTAATTATAGATGTGGCTCTTTCTGAATACCTAAAAGTATTATCTTAGCTCATCTAACATTGTTTTGGGCAGGAAGGGAGAACAAGTAAAATGTACATGTGTCCAAAAGGTTCCCGCATTTTCACCCAGAATGGAAATAGGATTAAGAACAAATGAAATCCCAAAAATAAGAGTAATAAGAAGAAAAGAAGCTACAACAAAGTAGATTCACCCGGTACCCTTGCCAAGGTAAGTAGGACGCAGACTACTATTTAGATTTGACTTGAATACACCATGATAATTGAAAACCTTAGTATTGGATGATATGCTCTATTGAATTTGGCTCAAAAGGTTAAATATTCTAGATTGTATAATCAAAGCCATGAACAAAGTCCATCAATATCACACATTTACAGCAAGTAGGTGGGACCAATATACTACGATGAAAATAATTCTTATTGAGATGAAATTACATCAACCATAAATGCCATCACTTCAGCCTGCACTACAGTAGTTGTCAAAATAGAGAACAATGCAGAAGAATAATTGGAATGCTCAATGCTGCATATAGTTCACCCTAACAAATGGTTCAATTCCTTCTAATTAATGTATGATTTAACTCAGAATGGATAATTAGTATGGAATATTAGATAGTGAAAAAAGTTCTAGGTGATGCAAATTCATTTGTACGTGAGGATTTATCCTAAAGGCCCGTACGATGCCTCTAATTAGTAGTTATAAAATAGTTGTAGGTGAGGAATTGAAGGTCACCTCTCCTACTTCTGTATTATTGATCGAGCTTCTGGTTCTTTTATCATACACAACATACCATTCTGTATTATTGATTAATTAGTGTCTAAGTGTATATTCTCAAAAACAGCGAGAAGGTGATTCACAAATACTGTATTTTCATGCAAAATTACAAGAAAAACAGCAGCCAACTTAAGAGATCCAACAACATCCTAGGATGCCCACTTCCGATGCCATGTATGTTATGACAAAAAAACATCATATTTGCTAAACTTGCACACACACCATATTTATGTCATTCAAATAAGCTAAAATGATGTGGATTAAACTACACTCCATTCATAACACAAGAAAGAAATTACAGTTTGAAAGTAAGGTTGTTTAACTACCAAAGTTCCTCCAAATTGTATCTTATCCCTGTTTGTATAGTTCATATGATTAATAGATGCATAGAAATACCTGGTAATGAGGTAGCAGGTCCACATATCTTTGAATAGGGGAGGTGAAATTTACATAGCCAGGATTCCCAGGACACCATGTGCTACAAGTTTTTAAACTCCATTTCTGTAGCACAAAGCACACTGATATTGGCAACGCTCTTGGCAGGCCCTTCAGGTAAATAGGCAAATGCTGACACACCATGTGTCGACGGAACCCTGCAAACTTCAGAGTGTCAATGTTGTCAAGTAAAAGTAACAAATGCATCTGTAATATTCAGTTGGTTAGGTACACACTTACAACTTCAGAAAACCTCCAGAAAATCTCCCAAAGAAAATAATCATGGATTCATGTACAATAATCATGTATTCATTACACTTACTATCAAAGCATTAATCGTGTATAATGCTGAAACAATAAAATAAATATTTACACTGGAACAACCAGGCCTTCTGTTTTAGTTAGTTGTTGAGTAATTGCCCAAATTCCACGAAACATATTCAAGTTCGCTTCACCCTGCAAAAAGAAAACATTATCCAATTAAGTCTGCTAGGAATCACACAATATAAATAAACACAATAATAGTAATTGATGGCTAGGGTTTGAACTTTTACCGCTTCAAGAACTTAATTATTTCCATGAATCAAAGCAGCATTGATTATTTTTGAAAGAAATCAATCTGGTGAGAGATGGGGGCACCATCCACTGGGGCTATGGAAGGTTCATCGCTTGGAGTTAAAGTCTGCACGCGCACGCGCACGCAGAGCTTACGGATGTCGTTGCCGCCATGGATGTCTAAGAGAGATGGGGGCACCAACCAGGTAGCCACCACACTCCTAGTCGCTAGAAGATAAGGGAACAGAAGCCACCTGCCTCGTTACGAACCACCAGGACCGAAAGGACCTTGTCCCGCTCAGATCTGCTACAATGGGAGGGAGAGGGAGCTGGGTATGGGTTGGGACGGTGGCGCCATGGGAGGCGAGGGAGAGGTGGCCTCAACGGCCGCTTGGGCACGAACAGGAAGTGCCGCCCGTGGCACCGGGTGGGAGCATCGGTGCCACAGGACCACCTCCACATGGGGAAAAAGCAGCGATGTGGGGATGGTGATGGAGTGGTGGGAGGAAGAGATGGACTAGACCGCCGCCTTAGAATCTGTAGCAGGGGCATAGACCGCCCGCCTTACAATCGCGATCCACGGAAATAGGCCCGAACCCAAATCTACCGCGACTACATGAGAGGAATCGAGAAGCAGCGGCGGCGTGTGCGTGCGTACCACGAGGAAGAGCGTGGGGAAGTCGGCGGTGTTGGCGAAGACCTCGTCCATCTGCTTGGAGGCCTCGCACCAGGCCGCTCAGTGCACCATGGCGGACCGTGCGCCGCCGACCGCCAGCGTCCAGCTCCGCCTTGACCCCACCTCCCTCACCGCCCGCCGCTTCGCCATCGCCGCTTCCGCTCCCTCGCGCCTCCCGAGCAAACCCCACCAAAAGCAACCATCGTGGCGAGAACTCTAGAGATGGCGATTGGAGGAAAGAGACGACGGATGACTCGTGTCGAGGGCTGCGACCTAGGGTGGTGGGAGGAAGAGTGGGGGAAGCGTCGCCGAATCTGGCCTTGACGTCGCCAAGGCGCCCGCCAAGATCGGGATGGGGAAGAGATAAGGGGGAGAGGTAGCGGTGTGGTGTTGATTTTTTTGGAGCCGAATGGTGTATAACGAGTTTTTTTAGGGAAGTGAGGAGGTGGGCTGTGAGGGCGCGCGGCATGAAAAATTCGGCCTGGGTTTCGCTAAGTCGCATGCACGGCCCAGTTCGCGACCCACGGTCGGTCGGCATTATTTCCCGACCGATCGCGTGATAAGATCGCAATTTTCACCGACCAAAAGTTTGATGCTATAAATTTTAGCATTCCCGACCGACATTTGGTTGCTATATGTGAGTAATACCGACCAACTGTCTGATAGAAGTTTTTCCAACAAACAGTCGGTCGGCGAAACTCACTTTTTCCAACAGACGTCTGTAGGGAATGCGGTGTCGTGGTGTAGTGAATGTAACAGATCTTGCTAAGTATTGCGTATGACAGCGGATTCCTGTCACAGCGAACACATGCATTGTAACCATGTGTCGTTCGCCCTGACATAGTGACCAAAGCCGGATAATCATGGATGCACCAAATTATAACAGCACACAGAAAGAAATCAGCTGGTGGGCTGCTATATAGGTCTCGAGTGAGAACACCCCTCCATAGCTGTTGAAGTTCCTCCACAAGAGGCTCCATGAACAAATCAAAATCATTTCCAAGACTTTTTGGACCTGGGATGAGCAAGGCCATCATGTAGTTTGATTCTTTCGTGCAGACATTTGGGGGCATGTTGTAAGGGATAACAAGCACTGGCCACATGCTATATGTGGCGCTCTGGTGGCCAAAAGGGTTAAATCCATCTGAAGCTAAGCCAAGTCTAATGTTTCTCGGGTCAACAACAAACTTTTTGTGTTTATGATTGAAGTTTTTCCACTCACTACCATGAGATGGATCACTCATTACATTCTGATCTCTGTACTCCTCGTTCCTAGAATGCCATAGTACATCCTCTCTTGTTTCAGCATCATGAAACAACCTCTACAATCTTGGTATAATTGGAAAATGTCTCAGAACATTATGAGGAATCCTCTTCACAGCATCGCCATCTTTCCATCTTGGTGATTTGCATTTCGGGCATTCACTTAAGTTGGCATAATCCTTCCGGAATAGAACACAATTATTGTTACAAACATGGATCATATCATATCCAATTCCAACTTCACGAAGGAAATTCTTCATTTTACTGTAGGTGTGTGGCAACTCAGACGCATCTAGGAAAGATTTGCGGAAAGCAGCCAACATCGCATCAAATGATTTGTTGGTCATCTTCTCAGATGTCTTCACCTGAAGAAAGGTGACCATTGCTAAGAATACTGACATCTTATTTCCTGGGGTGACAACCACGTTGCATTGTTCCAACATGCGGGCCCACCGTTTTTCTTCTGCAGGTGAAAGTTCACGGAATGCACGAGCATTTCATAGCATTGTTTCAATGTTGGTCAAACTCACTGGCTCCGCCTCCACCATGTCCTCCTCCTCTTCCATCTGAGCATCAGGCAGATCAAGATGGTGATCTGCTGCTTCCACGTAGTCAATAACATTGACGTTCACAGCTTCACCATGCTGAACCCACCTAGTATATGTGACCGACATCCCATACAAGTGTAGATGATTTTGCCAAGTTGACTGGGGTCTTGTAACTGAATTCATACAAATGCTACACGGGCAGAGCATATCTGATTTCGGACCACCGTACTCAGCTCTGATAAAGTTCATGAAGTTTTCAACCCCCTCGACATATGCAGCGGAGAATCTTCGAGCAGAAGTAATCCAAGTCATGTCCATCTGTAGACAGACAAATTAGTTCTTCTACTACATATTACAAGAAAAATATATATTCTTTTTTATGAAGTCCAGAAAAAAATACCTAGGTCGATGTCTAAAGCTATGGCAATATATTTGGACGAGCAGATCTAAGTAACGAAATATATGTAAAGCTAATTCAACAAACAAATTTGAGTGCTAAATTATGGCAGGCTATTTCAGCAGTCAATGAGGCCGAGCACACAGCCATCGAACTATCGAAGGCCATCACAACAACAAAGATCGAGTATAAAATGGTGTAGAGCTATTTCACCTAACAGATATGCTACTAGACCATGGCAATCTACGTCACAATAAATATATGGCAGGATATTTTAGCAACTAATCGGCCTTAGCATGCCATCTCAGCTAAGTAGATTGAGTGGAGAACAGGGGAAGGAAGCTTCTTAAGCATAGCATATTGACTGTAAACTACTTCAGCAAACAGTGAGATTAACAGCGTCTATCAGCTAACATTCAGCACTGCACCAACATGCACGGGGCCTCAGTCTAGAATGCACGTACCATGGGAAAAGCTGACCGCCGTGCGTCTCCACACGAACATTGCCAGCGGTGGAGGCGCTGACCACCGTGCGCCTCCACAAGAACATCGCCCGGTGATGGCGGCGGCTGAAGAATGATGTAGTCTCTGAGGCGTCTTGTGGGGCGAGAGGATTGACGTGCGTCCCCTCGACGAACCGCGGTGCCGACGTATCGGTGTGGCGGGGAGGGCAGCTTTGTCGGAGCGAATGGAGTGGAGGGGGACGGGGGGAGGGGGTTTGGGGACTATTATTGGCTAGTTGGCCGAAGGGCGGTTGAATCTAGGATTTGGGGAAATTTTTGGGTGGGGGGGGGGGGTTCGCTTGGTGGGCGGGGGGAGTTTGGCGCATGGTCGGTTTCTCCAAGTGCAGTCCCACGTGTTAGTGAAGAGGCAAGCGGGAGCGCATTCCATTCGCGTGAGCCATGTGCAGGACCGAATGTCTGTGGGGTGCAGTGCAATCGCGACAGGGGTGCTGTTAGTGTACCACCTTTTTTCTTTTTAAACTAGGTGCTTCGCCCCCTCAAAAAAAACTTGTTGCTTCGCGCGATCCATCAATACTACTAGTAATCCAGTAATCCCGACTAAAACGGCACGGCCGGGTCTTTTCCCGCGCGATATGCTGGGAGGTTGGCTTAATTGGGTTTTTTAGGACGAGTGATGCTACAACTATGTAATCCCAGTTATGTAATTAACATAATGTGAAACGTGTGAGCTGTTGAATGTAGATTGGGGGGAGGGAGGGGCCCTCGTTCATCCTTTTCTCCCACAAGATCTTGATGTTCCGTGCAATGCACGGGCATCTTGCTAGTACTCCTACAATATACTATATTATTGTGAAAGTTGACACCGGCCGAGATTAATGCAAACACGGCATATTTTCATTACATTTCGAACTTTTATATGATAGAAAAATAAAAGAAACCCGACCCTAAACCTATTCTACAGCGGCAACCGACGTCCTCCATCTGTGATCTCTATGTACGGGGGCGGGGTTCAAGACCCGTGAAGTGAAGGTGCGGTCTCCGGCGAGGAAGAGTAGAACACGGGATACAGACCAGCCAGTTGGCACACCATGCCCTGCCGCCTCCCATGACCTACTCATCCTTGGAGGAGTTCCCGACCTCGGTGGTGCTGGACATTGGATGGCGGCAAGTAGGACGCGTGGCTGACAGTGCTCCCATCGTCAGCCGCCAGCGTGGCCACCGCTTGTGCGGTCGTGTCCATGTCCGGCTACACCACTATTGTGTTGCGAGATGCGACTTGAGCGAGGGCGGCGAACTCAAGCTTCATCCCTGAAGACAAGCTCTCCCGCAGACCGTTCGCGCTTGCGGTCATGGTGGATGTGGTGCCAGGTAGGAGGACAATGCGCTATGGTGTGGTGGTTAGCTGGGCGTTGCCTCTTTAAGTAGCGCATTCCGGTGAGGCCAAGCGTCTGGGTGCGTCATTAAGTCGCCAGGGTTGGTTCCTTGGGCACCGAGCCTATTAATGACGGCATACGGACGGACGACATGAACGCGGGAAGCTGGCGCAGGCTGGGAATGCACCGCGCGACGACGTGAGGGACGAGGGTTTTTGGTGTGCCAAGGTAGTCAGCTGCAGTCGTCGCAACATTGGAGATGCCATTTGCTCACATGCGATCCCCGCATGTCATTGAAAAAGCAAGACGACCCGACATGGTCTCAGTTCCTGAGGATGCAGTTGGCCGCGCTACACCACTCCGCGGACGCGTAGCGGAGCCCCGTGCATCCTCGATGAGCCGGGTGTTGGGGTGTGTCTGGATTGTGGCCAAAGTGCACCTTACCAAAATTTTGGTCATGACCCAAAGATTGGTCTTTGTTTGGATGGTTGCCAATTTTTTGGCATGCCAATGAACTCTAGCCAACTCTAGTTCATTTTTCTTGCCAATGTCGGCCAAATCATGGGCAACGAAAACCTCAACCAAAATTTTGGCTACCCAATACTTTGATGGGGCAACCTTGGTCACAAACCAAACATATTGTTGGTCGTGCCATAGCACTAACGCCACCCACGGCACACTGAAACCGACCGTGTCTAGCAACGATGAGCGTGTCGCTCACCGCGGTCGCCGTGTCCAGAGGCGGTGCTCGAGCTGCACCACGTTGTTGGCCCCCATCACCCACATGAATAGTTGCTGGTGGAGACGAGGTCGTGGGCCAGCTCCTCCATTGGACTAGTCTGCAGTACGTCGTCCCGATAGGTGTGCCCCACATGTCGGTTTCCCTATTTTCCCGGCCATATTCGAGCGTCAGTGCTCCGCGTTGCGCATTAGGCCTTTCACTATGTAGGCCAAGCGAGACAACTTATTGTTTATTTGAGACGTTCAAGTATAATCATGTGGCGTTTGCTTATTTCTCATTCCTCTCCGACCCTCTTCTCCATCGATCATGTCGCCCTCCAGTCGAGTCCATCCTCCCGCATGCCTCATTTGAACATTTCGTCGAGTATCATTCGCATGTGGGCCTAGACCATGCTTGTATTTCCAATGTTCTAATTTGTCCGACATGCATACAAACAAACGGTTCGTTTAAAGTTCATTTGCCTCCACTACATGTCGCTTCACGTCTTAGTTTTGACATCCAATTCGGTTCATGCCCCGACACATGTTGACGAGATCGATTGATATTCAGAGATCAATTGTGTGTCGTGCAAGGAGATAAAGGTTTGGTCTGTTTCTATGATAGAAATGACCAGCGGGGTTCTGTGGGGATCAGAGGGAGTATATTGTACGTTCATAAGAGAAACGAACGTATTGTACCCACCCTAGTCCTCTTTCAATTGATCTCCGGACCCCGAGATGAAATCGAGAAAGAACGAGTGGGGGCATGTGTGATACGTTAGGTGGATTCAAAATTTTGAACCGGTGATCATAGCATCCGCAAATCATATATAAAGGGTATTCAGTGTTTGTTTTTTAATGTACAATATACTCCCTCCTATCCTTTCTAGTTTACATATAAGTTTTATGTGTAGTCAATGTATCTCTACTTTGATCAAAAAAGTATCAACATTCAACAACGCGCAATCAATATTGTTAGATTCGTACGTACTCCTAGATTTGTACTCGAGATGGTTTCCAATTTGTTTTCAACCACGTGAATGTGCTTGTTCTCGCATATGCTCTTCCTACTAGGATATCGCCACATATAGCCAGTCCAATAGTAACTTTTTTTAAGCTCCCTATCAAATATTACTAGAAGAGTACTGACAGCATCTGTACTAGAGTATGCAGTGCTCATAGTAGTACTCCCTCCTTCCATTTATATAGGGCCTATGTGGAGGAGAGAGATGTGAAAAAGTAAGGGGAGTGAGCTCTCATGCAAGAGCCTAGCTATATACGCATTCCTAGTTAAATACAATAAATATGAAGAAAGAGATAGAGAGGAGATGGAAAAAAGTATTAATACAATAGCCAACCTTATAAATTTTTTGCGGGAAATAGCCAACCTTATAGCCCACACTACTGTATCAGTGCATATAATAGATGATGGCTATAGATGAGATGCAGTTCCTTATAACCATCGACTGACTATATTATTAACCATTCTCTAATGCGTTTTTCAAAAACGCATTTGACTATTGACAAGATTAATAGTAGTACATGAGATGTATAATGTGGAAATTATATCATTGGAAGCTCCTTTCACATACAAATTTGACCGTATGCTTTGTGTAAGTTGCATGTCATATATTATTACTCTAACATTTGGTGAAAGTTAGCCTCGAAAAATGCATTAGGCCATGTATAGTAAATGGAAGGAGGAGTAGTAGTGGAAGTGGATCCTCTGATGTAGGTACCCCTGCCTTACCCTCCCTTTGGGTCACTTACTGGCAGACCCCATGCTTGCTAGGCCCCGCATGTCAGTTACTCAATGGGTTCGGCCACGTCAGGGGATCCTCATCCGTAGTATACTCCCTCTGTTTTTATTTACTCCACATAAAACGAAGGGAGTGGTAGTATAGATGACGCGGGCGGGGGAGGGAGAGGGACGTCAGTTTGCTCTCAACTGCGGTCCCACAAGCGAGCGGAAACACAAGACGAAGTGTGTTCCATTCGGTGAGCGACGTGGAGGGTCCAGCGTGCCGGGCTGCAACGCGAACGCGACAAGAGCGATGTACAATCAAAACCAATTGACCGATCGTCACCGGAACCACTATTCACACCAAAACCTTCGCTGGTCGGCCTACGCCAGCCACTGCCCTAAAACCACACCTAATCTCCATCCCATTCCCCCACCTTTCGATCCCCTAGCCCGCATCAAGCGTCCCCTAGTTCGCCGAAAAGCCATGGTGCGCCGCAAGATCACGTACTACAAGACGCTGACGGCGGAGCGCCGCGCAAAAATTGCGGCGGCAGTCGACGCCACAGACCTCGGTTCCCAAACTCGCTTTGCGGCGGGCCAATCCCCGAGTTCTCAAGAACCAAGCTATGAGGAGGAGGAAGCCGATCCAATGTTCATGGTGGAGGTCATGGCGCAGAAGGCCCCCGATGGGTATGAGACGATGGACGTCGAGTTCGTGTCAGCATCCTAGTCCCCCATGGTGCAGGCGGACCAGCGGTTCAACCTGCCGATACTAAAGGAGGACCGGGAGGCAGAAGCTCAACTCGAGACGGAGCGCGCGCATGCCGCTGCCATCGAGGCTGTCCTGCAGGCGGAACCGGATGTCGTCGATGTGAACCGGGCGGCAGAGGCTCAACTTGAGGCGGAGCGCGCAGATGCCGCTGCCATCGAGGCCCTCCTACAGGTGGAACCGGACGTCCTGGACTTGAACCGGGTGGTAGAGGCTCAACTCGACGCGGAGCGCGAGGATGCCGCTCTCATCGAGGCCCTTCTACAGGCGGAACCAGACGTCCTGGACTTGAACCGGGTGGCGGAGGCTCAACTCAACGCGGAGCGCGCGGATGCTGCTGCCATCGAGGCCCTCCTGTAGGCGGAACCGGACGTCCTCGACTTGAACCGGGCGGTGCTCTCGTCCATGCAGAGCGCCCGCATGCTCCGCGTGAACGAGTAGCTGGAGGCCGAGGACAACCACGGTGTGGAGACACACATCGGCAGCTACGGCTGGTTCGCGCCGGCAGCCAAAGACGATGAGGCCGTCTCGCTCCGCGAGCAGTGGTAGTTTTTCTTTATGTTGTTGTTTTTATGGATCTTTTGCTGTGTAAAAACATATATTGTTATGCAAGTCCCCTGACTTGGGTCAGTCTACCATTTCAGGAGGTTGGATGAATATCCTACGTCTCCTAACCCTTCTTCCTCACCTCTTCTTCTTCCCCAACAAACCCTCGCATGGGCCGTACATATACTCCCCAACATGCGGTTCGATAAACATACTCTATGAACAAAAAATATGTGTCAGGGGTAGGATGGCTGAGTTTAGTTTGTTCACATGCGACAACATGTGTCAGTGAGGGTGCATTCCCTTGGTTGGGTTTGCGGCGTGCAGGAGCGACTTTGAGGGTGCAGTGCGACTGCGACAGCCGTGCGCAAGTGTAGCTCCTTTTCATTTTGAAAACTTTAGGCAAGCTTGGCAAAAATGTGTGGTGAAGTATGGCAATGCAAGGCCTAGACCCAAACATGATAAGTACGTACGTACTAGGAGTACTAATGTTAAAAAAGAAAGGCGGGGTTTTCCTTCACGGGATTAATCGATACAAATCCTCGTTTCACGTGTCAATTAATGACTATTTTTTTCTCCAAAGCCCAAAGAGCTATCCATCTCAATCCTCATCGCTTGATTAATGCAGCACCATGCAAACCAACCTTCTCACTTCCGCATGCATGCAGGGGATATTAATGTCCTTGGTTGCTAGTACGAGGGAAACCCCATCAATTTTGCCTCGATTAGTGTTAGTGGCCTTTTGCAAATTGTAATTTTGATATACTGGCCTTGTGTACAAAAAAATGGAGGTAGGAACTATATTTGACTTCCTTCCCCATTGCGGTGACATCGACAATATCTCGAACATTGTGGTTTGGTGAAGTGCGTTCGACAGAGAACACCATTGAGGGAGACCACAGTAAGTCATTCGCAAGTGCCGCCTGCAAGCCGAGAAAACCGCCTTATTTGCATCCAGGAAGTCCTTTGAACCAAAGGTCGCGTAAATGTACTAGTACTACTAGTACAAAATAGCATCGTCCGTCGAGCTTAGTGCGGTGAGATGGTTTCTCGAAGAAGACGATGGAGAAGCGGAGTCAGCGAAGAGTGAAATGATGGTTGATTCGGCCGTGCTTTGTGATTTGACGCCTCGCTGCTTTATTGATTTGTGATAGAAGGGACAGGGGAGTAGACTTTGTGCTCTATACTGTACATGCGTCCAAGCACGGGAGAAAGAGGAGAGACGTTGCATTTTTCTATTCCTTCAATCAATCAATCAGGGTGCTTCGGTTCCATCTTTTCGGATTTGGCAACACCGTCCACAATGGTTCCCACGATGCCAAAGTCCATTTTCACATTTGGCTACACATTGTGGATGCCCTTAACCGTACCACTTGGTTTTGCTCCTGTGTGCTATCTATAAAAATCTAAATTATGTTGAACTAAAAAGCTACAGAATCAAGATTAGTAAAAAGGAGGTGATTTGGCCGCGCGGATGGCGGGGCAGGTTTCTTATTTTTAGGGGACGTTGTCCTGGCAGTTTGCTACCATGCGGTCCCACGTGTCAGTGCTTTACCAAGCCGATCCGCGTCCCACATGAGGCAGAACAACGACAGAAGCAACACGTGGTTAACTTGAAGAAGATGAGGGAGAAGCGGATTCAGCAACGAGTGAAATGATGGTTGCTTCGTCCCTCCAACTTATTTTTTTAGCAATATTACTTCGTCCCTCCAACTTAACTGCGGGAAAGGTGTAGCGTTGTGATTTGACGCATCATTGCTCATTACTACACCGACGCCATGACTGGGGTGCTTCACCCCGGCTGCTCTGCACTGTATTCCGATATGGCACGTGGACCTGGTAGCTTGATGTCCCACATGTCGGTGAAAGGGACTAGAAAATTCATGAAATCGAGTGCTCCACTCTTACGATGGAGGAGTACACGATACGACGGCCCAGTGAACTGTCACTTGTACTGTATAGTACTATAGCTTTGATGTTTCACATGATTCACTGATACACAAACCCGATTAAACAGGAAAGGGCGGAATTTTTCCCGAGCGGTAAATGATACTGGCCATACATTTTAAAGGCAATTTTAATGTATGCAAACTGAATAATTAAGTAACAATATGATATCTAGTAAAACTAAAAACACATATGATTTATTGTGTCAGAGTGTAGTAGTAGTGATGTATTGCATAGTTGTTAGATGTAACATGCGAGAACGTGTAGACATGTAGTTTTGGAGAGCCTACAGAGAGAAAAGCATAATACAGTCATTGAACTTCAGAATAAGCTGATTACAGTCACTATATACGTTTTGCGGTGATTATATGGTCACTTGCTCACGGTTCAGCATCGGATTGCACTCTGTTGACCGGCCAAATAGTATGCGTGGCACCATGTTGACTAGTTAAATTGACCATGTTCCTTGTGGGTCCCACCTGTCAGTTCACATAGGGAAAAGGTTAGATAAACACAAATTTACGCAGGCACGACAAGACTCCAATCCGTGCGCGGGAATCACCTTGTTGTGTATGCGTCTGTCAGGGCCTGATGTGTGTGCATGCACGTGTAGGTTGAGCACTTGAGCGTGAGAGTGTGTGTTGGTCGTGTGGTGTACTGGTGTGTGCATGCATGCGTGCGTGTTTGTGTTGCGTGTGGGCGTGGCTGCGTGTGTACGTGTGAGTGTTGCGTGCGTGCGTGGGTGCATTTGTTCGTGTGAGTGTTGCGTGCATGCAGTTCGTGTGCACACGTGCGTGTGTGTATAATCACCACACCAGCTCCTGTGTGTTAAAACAGACGGCTCAGCATACCAATACAAGGCCACCTTGTCCGCTGTGCCCGCGGTCATGACTTCGAATCACCGTCCAGTATTTTTTTGTAACTTGATTTCATTCTTACTAGCAAGATGCCCGTGCGTTACACGTAACATCAAGATGCATTTGTATGACTAGTTTATCTTGTGAGAGAAAAGGATGAACGAGGAAAGGCCTTATTTGCAAATGCGGAGAGGTGTGTGGGTACCTTTTTGCAAAATTGCCATAGTTCCTTTCCTATTCGTCAAATATAAATCGGACGGCCTATATTGCAGGATGGCAGGCACACCATCATCACCAACTCTGTTTCTTATAAGAGTGTATTTTATAACAGTGTAGATGTAGAGTAGATACAAGCCGACAGGTGGGCCTGATGGTAGTGAGATAATGTGATGCAACACTAGAGGTGCCACATGGAGCGTTTAACTGGTCAACTAGTCGTGGTTTGAGAAAATACAAAGTTGTACGGTGAGCCCGTGACTGTATAATAACCACAAAACATAAATGGTGACCATAATGAGTGGATTCTGAAGTCCAGTGTATGTATCATGCTTTTGCTTCAAATACAATGATAAATCCTTTGTATATATCGCGAGAGAAAGATGAAACATGCGTGAATGTGCTGGGGGCTTACTTTTAGAGGACCTGGAGATAGTTTGTGTGCGTACGTGAAAGGCGCGTAGAGGGAGGTATGCGATGGAGAGAGATATGCTCTTCGTTTCTCTTTATTATGACTAACTTTATATATAGTATAAAAATATACAAATTCACATTGCGGAATAAATATCATTCTGGGCACCATGCAATGCAAATTAGCTTTCATACTCCTCCATATAACTTTGTAATGTTGTATATATGTAGATATTCTAAAATAATTTTTTGGCCACACTATATTCAAAAGGAATGTTGAATGCGAAATAAACGTGAAGAGAGGGATTTTTAGATCAATGGGGTACGTGATGTAACATGTGTGAATGTTTAGTTGATGCATTTGGCAAGGCCTAGAGAGGTATGTGTGTGTATTACGTATTCGAGAGAGGCATGGATAGAGGGGCCGGCGGGTGTGGGGGGGCGTGGGAGAGAAAGCACGAGAAATGAGAGTGGTCTAGAGAGAGAGAGACGAATATGACGTCACGGAGAGAGATTCCCTTGAGTGTGTATATGCAAGGGGGGAGGGGATAGAGGCACCAGGAGAATATTTTTTGTGTGTGTGGTGTATGTGTTGGTATGTGTTCGTGTGAGAAGATAACTAGACATGGGGGCAGAGGGTGTGTCACCGCGTGAGGTCCGGTGGGTTGACGTGAGGCCCTTCGTTCGGTTTCGTCCTGCGCCACATTAGTCGGCCCGTGACGCATTTAGGGAGACCCATGGATGACTAGTCGTACAAGACAAAGACAGTAGAATTGTGAAGGACTCTGTGTCCACTGACCAAGCCGGCTAGGATTTGTAACCCTAGGTTCTCGGACTAAGGTAACCCCTTTATCTCTGATATTACTATTCATCCAACCTAACTTTAAGGGGCGTCCTACATAATGCTCTGCTATAATCATACTCGTCGATTAGGAAGAGAGGTGTGAGACAATGAGCGAGAGATAGGCCTAAAGATAATGTGCATACAGGAGACAAGTAGGCAGGTCTATGTATATAGAAAGGGTCGATGGGGATTGTGCGTGTGTATGCTTGCAAGAGGAAGAGTGCTTGTGATAAAGGTTAGTGAAAATAGTCGTAAATGGTTACGAGAGGGAGGGATGGTTATATCGAGAGCATGTGTGTGAGAAAGACACCTCGGGAGAGGGTGTGTGAGCATGTGTGAGAGACCACCGATGGAGAGTGAAACTACATGTAAAAGACTACTGTACACATTGATTAAAGATATAAATTGTATCCAAATATTAGAATGGGATAATGATATTTGCAATTCGCGTAAGGAACAGTCATTCATCCATCAGACATCTAGATTCTATCAAATTTGAGCATGTCTATGTTATTATTCGACACAATTGATCCGCATAGTTAGTATTTTGAACTCCAGACAATGCATCGCTTTAGCAATCAAATATAAACGTGAGTATAGTTCATGTTGTGTGTGTAAAGCACATTATACATACGGAAGTTACCCAATGAAAATTATAAATAGCTACCTATGAACTAGCATACATTTGAATTCAACTTAAGGTGGTTAAAAAAATTGAATTCAACATGAAGTCCATTCAATTATTTGAATTTGATATCACGGCATTTGTAAATCATACCTAAATTATGGGGGCACCAATCTTTGCTCTCATTTTGTACATAATAGCATATGTAGTCGTGTACAAAATAGATTCAAATTTAGCTCCTCCATTCCAAAATAATCTTAGTTATAGGATTTTCAAGTGTCAAAAATTCAAAAAGAAGCGGATAATTTAATAAGGTTTTCAAACATACAAGGTCAAATTTAACATTGTCTATTTAGGTCAATCCTCAAAGTTCTAGAGTACTCTAAACGTGAATGCTTGTGTTTCAAAATTTCAAACGAAGCTCCAAAAGAGCCTCTACTCGCCCGAAACCGCGCGAGGCCAATGTTTGGTAGCACAAGGAAATTACTTTTCTATAATAACTCCGACCCGTGAAACCTACCGGTCCGATGTCCAAAGGTCTAAACCGGGGTAGGTTTGTAGCTTCATCTAGACGCCACGCAACCGCCTCCGAAAAACATTCATACACAATGGCCGCCTAAGCACACATGCACGCGGCCGAAATCGCTCCCGCCCACTATTTGGGACACCTGGGATTACCATCCTACCCCCAACGCGCAGTAGGTCCGAAATTTAAGAGGGGGAGCAAAGTTTGTACTTTCCCCAAATTTCAAACAAGTGCGTCCCATCTTCTGTTCAAAAAAGCCAAAAACAAGCGCTGCCCCTGCATCAAACATGGTTCTCCCTCCCCGCCCCACCCATCTGATTCGCCATTCGTACTCCGTGGGCGCAAAAACTACCTCTCCACCAGTCGCAAAACCCCGGCGTCCTCCGTCTGCCACCCCATCCCACCCATCAACCGCAGCCCTCCTCCATCACGCCGGAGCTGATACCCCAACGTCGTCGTCCAAGGCAACCTCAACAGCAACGCCCTCCACGGTTAGTAGTTGAAGCCGAGTCCAAGCCATCCGTACCCGAGCCAGTTCAACCACGCCGTCCTGCGCCTCACTGCTGGCGCTCCAACTTCGCCACCGTCCACCGCACCAGAGCAGTTCCTGCTACACCGTCCTTCGCCACCTCGGATCTGCTTCCCCTCCGCCGATATACGGCCACAACAACACAGTCAACAATTTGTCCATGGGTTCCAAAACATCGGTTCCCCCAGGAGAAAAAATAAGATCGCCGCGACATATGGAGAAGACCACACTGGCAACCGAAAATGGTACTCCTCTTCCCTTATTCGTGCAAATCTTGTGTGTATGGTTGCACGGTATTCATCCCACAGAAGACACTAGTTGACCGCTTCATCATGATACTAGATGTTCCTAGTAACTCGCGATGCACACAGTTTCTCCTCATATACGATTTCACCTTAGCTAGAGGTTCGTCGCCCCCCTGGATTTCAATTCCTGGTCAGTTGATTCCCAATTAACGGAAGCATTCCCCGACGTAACAGGCTGCTGGCGCCTAGAGCTGCTGGTTTCTCCTCATATACTATTACGCCTGGGAAGCAGCACCTCGTTATTTATCTTAGGGGCGTGTGGGGTCTAGAGCTGCTGGCGCCCGATCTGGAGGTCGGTCGGGATTAAAGGGATGGCCTGGGGGCGCTGCCAAGCACGGAGGTGGTGTGAGGTCGAGGGGAGGGCGGGGCGGCGGAGGCAGGGGTAAAGGGTGTAGTGTCAGCAGATGGAGATGGTAAACGTAGCTCTGGAGTTGATGACCTCGCTCGCAATGAACCACCATCCCAGGTGCTTGCTTTAACTTCGCGGTGTCATATGTGGTTGCATGTTCCATATGGTGTCTAGCTTGTATTCGGAAGGCCGAAGTCAAATAGCTAGTCAGGGCACTGGCCGAGCCAGTGACAAGCCCAGCAAAGACGGGCATCACCTGGAAGCCAACTAAAAAGCCGCGATGGAAGCAGCCCGCCTCCCACTAGGCTCTCAAGTTGTAGATGATCATGCTCACCACTCCAGCCGGATGTCTAGCTTGTATTGCTTCCAATTTGGTTGAATTGCATCTTCTTAGCTTACACATTATACCTTTGAATATGACATGCCTTTCTATTTTTAGTACATACTAGAACATCTGTTTATTAACCATGTTCTTACATCAAACCAATGTTCTTGTGTATCCCTCATCAGTCGCGTATGACGAGGCAGTCAGGCAAGTGGACTATTCCTCATTTAAAGAATGCAACGTCAGCCTCCCAACATGATTCTCAAGAAACATCAAGGCTAGATGAAGATAGTGAACGTAGCTCTGTAGTTGATTACCGCATTTCCCCTACACTAGCATCGCAGGTACTTGCTCTAACTTGGCAGCGTGATATGTGGTTGCATGTTGCATATGGTGTTTAGATTGTAATTCTTCCAATCTGGTTAAACTGCATGTGCTATTCTGCTTAGCTTATACATTATACCTGTTAATGTGACATGCATTCCTGTATTTAGTACATAGTACATCTGTCTATTAAGCATGTCCTTACATAAAACTATTTTTTTTGTATCCCGCATCAATCAACATGACGAGACACCTTTAGTATATGCAGTGCGATATTAGTTGCATCTTTCATATGATTTATAGCATGCGCTGCTTCTAATTTGTTGAAATTCCATTTATGATGGGACACTTTTAACTTGGCAGAGTCATATTGGTTGCATATTTCATGTGGTGTCTAGCTTGCATTGCTTCTTATTTGTTGGAATGATTTCTGCTTAGTTTACACAAACAGTTGTGAACATGCCATGCTGTCCTGTTTTTCGTACATATTCCATCCTGGTATCATGTGTTTGCCTTACATCAAAGTAGTGATTGTCAGTATCATGCATGAATGAGTTCTGAAGAGAGAATTTTATTGCTTTTTCTTGTCTGTTTTACTTGACAATTCAAAATCAATAAAGCAGAAGGAAGTTAGCAAGGAAGCGGATAAAGGTGCTCCTTCCAAACGGAGGGCCTCTACATTTTCTACTCCTCCATCCCCCAAGATGATTTCCAAGACAGCACATGCATAGACACTTAACGTAGCTGTGTTTATGATGAGCACGTCTACCCTAGTGCACCATCACCGGTGCTCCCTCTAACTTGGCACTGTTATATGTGGTTGCTTGTTATGTGTGATGTCTAGCTTGTATTGCTTCTAATTTTGTTGAATTCAATCTGCTTACTTTACACATTATACTTGAATAAGACACATGTTCCTGTTTCTAGAACATACAGTATCTGTCTATCAAGCCATGTTCTTACATCAAATTACTAATGTTGTGTAACCTGCAACAATCACTTATCATAAAACACATTTGACTTCGGAGTATGATATAGGTTACATCTCGCATTCTTTTCTAGCTTGTACTAATAATTTGTTGAAATGGCACTTATGACGAGACAGTTTGAACTTGGTAGAGTGATATTCGTTGCATCTTTCATATGGTGTCTAGCTTTCATTGTTCCTAATTTGTTGAAATGCCTTCTCCTTAGTCTACACATCATAAGCTGTGAATATGCAATGCTGTGAATATGCAATGTCAATAATGACGAGAGACCTCTAACTTGGTAGTGTGATGTTGTTTGCATCTTGCATATTATTTAATTCTTGTACTACTTCACATTTGTTTAAACGCCATTTATGATGAGACACTGTTAACTTGGCAGAGCAATATTTTTAGCATCTTCCATATGGTGTCTATCTTCCATTGCATTGCTTCTAATTTAGTGATATGTCTTCTGCTTAGTTTACACATCATAGTTCTGGTTATCTCTTCCGTCCTGTTTTTCGTACATATTACATCCTCCTATCATGTGGTTGTCTAACATCAAAGTTCAGTTCATCTGTATCACGCATCAATTTGTTCTGAATAACTAAATTGTTATTCGTTTTTCTTGTCGGCTTGACTTAACATGGCACAGAGAAAGAGGAAGAATCACAGAATGGCAGGGAATGGGAAGCGGAAGAATCTTGCAGATTCTGCTGGTACTGATGGTGCAATAGAAGGTCAAAGTCCAGCGAAAATTCTACGAAGAGGGTACCCCATGCTACAGGAGCTGCAAAAAAAGCCAAACAGAAACAAATAGCTGCCACCAAACAAGCAAAGACAACCCTAGTTCTTGCAACACCTTCCACAGTACTACCAGCTGCACAAGTTACCCGTGCATCAACTGAGCTAGCAGCACGTTCCCAAGCTCTCTTACCACATGATACTACTTCCCAAGCACTCTTGACACAAGACAAGTTGGCAAGATCAGATGAACCTTGTGAGCTTCAACAGCAAGAAGGTACTTGCTGGAGTCAAGTTACAGTTGCATGCTTCTTTATATGTAGTCTCACAGTTTGATGTACACTAACACTTCCTATGTTCGTTGTTGGACTAGCACCTAGGTGCAAGAGGAAACAAACATCGTGGATAATGCTCGATAGGTTAACTAAATCTAGAGGAGGAAGAATGGAGATCCGTTTTGAGGCAGGTTTAAAAAGGCCACGTGATGCTACAGAGTCAGCCAAGTTAGTATCAGAGGCAGTGGTTGCTGTTAGGTGTCATGTACGTATCCTCCCAACATGGATTCAGTACAGGAATGACAAAGACGAAACCCAGTTCAACACCTTCCTCCACCATTTATCTCTAAGTATGGTTATGTATGGAAACTAGTAATATCGTCTTGCTCTGTCCCAGACTTTCTAGGTTGCTGATAATGAGACTCCCATAATTTTCAACAGATGAGGTTCAAGTTGGATAGCCAAGATGATGCAACCAGACAAGCTTGCACACATGTTTTCAAGTCTGCTCTGCGACAGTATCGGTATAAATTGAGGAAAACTCAATTTGAAGGCAAGGCAAACAGTGAACTTTCCGAAACATCTCCAGTGGAAAATATATCGGATGAAGACTAGAGGGGCCTCGTTAAACACTAGTCTGATCTGAAGTATCAGGTACATTATATATATGTGATCAGATCACATGTTGAAGTCCTATTTACACATGTGCCACACAAATCTATCTGCTTGTAGGTGAACTGTTCAAAGAACAAGGCCAACTGTCGTGGAATTGTCACGTCAGATGTCCTAGCGTAAGGACTTAGTCGTGGAGCCATCGCAACTAGGAAGCTTAAAGGGGATAAACGGGACAAAGGACACGAGGTTTATACTGGTTCGGCCCCTTGCGGTGAAGGTAAAAGCCTACAATCCAGTTTTGGGTGGGATTTCTTATGAATTGATAACCAAGGAGCGAATCCGCTTGACCAAGTTCTCGATCTGATCTTACTTGCCCTGAACCGCCACCGGGCCATCCCTTTATATACAGAGGTTGACGCCTAGCGGCTCTACAGAGTCCCGGCCGGATCAGAAACAGTGTTCGGCTCGGTCTCTTAACTATTCTTTCCTTCAACACAAATCACATACATATGGTGGTTTATCACTACGGGCCTTAAGTCGCCTCTGGGCTTTGGGCCCTTTCTTGAACCGCCATCTCCATCCTGGGTCTTGGGCTTCAAGAATATTTGTAAGTATAACCCGGCCCCTCCTGGGCGGGTCATACCAATAGTTATATCCCCAACATTAGGCCCCGGGTTGATTTGAACTAGTTCACGTCAATCTTCAACACTTATGAAAAATCTTCTACCCTGAAACTTCCGTAACCCGCCATGACGTCATCCTCTGGATCTGAGGTAACCCGCCATGACGTCACCTACCATAAATGCACGTTTTGTTCAATATATCCCAACGGATCTTTATCCTGATAACCATCCCAAAGATCGAGGCGTGTTTGTCGTTGGATAACTTATATTTTTGGACTCCTCGTTTTTTTGCGCTCCTTCTGGTAGTCATCCCTTATTAATAGACCCGACCAGGTCTTTCTTCATTCTCCCCCTTCGTCTCCTTCTTCCTCTCGCAACCCCACTGTCGCTCGAGCTCCGCCGCCGCCGCAGCGCACCTCGTCTCCATCAACCTCGGCCGCTGCATCACCCTGAATCCGACCAGAGAACAGTGGCGCCCCTCGGCAACAGATCCAGCGCTGTAAGTTTCCCCTTTCTGCATCTTAGATCTATGCTAGGGTTTGCCAAGTTCTTCTGTATAGTCCATAGTTCATCCCTGTTCTTCGTGTTTCCTCTGCCATGGCTTCTTTTGATCCAACAGTAGCATAAATCTCGTGCGGTAGTTATTCCGCATCCATTTTATACACTAGCAGATCCTCTTTCTTTGCAAGGAACCCACATTAGGATGCATGAACTCCTCTGTACCATGTTTTTAGGTCTAGAAATTTTTCTTTTTTGAACAGCCATTTGATCGAAAATAATATTTGCAGTTTATGCAGCACTTAGGCAAAAATCAGAACTTTGTTAGATCCATCTAGCCGTGGTGACTCTTGTCACTGGCCTTTTAAAGAGAGAAAGCTCTGTTGATAACTTTAACCACAAATGGCGGTTTAATTAATCCCATGGTGGATTAAATAGCTTTGACATAATCACCCTTATACCATTAGGCCCCTTCATAAGCCGCCATCTTGAATCTGCACTGTAATATTTCTGTCCGGCTTAAATTTGAACCGGGAATTTTTACACTTTAGGCTTTGTCATAATGGCACCCAAAGCTCCCACTTCCTGCAACTGGGTCAAATCGATTGTCACAGAAAGCACATGTGACGATTTTGTGAAGACCGAATATTTGCCGAAGAGAGAAATCATGTCCTATCGTGCCCCAGACCCGGAAGAAAAATTTCCCCAGCCCAAAGAGGGGGAGGTTATTGTATTCACGGATCACATGGACCCGGGGTTTCTCTCCACCCGGCTCAAAATTCGTCAGAGATGTATTGCACTTCTTTGACCTTCGCCCACAAGACATCTGACCCAATTCCGTGTCTAACATCTGCAACTTCCAAGTATTCAGTGAAGTATAACTTGGAGAAGAACCCAATATGTTGCTGTTCAGAGAGTTATTTTACTTGAACTACCAAAATGAATGCGCCAGCGGCCAGAGCTTGGAACTTGGTGGTGTATCAATCCAGCGTCGAAGGACGTGATCTTTCCTTATGCCAATCCATCGAGTCATCCCAAAGACTGGAATAAAACCTGGTTTTACTGCAAAGACACCTCTCCGGCTGGTGAAAATCCTCTACCCGGCTTGCATGCTCTCCGTCTGGACTCCACACATCCGCTCCCTAACAAGATAACAGCCGCCGAACGTAAAACGCTCGCCCCCACCCTGGCTAAGGTCAAGGCTATTCTGTGGATGGGCTGACCGACATTGATTTAGTCCGGGTTTGGCTCGCGTGGCGGGTTATTCCATTGAGCCACCGCCCCGGCTTGATGTGCACCTACACTGGCAAAAAGGATGACCCTCTGCGACATAGTCCTGACGACTTGCCTGACCATGTCATCAATGATATGACAAAGTCTCTTTTGAATGAGAGTTTATTAGACTGTAGTAAGGTGGTTTTAGCTCCCTTCTGCGAAGCTAATCTGGCTCCAGCGGTAAGCTATCCAACTGAATATACTACTTTGATTTTTTTCTATGTTTTACCCATACTCATATCTCTGCTTGACTTCTCACAGGCGGATGATAAATTTGGGAAGGCCAAATATGATCACGAGGCCGCAAAGAGAGCCAGGAAACTGAAGAAAGCCGCCAGAAAGGAGGCTGCCAGGAAGAAGGGCAAGAAAGCCAGCGCCTCAAACTTATTTGAGCTTGAAGATTCTTCTGAGTCGGAGGTAGCCCTTGACTATCTTGGCTCCTTTTTTAATTATCTTATTGACACTGGTTATCAGCAGGACAACACAGGGGCAAGCCGTAACAAGGCTGATGAGGTAACTATCCTTTCCTCCGACTCCGAGCCTTCGCCAAGACGGAAAATCCATGGAGTGACCCGGAAAGTAAGGTTTTCCCATCCTTTAGCTTATCATGATCCTCAATTTCTTTTGAAGCGGCAGATTTATGAGAACCGGAGGCAGACCCGGACCAGCAAGGATGCAGAGCTCTCCTCCGGTTTACCAAACACGCCAAGGAAACACCGGAACGAGGTCAACTCCGTTTTAAATATTTCTTACCCTTTGGCGGGTCTTACTGAAGGAAATATGCCCTAGAGGCAATAATAAAGTTATTACTTATTTCCTTATTTCATGATAAATGTTTATTATTCATGCTAGAATTGTATTAACCGGAAACATAATACATGTGTGAATACATAGACAAACAGAGTGTCACTAGTATGCCTCTACTTGACTAGCTCGTTAATCAAAGATGGTTATGTTTCCTAACCATAGACATGAGTTGTCATTTGATTAACGGGATCACATCATTAGGAGAATGATCTGATTGACATGACCCATTCCGTTAGCCTAGCACTTGATCGCTTAGTATGTTGCTATTGCTTTCTTCATGACTTATACATGTTCCTATAACTATGAGATTATGCAACTCCTGCTTACGGAGGAACACTTTGGGTACTACCAAACGTCCACAACGTAATCGGGTGATTATAAAGGAGTACTACAGGTGTCTCCAAAGGTACTTGTTGGGTTGGCGTATTTCGAGATTAGGTTTTGTCACTCCGATTGTCGGAGAGGTATCTCTGGGCCTTCTCGGTAATACACATCACATAAGCCTTGCAAGCATTGCAACTAATGAGTTAGTTGTGAGATGATGTATTACGGAACGAGTAAAGAGACTTGCGATTAACGAGATTGAACTAGGTATTGGATACCGACGATCGAATCTCTGCAAGTAACATACCGATGACAAAAAGGAACAACGATGTTGTTATGCGGTCTCGACCGATAAAGATCTTCGTAGAATATGTAGGAACCAATATGGGCATCCAGGTCCCGCTTATTGGTTATTGACCGAGAATAGTTCTAGGTCATGTCTACATAGTTCTCGAACCGTAGGGTCCGTGACGCTTAAGGTTTCAATGACGGTTATTATGAGTTTATGTATTTTGATGTACCGAAGGAGTTCGGAGTCCCGGATGAGATCGGGGACATGACGAGGAGTCTCGAAATGGTCGAGACGTAAAGATCGATATATTGGACGACTATATTCGGAGTTCGGAAAGGTTCCGAGTGATTCGGTATTTTTCGAGTACCGGGTAGTTACGGAGAAGTAATGGGCCTTGATGGGCTTTAGTGGGAAGAGGAAAAGGCTGCTGCGCCCCCTCCCTCTAGTCCGAATTGGACTAGGGAAAAGGGGCCGCCACCTTTCCTACTCCTCCACTTCCTTCTCCCTTCCTCCCCTACATGGAAGGATTCCTAGTTGGACTAGGAAAGGGGAATCCTACTCCCGTGGGAGTAGGACTCCCTGGCGCCGCCAAACATAGGGCCGGCCTCCTCCCTCCCTTGCTCCTTTATATACGGGGCAGGGGCACCCCATAGACACACAAGTTGATCCTTGAGATCGCTCCTCAGCTGCGTGCGGTGCCCCCTCCACCATATTCCACCTCGGTCATATTGTAGCGGTGCTTAGGCGAAGCCCTGCGACGGTGAAACATCAAGATCGCTACCACGCCGTCAGGTCGACGGAACTCCCTCCCCGGAGCTTTGCCGGATCGAAGCCCGTGGAGCGCCATCGAGCTGAACGTGTGCCAAGAATCCTGAGGCGCCGGAGTAACGGCGCTGTGATTGGTCAGGTCGTGAGGAGAACGACGACTACTTCCTCTACGCCATCATCGAATCGGAGGTGCCGGAGTAACGGCGCTGGGATCAAGAGGATCGCGAGGAGAAAGTACGACTACTTCCTCTACGTTGTGATCGCTTCGCCACGGTCTCACGAGGGTACGTAGACAACACTCTCCCCTCTCGCTGCTATGCCATCACCATGGTCCTGTAAAAGCGTAGGAAAATTTTTTGAAATTACCGCGTTCCCCAACAAAGTGGCATCCGAGCCTGGTTTTATGCGTTGATGTCATATGCACGAGTAGAACACAAGTGAGTTGTGGACGATACAAGTCATACTGCCTACCAAAGCATGTCATACTTTGGTTCAGCGGTATTGTTGGACGAGACGATCCGGACCAACCTTACGCTGCATTTCCACGCGAGACCGGTTCCTCGACGTGCTTTGCACATAGATGGCTTGCGGAAGACTGTCTCTCCAACTTTAGTTGAACTGAGTATGGCTACGCCCGGTCCTTGAGAAGGTTAAAACGAGTCTATTTGACAAACTATCGTTGTGGTTTTGATGCGTAGGTAAGAACGGTTCTTGCTCAGCCCGTAGCAGCCACGTAAAATTTGCAACAACAAAGTAGAGGACGTCTAACTTGTTTTTGCAGGGCATGTTGTGATGTGATATGGTCAAGACGTGATGCTATATTTTATTGTATGAGATGATCATGTTTTGTAACCGAGTTATCGGCAATCGGCAGGAGCCATATGGTTGTCGCTTTATTGTATGCAATGCAATCGCGATGTAATGCTTTACTTTATTACTAAGCGGTAGTGATAGTCGTGGAAGCATAAGATTGGCGAGACGACAACGATGCTACGATGGAGATCAAGGTGTCGCGCCCGGTGACGATGGTGATCATGACGGTGCTTCAAGATGGAGATCACAAGCACGAGATGATGATGGCCATATCATATCACTTATATTGATTGCATGTGATGTTTATCCTTTATGCATCTTATCTTGCTTTGATTGACGGTAGCATTATAAGATGATCTCTCACTAAAAATTATCAAGAAGTGTTCTCCTGGGTATGCACCGTTGCGAAAGTTCTTCGTCTTTGAGACACCACGTGATGATCGGGTGTGATAGGCTCTACGTTCAAATACAACGGGTGCAAAACAGTTGCACACGCGAATACTCAGGTTATACTTGACGAGCTATGCATATAAGATATGACCTCGGAACACGGAGACCGAAAGGTCGAACGTGAATCATATAGTAGATATGATCAACATAGTGATGTTCACCATTGAAACTACTCCGTCTCACGTGATGATCGGACATGGTTTAGTTGATATGGATCACGTGATCACTTAGATGACTAGAGAGATGTCTATCCAAGTGGGAGTTCTTAAGTAATATGATTAATTGAACTTTAATTTATCATGAACTTAGTCCTGGTAGTATTTTGTAGATTATGTTGTAGATCAATAGCTCGCGTTGTTGCTTCCCTGTGTTTTTATATGTGTTCCTAGAAAAATTGTATTGAAAAATGTTAGTAGCAATATTGCGGATTGGATCCGTGATCTGAGGTTTATCCTCATTGCTGCACAGAAGAATTATGTCCTTAATGCACCGCTAGGTGACAGACCTATTGCAGGAGCAAATGTAGACGTTATGAACGTTTGGCTAGCTCAATATGATGACTACTTGATAGTTTAGTGCACCATACTTAACAGCTTAGAATCGGGACTTCAAAGACGTTTTGAACGTCATGGACCATATGAGATGTTCCAGGAATTGAAGTTAATATTTCAAGCAAATACCCGAGTTGAGAGATATGAAATCTCCAACAAGTTCTATAGCTAAAAGATGGAAGAGAATCGCTCAACTAGTGAGCATGTTCTCGCATTGTCCGGGTACTTCAATCGCTTGAATCAAGTGGGAGTTAATCTTCCAGATAAGATAGTGATTGATGAATTCTCTAGTCACCAACACTAAGTTACTAGAACTTCGTGATGAACTATAGTATGCAAGGGATGACGAAAACAATTCCCGAGCTCTTCGTGATGTTGAAATCGACAAAGGTAGAAATCGAGAAAGAGCATCAAGTGTTGATGATTGACAAGACCACTAGTCTCAAGGAAAAGGGCAAAGGGAAGAAGGGGAACTTCAAGAAGAACGGCAAGCAAGTTGCTGCTCGAGTGAAGAAGCCCAAGTCTGGACCTAAGCACGAGACTAAGTGCTTTTGCTGCAATGGAACCGGTCACTAGAAGCGGAACTACCCCAAGTTTTTGGCGGATAAGAAGGATGGCAAAGTGAACAAAGGTATATTTGATATACAGATTATTGATGTGTATTTTACTAGTGTTCGTAGCAACCCCTCGGTATTTGATAATCTGGTTCAGTTGCTAAGAGTAGTAACTTGAAACGGAGTTGCGTAATGAATGTAAACTAGTTGAAGGGGAAGTGACGATGAGTGTTGGAAGTAGTTCCAAGATTGATATGATCATCATAGCACACTCCCTATACTTTCGGGATTAGTGTGGAACCTAAATAAGTGTTATTTGATGTTGAGCATAAATATGATTTGATCATGTTTATTGCAATACGGTTATTCATTTAAGTAAGAAAATAAATTGTTGTTCTGTTTACATGAATAAAACCTTATATGGTTACACACCCAATGAAAACGGTTCATTGGATCTCGATCATAGTGATACACATATTCATAATATTGAAACCAAAAGATGAAAAGTAAATAATGATAGTGCAACTTATTTGTGGTAATCGCCGCTTAGGTCATTTTGGAGTATAGCGCATGAAGAAACTCCATGCCGATGGATTTTTGGAATCACTTGATTATGAATCATTTGATGCTTGCGAACCGTGCCTTTTGGGCAAGATGACTAAAACTCCGTTCTCCGGAACAATGGAACAAGCTACTGACTTATTGGAAATAATACATACCGATGTATGCGATCCAATGAGTGTTGATGCTCGTGGCAAAGTATCGTTATTTGCTGACCTTCACAAGATGATTTGAGCAGATATGGGTATATCTACTTGATGAAACACAAGTCTGAAACATTTGAAAAGTTCAAAGAATTTCAGAGTAAAGTGAAGAATCATCGTAACAAGAAAATAAAAAGTTTCTACGATATGATCGCAGAGGAAAAATATTTGAGTTACGAGTTTGGCCTTCAGTTAAAACAATGTGAAATAATTTCACTACTCACGCCACCTGGAACACCACAGCATAATGGTGTGTCCGAACATCGTAACCACACTTTATTGGATATGGTGCGATCTATGATGTATCTTACCGATTTACCAATATCGTTTTGGGGTTATGCATTAGAGACAGCTGCATTCACGTTTAATAGGGCACCATCTAAATCCGTTGAGGCGACACCGTATGAACTATGGTTTAACAGTAAACCTAAGTTGTCGTTTCTTAAAGTTTGGAGTTGTGATGCTTATGTGAAAAAGTTTTCACCTGATAAGCTCGAACCCAAATCGGAGAAGTGCGTCTTCATAGAATACCCAAAGGTAACTATTGGGTACACCTTCTATCACAAGATCCGAAGGCAAGTTATTCGTTGCTAAGGTGGATCCTTTCTAGAGAAGAAGTTTCTCTCGAAAGAAGTGAGTGGGAGGAAAGTAGAACTTAATGAGGTAATTGTACCTTCTCCCTTATTGGAAAGTAGTTCATCACAGAAATCAGTTCCGGTGACTCCTACACCAATTAGTGAGGAAGTTAATGATGATGATCATGAAACTTCAGATCAAGTTGCTACCAAACCTCGTGAGGTCTTCCAGAGCAAAATCCGCACTGTGAGTGGTACGGTAATCGTGTTCTGGAAGTCATGTTACTAGACCATGATGAACCTACGAACTATGAGGAAGCGATGATGAGCCCAGATTCCGAAATGGCTTGAGGCCATAAAATCTGAGATAGGATCCATATATGAGAACAAAGTGTGGATTTTGGTTGACTTGCTCGATGATCAGCAAGTCAAGTTAAATAAATGGATCTTCAAGAGGAAGACAGATGATGATAGTAGTGTTACTATCTACAAAGCTCGACTTGTCGCAAAAGGTTTTCGACAAATTCAAAGTGTTGACTACAATGAGATTTTCTCAAACTGTATCGATTCTTAAGACTGTCCGAATCATGATAGCAATTGTCACATTTAATGAAATATGGCAAATGTATGTCAAAACTACATTCTTTAATGGATTTATTAAAGAAGAGTTGTATATGAAGCAACTGTAAGGTTTTGTCAATCCTAAAGGAGCTAACAAAATGTGCAAACTCCAGTGATCCATCTATGGACTGGTGCAAGCATCTCGGAGTTGGAATAAACGCTTTGATAGTGTGATCAAAGCATATGGTTTTATACAGACTTTTGGAGAAGCCTGTATTTACAAGAAAGTGAGTGGGAGCACTACAACATTTCTGATAAGTATATGTGAATAACATATTGTTGATCGGAAATAATGTAGAATTATTCTGCAAAGCATAAAGGAGTATTTGAAAAGGAGTTTTTCAAAAAAGGACCTCAGTGAAGCTGCTTACATATTGAGCATCAAGATCTATAGAGATGGATCAAGACGCTTGATAAGTTTTTCAATAAATACATACCTTGTCAAGATTTTGAAGTAGTTCAAAATGGAACAGTCAAAGAAAAGTTCTTGCCTGTGTTACAAAGGTGTAAAATTGAGTAAGACTCAAAACCCGACCACGGCAGAAGATAGAAAGAGAATGAAAGTCATTCCCTATGCCTCAGCCATAGGTTCTATAAAGTATGCTATGCTATGTACCGCACCTATTATATACCTTGCTCTGAATTTGGCAAGGAGTACAATAGAGATCTAGGAGTAGATCCATCGGACATTGGTCAAGAACATCCTTAGTGAGGACTAAGGAAATATTTCTCGATTATGGAGGTGATCAAAGAGGCCGTCAGAAAGAGTTACATCGGTGCAAACTTTTACACTAATCCAGATGACTCTAAGTCTCAATCCGGATACATATTGAAAGTGGGAGCAATAAGCTAGAGTAGCTCCGCGCAGAGCATTGTAGACATAGAATATTTGCAAAATACATACGGCTCTGAATGTGACAGACCCGTTGACTAAGCTTCTCTCACGAGCAAAACATGATCATCCCTTAGTACTCTTTGGGTGTTAATCACATAGCGATGTGAACTAGATTATTGACTCTAGTAAACCTTTTGGGTGTTGGTCACATGACGATGTGAACTATGGGTGTTAATCACATACAGATGTGAATATTAGTGTTGAATCACATGATGATGTGAACTAGATTATTGACTCTAGTGCAAGTGGGAGACTGAAGGAAATATGCCCTAGAGGCAATAATAAAGTTATTACTTATTTCCTTATTTCATGATAAATGTTTATTATTCATGCTAGAATTGTATTAACCGGAAACATAATACATGTGTGAATACATAGACAAACAGAGTGTCACTAGTATGCCTCTACTTGACTAGCTCGTTAATCAAAGATGGTTATGTTTCCTAACCATAGACATGAGTTGTCATTTGATTAACGGGATCACATCATTAGGAGAATGATCTGATTGACATGACCCATTCCGTTAGCCTAGCACTTGATCGTTTAGTATGTTGCTATTGCTTTCTTCATGACTTATACATGTTCCTATAACTATGAGATTATGCAACTCCCGTTTACGGAGGAACACTTTGGGTACTACCAAACGTCACAACGAATCGGGTGATTATAAAGGAGTACTACAGGTGTCTCCAAAGGTACTTGTTGGGTTGGCGATTTCGAGATTAGGTTTTGTCACTCCGATTGCTCGGAGAGGTATCTCTGGGCCTTCTCGGTAATACACATCACATAAGCCTTGCAAGCATTGCAACTAATGAGTTAGTTGTGAGATGATGTATTACGGAAGCGAGTAAAGAGACTTGCGGTAACGAGATTGAACTAGGTATTGGATACCGACGATCGAATCTCGGGCAAGTAACATACCGATGACAAAAGGAACAACGATGTTGTTATGCGGTCCGACCGATAAAGATCTTCGTAGAATATGTAGGAACCAATATGGGCATCCAGGTCCCGCTATTGGTTATTGACCGAGAATAGTTCTAGGTCATGTCTACATAGTTCTCGAACCGTAGGGTCCGCACGCTTAAGGTTTCAATGACGGTTATTATGAGTTTATGTATTTTGATGTACCGAAGGAGTTCGGAGTCCCGGATGAGATCGGGGACATGACGAGGAGTCTCGAAATGGTCGAGACGTAAAGATCGATATATTGGACGACTATATTCGGAGTTCGGAAAGGTTCCGAGTGATTCGGTATTTTTCGGAGTACCGTAGTTACGGGAGAAGTAATGGGCCTTGATGGGCTTTAGTGGGAAGAGGAAAAGGCTGCTGCGCCCCCTCCTCTAGTCCGAATTGGACTAGGGAAAAGGGGCCGCCACCTTTCCTACTCCTCCACTTCCTTCTCCCTTCCTCCCCTACATGGAAGGATTCCTAGTTGGACTAGGAAGGGGAATCCTACTCCCGGTGGGAGTAGGACTCCCCTTGGCGCCAAACATAGGGCCGGCCTCCTCCCTTGCTCCTTTATATACTGAGGGGCAGGGGCACCCCATAGACACACAAGTTGATCCTTGAGATCGTTCCTTAGCCGTGTGCGGTGCCCCCTCCACCATATTCCACCTCGGTCATATTGTAGCGGTGCTTAGGCGAAGCCTCGCGACGGTGAAACATCAAGATCGTCCTGCCTGCCGTCGTCTTGTGGAACTCCCTCCCGGAGCTTTGCTGGATCGAAGCCCGTGGAGCGCCATCGAGCTGAACGTGTGCCAAGAACTCGGAGGCGCCGGAGTAACGGCGCTGTGATTGGTCAGGTCGTGAGGAGAACGTCTGACTACTTCCTCTACGTCATCATCGAATCGGAGGTGCCGGAGTAACGGCGCTGGGATCAAGAGGATCGCGAGGAGAAAGTACGACTACTTCCTCTACGTTGTGATCGCTTCCGCTTACGGTCTACGAGGGTACGTAGACAACACTCTCCCCTCTCGTTGCTATGCCATCACCATGGTCCTGTGTGTGCGTAGGAAATTTTTTTGAAATTACTGCGTTCCCCAACACTTACTCGTCAACCACTCAATTCTTCTGGCTCGGATTATCAGGAAACTTCCCCTTCCTCTGATGACTCTATGCAGTCCAACCTGCTGGCTTTCAAGACTGCACCAGGGTAACAATAATTTTCTTATCTTATTTTTAATTTAACCCCTTGCTTTTGTATTCACCTTTGTTCTGACGCAGTGGACAAGCAAAACCCAGCAAGCGGGTTAGAAAGAGCAAGCTGGCTGAAGATACAACCGTGACTGAGCCGGTTCTTAAAACTGTTGCCCCCAGCTTGTCAACTCATGACCCGCCATCTGAGCCAGCTCTTGAAACTGCTGCACCCAACTCGTCAACTCATTATCCGCCATCTGAGCCAGCTCAAAACATACCGACTCCCACTGCTGACATGCCTGCTGAACGTGCCGTTGATGGCTCCGAAAATCTAGAAGCCACTAGCCCAGTCCGCACAGATGAGCAGCAAAACACTGATGTTGAGATTACTGGCACCGGTTTTGTTGAGCCGGGAAGGCCAACTGTACTGGCCAAGTGTTCCGCCAAAGAAGAACTTTTGAGCCATCACCGGGTCAAGCTTGATGTTGCAAATTATGCTCATATGAGTATTGGAGACATCTTTTCCAGCTACCTGAGCCAAGTGCACAATAGCCGCGACGTTGAAACCGAGATGGTGAAACAGATGCACCATAAGTTTGAGGTATGACTTCCTCTTTCCCCCAAGTCTATTGCTGACGAAGAATATGCTGTAGACTTAGAAAACAATACACTCATTAACAATACCTTTAGATTGGAAATTTGTAAAAAAATCTGGCTTAATCCGTAGCCCCCAAGGGCCAGTTTAATCAAAATGAGTGAGCCGGTCCTTCACATGCTTGCGTAGGTCATGTTTAACTGTAATTTTGAACTGCAATATGCACTAGCCCCCAAGTGCCAAGTAGTCTTACTTGCAAAGTACTTGGGACTTAAAATTTGTGAACCGCCGATCTGTATGAACCGCCACTATAAATAGACTTCTGCGGTAGACATTAGCCCCCAAGTGCCAAGTAGTTTTGCTTGAAAAGTGCTTGGGACTTTCAAATATAAGATGTTTAATGATCATGATTTTGATCCGGTCCTTGTGCAGGTTACCACCAGTCAACTGCAAACAGAGATTGCTGATCTAAAGAAACGCATGCAAGCCCAAGAAATGGAGACCCAGAAAGCCAATTCCAACTTTGAATTCAGTGTATCTAAACAAGAGAAGCTGAAAACCGACTTTGAAGTAGAGAGAAAAACTTGGGTTGATGGAAAGAATATTCTAACCCAATGGGTTGTTGATTCAGAGGCGGCTCTTGAAAAGATAACCAATGAACTGCCCGGCTTAAACCGCTGTGTGACTCAGATGGTTACCGCAATCTTTGGTAAGTCGCCCTGCCACTTAGAGAAACTTATACTTTCCAATGGTCATATAAATTTTGTCTCTTAACGCACCTGACATTGCTGTGCAGGCCCCAGGAGCTAAAGAGTGAACCAGGACTCTCTGATCAAGTTGAAGGCGGTTTGTACCCTGGTGGAGCAACTCTACACCGGGTCTTAGCGTGCTTTAGCCAGCGTAGCTCTGTCCAATGAAGTTCCTACTCTGTTGGTCGATGTGTTAAGAAGGCTTTCTGTGTTTCCCCAACGGATTACAGAATTGAAAAGGTCATTTACAAGATCCTATGTTGTTGCCGCCTTGAGCCGGGCCAAGGCTTGGCTTCCGGAACTAGACCCAGCTGACATTGTTACTGGGTATCCGAGCCTCAAGGAAGACAGTGCGCCATTTGATCAAGAAGACTTTGTTGCATGTGTGAAGGCAATACGCCCTGTAGCCACGGTAATTGCCGAAGAAGCAGATCTTTGTAAGTACCAGGCGGGTTATGACGCGGAGAACCGGAGAATCCCAACACCTCAGTATACCCTGACAAGCCTGATTCCACCAACGCGTAAGCATACCTTCGCCCCTGAGATTGATCCGGCCGGGCTAATTGACGATGAAGCTGAGTTTAAAGCTTTGAGTGGCATTGACTGGTCATCGTCAACCTTCCAGGCCCAGGAGCAGGACGAAGAAGTGGAAAGGGTTGATCTAGAGGCTTCAGGTAATCCGGGAAACTAACCCATCGGGCGGCTCAAATTTGTAACTTTGCTGAAAAACAATGCTTAATCATTTTGACTCGAGGAGTCATGTAATAGGAGTAGAGATGACTTTGCTGCGCCGTGCCTTCGTGCATGTTTTGATGCCTTAACATTGCTTTAAATCGCCATCATATTGGTATGATGTCTTTGCTTTTTGATTTCCTTTATGCATAAGAAATCCTGTAATTAACTCTGCATAGAGGTAGATCACAAAGACCTTGGCGGCTTACCGCAGGGCGGGTTATAATTATCCCACATAATTATAAATGTAAAATATGAGTTATAAACAATTCTGATCAGAATTTGTAACATAACTGATAACATCATACCTGAGACATCTAGCTTCTTACTGTCGGCTTAATTGATCTGGTCAATTAAGGGTGATGATTCAGTTTATGAACCATGATTGTTTCTTGGGATTTGTCATAAGTCGGGTTACTGATTGCTTCAGAGTTAAGCCGGCTCAAAAAAATCTTATATGTCTTGATTCATGGACAAAAAAGATCATAAGATAAATCCAAAATAGTTTTTCAAAAAGACTTAAGCAAAAAACGTAGGAAAACAAACTTAAGGTTTCTGATTCGAATACGATCAGTAAACCGTCCCAAAGGGGTTAAGCTAGGGTTCTAATATGACCATGTAGCCCCCAGTGGCTTTGGCATTGCGCCGATCAAGTGGGTACCGACAGCTATGTTCTGTTTGGTTCGAATATGACCTATGTTTGAATAGGAAGCCCCCAAATGACCTTAAGAATATTAAACGACTCGGATTCAAATACGATCTGAGTCAGACCAACAATGGGTTAAGCTAGATTCGAATACGATCCGCCCCCAATGGTCTTTGTGCATTTATGAAAAATGAAGACATATGATTTGTGGAGATGAAAAAGGACGGAGGTCTTGCTTTATTACTGAGAATATATAAATCACCAAGATATGTACATCATGTGACCATGCGGCTCAAGTGTAGTAAGGACGAAGATGGGATATGTTCCACGGCCGGCGGGTCTCCTCCTTCGACTTACGTGAGTCTTTGCGCTCTCGAACATCAATAAGATTGTATGGCGTGTCGTCCAAATTCTTGCCGACCACGAAGGGCCCTTCCCAAGGTGGGGATAATTTGTGTGCATCAGTATGATCCTGGATGAGCCGGAGCACCAAGTCGCCTTCCTGAAAGGTTCTTGATTTAAACCAGCGGATGTGATAACTATCGGTGTCAAAACCGACGGATCTCGGGTAGGGGGTCCTGAACTGTGCATCTAAGGCTAATGGTAACAGGAGGCTGGGGACACGATGTTTACCCAGGTTCAGGCCCTCTCGGTGAATGTAATACCCTACTTCCTGCTTGATTGATCTTGATGATATGAGTATTACAAGAGTTGATCTACCACGAGATCGTAGAGGCTAAACCATAGAAGCTAGCCTATGATTATTATTGTTGTTGTCCTATGGACTAAACCCTCTGGTTTATATAGACACCGGAGGCGGCTAGGGTTACACAAAGTCGGTCACAGAGAAGGAGATCTACATATCCGAATTGCCAACCTTGCCTTCCACGCAAAGGAGAGTCCCATCCGGACACGGGACGAAGTCTTCAATCTTGTATATTCATAGTCCAACAGTCCGGCCAAAGTATATAGTCCAGCTGTCCGAGGACCCCCTAATCCAGGACTCCCTTAGTAGCCCCTGAACCAGGCTTCAGTGACGATGAGTCCGGCGCGCAAATTGTCTTCGGCATTGCAAGGCGGGTTCCTTCTCCGAATACTCCATAGAAGATCTTGAATACGAGGATTGTGTCTGGCTCTGCAAAATAATTTCCACATACCACCGTAGAGAGCATTGTCTTTCACGAATCGAACCTGCTGACAATTTTTCATAACATGACACCAAGTCATGGCTCGGTCATTATTCAAACCGTTTTTTCCAGCCTGCTACTGCACGTATTGTGCGGTGGTTTTATTGGCACGTCTTGTCGAAGCAGAGATCGTGTCCCCTTATCATGGGATTCTCATCAATACGGGTGTGGCTAACCCAACCGCGCCATCGATGCGGTGCTTGGGGAATAAGTGAATTTATAGGACAAGTGGGGAGGCGCATAGTTTCTACCGCCTCTATAAAGAGATAAGGATCCCTCCGTTTCACCCACGCCCTCTTCTCCCTCCGCTCATCCATTCTAGCACACTCGAGCTCTAGCACCCAAGCCCTCACTTTCTCCGCAAAGTCAAGCATGTCCGGAGCAGGAGGCAAGTGGATGGCCTCCTCCGTCACGGAGGAGGACATAACAAAGCTACGGGAGGCCGGATACCTGGCCGCAAACATTGCGCACAGGCTTCCGGCCGAGGGGCAGATCGTCCCTACTCTCAAACCTAAGGAGAGGATCATATTCCTTCCTCATTTCCTCCGCGGACTGGGTTTCCCCCTTCACCCATTCGTCTGCGGGCTCATGTTTTACTACGGGCTCGATTTTCACGATCTGGCCCCCAACTTCATCCTTAACATCTCGGCGTTCATCGTCGTGTGCGAGGCTTTCCTACGTATCCCGCCCCACTTCGGCCTATGGCTGAATACCTTCAACGTGAAGCCAAAGGTGGTGGGCGGCCAGCAAGCGGAGTGCGGGGGCGCCATGTTGGGCAAGATGCCTAACGTCGCTTGGCCCGAGGGGTCCTTTGTGGAGACAGTAAAGGGTGGCAATCGGGGTGGTTCTACATCACCGAGCCCCGCAAAGTCAACTGAGCGGCGGCCCCCGAATTTCGATCTGGCACCCCCATGCGGCTCACCCCCTGGAAAGAGAAGGGATTATCCCGGGGGTCTTTGGAGGAGCTGTCCGGACTCCAGAACTGTATCCGGAATATGGTAAGCAAGAAGATCAAGCTCGTCAACATAGTTCAAGTCATGCTTATCCGCCGGATCCTTCCGTGCCAACAACGGGTTTGCAATATGTGGGAGTTCGACCCGGCCGAACACCAGACACTATGAGAGCTCTTCGGCACGACGCATGAAGACATCTAGAAATTGTTGTTCAAGACCAACGAGGTTCCACCACCCATAACCGAAGATCGCGGGCTCAGCATCAGGCGCACCACCAATCTGGTAAGTTCATGTGTTTCACAAGGTGTGCTTTTCATCAGCACATATGGAGGAGGATCCTATGCTTTTTACACCGTTTCTGCAGGATTGGGAAGCAGTGGCGGAGCGGATCGACTGCTCGGCTCCGTTACCGGAAGATCTGGAATCAGTGCTTCTGACGAAGATGTTGTTTCTGGCGCCTTATGAGGTGCCGGAGAAGAAGGCCAAGAAGGCGGCCACGGGGACTAGGAAAGGTCTCCGGCGCAGGGCCGTAGCCCGTAGTAGACTCATCGTCCGAGGACCCCGAGGCAGATTCCTCCCTCGAAGACGGGGAGGAAGAAGAAATCCCCCCTCCCCGCACCGGGGAGGAGAAGAAGAGAAAAACCGCCCCACAGGGGGAGGCTAGGACGCCTAAGAAGGGAAAGACATCCCTTCCGGACTACTCAACCACGGCCGCCTACATCGACGAGGCATGGTTGGCCAGGGCCAAGCCCCTGGCAAAATCGTAAGTATCTGTACTCCATAGTACGTTTAATGCGTCTTAGCTTCATTATTTGTTATAACGCCGAGCATGCATATGCAGTCCGGCCAAGTCCCAACTCGAGGTCCCTGAGTGAATCGGAGATGAATAGCTATTCACTCCCAACGGCCACCTCCCCACGGCCCGCGGATGACACCGAGGTGTTGTCCTAGAGGATACTGGAACAGGGGGCAACGGTTCTGGAGACACCCCAAGGAGAAATCCCGGACGCCGGGTACATGGGGGGAAAGATCCCCATGGATTCTGCTGATGGGAGCCGCAATAAGTCTGGCCCCCAGCCGGATACTGCGCCGGAACCTCCAATGGTTCCGGATTCAAATAGGCAGCCCCTCGCTAAGGAGGGAGAGCCGTCTGTGCCGATGACCTCTGTCCAGCTAGGGGCATCGGACAATTTCCTGGAAGTGCTTCGTGGTGCTTCCATCAACGAAGAGCACCGTACTCTTATGAGTACGGTGATTGAGAAGGTTCGGTCCACCAAAGACGGATTGACCGAAGCCTGCGCCAGCCTCCTAACAGGCTTTGAGGTAAGTAACAAAAGTTTAAGAAAATATCACCTGATAGACAGTAGCCCCTGATACTCTATTTGGTGTTCGGAAAGAAAAGCCAAACCGAGGGTCAATTTTTATCCGCAGGAGTCTAATAGAAAATGTCTGTGTGAATAAGCAGGCGTCGCTGCTAGCCGCTGCCGCACATACTGCGGAGGTCGCATGGCTGAAGCGGGACCTGGGGCGGGTCGAAGAAGAGCTCAGCCTCGTGAAGAGGCAGCTTGAAGAGAATGAAGGTAAGTGACACCCCGTCCGTGTGTCATATAAGGGAAAAAATCATTGATGCTAACAGAAGCATCATGAATTTTAGGGGCCACGACCGAAGTGGCGGCCCTAAAGAAAGCGCTGTCTGAGGTCGAAGAGAAGGCGGCCTAGGAGCGCACAAAGCGTGAGAAACAGGAGGCTCAGGTTAGCGAGGTACAGCAAGATCTCCAGGACTTCGGCAAAAAATTCGAGTCCTTGGAGCATGACTTCAAGACGCAAGAGTCCGAGCTTGCGAAGGCCCTCCAGAGCACGCGAGACGCCAAGGCTGAAGCCCAGAAGGCCCTCCAGGAGATTCAGGCGGCCAAGAAGATAGCGGTGGGTAAGGCATTCATTATGCAAAGCAAGCATGTGAAGGAGAGTTTCCTTTTACTTACCCGAATTCGGAGCTCTCCAAGGGCATTCGCAGATCTGCCACGCAGCATATCGGATGCCACGGAGTTCTACCGTGCCGAAGAAGGGAGCTCGACGGAGAAGTTGTTTTAGTCTCAATATGCGGGGGCCGAACATTAGATTCCCTTGAGTGACCAAGTGAAGCAATTGGTCGAACTCCACAAGGCGGCCGAACTGGCCATGAAGGACTTCATAGTCCGGCTGTGGCCTGGCGAGCCCCTGCCCGACAGCTACTTCGGCCTTATAAAGCGGATGGTAAATGCATGTCCGCGGCTTGAAGTTGTTAAGCGGTCCGTCTGTATTCAGGTGCCCGCCGAGCCTTCGCCCGCGCGAAAGTGCACTGGGCGAAGATGGATGCAGGGAAGCTGGTGACGGAGGGGCCACCGGAGGGCAAGGCGCATCGCCACCCCGAGAAGTACTATGACAGTGTTATGAAAGGCGCCCGCCTTGTGGCGGAGGAATGTGCCAAGGATGTAATATTTGAACGAATGTACTCATGTCATCCTGTAATATGAAAACGAGTTCGTGTGCGCTATATAATGCTTTTTGATTTAAAATATCACCTTCTGTGCGGTCGTTTATAAAAATCTGAAAGTTGGCGTTAAAGCTTCCGCCCCGTGTAACTAATCTGGGTGTTCGGGGTAAACCGGAACACTCTTTATCCAAGTTTTTGGTCCTTTAAGGAGGTGTTTAGCATAGCGAACCAGGCAATCGTACTATGCGGCTTTATCACACAAACTTATCCATAGAAGTCTACAATTTTAAATTTTGGTGAAGCCCCTAGTATTCGGAAGGCTGAACTTGGGGCGCTATACACGCCTAAATCGAACAAGGCCGATTCCTCGCCCGAAGCGGAAAAAATCTTTAAGGATTTAAGACCTCTCGAACAACGACCAACTCTCGCCGCATCATGACAGTCAGTTGTCGGCTTTCTCTACTGAGGTGCTCGTCCGGAAGAACCGGGACACAATCGCAGTAGTTCTCCCTGCGCTACCTTAGCCGATATAGAGGAACGTAAGGCACCAAAACAAGGGAGCCGGGCAAACCCAACTATTGACCAAAGACATGATTCAGAGCTGATGCATATAATGCTATAAGTTCAGGGTGCCGCACTGTCGAAAGTGTTCGGACTTTTCTTGCCGTGTTATGGGGTACAATGAAGCCCCTCGCGAACTAAATGTACCAAAGTGTACGGGTGCAATTTGTATTAAATAAGCAGTCAAGGGAAAATAGAAAGAAAATATAATAATAAGCTGATGTTGTATATTTTTCCCATTGTTATTTAAATAATACGTCAAAGCGTATGTATACAAGTAATGCGATAAGAAAAGATAGGACTATTTGACATGTCCTAATCAACTGCAGGCTGCGTGTAGGTATGTAAAACAGGTGTAACGATCGTTAACATAGACCACCTGGGTATTCCTTTATACGCAAAACCTCTTGCCTCCTTGGTTGTTCCTTCCCGTGATGAGTCCGATGATCAGGCTATCCGAAAGGGTTTCCCGAAAGTAGGGTCCTGAAAAGAAAGAAGCTGATGAAGGTATGCGGGTCTTGTGGCGGTTGAGCCGCACTGTGGACTGCATCGTAGTCGTGCCTCCGCCTATGCCCATGGTATTTTGAGTGCGTAATTGTGTACGTGCGACACAAATGTTGCCGCTTGACTAGGACTAGGATGGAGGCTGAATGGCTAGTCGAGCTCTGGGTGTGCCGGACGATCCTGTTGAAGAGTACTCCGGACTCACTTGTTGACGGTGTCCGGGGGTTTTATCGCCGAGTTGGCAGTCTGCCTAAGAAGGCTGCTTTGTACTTCTGCTGTGAGGGCCGCAGTGTGCCCCTCCGTACGGAGAGAGCGGTCTGTGTTTCCGTTGACTGTGATCAAAGTTGGAAAAGGCGGTACGCGTAAGCCAGGCGGCTGGCCTTCGCCTAGTGCCTAGACGGTGCTTAAGCGCCCTAGGCGCAGCCTAGGCGGTAATATAGATTCTACTATCAGGGTGTATTTGTGGTTATTATATGTGTACTAATGTTAATTTAGGGCAGATAAATAAGTTAACTACCAGCTACTACCATTTGAATATGTGATGTTTGGCATTTGAATGCAATATGGCATGATTTCTCGCTTGGGTAAATAATTTGTTCTATGCACTGCCTAGACTACCATTTATGCCCTAGGCGAGGCGTTTGGCCATTGCCTAGCGCCTAGGCGTGCCTAAGCGCCTCCTTGGCATTGCCTTTTGCAACAGAGACTGTGATAACCCCGTGAGGTCCTAGCATCTTGAGCTTGAGGTATGCATACTGTGGTACCGCATTGAATCGAGCAAAGGCGGTTCGTCCTAGTAGTGCATGATAGCCACTACGGAAGGGGATGCTATGGAAGATTAACTCCTCGATTTGGAAGTTGTCCGGAGATCCAAAGACCACTTCCAGTGTTATTGAGCCCGTACAACAGGCCTGTACACCTGGGATTACACCCTTAAAGGTGGTTTTGGTGGGTTTGATCCTTGTGGGATCGATGCCCATTTTGGGCACTGTGTCCTGATAAAGTAGGTTCAGGATGCTGCCACCGTCCATAAGGACTCGCGTGAGGTGGAATCCGTCAATGATGGGGTCGAGGACCAAAGTGGTTGAACCGCCATGACGGATACTAGTAGGATGGTCCCTGTGATCGAAAGTGATCGGACACGATGACCATGGGTTGAACTTTGGGGCGACTAGATCCATCGCATAGACGTCCCTTAGTGCACGCTTCCGTTCCCGCTTGGGAATGTGGGTGGCGTATATCATGTTTACCGTTTTCACTTGGGGAGGGAATTTCTTCTGTCCCCCTGTGTTGGGCGGCCGGGGCTCCTCGTCGTCATTGCTATGCAGCCCCTTTTCCTTGTTTTCGGCATTCAACTTGCCGGCCTGTTTAAACACCCAGCATTCTCTGTTGGTGTGGTTGGCTGGTTTATCGGGGGTGCCGTGAATTTGACACGAGCGTTCGAGTATGCGGTCTAGCCTAGACGGGCCCGGGTTGTATCTTTTAAATGGCTTTTTCCGCTGACCGGACTTAGAGCCCCTAAATCCGGTATTGACTTTGGTGTCTCCGGCGTTGTCGCCAGTGTTGCGTCGCTTATATATGTTGCGTCATGGCTTGCCGTTGCTATCCCGGGCATCCGAAGTGCTAGGATTTCTTGGTGTGATGTTACTGCGAGCCAGCCAGCTGTCCTCGCCCACACAAAAGCGGGTCATGAGTGTCGTGAGGGCTACCATGGACTTCGGCTTCTCTTGGCCAAGGTGTCGGGCGAGCCACTCGTCGCAGATATTATGCTTAAAGGCCGCTAGGGCTTCAGCATCCGGACAGTCGATGATTTGGTTCTTTTTAGTTAGGAACCGAGTCCAGAATTTCCTGGCTGACTCTCCGGGCTGTTGGGTTATGTGAGTTAAGTCATCAGCGTCCGGTGGTCGCACGTAAGTGCCCTGGAAGTTGTCAAGGAACGCATCCTCCAGGTTCTACCAACTGCCAATGGAGTTCGCCGGCAGGCTGTTCAGCCAGTGTCGAGCCGGTCCTTTGAGCTTAAGGGGGAGATACTTGATGGCATGTAGGTTATCGCCGCGGGCCATGTGAATGTGGAGAAGGAAATCTTCAATCCATACCGCGGGGTCTGTTGTGCCATCGTATGATTCGATGTTTACGGGTTTAATCCCTTCTGGGAATTCATGATCCATTACTTCATCAGTGAAGCATAGGGGGTGTGCGGCGCCTCTATGCCGGGCTATATCATGACGCAGTTTGAATGAGTCTGGTCTGTTGTATTCGGCCCGGGCAGATTTATGTTTAGTGTATCCGGCGTGACGATCGTCCTCACGCGTTGTGGCGTGCCCCCGTGATCCGTATATCGATCTAGGCTGTCCTGCTTTGTTTTCCAGTACGTCTCGCAGGTCCTTCGTGTAGCCCCGGGACGTAGTGTATTGGCGGCGGGGTGCGGGCTGGTGTTCGGGCTGATACGCCGCTTTGTCTCAGCCACGAGGTGGCTGGTCAGCCTCGTCCTGCACTGGTAGTGTAGGCTCTAGTGCCTTCTCCTCGAGTTGAGGTAGCAACTTGTGCTTTGAGTAACCTTTGGTTGGGCGCTCAAGTCCGTATTCCTCGGCTGCCAGGACCTCTGTCCATCTGTCTGTTAGGAGATCTTGATCAGGTTGGAGCTGCTGCTGCTTCTTCTTCAGGCTTTTTCTGTGGCTATAAGCTAGCGCTTGAAGCGCTCCTGCTCGACGGGATCCTCAGGCACGACAAATTCATCGTTGCTGAGGCTCACCTCGTCTTCGGAGAGAGGCATATAATTGTCGTCCTCCAAGTCTCCGTCCATTGCCTGTTCATCTGGGCTAGCTTGCCCGTCCTCTTGCTCGGCCTGCTCGAAGCTAGGCTGGTCGGGATTGTATTCGTCTTTGGCACCATCCAGATTGCTATCGTCTTCTGTGTCGGGGTTGCTATGGAGGGGCTTAGAGCAGCGCTGATGACGCCAATGCTTTGATTGCTTCCCTAAGGGATTATCCTCTGTTGCCTCCTCGCCATTGTTTTCTTTGGGGGTGTCCACCATATATATATCGTATGATGAGGTGGCTGTCCAGCGCCCGGTGGGCGCCGGTTCTTGTTCTTCTCCTGCATCGTCGTCCATACCGTGGATGTCTTCGGAGTCGAAGTGGAGGATGTCGGTTAAGTATCCGACAGTGGCTATTAAGTGGGTGGTGGGTGAGTAACTAATTCCTTCGGCATCCGCCTCCCGCTCGAGCCGGACATAGTTCAGCCCAGAGTCTCCTGATAAAGAGAGAGACCTCAATGAGTTTGGCACGTCACCCAAGGGTGAGTGTTGAAAGATATCCGCAGAGGTAAACTACATGATTGGTGCCTAGTCAGATTAGATAGGCACGGACGCGCGCGGTCCGGAACCCACTACCGGAGACGAGTCCGGGGGTCCGGTGACACAGATCTCTTTGGAGGTGGAGTCTGTGTTTGGCTCCAACGCGATCCATCCACCCGTCCTAGGATGGCGCGATCTGCTCCAAATTAAAGTCCGGGGCAGCTGCAGGTGCGATATCCCGAACACCGTCCGTTTGCATATCTAAGTCATGCTCGTCGGGACTGTTCGGCGCTCCTGACGCGGGCTCGAACCCGTCAAAGATCGAGTCTCCGCGGATGTCAGCTGTGTAGTTCAAGTTTCCGAACCTGACCTGGTGGCCAGGGGCGTAGCTGTTGATCTGCTCCAGATGGCCAAGCGAGTTGGCCCACTGTACGAAGCCGCCGAATACGAAGATCTGCCCGGGGAGAAAAATCTCGCCCTGGACCGCATCGTTGCTGATGATTGAAAGAGCCATCAAGCCTTATCGCGACAATACAGCGGAACTCTCAATGAAAGCACCAGTGTCGGTGTCAAAACCGGCGGATCTCGGGTAGGGGGTCCCGAACTGTGCGTCTAAGGCTAATGGTAACAGGAGGCTGGGGACACGATGTTTACCTGTGTTCGTGCCCTCTTGATGGACGTAATACCCTACTTCCTGCTTGATTGATCTTGATGATATGAGTATTACAAGAGTTGATCTACCACGAGATCGTAGAGGCTAAACCCTAGAAGCTAGCCTATGATTATGATTGTTGTTTTCCTATGGACTAAACCCTCCGGTTTATATAAACACCGGAGAGGGCTAGGGTTACACAAAGTCGGTTATAGAGAAGGAGATCTACATATCCGAATCGCCAACCTTGCCTTCCACGCAAAGGAGAGTCCCATCCGGACACGGGACGAAGTCTTCAATCTTGTATCTTCATAGTCCTACAGTCCGGCCAAAGTATATAGTCTGGCTGTCCGAGGACCGCCTAATCCAGGACTCCCTCAATAACGCCGCAGGTCCTGTTGGTAAATCGTCGAGCGATCTGCTGCTAAATCACGCTCTTCGTCCAACAGGTCAAGTGCCTCTCGTCATGCTTGTTCATTGTTAGCTTCCACATAAGCCGCCACTCGAGGCGAATCATGGCGGATGACACTAGGAAAAACCGCCTCTGCTCCGTAAACCATAAAGAAAGGGGTATAACCCGTAGATCTGTTGGGGGTGGTGTTGATGCTCCACAACACTGATGGTAACTCTTCCACCCAACAACCCAGCGTTCGTTGCAAAGGAACCAAAAGCCGGGGCTTGATACCCTTTAAAATATCCTGATTGTCTCTTTCTGCCTGACCATTGGATTGGGGTGAGCTACTGATGAGACATCAAGCCGGATATGCTCAAGTTGACAGAACTCCTCCATAGCCCCCTTGGACAAGTTAGTGCCATTATCAGTTATGATGCTGTGGGGGAAGCCAAAACGAAAAATCACCTTTTTCATGAATAGAACCGCCGTTGCTGCATCACACTTATTGACCGGCTCAACTTCCACCCACTTTGTGAATTTATCCACTGCCACCAAGAGGTGAGTCTTTTTGTCCTTGGATCTTTTGAAAGGCCCAACCATATCAAGCACCGACACAGCAAATGGCCAAGTAATTGGTATCATCCTCAATTCTTGAGCCGGCACGTGAGCTTGCCGTGAAATTTTTTGACACCCGTCACATTTACTGACTAGATCTTCCGCATCTGCGTGAGCCGTCAGCCAGTAAAACCCGTGACGGAAAGCTTTGGCCACGAGGGACTTTGAACCGGTGTGATGGCCGCAATCCCCTTCATGGATCTCACGAAGAATCTCTTGGCCTTCTTCAGGGGATACACAACGTTGAAACGCCCCAGTGACACTGTGGTGATGTAACTCGCCATTGGTAATCGTCATTAACTTAGACCGCCGGGTTATCTGTCGAGCCAAGGTTTCATCCTCAGGCAGTTCTCCCCGGGTCATGTAAGCCAAATATGGCACCGTCCAATCTAGGATGACGTGAAGAGCCGCCACCAACTGTGCCTCCGGGTCAGGCACAACCAAGTCTTCCTCTGTAGGTAACTTGACAAACGGATAATGCAAAACATCCAAGAAGGTATTCGGGGGTACCGGTTTACGCTGAGACCCACCGGCTTAAAGCATCAGCCGCCTCGTTCTTCCTGCGATCTATGTGTTCCACTTGATAACCCTTGAAATGTCCAGCCACAGCATCAACCTCACGACAATAAGCCGCCACGAGAGGATCTTTGGAATCCCACTTGCCTGAAACCTGTTGAGCTACCAAATATGAGTCGCCAAAGCACCTTACCCGGCTTAAGTTCATCTTCTTAGCCATCCGAAGACCATGGAGTAAGGCCGCATACTCAGTTGCATTATTAGTACAGGGAAACATCAATTTTAGCACATAACAAAATTTATCACCTCAAGGGGAAGCCAAAACAACTCCCGCCCCCGAGCCTTCCAATTGCCTAGATCCATCAAAGTGAATTGTCCAGTATGTGTTATCCGGCTTCTCTTCAGGTGCCTATAACTCTGTCCAATCGTTGATGAAATCCACCAGTGCTTGAGATTTGATAGCAATGCGAGGCACATATTTTAAGCCATGAGGCCCAATCTCAATAGCCCACTTGGCCACTCGTCCTGTAGCCTCTCTGTTCTGGATGATATCTCCCAAAGGAGCAGAACTGACCACAGTGATGGGATGACCCAGAAAATACTGCTTAAGCTTCCGGCTGGCCATGAACACCCCATAAACAAGCTTCTGCCAATGTGGATACCTTTGTTTGGATTCAATGAGCACCTTAGTAAACTTGTACCCCCCAACTTGAGGTGCTACCACCAAAGACAAGTGACCCGAATTATCGACCCGGGGCGGGTGATCCTCCCGACTCCATATAATGGGCTGCTCAGACCATCGCAAGTATCGAGGAACTGTCGGCTCAACGGCGTTCACTGTCCTCTTGTGAAGCTTCTGATCCCGCTTACATAAACTTGTGGTAAAAACATGATACTGCCCACTGCTCAACTACTTTGGTTGACTCGATAGCGGATTGCTATTCTCCTGCCCGACTTCGCCGATTGTTGATTGTAGCCACCTGACCGAAATTGCCTTGATTGTTCTGGTGACTCTGGAAACCGGAACCAGAGCCGCCATTTCCATTGTTCGGGCCATGAAAGCCGCCGCCTGCTGAGCCGCCGCCCGACCCGTGATTTCCATTGAATATATTGGAATTTTTGAAGGCCTTCCTGATATTGCAATCCTTCCACAGGTGTGTAGCTGGATGATAACCCACAAGTGTAGGGGATCGCAACAGCTTTCGAGGGTAAAGTATTCAACCCAAATTTATTGATTCGACACAAGGGGAGCCAAATAATATTCTTGAGTATTAGCAGTTGAGTTGTCAATTCAACCACACCTGGATAACTTAGTATCTGCAGCAAGGTATTTAGTAGCACAGTATTATGATAGTAATGGTAACGGTGGTAAAAGGTAAAGATAGTAATAGCAGTATTTTTGGTGTTTTGTAGTGATTGTAACAGTAGCAACAGAAAAGTAAATAAGCGAAGCACAATATATGAAAAGCTCGTAGGCAATGGAGCAGTGATGGATAATTATGCCGGATGCGATTCCTCGTGTAATAGCTATAACATAGGGTGACACAGAACTAGCTCCAATTCATCAATATAATGTAGGCATGTATTCGGAATATAGTCATACGTGCTTATGGAAAAAACTTGCATGACATCTTTTGTCCTACCCTCCCGTGGCAGCGGGGTCCTAATGGAAACTAAGGGATATTAAGGCCTCCTTTTCATAGAGAACCGGACCAAAGCATTAACACATGGTGAATACATGAACTCCTCAAACTACGGTCATCACCGAGAAGTATCCCGATTATTGTCACTTCGGGGTTGTCGGATCATAACACATAATAGGTGACTATAGACTTGCAAGATAGGATCAAGAACACACATATATTCATGAAAACATAATAGGTTCAGATCTGAAATCATGGCACTCGGGCCCTAGTGACAAGCATTAAGCATAGCAAAGTCATAGCAACATCAATCTCGGAACATAGTGGATACTAGGGATCAAACCCTAACAAAACTAACTTGATTACATGATAAATCTCATCCAACCCATAAACGTCCAGCAAGCCTACGATGGAATTACTCACGCCGCGGTGAGCATCATGAAATTGGTGATGGAGGATGGTTGATGATGACGACGGCGACGAATCCCCCTCTCCGGAGCCCCGAATGGACTCCAGATCAGCCCTCCTGAGCGAGATTAGGGCTTGGCGGCGGCTCCGTGTCGTAAAACGCGATGAAACTTTCTCTCTGATTATTTTCTCCCCGAAACGGAAGATATGGAGACAGAGTTGAGGTCGGAGGAGGTCCAGGGGGCCGACGAGATAGGGGGGCGCGCCCTACAGGGGGGGGGCGCCCCCCTTTCTCGTGGACAGGCCGTGGGCCCCCTCGTGTATTTCTTTCACCCAGAAATTCTTATTAATTCCAAAAAGTGCCTCTGTGGATTTGCAGGTCATTACGAGAACTTTTCTTTTCTACACATAAAACAACATCATGGCAGTTCTGCTGAAAATAGCGTGAGTCCGGGTTAGTTTCATTCAAATCATGCAAGTTAGAGTCCAAAACAAGGGCAAAAGTGTTTGGAAAAGTAGATACATTGGAGACGTATCAACTCCCCCAAGCTTAAACCTTTGCTTGTCCTCAAGCAATTCAGTTGATAAACTGAAAGTGATAAAGAAAAACTTTTACAAACTCTGTTTGCTCTTGTTGTTGTAAACATGCAAAGCCATCATTCAGGTTTCAACAATATTATAAACTAACCATACTCACAATAACACTTAGGTCTCACAATTACTCATATCAATAACATAATCAGCTAGCGAGCCATAATAATAAAACTCGGATGACAAAACTTTCTCAAAACAATCATAACATGATATAACAGAATGGTATCTCGCTAGCCCTTTCTGAGACCGCAAAACATAAATGCAGAGCACCTTTAAAGATCAAGGACTGACTAAACATTGTAATTCATGGTAAAAAAGATCCAGTCAAGTCATACCCAATATAAACCAATAGTAATGAATGCAAATGACAGTGTGCTCTCCAGCGGGTGCTTTTTAATAAGAAGGGTGATGACTCGACATAAAAGTAAATAGATAGGCCCTTCGCAGAGAGAAGCAGGGATTTGTAGAGGTGCCAGAGCTCGATTTTTAAACAGAGATTGAATAACATTTTGAGCGGCATACTTTCACTGTCAACGCAACAACTATGAGATGGTTGTATCTTCCATACTACATGCATTATAGGCAGTTCCCACGCAGAATGGTAAAAGTTTATACTCCCCCAACCACCAACAAGCATCAATCCATGGCTTGCTCGAAATGACGAGTGCCTCCAACTAACAACAGCCCTGGGGAGTTTTGTTTAATTATTTTGATTTGCTTTGATCTTTTTGAATCATGGGACTGGGCATCCCGGATACCGGCCCTTTCTCGTGAATGAGGAGCAGAGTCCACTCCTCTGAGAATAACCCACCTAGCATGGAAGATATAGGCAGCCCTAGTGGAAACATGAGCGGCTAGAGCATACAAAACAGAATTTCATTTGAAGGTTTAGAGTTTGGCACATACAAATTTACTTGGAATGGCAGGTATACTGCATATAGGAAGGTATGGTGGACTCACATGGAACAACTTTGGGGTTTTAGGAGTTTGGATGCACAAGCAGTATTCCCGCTTAGTAGAGGTGAAGGCTAGCAAAAGACTGGGAAGCGACCAACTGAGAGAGCGACAACGGTCATAAACATGCATTAAAACTAATTCACACCGAGTACAAACATTAGTAGGATATAATCCACCATGAACATAAATATCTTGACAGCTATGTTGATTTTGTTTCAACTACATGTGTGAACATGTGCCAAGTCGAGTCACTCAATTCATTCAAAGGAGGATACCATCCCATCATACCACATCATAATCATTCTAATAGCATGTTGGCACGCAAGGTAAACCATTATAACTCAAAGCTAATCAAGCATGGCACAAGCAACTATAATCTCTAAATGTTATTGCTAATATGTTTACTTCATAATAAGCTGACTCAGGAACGATGAACTCATCATATTTACAAAGACAAGAGAGGTCGAGTTCATACCAGCTTTTCTCATCGCAATAAGTCCATCATATATCGTCATTATTGCCTTTCACTCGCACGACCGAGCGATGTGTATAATAATAAGAGTGTACGTGCATTGACTAAGCTGGAATCTGCAAGCATTCAACTCAAGAGAGAAGAAAAATAATATGGGCTCTAAATTAAATAAGTAATCATGCATATGAGAGCCACTAAACATTTTCAATATGGTCTTCTCGACCCCCAAAGCAAAGAAAAGAAAATAAAACTATTTACACGGGAAAGCTCCCAACAAGTAAAAGAAGAACGAGAAATCTTTTTGGATTTGTTTTCATTTTAATTCTACTACAAGCATGGAAATTAAACTAACTATTTTTTTTTGTTTTTCTTAAGGTTTATCAAACACACAAGAAGAAAACTAGAAAAAGAAATTTAAACTAACATGGATAATACAATGAAAGAGTATGAGCACCGACGACTAGTGTGTGAACATGAATATAAAGTCGGTGAGAAATATGTACTCCCCCAAGCTTAGGCTTTTGGCCTAAGTTGGTCTAATACCAGGGACCGCCAGGCTGATATCCATATGTGAAACTGGGATCGTACTGAGATGCAGCGGCAACCGCCTCCTGAGCTGCAGCGTGTTGGTGAGCTGTCTCCGCTCTCCTCTCGTGATCAGCTGCTTCCTCCCTGGTAACAACATGTCTTCGTTTTGCCTGATAATCAAAAAGTTAGGGAGCAGGAAGAGTAACAAGGACGACGTTGCGTCTGTCATAGGTTAGTCGATATTGGAGGAATTGATCATTCCTCCCAAGAAATTGATGACTGACCATACCTTCATAATCCAAATAAATAGGAGGTATTATCATATCTCCCTCTCTTTGGGCTATGCCAAGATAATTAGCCACACGGGTTGCATAAATTCCTCCAAATAAATTTCCCTTTCTACTATTATTTTGCAACCTTCGTGCAACTATTGCCCCCAAGTTATAACCTTTATATACTAACACAGCACTCTTGAGGATACTCAGATCAAGGACACACATGTGACATCCTTCATCCTTACCATTAATACATCTACCAATGAAGCGAGCAAAATAATGTCTAGGAGGAAAATGAATGCTCCCTATGGTAGCTTGTGCTATGTCCCTAGATTCTCCCACGGTAATACTAGCAAGGGAATCTCTAAATTCAGATTTGTGAGGATCATTAATATTACCCCACTGCGGGAGTTTGCAAGCAGTTGTAAAATCCTCTAAATCCATAGTATAAGATGTATCATAAATATCAAATATGACACTAGGAGAGTTACGCGTACAGTTATATTTAAACCTCCGCACAAAGGAATCAGTCAATTGATAGTACTGAGGACACTTATCTTGTAGGAAGTCCTCCAACTCAGCATTACGCACATACGCGTCAAATTCCTCCTTGAAGCCTGCTTTGACCATAAAATCATCGGATGGCCACTCACAAGCTCGTACATCCGCGTTCCTCGGCAATTCAACATCTTGCTCACGTATAGCAATCATGGGCCCTTTCTTCACCGAGGAACCACCTTGGTACATTCTCCTAAGCATATTTCTTTTTCTGAAATAATTTTAACATTTAGTAACTTCAAAATAAAAGTGAATAAAATTAACAAGAATGGTAGCAACAACTCCTACAAGTGCCTAGAGCCTATATCATGCATCAGAATTACTTGGAACCTCATAAATTTAACATGCAAGCTCAAGAATAGGGTCACCAAGGCAGCAAGGAATTGTAATGAATAAAGCACTAGACCAAAAACTAATTCGACCAATGGAGGAGTCACATACCAAGCAACAATCTCCCAAAGAAGTTTTGTGAATGGAGCTTTGAGCAAGGACATCAAAAATCGCAGCAAAATGAGCTAGAACTCGTGCTTGAGCTGGATGGGGATTTTTTTGGGTAGAATATGGAGTGTGTGGGTGCTGGCATAAGTGGAGTCGGGCCACTAGGGGCCCATGAGACAGGGGGCGCACCCTATAGAGGGACGCCCTCCTCTCTCGTGGCCTGGTGCTTGCCCCTCCTGCAGTAATTTCAGTGCCTAAAATCCTCAAATATTCCATCAAAATCATACGAAATTTACAGGGCATTTGGAGCACTTTTATTTTTGGACTAATTTTTATTGCACGGAAAATTCAGAAAACAGGCGAATAATACTGTTTTTGCTTTATCTAGTGTAAAAGAAAGAAAGTAAAAAGAAAGTACAAAAGGCCATGCCTTCTAGTTTCATCCATCTCATGATCGTCAAAATGAATCCATTAACAAGGTTGATCAAGTCTTGTTAACAAGCTCATTCTGAATAACACGGAACCGGAGAATTTCGAAGTGACACTAAGTTACCTCAACGGGGATATGAAAATCCCCAACAATAAGAATACCATACTTTTTCTTGACATTAGGGAGAGGAAATTCAAAACCTCCAATAATAATTGATGGAATTTTCTCAATAGTATTTATGCTATGAACTTGGATTTGCTTCCTCGGAAAATGTACTGTATGCTCATTTCCATTAACATGAAAGGTGAGATTGCCTTTGTTGCAATCAATAACAGCACCTCCAGTATTTAAAAAGGGTCTACCAAGAATAATAGACATACTATCGTCCTCGGGAATATCAAGAATAACGAAGTCTGTTAAGATAGTAACATTCACAACAACAACAGTCACGTCCTCACAAATGCCGACAGGTATAGCAGTTGATTTGTCAGCCATTTGCAAAGATATCTCAGTAGGTGTCAACTTACTTAATTCAAGTCTACGGTACAAGGAAAGAGGCATAACACTAACACTGGATCCTAAATCACATAAAGCAGTTTAACATAATTTCTTTTAATAGAGCAAGGTATAGTGGGTACTCCAGGATCACCAAGTTTCTTCGGTATTCCACCCTTAAATGTATAGTTGGCAAGCATGGTGGAAATTTCAGTTTCAGGTATTTTCCTCTTATTAGTGATGATATCTTTCATATATTTAGCATAAGGGTTTGTTTTAAGCATATCGCTTAAGCTTACGCGTAAGAAAATAGGTCTAATCATTTCAAAGAAAACGCAGAAAGTCATCATCCTTTGTCTTGGATGGTTTAGGAGGAAAGGGCATGGGTTTACGAACCCATGGTTCTCTTTCTCTACCATGCTTCCTAGCAACAAAATCTCTCTTATTATAATGTTCGTTTCTTGATTGTGAGTTATCAAGACCAACCGCAGGTTCAATTTCTATATCATTGTTATTACTAGGTTGAGCATCTACATGAACACCATTATTAGCATTATCATCAGGTTCATGTTCATCTCCGGATTGTGTTTCAGAGATAGAAGTATTATTAGGATTCTCAGGTGTTTCTTCATTAGGTTCACTAGAAGTTTGCAAAGTCCTATCATTCTTCTTTTTCTTCTTCTTAGAAGAACTAGGAGCATCTAGATTATTATTCTGAGGATCTTGTTCAATTCTCTTAGGGTGGCCTTTAGGATACAAAGGTTCCTGAGTCATTCTACCAGTTCTAGTAGCCACTTAACAGCAAAGTCATTTTTATTATTTAATTCAGCAAGCAATTCATTCTGAGCCTTAAGTACTTGTTCAACTTGAGTAGCAACCATGGAAGCATGTTTACTAGTGAGTTTAAGTTCACCTTTAACTCTAGCTGCATAATCATTCAAGCGTACTATCGTATAAGCATTATTCTTCAATTGTCTACCAACGTTATCATTGAAATTTGCTTGTCTATTCATGAAATCATCAAATTCATCTAAGCAAGGGCTATGAAATTTAGTAGATGGGATTTCATCTTTATCATATCTATAGAGAGAATTTACTTTTACTACCTGTGTCGGGTTATCAAGACAATGTGTTTCTTCAACAGGCGATATATTAAGACCATGTATTTCTTCAATAGGAGGCAAATTCTTTACGTCTTCAGCTTTAATACCTTTTCTTTCATTGATTTCTTTGTCTCTTGCATATCTTCAGGACTGAGAAATAGAACACCTCTCTTCTTCGGAGTGGGTTTAGGAATAGGCTCAGGAGTTGGCTTAATTGGTTCAGGAATTTCTCAGGAATTGGCTCCGGAATTGGCTCAGGAAGGGTCCAATTATTCTCATTAGTCAACATATTATTCAATAATAACTCAACTTCGTCGACTATTCTTTCCCTGAAAACACAACCAGCACAACTATCCCAGTAGTCCTTGGAAGCATCGGTTAGTCCATTATAGAAGATATCAAGTATTTCATTTTTCTTAAGTGGATGATCGGGCAAAGCATTAAGTAATCGGAGAAGCCTCCCCCAAGCTTGTGGGAGACTCTCTTCTTTGATTTGCATAAAATTATATATTTCCCGCAAGGCAGCTTGTTTCTTATGAGCAGGGAAATATTTAGCAGCGAAGTAATAAATCATATCCTGGGGACTACGCACACAACCAGGAGCAAGAGAATTATACCAAGTCTTAGCAGCACCCTTTAATGAGAACGGGAATATCTTCAGGATATAAAAGTAGCGAGATCTATCATCATGAGTAAACAGGGTAGCTATATCATTAAACTTGGTAAGATGTGCCACAACAGTTTCAGATTCAAGGCCATAAAAAGGATCGGATTCTACCAAAGTAATAATTTCAGGATCAACAGAGAATTCATAATCCTTATCAGTAACACAGATAGGTGAAGTAGCAAAAGCAGGGTCAGGTTTCATTCTAGCATTAAGAGATTGCTGCTTCCATTTAGCTAATAATTTCTTAAGATCATATCTATCTTTGCAGGCAAAAATAGCTTCAGCAGCTTCTTTATTCATAACATTACCCTCAGGAACAACAGGCAATACATAATCATTGGGAGAATTTTCATCATCACTATCATCAATAATAGCATCTTCAATAATTTCATTCTCTCTAGCCCTAGCAAGTTGTTAATCAAGAAATTCACCTAATGGCACAGTAGTATCACGCACAGAAGTAGTTTCGTCATGCATAGCAGAAGTAGCATCATCAATAACATGCGGCATATCAGAATTCATAGCAGTAGCAGGTTTAGGTGTCGCAAGCCTACTAATAACGGAAGGAGAATCTAGTGCAGAGCTAGATGGCAGTTCCTTACCTCCCCTCGTAGTTGAGGGTAAAATCTTGGTTTTAGCGTCTTTCATGTTCTTCATAGTGATCAACAGATATAAATTCCAAGTGACTCAGATAATAGAGCTATGCTCCCCGACAACGGCGCCAGAAATTAGTCTTGATAACCCACAAGTGTAGGGGATCGCAACAGCTTTCGAGGGTAAAGTATTCAACCCAAATTTATTGTTTCGACACAGGGGGAGCCAAAGAATATTCTTGAGTATTAGCAGTTGAGTTGTCAATTCAACCACACCTGGATAACTTAGTATCTGCAGCAAGGTATTTAGTAGCAAAGTAGTATGATAGTAATGGTAACGGTGGTAAAAGGTAAAGATAGTAATAGCAGTATTTTTGGTGTTTTGTAGTGATTGTAACAGTAGCAACGGAAAAGTAAATAAGCGAAGCACAATATATGAAAAGCTCGTAGGCAATGGAGCAGTGATGGATAATTATGCCGGAGGCGATTCCTCGTGTAATAGCTATAACATAGGGTGACACAGAACTAGCTCCAATTCATCAATATAATGTAGGCATGTATTCGGAATATAGTCATACGTGCTTATGGAAAAAACTTGCATGACATCTTTTGTCCTACCCTCCCGTGGCAGCGGGGTCCTAATGGAAACTAAGGGATATTAAGGCCTCCTTTTAATAGAGAACCGGACCAAAGCATTAACACATGGTGAATACATGAACTCCTCAAACTACGGTCATCACCGAGAAGTATCCCGATTATTGTCACTTGGGGTTGTCGGATCATAACACATAATAGGTGACTATAGACTTGCAAGATAGGATCAAGAACACACATATATTCATCAAAACATAATAGGTTCAGATCTGAAATCATGGCACTCGGGCCCTAGTGACAAGCATTAAGCATAGCAAAGTCATAGCAACATCAATCTCAGAACAAAGTGGATACTAGGGATCAAACCCTAACAAAACTAACTTGATTACAGGATAAATATCATCCAACCCATCATCGTCCAGCAAGCCTGCGATGGAATTACTCACGCACGGCGGTGAGCATCATGAAATTGGTGATGGAGGATGGTTGATGATGACGACGGCGACGAATCCCCCTCTCTGGAGCCCCGAACGGACTCCAGATCAACCCTCCCGAGAGAGATTTGGGCTTGGCGGCGGCTCCGTGTCATAAAACGTGATGAAACTTTCTCTTTGATTTTTTTCTCCCCGAGACGGAAGATATGGAGTTGGAGTTGAGGTCGGTGGAGGTCCATGGGGCCCACGAGATAGGGGCGCGCCCTACAGGGGGGCACCCCCTGTCTCGTAGACAGGCCGTGGGCCCCCTCGTGTATTTCTTTCGCCTAGAAATTCTTATTAATTCCAAAAAGTGCCTCCGTGGATTTGCAGGTCATTCTGAGAACTTTTCTTTTCTACACATAAAACAACATCATGGCAGTTCTGCTGAAAAGAGCGTCAGTCCGGGTTAGTTTCATTAAAATCATGCAAGTTAGAGTCCAAAGCAAGGGCAAAAGTGTTTGGAAAAGTAGATACGTTGGAGACGTATCACTGGACTCTCCTTCGTGCCATGCTTCGGGCAAGGCTCATTCAACAGCTGCTTGAGAGTAGGGCCTGACCCGCCAGATCGTGGAGGTGGCCTCCCCTTACGCCGCTGATTTTTGCCCTGTGTATTGGTGTTAGCCACAAACTCTAAGTTACCATCCGCCTTATGTTTATTGTTGCCGCCTAGATTTGCCGGGTTAGGCTGCGCGCCCTTAGCATTGCCGCTCTTCTTTCCCTTTGTCGGTGTCAAAACCGGCGGATCTCGGGTAGGGGGTCCCGAACTGTGCGTCTAAGGCTAATGGTAACAGGAGGCTGGGGACACGTTGTTTACCCAGGTTCGGGCCCTCTCAATGGAGGTAATACCCTACGTCTTGCTTGATTGATCTTGATGATATAAGTATTACAGGAGTTGATCTACCACGAGATCGTAGAGGCTAAACCCTAGGAGCAAGCCTATGATTATGATTGTTGTTGTCCTACGTACTAAACCCTCCTGTTTATATAGACACCAGAGGGGGCTAGGGTTACACAGAGTCGGTTACAGAGAAGGAGATCTACATATCTAAATTTCCAAGCTTGCCTTCCACGCCAAGGAGAGTCCCATCCGGACACGGGAAGAAGTCTTCAATCTTGTATCTTCATAGTCCAACAGTCCGGCCAAAGTATATAGTCCGGTTGTCCGAGGACCCCCTAATCCAGGACTCCCTCAGTAGCCCCCGAACCAGGCTTCAATGACGATGAGTCCGGCGCACAAAAATTGTCTTCGGCATGGCAAGGCGGGTTCTTCTCCGAATCCAGAATACGTGTTTTAGCTAGTAGTGTCCGGTTTCCCATTCATGTTGTACTCCTCGGCTTCTGTGCTTCAATAATGGCTATCTCCACGTGTCGAGCGAATACAAGAAGTCAGAGCATTTTTTACATTTGCCACCCTGACCATGTAAGTGAATCGTCTATTTAAAGAGACGGGGATCCTTAGATCCAAATCACACCATCCTCCCTCCGCAACCACTTCAACAAAGCGCGCCCGGAAGAAACCATCCAATCGTGGTCGGTCGTCACAGCTCCTCCTCTTGCCCCCGTAGCATGAAGGCAGGTGATTGGGAGAAGTGTTCTTTTCCCCATAGCCGATTAGTAGAGTTGCAGACCCAACGGTTTCTTCCACCTGCTTACATGGTCCCCGTCTGAGCCGGACTAGCCACCTATAATGTTGGGGAGCAAGCAGAGAGCTTTCCTAACCCATCTCAGGGGGAGCGGGTATGCCTTGTCCCATATTTCTGGAGGGGACTCGGGTTTCCAATCCACCCGTTCCTCCGTGGGCTATTGGAGTTCTATGGCCTCCAACTGCATAATTTCACCCCTGCCTCTGTACTGCACATTGCTGGTTATGTTGCCCTTTGTGAGCTATTTCTGGGATGCAAGGCTCATTTCGAGCTATGGAAGAGGCTATTATGCCTCGTCCCTCGTAATCAAGAGGGATCTATATATCAAGTGGACGGAGCCGAAATATGGCGTGTTGCCGAGACCGGATACTTGTCCGGCACTCCAAAGCAGGCATCTGAAGACTGGCCCTCGGAGTGGTTTTATGTAGAGGACGTTCCCCTTCCGGACCCAATTCGGACGGGCCTTCCTGAGTTCACTAACGCTCCACTGAAGAAACGCCAAAGCTGGCGCCCTCGGAGCCCCCAGGAGGAAGATAACAGAGAAGTCCTTTAGCTGATGGGCAGGATAAAAATGTTGGCCTCAGGGTTGACAATAGTCGAAGTTATGTGAATATGCATAATGCGGGGGATTCAGCCACTTCAATATTAGGGAAAACCCATGTGGCACTTCAATGGAGAAGACGACGCCACCCTCTGCGGTCGTAAAGGTCCGGACTCTGCCACCTCTCTAGCGAGGATATTGTCCGATTTGTACAAAGGAGAAGAAGAGGAGTTCCTCCGCATTAGGCCACGGGATGGATTTTCCATGTACAACCCCCCAAGCTGGGTAAGCTGTCATCCTTTACTCAACTCTATTCATTCCTGTACCCCTTGCAACAATTATTTACCTTGCCATTTCATAGCAGGAATTGAAAAAGGCCGTGAGAGAGGTTAACAGCCCATCCCCACAGCCAGAGGACCCTGACCGGGCTCTCGACCCCGGACTTGAAGAAGATCCGGACATATCTGTGGAGCTTGTCGACGGGACATTTTACCAGGCAAGCCGTGACGGCACCTTGGTGGCCATCATCGCCGACTATCCCGGACTACTCCCTGTATCAAACGTGAGCGAAGCCGAAGTCCTAACTTCCGAGAAGGATTTCTTCTTTATGACGTACCTTATGCACATATATTGTACTTTTATAGAAACGGCTATCGGGATGCCGCGCCGAGCCCATGGGGGCTCATCAGCAAAGGGCACCCAGGCAGGCAGGCTTAAGAGCAAAGCGGTTAGGATTGAGACCCCGTCGCAGAGGTATAATTTAAAACCTGCTATGTGATTATCCTCTTTGAGATGTAACAGCGTCCATTGTGTCCTGGCAGAAAGAGTAATTGCCAGACTATATCTGGAGACCTTGCCGGCCACGCCTCCACTAGCCGGATTCCAGAACCGGCCTCACGGGTGGAGGCTAATGTGGGGACAACACCGAACTATCCTCCTACAGAGGATGCGGACAGAATCTCCGCTACGAATTCCAAAGTGGAGAGCGCCATAAATCACGGGCGCAGACGGGCCGTACTCCACGACACTAGTTTCTTAGAAGAGGCATTTAATGCCTTCAACTTAGGAGACGCATACATCCGAGCTGCTCAAGATGGACTCGCCAGAGCCATGGACCAGTATGTAAAGGATATGCGGGTAAGAAAATTTGATAAGTATGTATACCAGTAGCCCCCCAGACTTGAAACAGTTGGCACAACTGATTTAAGGATCATTATATGCATAGGTTCTTGCAGAGAAGAATACCAATTTATCTCAAGAGCTAGAGGAATGCAAAGCCCAGCTAAGGGCCGTAGTTGCCGAAATAGAGAAAACCAAGAAGGCCTCATCTGGTAATACTTGTCGTGATCAAAGAGAATGTCAGTGCGTACACCAGTTAATATTAGGCATGCTTTACAAATCTAACAAAAGATTCCGCAGACAATCCCGGAGAGAATCCGGAGATCGTACGAGAGGATGAGCCGCAAGCTCGAAGACAGCTAAAGGCTGGCGAGCGTGTGCTTAGTCAGGTTAGGCAGGAGTAAAACAATCTCCAAGATGCCAATATCCGGCTGGGCGTCGAATTAGCAGATGTTCGGGCCCAGCTTGTTGACTTCGTGAAGGAGAATAGGAGGCTTCGACGCGTCATTTATGGTAAGTGCTTAAACGAACCGTTGTACAGTTCGGTGAAGAAACGAATTAACAGAGTTATGTCCGTAGGTATGCTGACAGGCCGTCCTTAAGAGGAAATGCCCGGATCCGCAGGCGACCTTCTGCAAGAGCTTTTGCAACTGCACGAACGAGTTCGGCAGGTGATGCAGGGTATTGCCCAGGCCTTGTGGCCATCCGCTTCCCTGCTAGGAGGCATGGGGGAGCTTGTGGAGATGCTCAAGGGAGCACGGCGACACTTTCGATTATGGAAGATATCAGCCTGCTGACAAGGTGCAAGGGAATCCTAGGCCATCGTGAAGACGCGATACGCCAAGGCTGACCTGAACCATATGGCCGAGGCTGGATAGGTGGGGCCAGATGGGAAAGAGATCCCCGTAAGTCTGATATATGACCAAGTAGAATTAGCCGCAAAGTATTCCCAACAGGATTGTAGGCTAGACAGCCTGTTGGATGGTATAGAAGAATAATTTAGCCAGTCTAAGTGACTATGTACTTCAGTGGACATATGTAGTCCCTAGCCAGATTGTAAATCATTTGTCTTGGCGGACGTTTTTGCTTCAGCCTCCGGACCCGACAGTCCGAAGTGTATCCGAATACCCGCTCAGTTATGTAAAACCGGGGTATGCGTGGAAATCGGGCGTAGGGGTCATAAGTGCTTGAACAGACAAGTACCCAACTAGTTATGTTATATTACATGGATAGCAAGAAACATCTTCCAGAGAGAATAGTTCCGTTAAGGGTTCCTTTCCCGGGGTACGCATGCATTAATGTGCATGTCCGAACTGCGAACAAAGACGCAGGATACAAAACATCTGGGGATTTATGTTATAATAGATAAAAACATCTTTTGTTCACCGACCGAATATTCCCTTAAGAATGCTAGCTTTCAGCTTCACCCAGTCTGAGGTACACATCCGGCTGACCCGGCAGTAACAATCGCAGAGGTGCTCCCCTTATGCCCTAGCCGAATTAATAGGGACGTAGGGCATAAACACAAGAGCCAGGAAACCAAGCATGGCCAAAACTTAAGTCATATCGATGCATATGATGGTGAAGAACAGGCACATATGGAGAGGTGATGCATATGTGGTGGGCCTAAAGCCATGAAAATAATTATATTAAGCTTCCGTATAAGAAGCCCCCAGGTATATTGAGCACGCATAGTCCGGCCGGAGCGATCGAAGTACTCGTAAAGCATTTAAGGCTTTATGTGTAAAAAGTAAAGAAGAAAAGAAAGAAAAAAGGAGGACATAATTAAAAAGGCGGAGGTAAGGAGACGAACACTGAGTTCGGCACTTGGCGTAAAATCTTGAGAGTCTATCTACATTCCATGGGTTCGGCTCGAGTCTATTATCTGATGCATTACGCAGACGGTACGCTCATCCGGTGAGAACTTTATCAATGATAAAGGGACCCTCCCACTTGGGCTTGAGCTTGTCCTTCTTCTTCTCCAGTAGGCGTAGAACGAGTTCGCCAATGTTATAAGTTTTCGCCCGTACTTCTCTGCTTTGATACCTTCGAGCCTGCTGCTGATAGAATGCGGAACGAGCTTTTGCAACGTCACGCTCCTCCTCCAGGGCATCTAAGTTGTCCTGCTGATCTAGCTCAGCTTCTCTCTCTTCGTACATGCGCGCGCGAGGTGAGTCATGAATTATAACGCAAGGTAGTACTGCCTCTGCGCCGTCCACCATAAAAAATGGTGTGTATCCGATGGTGCGATTTGGCGTGGTCAGCAGCCCCCATAGTACAGAGTCGAGCTCCTCTACCCAGTGCGTATCTGACTCCTTCAAGGATCGCACTAGTCTGGGTTTGATGCCGCTCATAATAAGACCATTTGCTCGTTCGACTTGACCATTTGTTTGTGGGTGATAGACAGAGGCGTAATCGAGCTTAATGCCCATGTTGTCGCACCAAGTTTTAACCTCATCGGCTGTGTAGTTTGAGCCATTGTCGGTGATGATGCTATGGCGGACACCGTAACGGTGTGCGACCCCTGATATGAAGTCTATCACTGGTCCGGATTCAGCCGTTTTAACTGGTTTGGCCTCTATCCATTTGGTGAACTTGTCTACTGTCGGTGTCAAAACCGGCGGATCTCGGGTAGGGGGTCCCGAACTGTGCGTCTAGGCGGATGGTAACAGGAGACAAGGGACACGATGTTTTTACCCAGGTTCGGGCCCTCTCGATGGAGGTAATACCCTACTCCTGCTTGATTAATATTGATGATATGGGTAGTACAAGAGTAGATCTACCACGAGACCAGAGAGGCTAAACCCTAGAAGGTAGCCTATGGTATGATTGTTGTTCGTCCTACGGACTAAAACCCTCCGGTTTATATAGACACCGGATAGGTTAGGGTTACACATAGTCGGTTACAATGGTGGGAGATCTACATATCTCAGACGCCAAGCTTGCCTTCCACGCCAAGGAAAGTCCCATCCGGACACGGGACGAAGTCTTCAATCTTGTATCTTCATAGTCTTGGAGTCCGCCGCGATGATAGTTCGCTATCCGGACACCCCCTAGTCCAGACTCCTCAAGAGTCTCGAACCAGTCTTCAATGACGACGAGTCCGGCGCGCATATTGTCTTCGGCATTGCAAGGCGGGTTCCTCCTCCGAATACTTCATAGAAGGTTTTGAACACAAGGATAGTGTCCGGCTCTGCAAAACAAGTTACACATACTACCGTAGAGAGAATAACTATTGCACAGATCTGCTGACGTATTCCGCGGCGTGACATCACACCACGGCCAGGCCTTTATATGAATCATTTTTTACTGTTCCACGTCAGCGCGTTTAGCGAGATGGTTTCCCTGGCGCGTCTTATCAAAGCATAGATCGTGCCCCCTTATTCCGGGATTCCCATCAATACGAACGTGGGTAACCCATCGCGCCATTGATTACGGCGCTTGGGAGAAAAGCGAGTTTTACCAGGCTAGTGGGGGACGCATAGCTTTGTCCGTCCATATAAGGGGATAAGGATCCACCTTTTCACCTGCGCCTTCTTCCTCCTTTGCTCATCCATTTTCGCGCACTCAAACTCCAGCGCCCAGTCCGCACACCCCACCTTAACCTTCTCCAATCATGTCCGGAGCGGGAGGCAGGTGGATGGCCTCCTCCGTCACGGAGGGGCACATCACAAAGCTGCGGGAGGCCGGATACTTGTCCGGCAACATCGAGCACTGGCTGCCCGACGCGGGGCAGCTTATTCCAACCCCCAAGCCCCATGAGAGGGTGGTATTCCTCCCCCACTTCCTCCGCGGATTAGGTTTTCCACTTCACCCATTTGTCCGGGGGCTCATGTTCTACTATGTCCTAGACTTCCACGACCTGGCCCCGAATTTCATCCTCAACATCTCGGCGTTCATCGTCGTGTGCGAGGCCTTCCTCTGCATCCAGCCCCACTTGACTTATGGTGAAGATCTTCAATGGCAGGTCAAGGTAGTGGGCGGCCGCCAAGCAGAAAAGTGAGGCGCCATGGTTAGCAAGATGGCCAAAGTCCTATGGCTCGAGGGCTCCTTTGTGGAGACAATAAAGGGTGGCAATCGGGTGGTTCTACATTACCGAGCCGCTGACCCCAAAATGGGTGGCGGCCCCAATTCAGATCTGGCTTCCCCACACGGCTCTCGTCATGGAAAGAGACGGGCTCGACGTAGGGAATTCGGATGAGCTATCCGGACTCCAAACATGCGTCCAAAACCTGGTGGACAAGAATCTCGTGCTTGTCAACGTAATCCGGTGATGCTCATCCGCCGGATTCTCCCATGCCAACAACGGGCCTTCAAATTGTGGGAGTTCAATCCGCACAAGATCGAACTCTAAAAGGCTCTTCGACACTACGCATTTAAGATGCCCGGAAGGTGCTGTTCAAGGGCGCCGAGGCTCCCACATCCGCCATCAAGATCGCGGATTCAGCTCGCAGCCAAGCCAGCGAGGTGAGTTATTTTACCCTTTATGGGACTCTTTTTCATAGTTTGACTCTATGCGGGATCTAAAACTCCCTAACCTTTAACAGATCGGTGAAGACGCCCCGACAGGTTAACCGTCCGGCTCCTTTGCCGAAGACCCAGCCGGGCGCCCGATTGACGGAAGGGCTGCTGGCTCCGGTACCTCATGTGGTGCCGAGAAGAAGGTTAAGAAGGAGGCAACGGAACTCAAGGAGCTCCCGACGCCTGGTGTTGTCGATTCGGGCGTAATCTTCTCCCGAGAACGAGGAGGAGGAAAGAAGCCTCTCTCCCAGCCGGGGAGGAGAGGAAAGGAAGGCCGCCTCTAACCGGGAGGCCGGAGGGTCCAAGAAGGGAAGAACCCTTCCTCTGGACTTCTCCACCAACGTCGACAACGACGAGGAGGATTGGCCAACAAGGGCCAAGCCCCTGGTGAGATCGTAAGTGTCCGGATACCCATGGTTTTTTTATAGCATAGTGTTCTTTAATGCCGAACAATCATGCAGCCCGCCCAAGGGCGAGTTCGCCGCTTCGTCGAGCGGGTCCCTGGGTTCATCGGAAATGGAGAGTACTTCACTTCCGGCCGCCTCATCGCCTCACGCTGTGGACGACGCCGAGGTGGTGCCCCAAGGAGGCCTGGTCAAGAGGAGGTGGCACAGGAGGCGCCGCAAGGCAACCTCTCGGACTCCAGGCGCGTGGGGGGGCGAGACCCCCAGGGGCTCTAAGCCCGACCCTCGTCCGGACTCCATGCCGGAACCTTCAGCGGTTCCGGAGTCCGGCAAGCGGTCCCTTCATAAGAAGGGTAAGACGCCGGTGTCTTCCGTCCACCCGGAGGCGCCGGATAGCATCTAGGCGCTTAACAGCCTCCATCGAGGAGGAGCACCGCACTGCTATGAGTGTGGTGATCCAGAAGTTCACCCGCCAAGAGCGGGCTAACTGAAGCCTGTACCAGCCTTCTAACAAGCTTTGAGGTAAGTTTAGAATATGTAAAAATATTACCGCATAGACAGTAGCCCCTGATGCTTAGTTTGGTGTTCAGAAAGAAAATTCGGACTAAGGATCTAAAAATATATACGCAGGAGTCTAACATAAGTATGTCAATATGGGAATGCAAAGGCTACGCCGACCTCTGCCGCACTTACTGTGGAGGTCAATGCATTGAAGCAGAGCCTCGAGCGGTCTGAGAACGTGCTCGGCCTTGCCAAGAAGCAGCTCGAGGACAAGGAAGGTAAGTAATACCTTATTAAAGAAATACCTTATAGAAAGGTTTCAGTTGCGAAAAATAACAGGAATAACATGGGTACTGCAGGGGCCACGAACGAGGTGGCGACCCTGAAGGAAGCGGTGTCCGTGGCCGAAAGCAAAGCGGCCGCGGAGCGCACCGAGCGAGAGAAGGGGGAGGCGCAGCTGGCGGAGGTGCGGCAAGAGCTCTGTGCTCGTGAAAAAACACGAGGGTTTGGAGCGTGACTCGAAGACCCGAAAGTCCGAGCTTGCCTCGGCTCTTGAGAGTGCCAAAGCTGCCAAGGCCGAGGCCCAAAAATCCCTCCAAGATATTGAATCAATAAAGAAGATAGCGGCGGGTAAGGAATTCTTTATGCAAAGCAAGAATGTGAAAGTGAATTACCTATTACTTACCCGGATTCGGAGCTCTCCAGGAGCATTCACAGATCTGCCTCAGAGGTGTCCGATGCTGCCGCATTCTAACGCCGCCAAGGAGGGGAGCTCGACGGAGAAGGTGTTCTGGTCTCAAGATGTCTTTGAGGCCGGACATCCGGTGCCCCTAAGCCACCAGCTGAAGCAGCTGGTCGAGCTCCACAAGGTCGCCGAACAGCCATGAAGGGCCTCATAGTTCGGTTGTGGCCATTGGAAGCCATGCACAGGAGCTACTTTGGGCTAGTAAGGGCGGCTGGTGGACGATGTCCACGGATTGAGGTCATCAACCGCCTCCGTCAGATTGAAGGTGCCTGGCTGGCCCTTGCCCATGCTAAGGTGCACTGGGCAAGCCGGACGCGGAGAAGCTTGTGACGGACGGGCCACCGAAGGGCAAGGAGCATCGCATCGCCCAAATGTACTATGAGGGCCTCCTCAAGGGTGCTCGCCGTGTAGCGGATGAGTGCTCCAAAGATGTAATTTTTGAATAGACTCGCATTTGTTATCCTGCACGCTGAAAACTTGTTCATATGCGCTTAAGCAACGCTTGTTAATTTAAAATATTACCTTTTGTGCGGCCGCTTATCAAATTTGAGAGATGGCAAGTCGTTGGCTTCAAATTTCCCCATGCCACGAGTGCTGGGGTGTTCAGCATAAACTTGAGCACTCTTGTTCCCATTCTTGGGTCCATCTAGGGAGGCGCTCAACGCAACGAACAAGGCAACCGGACTTACAATGCTTGAACACTCTCACTTAGCCATAGAATTCTATAATTTTAAATTTCGGCGAAGCCCCGGTATTCGAAGACCGAAGTTCGGGCGCCATCCACCCCTTGGCCGGACTATTCCGGTTCCTCGCTCTAAGCGGCATAAGTCTTTAGGGACCCGAAAAACCTCTCGAACAGCGATCGCTCTCGCCTCTATCATGACGGCCGTTTTAGCTTTCCACCGAGGTGCTCAACCCAGCTCAACCGGGCACAATCGCAGTGGTTCTCCCGGTGCTACCTTAGCCGATATAACGGAACGTAAGGTACCAAAACACGGAGCCGCAAACCCAACTATTGACCCAAGACATGATTCGGAGCCGATTCATATAATGCTATAAGTTCGGGGTGCCGCACTTGTGAAAGTGTTCGGACTTATCACACCATAATTTAGGGGTACTTAAGCCCCTGGTGTATTGGTCGTACCAAAGTGTACGGGTGCAACATGTCATGAAATGAACATATATATATAAGGCAATAATAGGCAAGAGCTATATATTGGTTATTAAAAATAAACTGCAAATAAAAGCAGAACGATACAAATTGTGCGATAAGCAAGGGATGGGACTATTTAACATGTCCTCTCCGTGGGTAAGCTACGGATGGTATGTAAAATGTATAATGCTCGTAGTAGAGACCACCTGAACACTCGACGTAGCTTTCTGCTTCCCTGGCTGTTGCATCATTAGTTCGGCAATTCTAGTGTCGGACAGGACTTCTGGAGAACGGAGTCCTGAAAGTAAGAAAAAAGAAAAAAGAAAAAGAATGACACAATCGGGAGCCCTTGGTGCGGTCGAGCCACATTCTTGGCGTGCCGTGGTCACGCCCCTCCCCTTATGCCCATGGTATCTCCAGAGCGTACTTATGTACGCGTAATACTGGCTTCGCAATTTCGTGAGGGCTGGGGTTGGGGCCGGATTGCTACGCGTGCTTGAATCGTGTCAGGCGGTCTTGTTGTAGGTTACCCGGCGCGCTGATGTGTTGTCCGGACGCTTAGTGGCCGTGCTCGAGAATTGCTGTGAGAGGCTGCTTTGCACCTCCGCCGAGGGCTGCCGTGTGCTCCTCCGCTCAAGAGAGCGCTCGGTGTTTCCATTGACCGTGATTACTCCTTGAGGGCCTCGCATCTTGAGCTTGAGGTATGCGTAATGCGGCACCGCATTGAACTTTGCAATGCGGTTCGTCCGAAAGCAAAGGCGTGATAGCCATCGCGGAACGGGACTATGTCGAAGATTAACTCTTCGCCGGAAGTTATCCTCGATCCAAGACCACTTCGAGTGTAACTGAGCCCGCATAATTGGCCTCTACACCCGGTATGACGCCTTTAAAGGTCGTCTTTGTAGGTTTAATCCTTGAGGGTCTATGCCCATTTTGGCGACCGTATCTTGATAAAGCAGGTTCAGTCGCTGCCGCCGTCCATCAGGACTCTAGTGAGGTGAACTGGCCAATAATTGGGTCAAGAACCAATGCAGCGAAACCGCCGTGACGGATGCTAGTGGGTGGTCCTTCGATCAAAGGTGATCGGGCAAGAAGACCATGGGTTGAACTTCGGGCGATCGGCTCCATCGCCAGATACGTCCCTTTAGCGCACGCTTCCGCTCCCTTTTGGGTATATGGGTTATGATATCATGTTCACCGTCCGCACTTGTGGGGAAACCCTTCTGTCCTCTATTGTTCGGGCGGCCGGGGCTCTTCCTCGTCATCGCTATGCAGCCCCTTGTCATTGAGTTCGGCACTTAACTTGCCTGCTTGCTTGAACACCCAACAATCCCTGTTGGTGTGGTTGGCTGGTTTTTGGGGGTGCCATTTATCTGGCACAAGAGATCGAGTATTCGGTCCAAGTTGGACGGGCCCTAGGTATTTCTTTTGAATGGCTTCTTCCGGTGACCGGGTTTAGAGCCTTTGAATCCGGCATTGACTGCTATATCTTCGTCATTGTCGCCGTTAATGCGGCGCTTGTTTTTGGTGTGACGCGACCTGCCATTGCTGTCCTTTGTATCCGAACTACCAGGGTTTTTGGTCAAGTTGTTACTACGAGCTAGCCAGCTGTCCTCTCCCGCACAAAAGCGGGTCATGAGTGTTGTAAGGGCTGCCATGGATTTCGGCTTTTCCTGTCCTAGGTGCCGGGCAAGCCACGCGTCACGGATGTTATGTTTGAAGGCTGCAAGGGCCTCTGCATCTGGACAGTCAACGATTTGATTTTTCTTTGTTAGGAACCGTGTCCGTAATTGTTCCGCCGATTCTTCTGGCTGCTGAATTATGTGGCTAAGGTCATCGGCGTCTGGTGGTCGCACATATGTGCCCTGGAAGTTATCAATGAATGCGGCTTCTAGGTCCTCCCAACAACCAATTGATTCTGCTGGCAAGCTGTTAAGACAATGCCAAGCTGGTCCTTTAAGCTTGAGTGGGAGGTATTTGATGGCATGTAGATCATCACCGCGGGCCATGTGGATATGGAGGAGATAGTCCTCGATCCGCATCAAGAGATCTCGTGGTACCATCGTATGATTCGATGTTTACGGGTTTGAAGCCCTCGTGATTTGATGATACATTACTTCATCCGTGAAGCATAGTGGGTGTCTTGGCGCCTCAGATTGGGCTATATCACGACGTAGCTCATATGAGCTTTGTTCATCGTGTTCGCCCGGCCGGGTTTCCTGTATCCAGCGATGGTAATCATCCCGATTCGCTACATTTCACGCGATCCGTAGATCGATCTTGTATGTTTTGCCTTATCCTCCAATATATCTCGCAAGTCCGGCACATTTTCCCGTGCCTTGGTACTTTTTGAGCGGCGTCGGGGTGCGGCTTGAACGGAGGGCCGAGAGGCTTCTTCTTCCGCGCTGCTGTGGTGGCCGGTCTGCCATGTCGTCTTGCTGGTGACTTGGGTGCTTCCTCCGATCGAGGCAATGGCCTGCGCTTGGGGTAGCTTTTGGAGGGGCGTCGAGTTCATACTCTTCGGCCGCAAGGACTTCACCATCCGCCGCCTAGCAGGTCTTGGTCAGCTCTAAGATGTTGCTGCTTTTTCTTGAGGCTGCTTGTCGTGGCCATAAGCCTGAGTTTGAAACGCTCCTGTTCGGCGGGATCCTCAGGCACGACAAATACGTCGTCGTCGAGGCTTGCCTCATCTTCGGAGGGAGGCGCATAATTATCGTCCTCTACCTCTCTTTTTCTCGCCAGACCGTCAGGCGGACTTTCTTCTCCTCCTCCGCGCTTGAGTCCCGCTGGAGGGGTTGTCTTCGCACCGTCCCGGTGTTATTATCTCCCGTGCCGGAATCACCGTTTTTGCTGTGGCGGGATTTGGAGCGGCGCTGCTGACGTCGGCACTTTGGTTGCTTCTTGGAGGGGTCATCCTCCGTTGTTCCATCGCTGTTCCCATATTTTGGGATGTCCACCATGTATATGTCGTATGACGAGGTGGCCTTCCATTGCCCTGTAGGCACTGGGTCTTGGTCGTCTCCGGCATCATCGTCCATACCGTCGATGTCTTCGGAGTCGAAGTCGAGCATGTCGGTTAAATCATCGACAGTGGCTACAAAGTGGGTGGTGGGTGGGTGTTGAATTTCTTCGCCGCTCAGATCCCAACCTTCCCGTCCGTAGTCCGCCAGGCTCTCCGGATAAAGAGAGAGACTTTAGTGAATTCAGGATGTCGCCAAAGGGCGAGTGTTGAAAGATGTCCGCGGTAGTGAACTCCATGATCACGCCCAATCGGATTCGATTGGCGGGCGCTGGAGGGTTCGGAGTCCGGAGAGGAGTCCGCACCATGGAGTCAAGGTCTTCGCAGCGACAGGGATGGAGTTCGCTCAATCGCCGTAGAGATCGTAGCCCCCGAGGCGGCGCCCAACCACTGCCCTCGATCGGGGAATCCGGCTCCAGTTAAGGGTCGGGCCGGATGCGGTGCGGCCTCCGTGGCACTTTTTTTGCAGTAGCTAGATCATACCCATCGAGACAAGGCGGCTTGCGCTCGGTACGTGGCTCGAATCCGTCGAAGATCAAGTCTCCGTGGACATCGGCCAGATAGTTCAAACTTCCAAATCGACCTGATGGCTGGGGCGAAGCTTTCGATCTGCTCCAGATGGCCAAGCTTAATTGGCCCGCAGCAAAGCCGCCCGAATACAAAGATCTGTCTGGGAGAAAAGTCTCACCTGGACCGCTGCCGTTGTTGATGATCAAGGAGCCATCGGGCCTATAGGTGACGACATACGTAGGAACTCTCAATGAAAGCACCAATGTCGGTGTCAAACCGGCAGATCTCGGTAGGGGGTCCCGAACTGTGCGTCTAGGCGGATGGTAACAGGAGACAAGGGACACGATGTTTTTACCCAGGTTCGGGCCCTCTCGATGGAGGTAATACCCTACTCCTTCTTGATTAATATTGATGATATGGGTAGTATAAGAGTAGATCTACCACGAGATCAGAGAGGCTAAACCCTAGAAGCTAGCCTATGGTATGATTGTTGTTCGTCCTACGGACTAAAACCCTCTGGTTTATATAGACACCGGATAGGTTAGGGTTACACAGAGTCAATTACAATGGTAGGAGATCTACATATCCGTATTGCCAAGCTTGCCTTCCACGCCAAGGAAAGTCCCATCCGGACACGGAACGAAGTCTTCAATCTTGTATCTTCATAGTCTTGGAGTCCGGCCGCGATGATAGTTCGGCTATCCGGACACCCCCTAGTCCAGGACTCCCTCATCTACCGTGACCAATAAGTATTTTTTCTTATGGCTTCCTCCTTTAAGGGGTCCGATCATATCAAGCCCCTAGACCGCGAAGGGCCACGTTATGGGGATTTTTTGGAGAGAGGTAGGGGGCATATGGCTCTGATTGGTGAAAAGATGGCAACCGACGCAATGTTGGACAAGATCCTGTGCGTCTGCTCAGGCCGTTGGTCAGTAAAAACCCGTACGGAAGGCCTTGCTTAAAAGAGCCCGAGCTACGGCATGATGGCCGCTGAGTCCGGCGTGGATTTCAGCCAAGAGCTGCCTCCCTTCCTCCTCGGAGATGCATCTTTGGAGCACTCCGGTGGCGCTTTTCTTATAAAGCTCTCCCTCGTGGACTTTGAAGGCCTTAGAACGCCGCACAATGCAACATGCTTCATTTTGGTCCTCGGGTAGTTCTTGCCTATTTAGGTAGGCTAAGAAGGGTTCTGTCCACGGGGCAATGACATCCATGATCACGTGGGCCGAAGGTGTTATTTTGGTGGCGGAGCCTCCGATTATGTCAGACTGTTCGGGATCTGGGGTTATATTCAGATCCGGACTGGTATTTCCGTTCTCCCCTTCCCATACTACGGATGGCTTGAACATCATTTCCAAGAAGATATTAGGTGGGATGGGGTCATGTTTAGCGCCGATGCGGGCGAGGTTATCTGCCGCTTGATTGTTTTCTCGAACCACATGGTGGAATTCGAGCCCCTCGAACCGAGCTGACATTTTGAGGACGGCATTATGGTAGGCCGCCGTTTTCGGATCCTTGGCATCAAAGTCTCTATTTATCTGTGATATTGCGAGGTTCGAGTCCCCGCGCACTTCTAGGCGTTGGATGCCCATGGAGACTGCCATCCGAAGATCATGCAACAGAGCCTCATATTCGGCTGCATTGTTGGAGTCTGTGTATAGTATTTGGAGTACGTATTGGACCGTGTCTTCGGTGGGGGATGTCAGGACAACACCCGCTCCCAATCCGGCCAGCATCTTAGAGCCGTCGAAGTGCATGATTGATACGTCTCCAACGTATCTATAATTTTTGATTGTCACATGCTATAATATTACCTGTTTTGGATGTCTATGGGCTTTATTTTACACATTTATATCATTTTTGGGACTAACCTAGTAACCGGAGGCCCAAATTCTTCGTTGTTTTTTTTGCCTATTTCAGTATTTCGAAGAAAAGGAATATCAAACGGAGTCCAGACGGAGTGAAACCTTCGGGAGCGTGATTTTTGGAACGAACGTGATCCGCAGGACTTGGAGTGCAAGCCAAGAAGCAGCCGAGGCGGCCACGAGATAGGAGGGGGCGCCCACCCCTCCTGGGCGCGCCCCCCTATCTCGTGGACCCCTCGGGAGGCCATTGACGTACTTTTTCCTCCTATATAAGCATACATACCCCGAAAACATCCAGGGAGCCACCGAAGAAATATTTCCACCACCGTAACCTTTTGTATCCGCGAGATCCCATCTTGGAGCCGCTGCGTCATGCTTCACGGAGGGGAATCCACCACGGAGGGCTTCTACATCAACACCATAGCCCTTCCGATGAGTTGTGAGTATTTTACCACAGACCTTCGGGTCCATAGTTATTAGCTAGTTGGCTCCTTCTCTCTTTTTGGATCTCAATACAATGTTCTCCCCCTCTCTTGTGGAGATCTATTCGATGTAGTCTCTTTTTGCGGTGTGTTTGTGGAGCTCCGGTGAATTGTGGGTTTATGATCAACTTTATCTATGGATAATAATTGAATCTTCTCTGAATTCTTTTATGTATGATTGAGTTATCTTTGCAAGTCTCTTCGAATTATCGATTTGGTTTGGCCTACTAGATTGATCTTTCTTGCCATGGGAGAAGTGCTTAGCTTTGGGTTCAATCTTATGTGTCCTTACCCAAAGGATGTAAAGGGTTGCAAGGCACGTATTGTATTGTTGCCATCAAGGATAAAAAGATGGGGTTTATATCATATTGCTTGAGTTTATCCTTCTACATCATGTCATCTTTCTTAATGTGTTACTCTGTTCTTATGAACTTAATACTCTAGATGCATGCTGGATAGCGGTCGATGTGTGGAGTAATAGTAGTAGATGCAGGCAGGAGTCGGTCTACTTGGCATGAATGTGATGCCTATATACATGATCATGCCTAGATAATCTCATAATTATTCGCTTTTCTATCATTGCTCGACAGTAATTTGTTCACCCACCATAATACTTATGCTATCTTGAGAGAAGCCACTAGTGAAACCTATGGCCCCCGGGTCTATCCTTTATCATATAAGCTTTCAATCTACTTTTATTTGCATCTTTATTTTCTGCATCTATATTATAAAATACCAAAAATATATTTATCTTATCATATTATCTCTATCATATCTCACTTTCGCAAGTGGTCGTGAAGGGATTGACAACCCCCTTATCGCGTTGGTTGCGAGTTCTTTGTTTGTTTGTGTAGGTTCATGGGACATGTGAGGAGCCTCCTACTGGATTGATACCTTGGTTCTCAAAAATTTAGGGAAATACTTACGCTACTGTGATGCATCACCCTTTCCTCTTCAAGGAAAACCAACGCAAGCTCAAGACGTAGCAAGAAGGGTTTCCGGCGCCGTTGTCGAGGAGGTCTTCGCTCAAGTCAAGACATACCAAGTACCCATCACAAACTCATCTCCCTCGCATTTACATTATTTGCCATTTGCCTCTCGTTTTCCTCTCCCCCACTTCACCCTTGTCGTTTTATTTGCCCTCTCATTCCCAATCTCCTCTCTTTCCCGCTTGCATTTTTCTCCCTCTCTCTCGCTTGCCTTTTTCTGTTTGCTTGTGTGTTGGATTACTTGTTGCCATGGCACAAGATAATACCAAATTGTGTGATTTCTAGTACTCCGATTGCTCCTCTTAATGATGTTGAGTCTTGTGAAATCAATGCTGCTTTGCTAAATCTTGTTATGAAAGATCAATTCTCCGGCCTTCCTAGTGAAGATGGTGCTACTCATCTAAATAACTTTTTTGATTTGTGTGAGATGCAAAAGAAAAAAGATACGGATAATGATATTGTTAAATTGAAGTTATTTCCGTTTTCACTTAGAGATCGTGCTAAAGTTTGGTTTTCGTCTTTGCCTAAAAATAGTATTGATTCTTGGAACAAGTGCAAAGATGCTTTTATCTCTAAGTATTTTCCTCCCGCTAAGATCATCTCACTTAGGAACGATATTATGAATTTTAAACAACTTGATCATGAGCATGTTGCCCAATCTTGGGAAAGAATGAAATTGATGATTCGCAATTTCCCTACTCATGGTTTGAATTTATGGATGATCATACAAAAATTTTATGACGGATTGAAGTTTGCTTCTAGAAATCTTTTAGATTCGGCCGCCGGAGGCACGTTTATGGAAATCACTTTAGGAGATGCTACAAAACTTCTTGATAATATTATGGCTAATTATTCTCAATGTCATACCGAACGATCTACTAGTAAAGAGGTGCATGTTATAGAAGAAATTAATGTTTTGAGTGGAAAGATGGATGAGCTTATGAGATTGTTTGCTACTAAGAGTTCTCCTATTGATCCCAATGATATGCCTTTATCTACCTGATTGAGAATAATAATGAATCTATGGATGTAAATTTTGTTGGTGGGAATAATTTTGGAAACAATGCTTATACAGGAAACTATAATCCTAGACCGTTCCCTAGCAATTCCTCTAATAATTATGGAAATTCCTACAATAATTCTAATGGTAATTTTAATAAGATGCCCTCTGATTTTGAAAATAGTGTGAAAAAATTTATGATCTCTCAAAAGAATTTAATGCTTTACTTGAAGAAAAATTGCTCAAAGTTGATGATTTGGCTAGGAACGTTGATAGACTTTCGCTCGATGTTGATTCTTTTAAACTTAGATCTACTCCTCCTAAGCATGATATCAATGAGTCTCTAAAAGCTACGAGAAGTTCCATTGATGAGTGCAAATAAAGAACCACTAGATTGCGTGCTAAGAAAGATTGCTTTATAAAAGCGTGTTCTTCTAGTTTCCATGAAAATAATGATGAAGATCTTAAAGTTATTGATGTGTCCCCTATTAGGTCCTTGTTTTGCAATATGAATCTTGATAATAATGGGACTGGAAGTGAATCAACTTTTGTTAAAAAGCGTTCTGATAATTTGGAGTTTTTAGATCTTGATGCTAAATTTGGTTAAAGTGCAATTGGGGAGGTCAAAACTTTAAATAGTATTGAACCCGCTATCTCGGATTTCAAGGAATTTGATTATGATAATTGTTCTTTAGAAAGTTGTATTTCCTTGTTGCAATCTGTTGTTAATTCTCCTGATGCTTATAGTCAAAATAAAGCCTTTACCAAACATATTATTGATGCCTTGATGCAATCTTTTGATGAAAAATTTAATTTGGAAGTTTCTATACCTAGAAAACTTTATGATGAGTGGGAACCTACTATAAAGATCAAAATTAAAGATTATGAGTGTTTTGCTTTGTGTGATTTGGGTGCTAGTGTTTCCACGATTCCGAAAACTTTATGTGATATTCTAGGTTTCCATGATCTTGATGATTGCTTTTTAAATTTGCACCTTGCGGATTCCACCATTAAAAAGCCAATGGGAAGAATCAATGATGTTCTAATTGTTGCAAATAGAAATTTGGTGCCCGTTAATTTTATCGTTCTTGATATAGATTGCAATCTTTCTTGTCCTATTATTCTTGGTAGATCTTTCCTTAGAACGATTGGTGCGATTATTGATATGAAGGAAGGGAATATTAGATTCCAATTTCCATTAAATAAAGGCATGGAGAACTTTCCAAGAAATAAATTTAAATTACCTTATGAATCTATCATGCGAGCTACCTATGAATCGAGTGCCAAAGATGGCACTACTTAGATCTATCTTCGCTTTTATGCCTAGCTAGGGGCGTTAAACGATAGCGCTAGTTGGGAGGCAACCCAATTTTCTTTGTGTTTCTTGTTTTTGTTCCTGTTTAGTAATAAATTTTTCATATACTTTCTTTTTAGATGTGTCTTCATGTTTTATTTAGTGTTTGTGCCAAGTAGAACCTATAGGATAACCTATGATATGAGTTGATTTGATTCTGCTGAAAAACAGAAACTTTGCGCCCACAAGAAAAAATTCAATAAATCACAGGAACGTGATTTTGCATTGATTATTTTTGCTGCTGCTCAATAAATAAATTGTTTACTACTTCCTAGTTTGGTAGGATTTTTAAGGTTCCAGGAGTTTGCGTTAGCTACAGATTGCTACAGACTGTTCTGTTTTTGACACATTCTGTTTTTCGTGTGTTGTTTGCTTATTTTCATGCATCTATGGCTAGTATGTAAGGGTATGAACCATAGAGAACTTGGAATACAGTAGGTTTAACACAAATATAAATAAAGAATGAGTTCATTACAGTACCTTATGTGGTGGTTTTGTTTTCTTTCACTAATGGAGCTTATGAGATTTCCTGTTGAGTTTTGTGTTGTGAAGTTTTCAAGTTTTGGGTAAAGATTTGATGGACAATGGAATAAAGGGTGGCAAAAGCCTAAGCTTGGGGATGCCCAAGGCATCCCAAGATATTCAAGAATAGCCAAAAGCCTAAGCTTGGGGATGCCCCCGGAAGGCATCCCCTCTTTCGTCTTCGTTCATTGGTAACTTTACTTGGAGCTATATTTTTATTTGCCACATGATATGTGTTTTGCTTGGAGCGTCATGTATTATATTAGTCTTTGCTTTCTAGTTTACCACAATCATCCTTTCTGTAACACACCTTTTGGGAGTAGCGTACTTGATTGGAATTTATTAGAATACTCTATGTGCTTCACTTATATCTTTTGAGTTAGATAGTTTTTGCTCTAGTACTTCACTTATATCTTTTAGAGCACGGCGGTGGATTAATTTTGAAGAAATTGTTGATCTCTCATGCTTCACTTATATTATTTTGAGAGTCTTTTAGAACAGCATGGTATTTGCTATGGTTATAAATTTGTCCTAGAATGATGAGCATCCAAGTTGGGTATAATAAAAACTATCATAGGAAGTGAATTGGATGCTATGATCAACTTGATACTTGATAATTGTTTTGAGATATGGAGGTAGTGATATTAAAGTCATGCTAGTTGGGTTATTATGAATTTAAAGAATGCTTGTGTTGAAGTTAGCAAGTCCCGTAGCATGCACGTATGGTTAAAGTTGTGTAACAAATTTGAAGCATGAAGTGTACCTGGCTTGGGCATCCTTATGAGTGGCGGTCGGGGACGAGCGATGGTCTTTTCCTACCAATCTATCCCCCTAGGAGCATGCGCGTAGTGCTTGGTTTTTGATGACTTCTAAATTTTTGCAATAAGTATATGAATTCTTATGACTAATGTTGAGTCCATGCATTATACGCACTTTTACCTTTCCATCATTGCTAGCCTCTTCGGTACCGTGCATTGCCCTTTCTCACCTTGAGAGTTGGTGCAAACTTCACCGGTGCATCCAAACCCCATGATATGATACGCTCTATCACACATAAACCTCATTATATCTTCCTCAAAACAGCCACCATACCTACCTATTTATGGCATTTCCATAGCCATTCCGAGATACATTGCCATGCAACTTCCCACCGTTCCGTTCATCATTATCATGACATACATTACTTTTGTCATATTGCCATTGCATGATCATGTAGTTGACATCGTATTTGTGGCAAAGCCACCATGCATAATTTTTTATACATGTCACTCTTGATTCATTGCACCATCCCAGTACACCGCCGGAGGCATTCATATAGAGTCATACCTTGTTCTAGTTTCGAGTTGTAATTCTTGAGTTGTAAATCAATAAAACTGTGATGATCTTCATTATTAGAGCATTGTCCCAGTGAGGAAAGGATGATGAAGACTATGATTCCCCCACAAGTCGAGATGAGACTTCGTACTTTATTAAAATAAAAGAGGCCAAAGAAGCCCACCAAAAAGGAAAAAGAAAGAAAAAATAAAATGGGAGAAAAAGAGAGAAGGGACAATTGCCACTATCTCTTTTCCACACTTGTGCTTCAAAATAGCACCATGATCTTCATGATAGAGAGTCTCCTATGTTATCACTTTCATATACTAGTGGGAATTTTTCATTATAGAACTTGGCTTGTATATTCCTACGATGGGCTTCCTCAAATGCCTTAGGTCTTCGTGAGCAAGCAAGTTGGATGCACACCCACTAGTTTTCTTTTGTTGAACTTTCATTCATAGCTCTAGTGCATCCGTTGCATGGCAATCCCTACTCCTCATGTTGACATCAATAGATGGGCATTCCCATAGCCCGTTGATTATCCTCGTCAATGTGAGACTTTCTCCTTTTTTGTCTTCTCCACACAATCCCCAATCATTATTGTATTCCACCCATAGTGCTATATCCATGGCTCACGCTCATGTATTGCATGAAGGTTGAAATTTTTTGAGATTATTAAAGTACGAAACAATTTATTGGCTTGTCATCGGGGGTATAGAAGTTGGGAACATCTTTGTGTGATGAAAATGAAGCATAGCCTAACTATATGATTTTGTAGGGATGAATTTTCTTTAGCCATGTTATATTGGAGAAGACATGATTACTTTTATTAGCATGCTTGAAGTATTACTATTTATTTTGTCAATATGAACTTTTATTTTGAATCAGTTGGATCTGAACATTCATGCCACAATAAAGAGAAATTATATTGAGAATTATGCTAGGTAGCATTCCACATCAAAAATTCTGTTTTTGTCATTTAGCTACTCGAGGACGAGCAGGAATTAAGCTTGGGGATGCTTGATACGTCTCCAATGTATCTATAATTTTTTATTGTTCCATGCTATTATATTACCTGTTTTGGATGTCTATGAGCTTTATTTTACACATTTATATCAATTTTGGGACTAACCTACTAACCGGGGCCCAGCCCGTATTGCTGTTTTTTTGCCTATTTCAGTATTTCGAAGAAAAGGAATATCAAACGGAGTCCAAACGGAATGAAACCTTCGGGAGCGTGATTTTTGGAACGAACGTGATCCGGAGGACTTGGAGTGCAAGCCAAGAAGGAGTCGAAGCGGCCACGAGATAGGACGGCGCACCCACCCCTCCTGGGCGCGCCCCCTGTCTCGTGGACCCCTCGGGCGGCCATCGACGTACTTCTTCCTCCTATATAAGCCTACATACCCCAAAAACATCCAGGGAGCCACCGAAGAAAAATTTTCCACCACCGTAACCTTCTGTATCCGCGAGATCCCATCTTGGAGTCGTCGTCGGCGTTCTGCCGGAAGGGGAATCCACCATGGAGGGCTTCTACATCAACACCATAGCCCTTCCGATGAGTTGTGAGTAATTTACCATAGACCTTTGGGTCCATAGTTATTATCTAGTTGGCTTCTTCTCTCTTTTTGGATCTCAATACAATGTTCTCCCCCTCTCTTGTGGAGATCTATTCGATGTAATCTCTTCTTGCGGTGTGTTTGTCGAGATCCGATGAATTGTGGGTTTATGATCAAGTTTATCTATGGATAATAATTGAATCTTCTCTGAATTCTTTTATGTATGATTGAGTTATCTTTGCAAGTCTCTTCGAATTATCGATTTGGTTTGGCCTACTAGATTGATCTTTCTTGCCATGGGAGAAGTGCTTAGCTTTGGGTTCAATCTTGCGGTGTCGTTACCCAGTGACAGAAAGGGTTGCAAGGCACGTATTGTATTGTTGCCATCGAGGATACAAAGATGGGGTTTATATCATATTGCTTGAGTTTATCCTTCTACATCATGTCATCTTTCTTAATGTGTTACTCTGTTCTTATGAACTTAATACTCTAGATGCATGCTGGATAGCAGTCGATGTGTGGAGTAATAGTAGTAGATGCAGGCAGGAGTCGGTCTACTTGTCATGGACGTGATGCCTATATACATGATCATGCCTACATAATCTCATAATTATTCGCTTTTCTATCAATTGCTCGACAGTAATTTGTTCACCCACCGTAATACTTATGCTATGTGGAGAGAAGCCACTAGTGAAACCTATGGCCCCCGGGTCTATCCTTTACCATATAAGCTTTCAATCTACTTTTATTTGCATCTTTATTTTCTGCATCTATATTATAAAATTCCAAAAATATATTTATCTTATCATATTATCTCTATCAGATCTCACTTTCGCAAGTGGCCGTGAAGGGATTGACAACCCCTTTATCGTGTTGGTTGCGAGTTCTTTGTTTGTTTGTGTAGGTTCGTGGGACATGTGAGGAGCCTCCTACTGGATTGATACCTTGGTTCTCAAAAACTGAGGGAAATACTTACGCTACTGTGCTGCATTACCCTTTGCTCTTCAAGGAAAACCAACGCAAGCTCAAGACTTAGCAATGAACCAATTGGAGTATGCGTCGTACTCTTTAGGGAGTTCGGCTTCTGTCCATTCGGCGACAAAGACGGCCAGTACTTGCCACTTAATGGCTCACCGTGGTTTGTATGTTATGTCGAACGGAAGGAGCTCGATAGCCCATTTAGCAATCCGGCCCGTGGCATCGCAGTTATTTATTATGTCATTGAGTGGTACTTCGGAGACCACCGTGATCGAACACTCTTGAAAGTAGTGTCGTAGTTTACGGGATGCCATGAATACCACATATGCTATCTTTTGATAGTGTGGGTACCGGGACTTGCATGGAGTGAGGACAGTGGACACGTAGTATACCGGCTTTTGAAGCGGGAACTTATGTCCGTCCGTTTATCGTTCGACAACGAGCGCTGCGCTTACAACCTGATGTGTTGCAGCTATGTATAACAGCATGGGTTCGCCAGTATTAGGCATGGCCATGATTGGGTTGCTGGCCAAAAGGGCCTTTATTTCTGCCAGTCCTGCCGTGGCCGCATCCGTCCACTCGAAGTGTTCAGTGCGTCGAAGAAGGCGATAAAGAGGTAGTGCCTTTTCTCCTAATTGGGAGATAAAGCGGCTTAGGGCAGCCACGCATCCACTTAATTTTTGGATTTGCTTGAGGTCTGTTGGGATAGCCAACTGTGACAGCGCTCGAATTTTTTCCAGATTTGCTTAAATTCCTCTGTTGGAAACGATGAAGCCTAGCAATTTTTTCCGGGTTGAGCTTGATGTCGTATGTTTGGAGATTATCAAAAGTGAGCCTCAAGTCATCTATTAATGATTCAACGTGTCTAGTTTTGATGACCACATCGTCTACGTATGCATCTACTGTTTTGCCGATCTGCTTCTCTAGGCATGTTTGAATCATGTGTTGATAGGTTGCGCCGGCATTTTTGAGCCCAAAAGGCATGGTATTTAAACAGAAGGGGCCGTATGGTGTGATGAATGTCGTTGCGGCTTGGTCGGACTCCGCCATCTTGATTTGATGGTATCCGGATTATGCATCGAGGAAACACAATGAGTCATGTCCTGTAGTAGCGTCGATGATTTGATCAATGTGGGGGAGGGGGAAGGGATCCTTAGGGCAAGCCTTATTGAGGTCCTTGAAATCGACACATAGGCGCCAGGATTTGTCCTTCTTTGGTACCATCACCTGGTTTGCTAGCCAATCTGGATGTTTTATTTCTCTGATGAATTCGGCCTCAAGTAGCTTGGCTAGCTCTTCTCCCATGGCCTGCCGCTTAGGCTTTGAGAAGCGTCGAAGAGTCTGCTTGATCGGCTTGTATCCCTTCAGTATATTTAGGTTGTGTTCGGCCAGCCTGCATGGGATGCCTAGCATGTCTGAAGGATGCCAGGCAAAGATATCCCAATTCTCACGCAAGAATTCTCGCAGTGCGGCGTCTATTGTGGGGTTTAGATGTGTCCCAATGGAAGCTGTTTTTGTAGGGTCCGTTGGGTGGAGCTGGAATTGTACTATCTCGTCCGCTAGTTTGAAAGAGGTGGACTTGGGTCTTTTGTCGAGTATCATGTCGTCCATGTCCACTGTGGAGCGCAGCGTGGTAAGTTCTGCGGCCACGAGGGCTTCGGATAATGCCTCAAGGGCCAGCGCGGCGGTTTTATTTTCGGCACGGAGTGCAACGTCCGGATCACTAGCTAGAGTGATGATACCATTGGGCCCGGGCATTTTGAGCTTCATGTACCCGTAATGGGGTATAGCTTGAAAGCTCATGAATGCATCCCGCCCTAAAAGGGCGTGGTATCCGCTGCTGAACGGGGCCACTTGGAATGTGATTTCTTCGGACCTGTAATTCTCCGGCGTGCCGAATACCACATCCAGTGTGATTTTTCCCGCACATCGTGCCTCCCGACTAGGGATGGTTCCCCTGAAGGTCGTGTTGCTTCGCTCAATGCGGCTCTTGTCTATTTCCATCTTATTGAGGGTCTCCTCGTAGATGAGGTTTAATCCGCTTCCGCCGTCCATGAGCACTTTAGTAAGCCGGACGCAGTCCACGATTGGACTAAGGACCAAAGCGGCTGGTGCCTGGACTGTTCGGAATTGAGGTTCGTCACTGGAATTGAAAGTTATAGCCGTGTCGTTCCATGGATTTATTGCTGCCACGTGGCAGACTTCGGCGAGGCTGCGGAGTGCTCGCTTGCGCCTATTATTTTAGGTGAAAGTCTCGAAGACTGTTAGTACCGTATTGTTATTCTCGGCGGGATGTTGCTCTGTAGTATGGTTGATGAGGAGATCCTCGCCGCTCTTCGCTACCTACCGGAGTATCCAACATGCTCTAAGGCTATGTGTTGGTATGGTATCAGTTGTGCTGTGAATTTTGCATGGCCCATTGAGCCATTCCTCCAATATGGTTCCACGCCATGCAGCGGGCCTTGGTCTTTTGGCAATTGAATCGGGTGACTTGCGAGCGTTTACCCATTTAGTTCGGACGAAGGGTTTAGTGAGAGCCGGAGGATCCCAGAATTTTGTTTGGGTTTTCCAGGCGCTTTCCATCGCACAGTACTTCTGCACTATGGCCGCCAAGTCAGCAAAGTGTACTATGTCACGGCGACTTATAGCATTGAGGATTCCCTTGTCCGTGCAATTTTTGCAAAAGAATGAGATTGCGTCTCCCTCGCGACATTCGTTAACCTTGTTCATTACAAGGAGGAATCTGGCCCAGAAGCGATGTACTGTATCTGGGTGGGTGGGTAGATTTAAGTCCAAACCCTGACCCGATCTGAGACCCAGGGGCAGAGAAGCTTCTGAGCTTGGCAGCTCGGGCTCCGGGATGTTGCCCAATTTGTCCAGCCCGCTGTCCGATTCTAAGTTCGGAGCCTAGGGCATGTCCTCCCGTAGACGGGTATCCGACTCGGAGAGCTCGGGAATCCGGACATAGTTCGTCCTCAGAATAGAGGATGAATCAGCATGTTGCTCTTCCACTACCTCTATCTGATGAGTGGCCGGTGGGGAGTTAATCTCCCTTTGGTCGGGTTTAAGCCCAATACGATCATAGTCTGTAGCCACCCCCAGAGCGGCGATGCGATCCAAGAGCTCATTAAGGGAAGAGAGCTCCATTGGATCCATCTGTTCGGCAAGTTCCGAATCGACATGGAGGCTGTTTTTGATGACGTGAGAAGTCATCGTCGACGCGACGGACGATCGGGCGGTCATGACGAAGCCGCCTAGTCGGAGAGTTTGGTCTAGGGCCAGGGCTCCCCCAGAGGTGATGTTGTCCTTGACAACGAGGTGAGCCATCAAACCTTACCGCGACGACACAGTGGAACTCTCAATGAAAGCACCAATGTCGGTGTCAAAACTGGCGGATCTCGGGTAGGGGATCCCGAACTATGCGTCTAAGGCTAATGGTAACAGGAGGCTGGGGACACGATGTTTACCCAGGTTCGGGCCCTCTCGATGGCGGTAATACCCTACTTCGTGCTTGATTGATCTTGATGATATGAGTATTACAAGAGTTTATCTACCACGAGATCGTAGAGGCTAAACCCTAGGAGCTAGCTTATGATGATGATTGTTGTTGTCCTACGGACTAAACCCTCCGGTTTATATAGACACCGGAGGGGGCTAGGGTTACACAGAGTTGGTTACAGAGAAGGAGATCTACATATCCGAATTGCCAAGCTTGCTTTCCACGCCAAGGAGAGACCCATCCGGACACGGGACGAAGTCTTCAATCTTGTATCTTCATAGTCCAACAGTCCGACCAAAGTATATAGTCCGGCTGTCTGAGGACCCCCTAATCCAGGACTCCCTCACCCTTCCCTGCCTTCTCATCATCAGGCTCGGGATCCTTGGTACTATCTGAGTCGGCATATTTAACCAGAGCCGCCATCAAGTGACCCATGTCAGGACCTTCACGCTTGAGCCGCCCAGCTTCATTTTCAAAGGCTCAAAACGACAATTTTGCTCCAACATCAATACTGCAGAACCGGCATCCATCTTATCAGAGGAGTGTATTATTTCTTTCACCAGGCGCACCCAATGGGTCGTGGACTCACCCTCCTATTGTTTGCAACCAGTCAGATCCACAATCGACATGGGCTGCTTGCACGTATCTTTAAAGTTCTGGATAAACTTCTCCTTTAACTCTTCCCATGAACCAATGGAGTTAGGTGGCAACGCCTTCAACCAATTACGGGCTATTCCATCCAACATCATGGTGAAGTACTTGGCCATCGCAGCGTCGCTCACTTCTAGCAATTCCATGGCCATCTCATAACTTTCAATCCACGCTCCGGGCTACAAATCGGTCGTATAATTGGGTACCTTACGAGGCCCCTTAAATCCTTGGGCAACCTCTCGTTACGCAGAGCCGATACTAAAAAGGCACACCTCCGGTTCTGGTGACTATTCTGACCTCAACTGACACCGCTGGATAAACCGGCAGGGGCTGATAAGCCGCCTGCTGAGCTGCCTACTGAGCCGCCACCAGGGCTGCCTGCTGAGCCGCCTGCTCAATTTGCTGACGTACTCTATCCTGATTATGCACATTAAGAGCCCCATCCTGAACCGGATTGTGCCCGCGCGGCTGATTACGGCGTTGGGCATTGCTTGACACGGGTGGTGAATCCATGCACCTGCTTAACTCTTTCTCCGACTCGGGCGTGGGGTGGAATGAATCATGTCTCTACTGTAAGAATATGCCTCCTGCTGTGCCAAGGCCGTCTGAAGAAGATCTCTGACTCTTCGCATTTCAACCACCGACGGTGAGTCGCCATCAGCTGGGAGAGCCGCCAGTCGTGCTGCCGCCGTGATCACGTTCTCCAGCGGGTTAGAGTAATGACCTGGTGGTTCGGCACATAAGGGGGTGGGGCAGTATTCAGACGTGGGGGTCCCATAACTTGTGGCTGAATCGGCGTGTTGATCTCTGGCGTTGTGACCTGATTCACTCTCGGTGGGTTACTGGTTCCCGCTCCGGGTGTTTGGAAAAGGTTCCTAGGATCATAAACCGGAGGCATACGAGACTGAGCCTTCTGACACCTTCTCCTCATAACCTCATTGGATGTGTTCTGCTCCATCATGAGCTGAAAAGCCTGTGATTGAATCTGTTGTGCTCGTACATCTAGAGCCGCCCACTCAGCAGTCATCCTGACGTCTTCTACCGCCAGATTTTCCTTGGCCTGTGCTATATCAAACTTTAATTGTGCCACCTCTGCATCATGTTGAGCCTGATCCGCCGGGTTGATCACGGCGGTCAATAGGGTCATCAACTTGTCAGTGAGATCCATCAATACCTGAGCGGGCGAGTGCATAGGGCCTCCTGCCCCGGCTGCTGCTGTCCCGGAGGTCATGGCCGCTGTAGTTGATGAAGTTAACACAGGTTGAGTACCTGCCATGAAGATTCCAACTCTGCTTGGCGGCTCAAAGGGGTTCGGAATACTACCGCCATCGGAACAGCCCCCAAGCCCGCCGTCTTGCAGCTGATACAATGAATCCGTCTCACCTGTGGACGAGTCACCATTGGAGTAGATGGCCGTCTCACCACCGGAGTCAGATCCTTCCAAAAATTCTCCTCCATGGATGCATCCCACAAAGGCACGCTTCACGGCGGGTTGAACCCGGCCGGGACTTGCACGTTGAACCGTCTCAATGATGTCGGTGCAGATGTCCAGCTCGGGGCCCGGCTCACCGATTTTGCCGATGAAGACGTGGATTCCGTCGAAGGGGACCCGGTACCCGTACTCAATTGAGCCGGCGTCGGGGCCCCAACCTGCGTTGTTGATGTATAGCTTGCCGCGACGACTCTTGGTCATCCGGCCCACAGCATATCCTTGAGCCCTTTGAAGCTGCCTTTTAAGAACTCAAATCCACCGTGCGCTGGCCCCATGGTGGGCGCCAACTATCGTGGAATTCTCACGTCAGATGTCCTAGCGTAAGGACTTAGTCGTTGAGCCATCACAACTAGGAAGCTTAAAGGGGTTAAACGGGACAAATGACACGAGGTTTATACTGGTTCGGCCCCTTGCGGTGAAGGTAAAAGCCTACGATCCAGTTTTGGGTGGGATTGCTTATGAATCGATAACCAGGGACCGAATCCGCTTGACCTAGTTCTCGACCTGATCTTACTATATAGAGGTTGACGCCCAGCGGCTCTATAGAGTCCCGGAAGGCTCATAAATAGTGTCTGGCTCGGTATCTTAACTATTCTTGCCTTCAATACAAATCACATACATATGGCGGTTTATCACTATGGGCCTTAAGTCGCCTCTAGGCTTTGGGCCCTTTCTTGAACCGCCATCTCCATCATCAGTCTTGGGCTTCAAAAATATTTGTAAGTGTAAGCCGGCCCCTCCTGGGCGGGTCATATCAATAGTTATATCCCCAACAACCAACCGTACGAAAGTGAAATTCCAACAGACGACAGGATCTCGTAGCTATTGCACACTGCGAGGCTCTTGTAATTAGCTACTATTTCACTCTTTTCGCTGTACCATATTATCAGATCTATATTGACTTGTTCCAAATGCAGAGGAAATCCCGCAAGGACCAAAAAGTACATGAACGAAATGTTGTGGAAATCTTCAAGGACTGTCACACCAGCAAGAAGAAGGGCATGACTACACATGTCAAAGCTGCTGTTGTAAGTCCTTAATCCTCATGCCTTTTAACTACTACTTACTCTGACTTGTGCCTTGAACTGCATGGTTTGCAGCTAATGTCTATTACTCTTTTCCATTTTATACACAATTGTCTTAGCGTATCATTGCACCTTACAAAGTTTAAAAGAGAGGAGTGATGTTACTTTGATCTTGATCTGTAATCTAGTTCCATGCTGGACTTGCCCACACAATGTTACAATTGCATGTCTGTCCGTTCTCAGTTGTTTTGTGATATGAATCATGTCATACTATGCTTACCGTATTATGAACTTCGTCTCTTTATCCTTAGTCCTCAATACAATGTGAAGAAATAGACAATACATTAGCGGTGGTAAATCATATGTTTGGAACATGATTTTATTATGTACTTTGCAATAAAATACAACTAATATTTTACATGGGTTCACCAGAATAAGTTCTGTATATAGACCAAAGCTATTTTGTTTGGTTTTGCTGCCTCCTTAATATCGTCTGTTCTGGTACTACTAATATAAAAACTCAACTTTTCAGCGATCTATGGAAAAAATGGTGGAACCGCCACCTTCTAAAGGTAGCGAGGCAACTATAACCGCAATGTCAGCTCTTGCTGCAGTGGGTTAGTACCTATCCACTAACAGTGCCAAAAGCACGTTCATGCGTAATACTAGGTTGGTTGTTAAGGAAATCTCGTCCAAACTGCCACATGATCAAGATATGAAATCTAACAATGTTGTATCTGCGCTCCAGACACAACTCCATTCCCTAACAGAGACCCTTTGTGAAACAAGGAGAGACATTGTTCGATGTCGTCAAGATATGCATGGTTTTGAAACCAGATTATCAGACATTTGCTATGTTGTTCGGGAGCCTAGGAGAAATGAAGGCGAAGGTTATGGTGCTCCATTAGACAATACAGCATGAAAACGTAATAGTCAGGTCAAATGAACTGAGCTTCTGAACTTCTGGTGGTGCATTTATCTGCTAGACTGTTAACTTTTATGCCAACCTTCCTTTTGTTTTATAGTTGTAATTTGTTTTGGTGCGATACAAAATTTGTTCTTAACGTGCAGCCACCGGTTGAAGAAAATAGCAAGCCATTTTTGTATAGTGTAGGGTGTTCCCTATATTTGCACGGGTGGTGATCTTTGATGCCGAGTGGATGTAATTTGTGCAATCGCCTTAATAGCCTAGCGTAAGTTTCGGCCTTATTCATTTCCTAGTCTTCTTTTTGCCTGGTTTGTTAGTGGCCGCAACAACCATGGGCCATATACGGACCGTGGTAATCTTGACCCTGCTACAAGCCGTAGGATCCATGGGTCTCCTACGGGCCGTCAATAAATGGGCCTCCAACAGGGCCGTAGAATCGGTGGGCCTCGGGCCGTCAGATCAATGGGTCTACATGGGTCGTAAACGAGCATAATTGGTATCGGCCCAGCACGATAACGGGTCGTTAACAGGCCCGAGGACAGCAAAGGCTTAATTCTATCACAGGCATAATGGGTCGTTAATGGGCCGGAATATAGGACGGACTGGAAACGACGCAGCGGGTTAACAGGCCAGAAACGGGCGTACTCTTACCATGGGCCGAATTTTGGCCCATTTGAGGAACAGGCCAGTAACGGGCCGGAAGTAATCGAGGGCCGGAAAGGAGCCCAAGAACGTATGGGCCGTCAATAGGCCGAAAGCTAACACGGGCTGGAAACGGTCCATTTGAATCACGGGCCATTAACGGGTACAAAGAAATTTACTGTTCATTATGGGCTAGAGTCACTGTGGGCCTCTAAAGGGCCTAAAGATACGAAGGCCTCATATGGGCCGAAAGACGTCATGGGCCTTACATGGGCCGAAAGTGAAACAGGCTGGTGTTATATTCAACGGCCCACATGACGGTGTTGTGACGATTTCCGTTGGACCCTAACGGGCCATGGGTTAGCGGGCTGTAAATGGGCTATACGCGAACAGGTCGTTAACAGGCTTTCCGTGGGCCGGTCCGCCACCTTTTGACCAAGTCAAATGGGCCGGCCTTTTCACAGGAATGGGTCTCTGTTGCGCCGTGCCACGTGTCTACGTATCATAGGCGCCTTCGGTCCAATGAGTGGATGATATCTGTCCCGACGATGAGCCGACACGTGTTTCCTCCAGCCAATGATGATTTTACACGTGGAAAATCCCCATTGGTCGGGGCTGTTTACGAGTTATCGGATCCAAAACCGGACCCGGTAGCATAACGGCATTCTGTTACGGTGGATGCCACAGTCGGTCACCTTTTAAGAAAGCATTTCTGTGATGCGCGATTTATCGTCATGGAAGTGGACACTTCCGTGATGATAATTTTGGTAATGTCATGGAACACTTCTATGACAGCACAGGTATGACTATCTTGATTCTGTCATAAAATCGTCATGGATGTACATACATGACAAAAAAACACGACCTACTATGACAAACACGTATCATCATGTAAGTGTATTGTTTTTGTAGTGGAAGGAACTTCGGTAACACATCCTCGTCTTCACCGGCTCCACTCTTGGTTATCCCGTACCTTTACTTGTGCAAGCTTATTGTGTTGCTTCTCTTACTTGCTTGTGTGCTTGTTGTTGTTGCATCACATAGGTTGCTCACCTAGTTGCATATCTAGACAGCCTACTTTGATTCAAAGTTTAAATTGGTAAGGAAAAGCTACAAATTGTTATACTATATCGATCCTTTCATACTTACTCCTATGGTTTTGCCCCCCCCCCCCTTGTCGGTTGCATGTCACTGTGCTATAATTCATCACCATCTCCACCCCTACACTCCCCTATAAAAAGTCTCCGCTCCTACATGGCCTCACACCGCATGCAGCTGGCCCCCGCACCCTGGGTGTGTTGTTGTTTTATAAGCTTAACCCATCCCCACCTGTAAGATTTTTTCTATATCCGGCTTATAATTCTTTTAATTACCTTGTACTTAACCTTCTAACTCTTCTTTATCATGCAACATGGCTCTTCTTTTTGGAATAGGAAGAGGAAAACTGCAGTGGCCAAATCTAGGAACACACCTGCTCGGAAAAAGAACAAGCAAGCTATTGTGTGTGAGCAGGAAGCTGTTGGGGAGTCAGCGGAAGCTGAAGCTCAATCAGAGGTAGAACTTGATTCTCTTGGCCGTCTTTTTATCGATTTAGCTGTCACTTCTCACTCTCAGGATGAGGTAGCAACAAGCCGGGCTGAAGATACTGAGGTAATTTCCATCTCTTCCGGCTTATAATCCGTATCTTCTTGTAGAATAAGGCGTGTCGTCCGGACAGTACCCTTTTCTCATCCAGATGCTCATTTAGACCTGAACTTTATTTTGCAAAAGGCTCGGTATGATGTGAGGCGCTAGACTTGGGGCGGTGGCTCTAGCGACCTGGTGGCCGGGTTAACTCACGAACCCTTAGCTCCCAAGAGACATAACGAGGTGCCACACGGTCGGACTCCTTATTTTCCCAAAGCTGGCCTTATCAGGCAGCCTCTTAACCCTCCCGATTCAAATTATCAGGAGTCGCCACCGTCTTCGGGAGACTCAACCTCTACACAGCTGCCTGCTCTGGTTATAAACCCAAGGTAACTCTCTTTCTAATTGAACTTTGGAACCATTCGACACATATAATTTTGACATACTATCTTCTTTTGCAGAGTCAAAACATATCCCAAGAAGAGGAAAACGAGTGATTCTTTGGCAGCCCCCATAATCCCTGAGTTGGAAGAACAGGTGTTGGTAACCCCGGATGCCAATGCTGAGCAACCTGAAGAACGACACGATGATTGGGGTAACCCTCCCCCATAGACAAAACCAAGAGCCTCCGATGCTATGGATGCTGATGCCAACTCGGCAGGCAACCTTGACCCATCGAGTCCAATTCCATCAAGTCATGTCAAAGAAACTGAGGAGGCTCCTCCTGAGAAGAACAATGGTGACATCACCATTATTGGGGTGGGTTATAAAGCACCAGGAATCTCCACCGTGCTAACAAAGCATATACTAAAGAAGAGACGCCCTTTCTTGAAAAGGGGGATTCTAAACTTGAACTGCCAAATTATGAAGGCCTGAGCACCGAAGAACTGCATGCGGGATCTCTAAGCCGCCTTTCGACAAGCCGTGAAATGGAAGCCAACTTAGTGAGCAAGATGAAACGGAACCTCTCAGTTATATATACTCACGTAGCCCCCAAGTCTTGATCATAGGGAAATTTGAGTATGAGTAAAACTTAGCAATTCACTTTGAAACATAGCCCCTAAGGCCCGGGTTATCAGACTAGTGATAAGCCGGGTCTTTAATGAGAACGCTTTTAAAAATTTCTTCACCAAGTAGACCCCAAGGGTCGGGTTATGAAACTAGTGATAAATCGGGTCTTCTTGTATGTGTTAATATAGCAAGAAATGACATGCATTAGCCCCCAAGTGCCAAGTATATTACTTGCAAACTGCTTGGTACTTGAATCAATTGACCGTGCCAGAGCTATCCTTAAATTGTCGGTTTAACCATTGTAACCGCCTTAGCCAACAAATTTGATAATAAAAGGCCTTGTATCTTACAAGAAACATTATCTCTAGCTGACTTAAACCCGCCGTCTTGAAGAAAAACTTTGATTCTGAACAACTCGGGCGTCCAAAGCTGAAGCAAACTTGGAAGCTTCATTGGAAGATTTGGAAAACACCAAGGCGGATTTTGAATCAGAAAGATCCACCTTTGAGACTAAAAACGTTGCTTTGATAAAACAAGCTCAAGAGGCTGAAGATCAGCTGAAGCCAGTGGTTGAAGAGCTCCCTGGCTTAAAACGCCATATTTCTCAGATGACTGAAGCCATCTTTGGTAAGTAAAACCTTAAACCAATTGAAATAACTCACCTGCCGATTTAGAATACTTGAATGTAACTCGCCTGGCGACTCTTGTTATAAATGTTTGGCAGGTGCGAGGAGTTCCAACCTTGGGCAAAACATGTAGCTGAAGCTGAAAGCCGTCTATTCTTTGACGGAAAAACTTTATGCTAGAAGTCTTCGCACTCTTATGGCTGCCTCAAGCGGCAAGAAACCACCACATCTTATTAAAGATGTACTCGATCAACTGTCAACAATGCTGAAACAAATTGAAGAGCTTAAGGCGTCAGCCGCCCGTGCAGGAGCGGTAACTGCATTAAGTCGGGCAAAGGCTTATCAAATAGAACTAGACCCAAAAGAGATGGCCCATGGGTTTCCAAGCTATAAAGAGGATTGGTCTGAATTCAATGAAGCAGATTATGTTAAGTGTATCAGAGAGATGCGACCATTGACGTGCCAGCTTGCTCAGGAACTTGATCTGAAGAAGTACCAACTAGCTTACGACAGCAACAATACTCGAATCAACGCGCCTTCTTTCGATGTTGTTGACTTGACTCCTTAAAAGCGTAAGCATATTTTTTCCCTGATATTGACCCTTCCTCTATCATCAACAATGAAGCAATATTTTAGGCTTTAACTGGTGTCATCTGGACCTCGGACAATCTTTAGATCGGAAAAAAAGAAGAGTCGGCTCAGTATGACCAAGGGACCTCTACAATAAGGCAACATCAAGGTGTTAACCCGGAGGGCACTAACCCGGTCGAAACAGAAGCCAGCTTGCAAGCGTAATTTATCTTGCAAAAAACTTTAAACTCTCTTGGCTCGGCTATAGCCATGTAATAGTTGTAGCCAAAACACTTGGTCGCTGTTGATGTGCCTTCGTGCACATTTTGTTTAAAACCAATACTCGTATGATCAATCTGTCTTGGATGTCTCGCGTTGCTTGATATGCGGCTTTGATGAGCACTTGCTTTTTAGATAAGTATACTCCCATCAACTCACGCAATTGTAGAATGGCCCGGTGATTCTCCTGCAGGTGACTTATAATCGCAATACCTTGTCTTTTTAAAAATAAATCCAGATTAAAACATCCGGTAGTTCTTGGCCAATGGCGGCTTAATACATATCTATTGCAACCCGGGGCTTTTGTAACCCGGCGACTTATAGCCTCTGCAAAAATCAAGAACTGATAACTCTTCCAATCATAGACGATGGAAAAATTGCAAATATGCACAATAATATAATTTATAAATAGCCTTTTAAGGCTCGACAGAAAAGATTGGCTTTTTAAGGCTCGAGTCTTGCTTCAATGAAGCTTGGCATGATAGCCTTTCTTCCCGTAAACCGGCTCTCGCATGACATAATCCTCTGTTTTAACCTTGACTAGTTCAGGGTCATACAGATTGAATTATAAGAGTATGATGGGTCGCATATTGGAGTAGCAGCAAGCAGACATGTGAGTTTATCCTCGCTTTCTGTAAGTTGTCTCTCACGTGACATAAACCGCCATTTCAACCTTGAATAGTTCAGGGTCATAAAGATTGACTGTCAAGAGTATGGCGGGTCACCTGTTGGAGTAGCATCAAACCTACAGGCAGGTTTAACCCATAATGTGGCGTTTATTTGCCGGTCAAGAGGGTAAGATAGCTAAACTCAATGAGTTGGAAGCCCCCAAGTGACCTTAGGATCAATTAATAAAGACTCATGCACCGTAAATATGAGATGAAACAACATATGCCCCAAATTTTGGGGATGCCAGCTTTATTACGTTGAACATAAAAATATATATACATTGACAAAGCTATGTACAATGACGAGAGCCGGTGGCTCAAGTGTAGTAAGGCCGAAGATGAGCAATGTTCCCAGGCCTGTTGGTCTCCTCCTCAGAGGTAAGTGCCTTATTGTGTTCACATATGTCGATGAGTTAATATGACCCATTGTTGAGGTTTTTGCTGACCACAAAGGGTCCTTCTGAAGGGGGTGATATCTTATGCATGCATGTCTGATCTTGAATCAGACGGAGCACTAAGTCGCCCTCCTAGAACATCCGGCTTCGAACACTGTGGCTATGATAGCGACGTGGGTCTTGTTGGTAAATCGCCGATCGAGCTGCCGCGAGATCGCGTTCTTCATCCAAGGCATCCAAAGAATTTTGACGTGTCGTCTTGTTGTCTGCTTCAATCTTAGCCGCCTCCCTGGGCGAGTCATGATGAATATCACTTGGGAGAACCACATCTGCGCCATAAACCATAAAGAAGGGTGGGTAGCATGTTGATCTGTTGGGGGTGGTCCTGATACTCCAAAGAACGGAAGGCAACTCTTCGACCCAATAACCTGGCGTGCATTCCAAAGGAATCATAAGCCGGGGGTTGATCCATCGTGATATCTCCTAGTTAGCATCTCTGTGTGACCATTGGATTATGGACGAGCCACCGAGGATACATCAAGACGGATGTGTTCTCTTTGACAGAACTCCTTCATATCACCTTTAGAAAGATTTTTCCATTATCAGTGATGATACAATGAGGATAAGCAAAGCAGAAGATTAGCTTTGTGACAAACTGAACTGCAGTCGCTGCTTCACAATTGCTAACTTGCTCTGCTTCAATCCACTTGGTAAACTTATCAACTGCCACCAAAAGGTGGGTCTTCTTATATTTAGACCTCTTGAATGGCCCGACCATATCAAGCCCCGAGACCGCAAAAGACCAAGTGATTGGGATATCTGCAATTCTTGATCCGGCACATGAGCTTACCTTGCAAATTTCTGACACCCATCGCACTTGCTAACAATGTCCTATGCATCAGCATGAGCCGTCAACCACAAAAACCCGTGACGAAAAGCCTTAGCCACCAAAGATCGTGACCCAGCATGATAACCACAATCACCTACATGAATTTCCTGCAGGATTTCACGGCCTTCTTCAGGAGAAACACAATGTTGGAACACGCCAGTCACGCTACATCTATGTAACTCGCCATTGACAATAGTCATAGACTTAGACCGCCTTGTGATATGTCACGCCAAATTTTCGTCTTCAGGTAACTCACCTCGAGTCAGGTAAGCTAGATAAGGCAGCGTCCAGTCAGGGATAGCACGAAGAGTCGCCACCAAATGTCCTTCTGGGTCAGGTACGTCAAGATCTTCCTCCGAAGGCAATTTAACAGATGATTATGCAGCACATCCAGGAACACATTGGGGGGAACCGTCTTACGCTTTGACCCAAGCCGGGATAGTGCATCATCTGCCTCGTTTTTCTGCTGGTCTATGTGATCCACCTAATAACCTTTAAAGTGACCAGCAATATTATTCACTGCTTGACGATAAGTCGCCATGAGCGGGTCTTTAGAATCCCACTTTCCTGAAACTTGCTATGCCACCAAGTCTGAGTCACCCAGACATCTAACCTGGCTCGGGTTCATCTCCTTAGCCATACGAAGCCCATGGAGTGAAGCTTCACACTCAGCTGCATTGTTAGTACAAGGAAACATGAGCCTTAAAACATAACAAAACTTATCACCTCGTGGAGATTCTAAAATAACTCCAGCCCCCGAGCCTTCCAATTGCCTGGACCCATCAAAGTGAATCGTCCAATATGTATTGTTAGGCTTATCCTCAGGTGTTTGCAACTCTGTCCAATAATTTATAAAATCCACCAAAGCTTGAGACTTGATGGTTGTTCCAGGCACATACTTCACATGATGCGGCCCAAGATCAATTGCCCACTTAGCAACCCGGTCGGTAGCCTCTCTGTTTTAAATTATTGTCGCCAAGTGGAGAAGAACTGACCACCATTATTGGATCTCCAAGGAAATAATGCTTAAGCTTGTGGTTGGCCATGAACACTCCAAACACAAGCTTCTGCCAATGTGGGTATCTTTGCTTGGACTCCGTGAGAACTTCACTAACATAATAAACCGGCCGTTGGACTGGATACTCTTTACCCGCCTCCTTGCGCTCCACGACAACTGCCACAATGACGGCTTTATTATTCACCACCACGTACAGGAGCAAAGGCTCTTTGTCTATAGGGGCAGCCAAGATGGGCGACTCAGCCAACTATTTCTTAAGTGCCTCAAATGCATCGTTAGCGGCATCCCTCCAGAAGAAGTGATCAGTCTTTTTCATCATCTGATATAGGGGAATCGCCTTTTCTCCAAGGCGGCTTACAAACCGGCTCGGGGCTGCAATACGACCCGCGAGGTGTTGAATGTCGTTGATACATGCCGACTTAGAAAGAGAGGTAATAGCCTCAATCTTCTCCGGGTTAGCATCGATACCCTCTAAGACACCAGAAAGCCTAGCAACTTGCCTGCTGGCACCCCAAAGACACAGTTGGCCAGGTTAAGCATCATATTGTACACCCAGAGATTGTCAAAGGTCTCCTTCAAATCATCAAGCAAGGTTTGTTTCTTCCTGGACTTCACCACAAATCCACATAGGCATGAACATCGTCCAATCTACTTATGAAAGCAATTCTGAACACAACGCTGGTAAGTCGCCTGAGCACTCTTGAGCCCAAAGGGCATAGATACACAACAGAAATCCCCAAAGGGGGTGATGAAGGTTGTTTTTTTATCTTCCACTTCCATCTTGATTTGATGATAACCAGAATAAGCATTCAGGAATCACAAACTCTCACAACCCACCATGGCATCAATTATTTGGTCAATGCGAGGGAGAGCAAATGGATCATCCGGACACGCCTTGTTAAGATATGTGTAATCAACACACATATGCCAAGTGTCGTTCTTCTTAAGCACAAGCATAGGATTAGCCAACCACTAAGGGTGGAACACCTCAATTATGAAACTGACAGCTAGAAGCTAGGCCACTTCTTCTCCAATAGCCTTACGCCTCTCCTCATTAAAATGACGGAGGAACTCGCGAACATGTTTCATCTCAGGATCAACATTAAGGCGGTGCTCAGCGAATTCTCTCCGTACACCTAGCATGTCAGAAGGTTTCCATGCAAAGATGTCCTGATTCTCATGGATGAATTCGATGAGCGCGCTTCCTATTTTGGATCCATCCTTGTACCTATGGTGAATTTCTGAGAAGAATCACCAGGGACAAAGTCAACTTGTTGTGCATCCTTTGTCGATCTAAACTTAAGTGGCGGGTCTGACTCTGTGGTGCGTTTCTTCAGAGAGGTCATATCTGTCGAGTCAACATTATCTTTATAATACTTGAGCTTCCTCCATAGCACAGGCCGACTCTGCATATGCTTCATCTCCTTCCTCGCACTCCAGGGCGAGTTTGCGATTCCCATGAACTGTGATTGTCCCCTCAGGCCCTGGCATCTTGAGCTGCAAGTACACATAACAAGGGCGAGCCATGAATTTGTCTTACGTCGGCCGTCCAAACAGGGTGTGATATGGACTCTTGATCTTGACCACCTCAAACCACAGTGTCTCTGCTCGATAATTGTACTCATCGCCAAAGGCCACTTCGAGTGATATGTTTCCAACAGCGTACGCCAACTTATCAGGCACCACTCCATGAAACACTGTGGAGGACGGCTTCAGGTCCTTGTTGGTCAGACTCATCTGACCAAAAGTGTCATAGAACAATATGTTGATGATGTTGATGCCACCATCCATAAGTACCTTTGTAAATTAATAACCGCCCACATGAAGGGCTACCACCAGGGCTAGATGACCCAGATCATCGAACGGGGGAGGGTGATCCGGCCGACTCCATGTTATCATTTGTTTTGACCACCTTAAATAATGAGGCACTGCCGGCTCAATCGTGTTGACTGCTTGCTTATGTACTTTCCGGTCACGCTTGCATGTTTTCATAGTGAAGACATGATACTAGCCCCCGTTAAGCTGCTTCAGGTTACTCTGATACCCTGACTGTTTTTTGCTGCTAATTACTAAAGTGTTGAGTGTGACCGCCATGGTTACATTGAACCTGATAGCCAGAACTAGAGTTGCCACCACCAAAACCAGAACCCTGAAAACCGGAGCCTGACCTGTCGGGCGGCCCATTATTATTACCATGATGTTGTTGAAGACTCTAGTTCCTAAACTCCCGCGTGATATAACAATCCTTCCAGGCATGAGTAGACGGCTTGTTAGGGTAACTGTGTTTTGGACAAGGGTCATTGAGCATTGCCTCAAGATCTATAGGATTTCCTCCATTGAAAGGCGGCTTGCCGTCACCATTATGATGTTAATTCTAAAACCCGACGTTCGTATTAGCCACAAAGTCTGACCCGCCATTGGAGTACTTATGCTTCCCCCCATTGCCTTGGTTATTCTGATTACCATGCTGAGCCGAGGCATGTTACTGTTGGCCCTTGCCACCACTGTTTTTCTTGCCCTTACCAGATTTATCATCATCAGAACTCAGATCCTTTGTAGTGTCAGAGTTGCCCTACCTAGTAAGTACATCCATCAACTTGCCCATATCCGTGAACTTGCGCTTAAGCCGCCCTAGCTTCTGCTTAAGGGATCAAAGTGACAGTTTTCTCCAATAGCAGCACGGCCTAAGTTCCTCAATACTTTCTGAAGAATGAATGATGGTTGCAACCCGGCGAGCCCAATGATGAGCTGACTAATCTTCTTGCTGCACATAGTGTTCCAAATCAACAATTGTCATTGGCTGCTTACAAGTTCCTTGAAAGTTCTTAATAAAGTTGTCCTTCAACTCCACCCAGGTGTTAATAGAATGTGGGGGAAGGTGATATGTCTCCAACATATCTACTTTTCCTAACACTTTTCCTCTTGTTTTGGACTCTAATTTGCATGATTTGAATGAAACTAACCATCGACTGACGCTGTTTTCAGCAGAACTACCATGGTGTTGTTATTGTGTAGAAATAAAAGTTCTCGGAATGGAACAAAAATTTGCGAGGATTTTTATATCAAATAAGAGAATTTCTGGAGCCAGGAGGTACCGGAGGGGGGCACCTGGGTGGGCACAACCCACCAGGGCGAGCCTGCCCCCCCCCCCCCCAGGCGTGCCCAGGTGGGTGGTGGCCCCACTGACCCTGAAACCGACGCTATAAAATCCCATATTTCTAGAAATAAATCATGGAGAAAGAATTATCGCGTTTCACAAGACGGAGCCGCCGCCTCCTGTTCTTCATCAGGAGGCCAGATCTGGAGTCCGTTTGGGGCTCCGGAGAGGGGGATCTTCGATCTTCGTCATCACCAACACATCTCCATCGCTAATTCCATGGTGCTCCCACCGGGAGTAACTCCTTCGTAGGATCGCTGGTAGGTGAGGAGTTGGAGAGATTCATCATGTAATTGAGTTAGTTTTGTTAGGGCCTGATCCCTAGTATCCATTATGTTCTGAGATTGATATTGCTATGACTTGGTCATGCTTAATGCTCGTCACTTTGGGCCTGGTTGCCATGATTTCATATCTGAATTGTTTATGTTATCACCATTATATCCATGTTCTGGATCCGATCTTGCAAGTTATAGTCACCTACTACGTGTTATGATCCGGCAACCCCGGACTGACAATAGTCGGGAACACTCCCGGTGATGACCGTAGTTTGAGGAGTTCATTTATTCACCGTGTGATAATGCTTCGTTCCGGTTCCCTATTAAAAGGAGGCCTTAATGTCCCTTAGTTTCCAATAGGACCCCGCTGCCATGGGAGGGTAGGACAAACGATGTCATGCAATTTCTTCCATAAGCACGTATGACTATTTACAGAATATATGCCTACATTATATTTATGAACTGGAGCTAGTGCCGTATCGCCCTAGGTTATAACTATCTCATGATGAATATCATCCAACGAGTCACCGATCCAATGCCTACGAATTTATCTTATATTGTTCTTGCTAAGTTACTACTGTTGCTACTGCTATCGTTACTGCTACAATATCACTTTTATTACTGTTACCATTACTATTGCTACTGCTGCTATCATCAAAACTGTCATACTACTATGTTACTAATCACTTTGCTGTAGATAATTAATCTCTAGGTGTGGTTGAATTGAAAAATCAGTTGCTAATACATTCAAATATTCTTTGGCTTCTCTTGTGTCGAATCTATAAATTTGGGTTGAATACTCTACCCTCGAAAACTGTTGCGATCCCCTATACTTGTGGGTTATCAAGACCTTTTTCTGGCATCATTGCCGGGGACCATAGCTATATTTGTTGAGTCACTTGGGATTATTATCATATTATCACTATGAAGAATCTGAAGGATGCTAAGACTAAGATTTTTCCCTCTAAGACGAGGGGAGGTATGGAACTACCATCCAGTTCTGCTTTAGATTCACCTTCTTTTATAAGTATACTTGCAACACCACAACATGCTATTAATTCTGATATGTCGCAAGTTATTGATGATGCTACTTCTGCTATGGATGCTACTCATGATGATTCTAGTACCTTGCTTGATGATGGTGCCACTAGGTGAATTTCTCGATGAACAAATTGCTAGAGTAAGACAACATGATATTGTTGAATCTGATGATGAACTTGAAATTGAAAATCTTGAAACACCTACTAGAACTAGTCCTCCTAGATATGAATTGCCAAAGGTATCGGAAGTTTACACTATGAGTGAGGAGGCAACTAGAGATATTCTTGCTTGTAAGGATAGAGATGATCTGGAGAAATTACTATTATAAAGAAAGATCTCTAAATGCTAAAATGAAATGTGATCCTAAGTTTGCTACTTCACCTACTGTGATTGATGATAAGGATTATGAATTTTCTATCGACCCAGAGTTAATCACTTTGGTTGAATCTGATCCTTTCCATGGCTATGAAACTGAAACTGTTGTGGCACATCTTACTAAGTTGAATGATATAGCCACCCTTTTTGCTCATAATGAGAAGATTCGCTATTATTATATTCTCAAGTTATTTCCGTGCTCATTAAAGGATGATGCTAAAGCTTGGTGCAATACTCTTGCTCCTAGTTGTGTGCGTAGTCCCTAGGATATGATTTATTACTTCTCTGAAAAATATTTCCCTGCTCATAAGAAACAAGTTGCCTTGCAGGAAATATTTAAATTTGTGCAAATTGAAGAAGAGAGTCTCCCACAAGCTTGGGGGAGGCTTCTCCAATTGCTTAATGCTTTGCCTGATCATCCTCTTAAGAAAAATTAAATACTTGATATCTTCTATAATGGACTAACCGATGCTTCTAGGGACTTCCTAGATAGTTGTGCTGGTTGTGTTTTCAGGGAACAAACTATTGGGCAAGCTGAGGAAGAATTGAATAACATATTGAAAAATTATGATGATTGGACTCCTCCTAAAACACCTATTAAACCCACTCCAAGGAACAGCGGTATCTTATATCTCAGTCCTGAAGATATGCAAGAGGCAAAGAAATCTATGAAGGAAAAAGGTATTAAGGCCGAGGATGTTAAAAATTTACCACCTATCGAAGAAATACACGGGCTTGAAGCACCACCACCACCTAAGGTGGTAGAGGTAAAATCTTTAATGAAATTCAATGATAGTGATGATCCTCGTAACAAACATCCTAGTCAATGCCTTTATGAGTTTGATAATTACATTAGAAAGCAAGATCACTTCAATGCAAATGTTACGAAACAGTTGAAATACAACTCTGATATGATTGCTTGCTTAAGTGACTTGTTATTTAGAATCTCAAATGATGTTAGAGGTGTAGGAAAGCATGCCTCTATGGTTCAAACTCAATTAGAATAAGTTTCTAAATCTCAAAGAGAGTTACTTGATGAAATGAACAATAACATAAGTGACTTTGCTGTTAGAGTAGAACCAGAGGAGGTAAAATGACTTAGGAACCACTTTATCCTGAGGGACACCCAAAAAGAATTGAACAGGATTCACAAAGGAACAACACTACTGCACCTAGTCCTTCTCAAAAGAAGAAGAAAAAGGAAAATGATAGGACTTTGCATGCCTCTAGTGAACCTCAAATAGAAAAACCTCCTGATAATGATAAAGAAATTTCTATCTCTGATTCTGAAACTCAATCTGGTAATGAACACTCACCTTATGATAATGAAAAATATAATGATGAGGTTCATGAAGACACTCAACCAAATGATAAAGAACCAGATAATGATGTTGAGATAGAACCAACGGTTGATCTTGATAACCCACAACCTAAGAATAAAAGGTATGATAAAAGAGACTTTGTTGCTAGAAAACATGGAAAGGAAAGAGAACCATGGGTTCAAAAGCCTATGCCATTTCCACCTAAGTCAACTAAAAATAAATATGATGAAGAATTCGAACGCTTTGCTGAAATGATTAGGCCAGTCTTTTTGCGAACTCGCTTAACTGATATCTTAAAAATGCCTCCTTGTGCAAAGTACATGAAAGACATCATCACTAATAAGAGAAAAATACCAGAAACTGAAATCTCCACTATGCTTGCTAATTACACTTTTAAATATGGAGTACCTAAAAAACTTGGAGATCTCGGCATACCAACTATACCTTCCTCCATCAAAATAAATTATGCAAACACTGCCTTGTGTGATTTGGGAGCTGGTGTTAGTGTTATGCCTTTCTCTTTATATAGAAGACTTGATTTGAATAAACTCACACCTACCGAAATATATTTGCAAATGGCTGACAAATTAACTGCCATACCTATCGGTATTTGTGAGGATGTGCCCGCTGTTGTTGCTAAAGTTACTATTTTGACTGACTTTGTTATACTTGAGATGCCCGAGGATGAAAACATGTCGATTATCCTTGGTAGACCCTTCTTGAATACTGCAGGGGCTGTTATTGATTGCAATAAGAGCAAGGTCACTCTTCATATCAATGGTAATGAGCATACGGTGCAATTTCCGAAGAAACAATTCCAAGTGAATGGTATTAATGTTATTGAAAAATCTCTGACAATCACTATTGGAAGTTTTCAACTAACTCTACCTATTGTTAAAAATAAATATGAACTGCTTATTGTTGGGGACATTCATATCCCCATTGAGGTAACTTAGTGATTTACGGAAGTTCTTCGGTTTCATATTAATCGAAAGTGGTTGTTAATAAGACTTGATCAACCTTATTAATGGATCATTTTTTTAGAGGTATGGAGTTGATGAATTTAGTAAGCACTACCTTCTATCCCTACCTTTTGTTTTCTGTTTTTATTAGTTAAATAAAATAAAATTCCATGCTTTGTCTATTTTCTGCTTTTTCCTTGCAATAAAAAATGACCCAAAAATAAAATTTCTCAGAATGTCCTGGAAATTTTACATGGTTTTTTCTGAATATTTATGAATTTCTGGTGTAAATAATATCAGAGGGAGGTGCACCAGGTGGGCATAACCCACCTGGGTGCGCCCTGGTGGGTGTTGCCCACCTGGTGGGCCCCCTCACTTACTTCTTCTTCCCAGACCACTCCATTCTCACAGAAACAAATCACTACCACTCTCTCTCTCTCTCTCATGTTCTTGCTCCCGGAACCGTGGATTTCGATATCTTTGCTCGAAGCTCTATTTCCGAAACTGTTTCAGGGATTTGTTGCTTGGTATGTGACTCCTCCATGTGTCCAATTAGTTTTTGTTTTAGTGGTTTATATTTAGAATAATTAGCTACTCTTGGTGCTGCTGTAGATGATCTTGCATGTTAAATTCTTAGAGTTCTAAGTAGTTTGAATGCTTGCTATGGCCTCTATACATCTATATGAGTAGTTGCTGTCAATTTTGCGAAGTTTTGTTAAGAAAAATTTTGTGGACTAAAAATTTCAGAATTTTGTTCATAGGAAAAAAGATGAGTTTATTTACGAAGTTTGCTTCCAAGAAGAACTCCAAGGGGGTTATTGGCCAGTCATCTGACAATGATCTCCATACCCCGAGGTTGGCGGAGCTACGGCTGTGCGAGTGGTTGGACAATGAGTTCATGGAAGAGGCATGAATCCCCAAAGAGTTCAACCAATATGCTGCTAATGTCGGCCTAACCGACTTCATCGCAGCTGAATGTGAAGAATATCATCTCCTCACAAACTTCGTTGTGCAAAACTTTCAATTTTATCCTAGGAATAATCACCCTAAGGTGTCATTTAATTTATATGCTGAACACCACCAGATCCCACTCACTTAATTTCGTGACATATGCATGCTTCCTTCTGATGGGGGTTTGGTACATCCTAGGCTCTCAGAGTTTGACGGCTTCTACCGTACTTTGATGGTGGGGGATGAGAGAGGAGTATCGGGCACCACTGTCGTTAGCTTGCAGTTTCCTGCCGTGCATTATTTTGCTTTATTTATTGCAAAGTGCTTGCTAGCGAGAGAGAAGGTGGATTTACTTAGCGCCCCAGACTTTGTTGTTTTGCGTCGCACTTTATGGCGACAACACTTATAGCTTGGGAGCTATTGTAGCACGTCGCCTTCACCTTAACAGATTCTAGGGTAAAATACATGGGGGCATTTACGCTACTCGCTTGGCGACTCACTTCAATGTGCATATACGCCAGCATGATCACCCCTTGACCAAGATTTACCTAGATAGAGCAGCTATGAAGGACCATCAGTTTCTTTCTGTTGATTACCAAGATATTGACTTGCCTTACAATTTAGTTTTCAGTGAGAAAACTCGTGATATGATTCCTTTGCCTGCGCCTGCTCTTTTTGACTATCACAACAGAGGAAGATATTTTGTTCTTGAGAGCGAGGCTCGAGTTCACAATGCAGCAGTGGAGGTAGCACTGCGGGCTGAGGCATCAGCACCGAGAGCCTCCATGAGCTACCACGCCGACTACCATCCAGGCTACTAACTGATTACCAAGTTAGGCCAAAAGCCTAAGCTTGGGGGAGTACATATTTCCAGCGACATTACATTCATGTTCACACACTTCATTCCAGTTGTCGGTGTCCACACTTTTTCATTGTATCATCCATGCTTAATTTATTTTCTTGTTTTCTTCTTGTGTGTTTAAAAAACTTTGAGAAAATCCAAAAATATGTTTCTTGCTTCTTTTTTTATTTTTCTTCCTAGTTAAAATGTTGTAGCACTAAAAAGAAAACCCAAAAATATTTCCTAGTTCTTCTTTTACTTGTTGGGAGCTTTCCCGTGTAAATAGTTTTTCTCATTTTTTCTTTTCCCTTTTTCGTTTGCTTGCTTTCCAAAAACCAAAAACTCCAAAAAATATTTCGGTGTGTATCTCTGAATTTCTCTTTCCTTTTTCGAGTCATACTGAGGAGAAGACCACGATGAAAATGTTGAGTGGCTCTCATTTGCAGTATTGTTGATCTAACAAAGATCCCATATTACCTTGTCTTCTCCTCTTGAATAAAATGTTTGCAGATTCCAGCTTAGTCCACGGCACTGTTGCACTATTATTATTTGAAATTGTTCGATCATGCAAGTGAAAGGCAATAATGACGATATTAGATGAACTGGCCCTGGCAGAGAGAAACGGGTATGAACTCGACTTGTTTTGTTTAGTAAATATGTTTAACCTAGTATCCATGATTCAGCCTGTTATGATCAAACATGTTTACAATGACAACTAGATATTATTTTTTCTCATGCCATGCATAAGTAGCTAGGAGTGAATAATGACTTATCTTGGATATCAACATTGCGTTAAAATGATTGTGATGTAGTATGATGATATGGTATCCTCCTCTGAATGTTCGAGTGGCTTGACTTGGCACATGTTCATGCATGTAGATGAATCAGAACCAACATAGCCTCTATGATATTTATGTTCATGGTGTTCATATCCTACTCATGCTAGTATCCAATGTTACTTATGCATAATGCATGTTCATGACCGTTGTTGCTCTCTAGCTAGCCGCTTCTCAACCTAATTGCTAGCCTTCACCTGTACTAAGTGGGAACTCTGCTTCTACATCAAAAACCTGAAACCCAAGTTATTCCAGATGAGTCCACCGTACCTACCTATATGCGGTATTACCCTGCCGTCCTAAGTAAATTTGCATGTGCCATCTCTAAAAAGGTTCAAATAAATATCCTTTTTGTGTGCCTGAATCGTTCAGGGAACGACAGGAGGTAGTCGGTATCTTCCATGCTAAGCGGGTTATTATCAGGTCGAGTGTTTATTCACTCGCTATTGCACGAGAAAAGGGTGGTAATATGGATGCCCAGTCCCAAACTGCAAAAAGAAAAGAGCTTATAAATAATCAAACAAAAACTCCCAATGGAGTCATAACCTTTACATTTCCGCTTGGGAACTGCCACTAGCGTGTTTAGCATGGAAGATATTGATAACTGATAGTCATGAAGTAAATGAGAAGGGTGCATGTCTCAAAATATCATTTACCTCTGTTTTAGAAAACTCGAGCTCTGGCACCTCTCCAAATCACTGCTTCCTTCTGCAAAGGGACTATCTATTTACTTTTATGTTGTGTCATCACCGTCTCAAATAAGCGTCAGAACCTGAGAGCATTGTTGTCATGCTGATGCATTGTACAGCTAATGTTGGGTGCATCATGACTGGATCTTTTCTACCATGAATTACAATGTTTAGACGTTGCTTGAACTTTGGGGGTGCTCTGCATTTATGTTTTGCGGTATCAGAAAGGGCTAGTGAGATACCACTATTGTCGTATTGTATCATGGTTGTTTGACAACGTGTTGCTATTTGAGATATCTTATTATTGCTCTCTAGTTGATTATGTCATTGATATGAGTTAATATAATTTTTAAAGAGTTATTATCGACCTGGTTAGTTATAATCTTTGCTGAACACCTGGGTGTTGTTTCAGCTTATTTATGAAACAAGAGCAAAAGAGTTTGTAAAAGTTTTTCTTTTTCACTTTCGGTTTATCAACTGAATTGCTTGCGGACAAGCAAAGGTTTAAGCTTGGGGGAGTTGAAACGTCTCCAACGTATCTACTTTTTCTAATGCTTTCCCTCTTGTTTTGGACTCTAATTTGCATGATTTGAATGAAACTAACCCCGGACTGACACTCTTTTCAGCAAAACTACTATGGTGTTGTTTTTGTGCAGAAATAAAAGTTCTCGGAATGGAACAAAACTTTGCGAGGATTTTTTATATCAAATAAGAGAATTTCTGGAGCCAGGAGGTACCGGAGGGGGGCTCCTGGGTGGTCACAACCCACTAGGATGTGCCTGCCCCCCCTAGGTGCGCCCAGGTGGGTGCTGCCCACCTGATGGCCTCGCTGACCCTCAAACCGACGCTATAAAATCTCATATTTCCAGGGGAAAAAATCAGGGAGAAAGAATTATCACGTTTCACGAGACGGAGCTGCCGCCGTCTCCTGTTCTTCATCGGGAGGCTAGATCTAGAGTCCGTTGGGGGCTCCGAAGAGGGGGGTCTTTGATCTTCGTCATCACCAACACATCTCCATCGCCAATTCAATGATGCTCCCCACCAGGAATGAGTAATTGCTTCGTAGGCTCGCTGGTCGGTGAAGAGTTGGATGAGATTCATCATGTAATCGAGTTAGTTTTGTTAGGGCCTGATCCCTAGTATCCATTATGTTCTGAGATTGATGTTGCTATGAGTTTGGCATGCTTAATGCTTGTCACTTTGGGCCCGGGTGCCATGATTTCAGATATGAACTGTTTATGTTATCACCATTATATCCATGTTCTAGATCCGATCTTGCAAGTTATAGTCACCTACTACATGTTATAATCCGGCAACCCCAGAGTGACAATAGTCCAAACCACTCCCAATGATGAACGTAGTTTGAGGAGTTCATGTATTCACCGTGTGCTAATGCTTCGTTCCGGTTCCCTATTAAAAGGAGGCCTTAATATCCCTTAGTTTCCAATAGGACCCCGCTGCCATGGGAGGGTAGGACAAAAGATGTCATGCAAGTTCTTTCCATAAGCACGTATGACTATTTACGGAATACATGCCTACGTTATATTTATGAACTGGAGCTAGTATCGTATCACCCTAGGTTATAGCTGTCTCATGATGAATATCATCCAACGAGTAACCGATCCAATGCCTACGAATTTATCTTATATTGTTCTTGCTAAGTTACTACTGTTGCTACTACTATCGTTACTGCTACAATATCACTGCTATTACTGTTACCGTTACTATTGCTACTGCTGCTATCATCAAAACTATCATACTACTGTGCTACTAATCACTTTGCTGCAGATAATTAATCTCCAGGTGTGGTTGAATTGACAACTCAGCTGCTAATACCTTCAAGTATTCTTTGGCTCCCCTTGTGTCGAATCTATAAATTTAGGTTGAATACTTTACCCTCGAAAAAGGTTGCGATCCCCTATATTTGTGGGTTATCAGCAGGTTCTTTAACCATGTACGAGCCAGCCCTTCCAACATCATAGTGAAAATTTTGGCACAGACTGCGTCACTGACGTCCAACATCTCCATGACTAGCTCGTAATTTTCAATCCAAGCCTCCGGAGGGAGATCTGCCGTGTAATTGGGCACCTTGTGAGGGCCTTTAAAATCCTTGGGTAAGCGCTCATTACGTAAAGCCGACACTAGACACGGCACTCCAATGGTCCTGCTGCTCAAACCCGCTCCTGCCAACACGGAAGAAACAACTGGAGGCGACTGATAAGCCCCCTGGTTTACTGCTTAAGCTTCATGACAGGCCTTCGCACCGTCCACAATTACTTGAGCATCCGTTCTTGGGTTAAGGGGCGGGTTATCACGAGGCGGGTTGCGACGTCGCTCACTGCTGGAGACCGCGAGTGACTCAATATGCCGGCTATAACTGCGGCTTGGCAAAGGGGTTGAATGCACACACTACCGACTATAGGAATAGTTAGCCCGTTGAGCGAACGCAGTCTGCAACAACTCAATGGCGTTCCGGGTCTCCACTGCAACTGGAGACTCACCGGTGACGGAAATTGTGGCAAGCCTGGTTGTTGCCGCCACCATGTTATCCACCGAGTTAGAAAAATGTCCCGGTGGTGTCGGAAAGTGCGGCGGCGGCGGCCGACCGGGGGGCGGGTTAGGTCCCGACTCTTCCCTCTGGACCGACTCTTCACTCCGAGCTGGCTCTGGCTGATGAGGCTGGGCTGTCGTCATGTTCCCATTTGGGTCCACGAGCAACTGGGGTATAACCGGTGCTCCGGCCGTGCTTCTCCCAGCCCCTAGCGTGTTAAACAAATTCATGGGCTCATAATTCAGGGGTAAACGAGGCTGGTGCCTCCTTCGAAGGACTGGATTGGAAGTGTTTTGATCCAGACTTAAATGCCAAGCTTCTGCCCTCAGGCGCTCCTGTTCTGTGAGAACCTAGGCCTGTAACTCGACCGTGCGAACGCTCTCGGCATTAATATCCTCCTGGGCCTTAGTCATCTGCTCTTGAATCTTGGCAATTTCTGCGTTGCTTTCGGCCTGATTTTCTGCAGTAACTTCAGTGTCCAGCAGGGTAGTCAGAGTTCCAATCAACTCAGATAAAACTTGAGCCAGAGGCCTGACTGAGCCGGACCTAGAAATGCCAACTGTTGTTGTTGCTCCGGCCGTCGTGTTGTTGAGAGCCAGCATGGTTCCCGCCATGAAGATGGCGGATCGGCACGGCGGCTCGTGGGGGTCTGGAATACTATCACCATCGGAACAGCCCCCAAGCCCGCCATTCTGAAGCTGATCGAGGATGCGCAATTTTCCGCAAGTTCCAACCTTGCGTGAAGCCCACGAAAACGTGCTTCCGCCCGGGTTGGATCCGGCGGTTTGCATGCGCCGAGCCGTCTCGATGAGGTCGGTGCAGATGTCGGGCTCAGGCTCAAATCCGCCGATCTAGCCGATGAAGACGTGGATTCTGCCAAAGGGGACCCGGTACCCATACACGATTGAGTCGGCCTCCGGGCCCCAGCCGACATTGTTGATGTAGAGCTTGCCGCAGCGACTCTTGGTCATCCTGCCAACGGTGTATCCCTCGATCCCTGGGAAAGAGCCCTTCAAGAACTCAAAACCACCATGCGCTAGCCCCATGGTGGGCGCCAACTGTCATGATTTTGTCATGGCAGATGTCCTAGTGAAAGGACTTAGACATGAAGCCATCGCAACGGTGATTAACTTTTCGGGGTTGAGCGGGACGAGAGACACGAGTTTACCGAGGTTCGGCCCCTCATGGTGGAGGTAAAAGCCTACTTCTGCTCTTGTTGCTTATTGCTTGAGTATCGATTACAAGGGAGAGGATTCGCTCGACCTAGCTATCGACTGATTGTCATTTGTCCTATTTTGTGCCAGGGACTCACTTTTATATATAGGTCGAGGCCTCTGGCTTACAAGAGTCCGGGTCGGGTCATGAGACGTGACCGAGCCTAACAATAAGTCGCCTTGCCTTTCATGACAAGTCACCATACGGTGGCTTACACCTCCGGGCCGCCTGCCGCCTTCTCATTTCGGGCCCTAAGCCGACCCATCTTGTGAGCCGCCCGTCCGGTCCTACATCTTGATCATCCTAGCCCATCTGAAGTCCTACTCCAAGAGTCACCAGTAGTTTAACCCAGCCTTCACAGGGCAGATTACACCGTGCGGTTATATACCCAACACCGGGTCTCTTGCCACCTCGTTTAACACGGGGATTTGCTCTCCCATCCCTTGTCACCTGCCTTCCATTCATGCCAGGTCAAACGAATGTAAGTTGGACATACATTGTGAGGCGCTTTCTTGCCCACCCATCCCGATCCTTCTCCCGCGTCACCATCTGCCCGAGGGTTGCACCACCAACTACTGCTTCTTCACCATGCCTACGATGATTTGCCATGTTCCTTTAAATCATCACGTCTCTTCAACCGGTGGTTGCAATCTGCTCTTATCCCGTAATGTGTCAGGCGTACCTCCAGTACCACGACCGTGTCGTGTATTGCCCGCTCTGCTTCTCTGCTCCTGCATCCATGGCTTTCAACCGCCTCCCAAATGATCCCATCACCTCTCCCTCTCACCGCCACCTTACAAACCATCAGTACCACATCATCCCCGCCCACCACCTCCTAGTACTCACATCCCATATTGTTTGGTGTCTCCGTTATTCCTCAATGATTCCTCAAGCAGCTACGGCTCAATGGACTCTAGTAGGTTGCCATGTTGCTAGCTTGGAGCAGCTCAATGTTTACGCCCCCCCCCCCCCCCCCCCGATCGACCTGCAGGCCTTCGAGTAGTATGGCTTGTCCTGGGTTGATCTTGAGGCGAATTCCACCATTTCGTTGGTTCGATCAACCTGCTCTTCCAGGCTTCCAACCCCTTGGGAATGGAGGCACGAACGAGCACAAGATCCCACGACACCAGCCTCATCATGTTCTGCACATCTGTGTCACATGAGTTTGTGATGGAAGAGAGCCTGTTCGAAGTCTAGGAGGATAATGTATACTTCGAGCGACACGAGAAGGCTCTGAATTGGCTCTGCTTCCTGCATCATGCATGGCTAGACAAACATTGCCGATGATTGGCTACCTTATCAAGCATTGGGACCGACCATGCATTTTCCACTCCATTGGCGGCATGGGTAACCCCATGGAGATTTTGGAGAGCTCCCTATCTGATGGTGACTATGATGTGGTGGTCCTCGTGATCGAGACATCCCCCAAGATCTCAATGTCAACAATTCCAATGGGCCTCTACACTGTTGTGGAGGTGCAGCGTGTTCGGAGCTTCCCCACCAGGCGGCGGTGGTGACCTGCTTGGACCCTCGCGCAGTCCACGTCGTACCACTTCGATGTACTTTCGTGCCACGTCGAGCCACATGACCCTTCCTGGATAGCTTCTGCCTGCGTCAATCTCTAGGGTGCCGAGATGCCGTGTGCGCGGCCGCCGTGTGAAGCCCGTCGTCTGTAATGACCCCGTTCTTGGCAATGACTAGTAGAGGTGAAAGTGCAACTATCCCTAGGTGGTTTTGGTAATTCCTAACGACATATAGCTCATTGAGCTAATACTATTTCAAGACAAATATTTCAGGAAAGCTCAGTGAATGGCATGGCATGGATGAGAAAAGTGGATCCCTCAAAATGCTAAGGATAAAAGGATTGGCTCAAGCCTCAAGCTCAAGACTCTACATTTTATATTTTAGTGATCCAAGAGCACATTGAGTCTATAGGAAAAGCCAATACTATCAAGGAGGGATGAGGTGTTGCTTAATGAAGTTCTTGCTTCAAGTGCTTAGTGATATGCTCCAAAACCCTCAACTACTTTCCCACATCCACATATGACCTAAACCTAAAGTCCAACTCGGTCCCATCGATTCTTTCTATCCGGTGCCACCGAGTTCAGATGTCATAGCCACTGCCACAAACCCTAGGCAAATCGGTCTCACCGATAGGGATCTCGGTCTCACCGAGATGGGATTGTAATCTCTCGGTTTCCCTTCATAACGTATCAGTCTCACCGAGATGAGCGATCGGTCCCACCGAGATTGCAATGTAAAATCTCTGTTTCCCTTTCGTAACATTTCGGTCTCACCGAAATGAGCGAACCGGTCCCACCGAGTTTACCTGACCAACTCTCTCGTTAGCTTATTACCAAAATCGGTCTCACCGAGTTTGTGTAATCGGTCTCACCGAGATTACGTTATGCCCTAACCCTAACCATATCGGTCCTACCGAGTTGCATGTCGGTCCCAACGAAAACCCTAACGGTCACTAGGTTTACTAAATCGGTCTGATCGCGTTTCTTGATTCGGTCCCACCGAGATTGGTAAATTGAGTGTAATGGCTAGATTTTGTGTGGAGGCTATATATACCCCTCCACCTCCTCTTCATTCGTGGAGAGAGCCATCAGAACAAACCTACACTTCCAACTTACCATTTATGAGAGAGAACCACCTACTCATGTGTTGAGACCAAGATATTCCATTCCTACCATATGAATCTTGATCTCTAGCCTTCCCCAAGTTGCTTTCCACTCAAATCTTCTTTCCACCAAATCCAAATCCTGTGAGAGAGAGTTGAGTGTTGGGCAGACTATCATTTGAAGCACACGAGCAAGGAGTTCATCATCAACACAACATTTGTTACTTCTTGGAGAGTGGTGTCTCCTAGATTGGCTAGGTGTAACTTGGGAGCCTCTGACAAGATTGTCGAGTTGAACCAAGGAGTTTGTAAGGGCAAGGAGATCGCCTACTTCGTGAAGATCTACCGCTAGTGAGGCAAGTCCTTCGTGGGCGACGGCCATGGTGGGATAGACAAGGTTGCTTCTTCGTGGACCCTTCTTAGGTGGAGCCCTCCGTGGACTCACGCAGCCGTTACCCTTCGTGGGTTGAAGTCTCCATCAACGTGGATGTACGATAGCACCACCTATCGGAACCACGGCTCAAAAATCACCGTGTCTCCAAATTGCGTTTGAAATCTCCAAACCCTTCCCTTTACATTCTTGCAAGTTGCATGCTTTATTTTCCGCTGCTTATATACTCTTTGCATGCTTGCTTGAATTGTGTTAAGATTGCTTAACTTGTGCTAAGTTTGCTAAAATCTGCCAAAGACTGAAATTTGGAAAAGGTTAAGTTTTTATTTGGTCAAGTAGTCTAATCACCCCCCCCCCTTCTAGACATACTTCAAGGTCCTACAAGTGGTATCAGAGCCTTGATCTCCATTTGCTTTGATTTCCATAGCTTTTGGTGGTCATAGCCTTGGTTTCACAACCTAGGAGAGTATGGCGTCTAGCAAGGGAAACTACCATCGTAGAGGTCCTTACTTTGATGGTACTAATTTTGCTAGTTGGAAGCATAAGATGAAAATGCATATTCTTGGACATAACCCCGCCGTTTGGGCTATTGTGTGTATTGGCTTGCAAGGTGAATTCTTTGATGGGAGAGAACCAAACCGTGAAGCTAGCGCGGAAGAGTTGAAGATGCTGCAATACAACGCGCAAGCTTGTGATATCCTCTTCAATGGATAGTGCCCTGAAGAATTCAACAAAATCAGCCATCTTGAGAATGCAAAGGAAATTTGGGACACTTTGATTGATATGCACGAAGGTACCAACTCCGTCAAGGAATCCAAATTGGATGTGCTTCAAAGTCAACTTGACAAGTTCAAGATGAAGGATGGTGAAGGCGTCGCTGAAATGTACTCTAGGCTTGCTCTCTTCACAAATAAGATTGCTGGCTTAGGAAGCGAAGAGATGACCAAAAAATTCATCATCAAGTAGATCCTAAGAGCCTTGGATGGAAAATATGATACTGTGTGCACATTGATCCAAATAATGCCCAACTATAAGAATCTCAAGCCAACGGAGGTCATCGGAAGAATTGTTGCTCATGAGATGTCACACAAGGATAAGGAGGAGCTGCACAACAAGTCAAGTGGAGCTTACAAAGCCTCATGTGAAGCTCCCACATCATCAAGTGAGAAACAAGGCTTCAATGAAGAACTGAGCCTAATGGTGAAGAACTTCAACAAATTCTACAAGAGTAGAAGCAAGGAAAGAAGTTCCAAGTCAAGGTCCTACAATGACAAAAGATCTTCCAGTCGATAGCGAAATTGCTACAACTGTGGAAGACCCGGACACTATTCCAATGAGTGTACGGCTCCCTACAAAAGAAGAGAAGATTCACCCAAGAGGAGAAGTAGAAGAGAAGAATCACCGCCAAGAGAGAGAAGGAGTAGAGATGATCTTTATGAACGACGAACATCCCGGAGAAGCAAGGATTCAGATAGGAAGGACAAGTCATCAAAGAGCTACACAAAATGCAGACATCAAGCTCATGTTGGTGAATGGGTATCCGGCTCTGACTCTGAACATCACTCCGAGAGAAGCTATCACTCTGACTCCGAACATACTCAAGATGAAGGTGTTGTCGGTCTAGCACTCGTGTCAACCAACTCCCACGACATATTTGATTCACCAAATGAAAGACTTGGAAGATGCTTCATGGCTAAAGGCCCAAAGGTAACACATCATGAGTATGTTGATTTCAATAGTGATGAGGATGACTTGCTAGGTGATGATGATTTACTTATTGACAACTCTAGTGATGAATACTATGATGAAACGTCAATTAATCAGGCTAATCAAGATAAAACGAATGACGATGATAAGGAGAGGATTGAGCTTCTAACTAAAGAACTAAACACTCTCAAGTTAGCTCATGAAACTATCTTAGGGGATCATCGAGAACTTTTAAGGACTCATGAGAAGTTACGCTTTGAAAAGCTCAACCTTGAGCAAGAGCATGAGTTCTTAAAGGCAATCAATGATGATCTTCGCAAGAAAAGTTCTTCTTACATTGCCAAGCGTTTACTCTTATCTACTTACATGCCTCAAGTCAAGTCTAGTAACAAAAACAAAAAGGATTCTTCCTCTAGTAGTAACAATCATCATGCTAAATCCAGTATTGTTGCTTCTAGTATTTCTCTTGATTCCACTAATGATTCTCTTAGCCAAGTTACACTTGAGCAAGAAAATAGTTTATTGAAGGGAATTATAGAGAAAGGTGTTTACAAGAGCCTTGCCGGGAGTAAGCAATTCGAGGAAATTGTACGCAAGCAAGGAAGGCACCAGAAGAACCAAGGTGTTGGGTTTGAACGAAAGTTCAATGCCAATGGAGTTGAGTGGGAAGAAGATCAATACCCCAAGACGAAGTTTGTTCCTCAACAAGAGAAGTATGATCCTACTTCCTGCAAAGGGACACAAGCTCAAGATGATCTTCCACCACAAGACCACAAGCAAAAAGGCGAGGATGAGCTTCAAGAGGAGATCGATGCATTTGAAGAAGCTCCCAAGACCTTGGTCAAGTGGATTCCCAAGACTACGTCAAGATCTACTTCATCAAGTACAACTACAACTCCAAGGATTCCCATCAACATGGTGTGGATCCCTAAGAAGAAGAACTAGAGAGTTCTTGAGGGTGACTCTGCCAACATTCTTCACTCATATCATTTTGGCAACGACAAGTGCAATCAACTTTCACATCTTGCACTAGTTCAAGGAGTCACAAACCCTCTTGTTAGTAAGGCAAGGGACAAGGTAACCTAATGCTTTCATAGACATCATCTTGTGTGTGCATCCCTCTATGTCTATGGATATCCTTGTTTGTTCCTTGTGGGACTAACCCGTGTAGGTATTGAAAGTGCAACTCACTCCAAAGGATTGCTCCAAATGATCTACATCAATATTGAGCATCCACATCTTCAACACCTACATGAAGTCATCATCGACAAAACCCAAGGTTATTTCATCCCTCTATAGGGGGGATCTCACATCTAGGGGGAGCTTTACTCTAAGAATTGAGCTAAAGCAACTCTAATGGTGTGAACACATCAATGCATTATGTAAAAGTGGTAACCCCACTTGAGCTTAAACGATGAGTATGACCTATGATCAAATGTTCTCATTTGAATCCTAAGTCAATATACTCATATATATAGATGACCTAGTCATCGCTAATTGCTTGATAGATGCTAGAATTGGTTGTGCATGCTTTGCCACATATTTCATTTGTCATTTTATTGTGTGAGCATGCTGATTGCATATTTTACTCATTTGAGGACATCCACTTGTAGTTTTGCTTGTTTGGCTTCCTTTTCTTTTGGCCAAGTGGATGGAAAAGAATGCCTAAGAACCTTCTCTAGCTATCTATGCTTTTCTTGTCTCAAACTCTATTCATGCTACATCAAAAAAATTGATCAAGTCAGATTCGAACCACTCTGTGTGAGGAGCACTCGGAGTCCCCGATTCGTCATAGACTTAAACTTACAAAACTTCTTTGTGCGTTTCGGTCTGACCGATTCTTCCATTTCGGTCATACCGAGATCACTAAGTCGATCTAGGTTTTCAATCCCGATGCAACCGATTTGAACATTTCGGTCTCACCGAGTTGCAGTAACTGCTTGCAGTAATGCATCTCGGTGCCACCGAGTTGTTCCACTCGGTCGCACCGACAGGGTCGGGCTATATATACCCAAGGGCAAAAAATTTGGAAATTTCTCCGAACAATTTCGTCCGCACTCAGCCCGCTCTGCCTCCAGGGTCTCGGGATCGTTCTCCTCATCACCAGTCGCCTCCCGCCGCTGGTCTCCGCTGCCGTCAACGGGAATCTCCGCCGCCGTTGCCGTCGTAGCGAGTCCATCGCCAAGCTAGGGTATGGACTTGATCACTGTGCTATCCCCATCTGATTCCTAGCACATTGTGTTTATCATGAATCTTGCCACGATTAAAACTATCTCATCTAGTCAAAACTATCCGTAAATTAGGTTTGGATTGAAAATTTAGGGTTAGGTTTCCGCCGAAACCATCTCGGACCCACCGAGTTGTAGAAATCGGTTCCACCGATTTGGCCAAGGCCATTGCACTTGTGATTCTCGGTCTGACCGAGAATTGCAAATCAGTGTGACCGAGTTCAGAACTTTGTGAAACCCTAGCAGTCTCGGTGGCACCGAACTGTGACTCGGTCTGACCGAGTTCACTAGTTTAGGTTCCTAAAGTTACTTCGGTATCACCGAGTTTACAAATCGGTAGATCCAAAATGCTTTCTGTGTAAAACTAAAACTAAGTTTTTAACTCAATTGTTTGCAAAAACCTCTGTATTTTGTGATGCTTATCCTCTCTATCTCATCTACATCTATTCACAGGGTCAGCAGTCAGTGTTTGCAACATGTCTGATCAAAGTGACAGCCAGAATAGGGAAGAGGAGCAGGTTCCTATGAGTGAGGGCACTAGTCCCTCTAGTTCCTTAGATGAGGGCAGCAGGAGCACCCCAAGCAACTTACCCAAAGCTGCCACAAGGAACAGGAAGAAGAAAAGCTCAGACTTTGAGGATGAAGACTATGTGGCAGAAGAGGATGAAGCCACCTCCAGGAAAGTGCTCAAGAAGGAGTATGGCACTGCTGCAGCCACCAAGCCAGGTCTGAACAGAAAAGTCCCTGCCAAGAGGACTCCTATGCTGAAAGTCAGAGCATCAACTCAGGGAACTGAGAGATCAGAACCCAAGGAGCCAGAAGTGGTTGAAAGAAGAGGAAGGAAAGGGTCAAGAAGACCATGGCCAGGGTTGTTGGGAAGCCTTCCATGATGGAAGAGGAAGAAGAAGAGGCTGTTGCTCCAGCTCCCAAAGCTCAGAAGCTCATGGGTGATGTCATCTGGTCAGGGGTTGCTTCATCAAAGCCCAAAGAAGCACCTAAGGCTGCTTCCAAGCCCAAGTCTGCACCAAAGAGGAATACCAGGAACATCCCAGCTGCTGAAAAGAACAAGGTCCCAGTGCCTGAAGTTGTTGCAGAAGAAGAAGAAGATGAAGAGCATGTTCTGAGAAAGTTGAAGCCTAAAATTCCAGATCATAACGATGCTCATCCTGTTGCTGAGAACATGAAGCTGAGAAAGGATGCAGGACTCAGACAGTGGTGGTTGGCTGATCCTTATGCAGTCAGGAGGAGAACTGCTGTGGACTACAGGTTCCATACAAAGGAACAGCAAGACTTCTATGAGACTGTGCTGCTGGACAAGAAACCAATAGTCTGTGATATGAGATGGGTAGATTGGAAATACATCAAGGATAATGAGGAACACTACCCAGGAGTGTTTGACAGTTTCAAGGGTTGTGGAGTGGATAACTTTGTTGGGCAGAAGCTCACAAAGTGGAATGATGAGCTCATAATGCAATTCTACTCCACAGCACACTTCTATCCAGATGGCAGAATAGTTTGGATGTCAGGAGGCACAAGGTACCAGTCTACAATTGAAGAATGGGCAAATCTGATCAATGCACCAAAGGAGAAAGAGGATGACTTGGATGTCTATGCCAAGAAGAAAATGGATCACAGCTCCATGGCACACATGTACAAGGAGATCCCAGATGATGCTGTTGAAACTCACAAGTTTGGATCTGTACATTTTCTTCTGTCAGGCTTGCCAACCATCAACTGGATCCTTAGGCACACTCTCTTGCCCAAGTCAGGTGATCATAACATGATCAGAGGCCATGCTATTGATCTGCTACACTTATTTGATGTGCCTCAAAAGTTCAAGGTCATGAGCCTCATTGTTGAAACAATCAAGAAGACAGTTGCAGACCAGAAGAGAAGTTGTGGGTATGCCCCACAGATCCAGGAGCTGATTAACTCCAAGATGGGCACTGGCACTTACTTGTTGGACAAGGAACACATGCCTATCTATCCAGACTTTGAGGACAACCAAGTGCTTATGGATGAAAATGAACCATCATCAGTGCAAGCACAAGCAAAGAAGGAGAAGGCGAGAACTGAAAAGGCAGCCAAGATGCCCACAATTGATAAGGCATCTGAGTACTTCCTGAAGAGTAAACAAGACCAGCTTGGTTACTTGATAGCATCCACTCTAAGGATTGAGAAAGGGTTGGTGTCGCGACCGGATTTCCAGGATATTAATTTCCCAGAAAATGGCCCTTGTGCTCACCAGCCCCAGGATTACTGTTAGCTGATGAGACACCAACTTGATACAGAACTCCAAGCAAAATACATAATATGTAGTACAAGACCATTCTGGCCTATGAGTACAACACAAGGTTTCTAGTGGCTGATGGCGGAAGCGGTTTGTGGTTCATCAGCGTCTATGGGACTCCGTTTCCCACAGGAACAGCTGGCCTGGATAACTCCTATCTTCACGAGGCAGCTATCATCATTGCGTAGGTTCCGGGGCTGTCATCGCAGCGCTCCTCTCCAAGCAAGAAATTTGGCCAAGACAATAGCTAGGGACAAGCCAGTGAGTACTTTCAATGTACTCGCAAACATTATGCACACAGGTATAACATAACGAATGATAATCATGCTCTGAAATATTTCATGATCACAACATCAGTCCCGAAATAAAAGAAAAATCCATGATGCACGCAAGCAGGTTATTCATATACAACATGAATATGCAATGAGGGAGTAGAAATAGAATGCACCTATCGGGTGTCTGAAGCGACGCCTCGAAAGGATAATAACATAAAGCATGCCTCAGTCGGGCGTCTGAGCGACACCACATAAAGGGCTTATAAATAATTTAAATAACAAGCATGCCACAATCGGGCGTCTGAGCGACACCACATAAAGGGCTTATAAGTAATTTAAATGACAAGCATGCCATAGTCGGCCGTCTGAGCGACACCACATAAAGGGCTTATAAGTAATTTAAACGACAAGCTTGCCACAGTCGGGCGTCTGAGCGACACCACATAAAGGGCTTATAAGAGAATAGTCACAGTGAATATCCAGGAGGTAGAACCATCCCAGGGATACTCAATAATTCAAATAATGTAAATGGTTAGTCCATAATAATAGTAATCATAATCCTCATGAGTCATGATCCATGTTCTGGTTTAGCAATTTTCCTCCAAAGACCGACACTAAGACCGACACTTGACCCATCCCAGACTGTAGTCCTTAACCATGGACACGGCTATTCGAATAAATATAATCTCTGCAGAGGGTGTACTCTTTACCCACGAGTAACGGATTCCGTTAGTCCATCGGGACTAATTCCGTCTACGGTCTTTTAAATGAAAACACACCTGACCGCCCATTACCAGCTGACTTACCACGGTGTCTGGAATCACCTACGACACTCGTTAAGCAAAACTCTAAGTGGGGAGGCTACAACCTCGACTAGCATGGGATCACAAAATTTATAACGCGCGCAAACTAGGGGAGCTACCCCTCGGCTACAACCGGAAACATCCATGCCCCCGGACCAGGTGGCATGTCTACCGGATGCAGCCGGTATCTTCCACCATGGCCTCTCTGTACGGTGTGTGCTAGGAAGGGGTTGACAACTTATCGAACTGCACCCTACCTGTGGCAGGGACAAGTGGTAGTACGAAACAAGTATGGGGGTTACTGGAACAAGACTCGATCTACGGTCGACTCAGGAGGTTAGGACATTCCCTGCATGATAAGCATAAGAAATATATTTCACACCAATCAGACAGAATTACCACTCGTCATACCTCACCATGCCTTACCGGACATAACCGTCTCGACGAAGAACTAGAGATAAGCTCGTGTCTACCCAAGACAGAGACTTTCCCGGATTCCTCCCGATAGGCATGAAAGGCATACGAGGGTGATTACTATCAGAAGCATATCAAATTCCAAAAGCAAGGAATCATCATTATGTACTCATGAATGTGATCATAACACCACATAAAATATCCAATTTTCGTGTCAAGGTGACGTCGTATTTGCATCAAATGACTCACAACAAATATTATGTCGGGGTTCAGAATGCTTGCCTTCAAAAGTATGCAAGAGGGGTGCACTTTTTGAAAGTTGCCTTCTTCTCCAAAAATCCTATAAGAAAAATTAAATCAACACATAGTTTCAAAACCGTACAAAAAGTTTTCTGAAAATTTTTTAAATAAATATGAAAATAAACTAGAAAAAATTTTAGAAACAACAGAAAAAGAATCAAATCATTTGGATTTATATTTAAAAAGTTATAGCCAGTCAAAGATTAGTCAAAATTCTGTTTTTAAATAAAATAGAAAAAGAAAAACGTTTCGAATAAGCAAATGGAGGAGACGTACTTCTGGGTTTATGCTTTCACTTATTCCAGCGTGGATTGACTCGTGGGTCACTGACAGTGGGTCCCTTGGGCCCACTGGTCAGGTTTGACCAGTCGCCGCGCCTCCTTTCTCCTCTGGCCGAGCAGAGGCGGAGCTCCGTCGATGGCCGCCGACGAAAGGCGGCTCCCCACGGGATTCCGAGGGCAGGGATGGATCCGCCAGTCCAGGGCGGTCCTCCCAGTGGTCGCTAGGTTGGCGGGGGTGGAGGGGGTCGCCGGCGGCGAGCTCCGCGGCGGACGGTGGCTTCGGGAGGATTTGGGGTCCCGAGCTACGGTGGCTCCCGATCAAGTTTGAGAAGTGGGGTGGCTCCGCAAGGTCGAGGGGAAGAGGATGGGAGCACGGGAGGGGTTAGGGGCCTCGGTATTGGCCGGATTTCACCGAACATGGCGGCGGCCGAACCTGCCGGAGATGGGAGAGAGGATGGCCTCTGGCCAACTAGGGAGGAGGGGGCATCCTACTACTCGAGCAGGGCTGCTGACGGGCTTAGGCATGATTGGGAGGGCTCTTTATAGCCCAGAGAGGTCGGTTCCCGCGGCCATGGATAACAGCGCCGGCGAACCGCCGTTCTGTTCCTAGCAGGGCGACGTGGAGGCGATTGGAGCTGGTCGGCGTATTCCGACGAACTCCCCACTGCTCAAGGGGCGGTGGCAGCGTATGGCTTGGGCGGTGCTGCCACGGCCGGGGCCTGCTGCGGCCGTCAGCTAGCCGCCATGGCCGACCTGACGGTGGCGCTGTGGGGTGCCAGGAGGTACCGGGGCGGCTCTGCGATGAGGGAGGAGTCGGGCGCCGCTAAGCTGTGCATGGAAGGGACGAGCAGACGGCACGGGAGGCGGCGGGGCAGCGATGACTTCGCACTGCACGCGTGCAAAACGCGCGCTCTGGTCGCGCCCAGAACACATATGCCAGGCGTTCGACAAAATGCCAACACGTTCTAGGCCTCTCTGATGCCTCTGCAACTAAACTGGACTGGGCTAATGATAATGTGAGAGCTAATATACATGCTGGTAAGGTCATTCGAGCAACTTACCAATGCAAGTTTAAAAGCATGCCAAAACTGGCCATTCTCCTAATCTGCTTGACGAAATGCCAGGGGTATCTAGGCATCTCTTCTGCTGGCCAAAGTCTCCAGTTTGGGGTCTCCTTGGGTGCAAGTGATGATGGCAAGTTATTAGGGCAAAACCAGAAACTTGTTAGTGCAAGTTTTTGAAAAAATCAAATCTGGACAGAAAATAAAGTGCATTATTGCATAGACCAAAAATGCTCCAATGGGTCCAATCTCCTGGACTTAAGGGTTTGGTAGAGTGGTCTATAAGCAGGAAAAAGAATCATGGGTAAAAGGGCAAGTTAAAATATGGTTGCAGTAGAAAATACCAAACTGGGCCAGAGAACAAAAGAGGATGATTTGCTCTTTTTTTCAAATAACACCAGTGGGTCTTTGCATATAAATGAACTATATACTCCTACTAACACCCCCAAATTTTGGTGGGAATATTAAATAAATTTATCAAGGGGTTGTAGTGCAAAAGAGGCTCTAAGGCTTATGAGAAACCTTTTTAAAAGAATTAAAGTTTAGGAAAAATAATTATAGAAATAAATCCACTGATAAAAGAAATGTTTTCTTGAGAGGGTAAACAAGTCCAACAACATTTTTGTAAAGTTTTCTATTTGGAGGAAAACTCCACAACTCAGAAGAAAAGAGTGGTTCTGAATCAAAAGAAAATCCAGAAAATAAAAATTTAATTTACCAAGGCAAAATTTTCATTAATAAATCATGGTTAAATTTTTGGGGTGTTACAACACTACCCCCCTTAAGAAAAATCTCGTCCTCGAGATTTGCTAAGGGTTGTTTTGAAAATATTACTCCTACCATCTCAAAGTAATATCACAAAATAACCATCCTACTCATGCAATTAAAATGTGGCTACAGTGAAGTGGGCAATTAAGTGGCGTAAAAGCTACGATGTGGCATCTTGGCTGCGTGGAAAATCTATGGTTAGGAAAATGAGGAATTTCTACTTTTGGTTACAGTAAATTTAGAATAAATTTCTAAAATACGCTGGTTGTTCCCGAGAGCACAGTGCTCTCTTTGGCCGACAGGTGGACCCGGGGCCCACTGTCAGTCTCTTCTTCTACCTCTGGCTCTCCCTTGATGATCGTCGTGATGCTGCCGCTCGAGTGTTAGCTCTCCGCGGTGGCGGTGACCATGAGGATTAAGTGCGGTGTCAAGTCCTAACTATTATCGGTGTGCTGGAGGCAATCTTGCACCCGAACAATCGCCCACTAATTTCTCCTTTAGAGGCTGTGTGCTGGGGAGGTGATCAGTTAGGTGCAACATGTGCACGTGCATTTGCAATTAGTGCAGGTGGTCGAGTGGTTGTGGTTGTGAGTCTGCTGTCGTGGTGCTGTGTAAATAAAAATCTATGTCATGAAGAGATATATGCCGCAACAACTCAGGGAAAAATCTCACTTCAGAATTTACCGAGAGTGAAAACAGTTAATAAAAATTGACAGCAGTAAAAACTACTCACATTAATTGGAACTAAAAATTTAATTCTTCGTACAAATTTAGGATACCACGCATAAGTTGCAACACATAAATAAATGCTGAGACAATAAACATAGCAGTGACGTCTACAACGACAACGGTAAATGGACAGGGTCCTAAGAAAACGTCTCTAGGATTGGGGCACACTCTTCCTCTATCGGGGGAAGCGGATTGACTAGTCGATGAACGCGTCTCTCCTGGTCGGGCCTCAGTGGTCTGCCGATGGCGATCTGAGGATTTAAATCAGCGAGGCTCTAGAGATAACCCATTACTCATTGGGTCAAACGCTCTTGGGTGATGACATACTGGGCAAGGTTGCCAGTACTGGGTCTCTCTCGATTCGTCCACCGGGAAAAGATGCTACTTCTACGGGTGTGGCACGACTTGGGAAGTAATAATATCCTCGTTCGCTGGCATAGGGTACCGCGAATCGAAGGCGAGCAAGCGCTTCGTACGCAGCGCCTTCTATGGCCATTTGCGGAGTCGGCATAGATTTCCCCACAAAGGAGACTTCCGTTGGGTCTTGGTTTGGGTTTGCGGGAGGGATGTGCACCACTGCCCAATATTTCGAGGTGGATGGGGTGATCCTTGATTTGAGCAACTCGTACTGGGGTGGATGGATAGCACTCATGGTACTGCAGGTAAAGTCCCACAATATTTTAACAAAGCTACCTAGGGTTGCATCTGGAGTTCTCAGATAAATACTAGGGCCCGGCATGGCAAAGAAATGGCTGTGAGAGTTGTGCGAAAGGTGAGGGATACTTGGCAAGGTCACGAGGTGGCCTTTTATATAGCATCTGGGCGGGGTCATTTATCGCGGTGAGGGGCAACTAGTTTGTCGGTTCTGCTCTATGGGGTCGGGGTCAATGCTACGGATACACATATCTCAGAAAAGTGATGTATTACTATGGGTGTCGTCGGGGTGGTTTTTGGTAGTTGTGCCCGGAATTAAAAATGCAACCGCATGCTAACATACTTATGCATGGCTACTATTCAAAACAGAGGCACACAAGCAGGCTGCGTTTATTTATGGCGATACAAGGTCACACTATTTCAGGGCGTGGACATACTAAGACTCAGTACTACCCGAGTGACTTAGTCTACCTCGTTAATATCTAAGCAGGCGTGCCTTGTGGACGTCAAGGCTTCTCCACGGGTTTCACCGTCGGGGTTAGCTGGATAGAGTTGAGGGGCTGCAGGGTCGGTGTAGTGATGATGACCATCGCGGGGGTTGTTGGCCACAATCCCATTGGAGCGTCTTCCCAAAAGGCGATGAAGCATTTCTGGGGATACCAAAGCATTTTGGTCGATGGTCGTGGCAGACCTCAAGGACTCGATCGGTTGTCCGAATAGCACGATCGGGTTGTCGGCGTCGGGCTCATCTCCTCCTCTTGCCGGGGCTCGGCGAACCAATTCTCCACGAGCTACGATCAGATCAAGGGTGATTTGATCGAACAGTTCCTCTAGTGCACTTACATAGCGCACCAGATGCAACAATGCAGGATCCGTCTTGTGATCTCCGTTGGCAACCTGGGGTGGCCTACCATACCCGTCATGGCTGGGGTAGTAGTAGAACGAGCGACAGTTAACTCTGGGTGACAAGTGTCGGAGTTGAACTATAGCCTCTTGAGCAGCTAGTTGGATGGCTTGTGGCTCAAAGGAAGTTGTCCTTCCGGTGAACCTGTAGGGGCATTCTCGCCATGCACCCTACCATAGACGTGCACAGTGGCCCAGAATTGACGGCTCTCACCGCTCATGGGCCCTTGGTACACAACATATTCTGGGGCCTCTTCTAATGCAAAGGCACGGCGGGTGAGGTTTGCTAGCACGGTCACAAAACCTCCAAGGTTGGTTGTTGTAGTCTCATTATGCACAATGGGTCCAGGCATTGTGGCTCGGTTTAGGGAAGAGGCTGTGCTGTGCTGGGTTGAGGCTAGCGTGCCCTTTGAGAGAAAACGGGGGCAGAGTCGTCCTTCGCGCGCCGGCGAATGAGAATTTTACGTGTCGGTTACTGGCGCGGGATCGACAGGCTAGGCTGATAGGTTGGGCACCGACTGCCAAAAGGTGTCGGGTCCTTGTGGCTATCTTACACGAGAAGCTTGGCCGGGGTTAGGTTATGGTCTGGTGGAATGGTTAGTCTAGGTTTATTGACCTGGCTAAGATATGATTAGCCAATGGTCAGCCTGGCTCTGATACCAAGGTTGTCGCGACCGATTTCCAGGATATTAATTTCCCAGAAAATGTCCCTTGTGCTCACAACCCGGGATTAATGTTAGCTGATGAGACGCCAACTTGATACAGAACTCCAAGAAAAATACATAATATGTAGTACAAGACCATTCTGGCCTATGAGTACAACACAAGGTTTCTAGTGGCTGATGGAGGAAGCGGTTTGTGGTTCATCAGTGTATATGGGACTCCGTTTTCCACAGGAACAGCTGACATGGATAACTCCTATCTTCCTGAGGCTGCTATCATCATTGCGTAGGTTCCGGAGCTGTCATCGCAACGCTCCTCTCCAAGAAAGAAATCTGGCCAAGACAATAGCCAGGGACAAACCAGTGAGTACTTTGAATGTACTCGCAAACATTATGAACACAGGTATAACATAATGAATGATAATCATGCTCTGAAATATTTCATGATCACAACGCGTCAGTCCGTAAATAAAAGAAAAATCCATGATGCACGCATAAGCAGGTTATTCATATACAACATGAATATGCAATGAGGGAGTAGAAATAGAATGCACCTATCGATGTCTGCAGGCGGCGCCTCGAAAGGATAATAACATAAAGCATGCCTCGATCCAGGCGTCTAAGCGACACCACATAAAGGGCTTATAAATAATTTAAATAACAAGCATGCCACGATCGAGGCGTCTGGCGACACCACATAAAGGGCTTATAAGTAATTTAAATGACAAGCATGCCACTGCGATCGTGCGTCGGCGACACCACATAAAGGGCTTATAAGTAATTTAAGCGACAAGCATGCCACGCGATCGAGCGTCTGAGCGACACCACATAAAGGGATTATAAGAGCATAATCACAGTGAATATCCAGGAGGTAGAACCATCCCAGGGATACTCAATAATTCAAATAATGTAAATGGTTAGTCCATAAAAATAGTAATCATAATCCTCATGAGTCGCAAGTCATGATCCATGTTCTGGTTTAGCAATTTTTCCTCCAAAGACCGACACTAAGACCGACACTTGACCCATCCCAGACTGTAGTCCTTCACCATGGACACGGCTATTCGCATTAATATAATCTCTGTAGAGGGTGTACTCTTTACCCACAAGTAACAGATTCCCTTAGTCCATCGGGACTAATTCCGTCTATGGTCTTTTAATTGAAAACACACCTGACCGCACACACCAGCCTGACTTACCGGTGTCTGGAATCACCCACGACACTCGTTAAGCAAAACTCTAAGTGGGGAGGCTACAACCTCGACTAGCATGGGATCACAAAATTTATAACGCCAGCATAAACTAGGGAGCTACCCTCGGCTACAACCGGAAACACCCATGCCCCGGACCCGGGTGCCATGTCTACCGGATGCAGCCGGTATCTTCCACCATGGCCTCTACATGCGGTGTGTGCTAGGAAGGGGTTGACAACTTATCGAACTGCACCCTACATGGCGAGGACAAGTGGTAGTCTGAAACAAGTATGGGGTTCTTGGAACAAGACTCGATCTACGGCCGACTCGGGAGGTTAGGACATTCCTTGCATGATAAGCATAAGAAATATATGTCACACCAATCAGACAGAATTACCACTCGTCATACCTCACCATGCCTTACCGGACATAACCGTCTCGACGCAGAACTAGAGATAAGCTCGTGTCTACCCTAGACAGAGACTTTCCCGGATTCCTCCCGATAGGCATGAAAGGCATACGAGGGTGATTACTATAAGAAGTATATCAAATTCCAACAGCAAGGAATCATCATTATGTACTCATGAATGTGATCATAACACCACATAAAATATAGAATGCTTCGTGTCAAGGTGACGTCGTATTTGCATCAAATGACTCACAACAAATATTATGCCAGGGTTCAGAATGCTTGCCTTCAAAAGTATGCAAGAGGGGTGCACTTTTTGAAAGTTGCCTTCTTCTCCAAAAATCCTATAAAAAAATTAAATCAACACATAGTTTCAAAACCGTACAAAAAGTTATCTGAAAATTTTCTAATAAATACGAAAATAAACTAGACAAAATTTGAGAAACAACAGAAAAAGAATCAAATCATTTGGATTTATATTTAAAAAGTTATAGCCTGTCAAAGATTAGTCAAAATTCTGTTTTTAAATAAAACAAAAAAAGAAAAACGTTTCGAATAAGCAAATGGAGGAGACGTACTTCTGGGTTTACGCTTTCACTTATGCCAGCGTGGATCGACTCGTGGGTCACTAACAAGGTCCCTTGGGCCCATTGGTCAGGTTTGACCGATCGCCAGCGCCTCCTTTCTCCTCTGGCGGCAGAGGCGGAGCTCGGCGATGGCCGCCCGACGAACAGTGGCTCCCACGGATTCCGAGGCCAGTCCAGGGCGGTCCTCCCAGTGGTCGCTAGGTTGGCGGGGGTGGAGGGGGTCACCGGCGGCGAGCTCCGCGGCGGACGGCGGCTTCGGGAGAATTTGGGTCCCGAGCTACGGTGGCTCCCGATCAAGTTTGAGAAGTGGGGTGGCTCCGCAAGGTCGAGGGTATGGGAGCACGGGAGGGGTTAGGGGCCTCGGTCTTGGCCGGATTTCACCGGAACATGGCGGCGGCCGAACCTGCCGGAGATGGGAGAGAGGATGGCCTCTGGCCAACTGGGGAGGAGGGGGGCTTCCTACTACTCGAGTAGGGCTGCTGACGAGCTTAGGCATGATTGGGAAGGCTATTTATAGCCCGGAGAGGTTGGTTCCCGCGACCGTGGATAAGAGCGTCGGCGAACCTCCGTTCTGTTGCTAGCAGGGCGACGTGGAGGCGATTGGAGCTGGTCGGCGCATTCCGACGAACTCCCCACTGCTCAAGGGGGCGAGCTGGCGCGCGCGTACAGCTTGGGCGGTGCTGCCACGGCCGGGGCCTGCTGCGGCCGTCAGCTAGCCGTTGTGGCCGACCTGACGGTGGTGCTGTGGGGTGCCAGGAGGTAGCCGGGGCGGCTCTGCGATGAGGGAGGAGTCGGGGCGCGCTGGCTGTGCGTGGGGAGGGACCAGAACGGGCGCGGGGAGGTGGCAGCGGGACGCGGTGACTCAGGCGCACGACGCAGTAAAACGCGCTCGCCGCCGCCCGTAACACGATGCCAAAGCGTTCGACAAAATGCCAACACGTTCTAGGCATCTCTGATGCCTCTGCAACTAAACAGGACTAGGCTAATGATAATGTGAGAGCTAATAGACATGCTGGTAAGGTCATTCGAGCAACTTCCCAACGCAAGTTTAAAAGCATGCCAAAACTGGCCATGCTCCTAATCTGCTTGACGAAATGCCAGGGGTATCTAGGCATCTCTTCTGCTGGCCAAAGTCTCCAGTTTGGGGTCTCCTTGGGTGCAAGTGATGATGGCAAGGTTATTAGGGTAAAACCAGAAACTTGTTAGTGCAATTTTTTGAAAAAATCCAATCTGGACAGAAAATAAAGTGCATTATTGCATGGACCAAAAATGCTCCAATGGGTCCAATCTCCTGGACTTAAGGGTTTGGTAGAGTGGTCTATAAGCAGGAAAAAGAATTATGGGTAAAAGGGTAAGTTAAAATATGGTTGCATTAGAAAATACCAAACTGGGCGGAGAGCAAAAGAGGATGATTTGCTCATTTTTTTCAAATAACACCAGTGGGTCTTTGCATATAAATGAACTATATACTCCTACTAGCATCCCCAAATTTTGTTGGGAATATTAAATAAATTTATCAAGGGGTTGTAGTGCTAGAGAGGCTCTAAGGCTTATGAGAAACCTTTTTAAAAGAATTAAAGTTTAGGAAAAATAATTATAGAAATAAATCCACTAATAAAATAAATGTTTTCTTGAGAGGGTAAACAAGTCCAACAACATTTTTGTAAAGTTTTCTATTTGGAGGAAAACTCCACAACTCAGAAGAAAAGAGTGGTTACGAATCAAAAGATAAATCCAGAAAATAAAAAATTAATTTACCAAGGCAAAATTTTCATTAATAAATCATGGTTAAATTTTTGGGGTGTTACAACACTACCCCCCTTAAGAAAAATCTCGTCCTCGAGATTTGCTAAGGGTTGTTTTGAAAATATTACTCCTACCATCTCAAAGTAATATCACAAAAATAACCATCCTACTCATGCAATTAAAATGTGGCTACAGTAAGTGGGCAATTAAGTGGCGTAAAGCTACAGTGTGGCATACTGGCGCTGCGTGGAAAATCTATGGTTAGGAAAATGAGGAATTTCTACTTTTGGTTACAGTAAATTTAGAATAAATTTCTAAAATACGCTGGTTGTTCCCGAGAGCACAGTGCTCTCTTTGGCAGTGGACCCGGGCCCTTGTCAGTCTCTTCTTCTACCTCTGGCTCTCCCTTGATGATCGTCGTGATGCTGCCGCTCGAGTGTTAGCTCTCCGCGGTGGCGGTGACCATGAGGATTAAGTGCGGTGTCAAGTCCTAACTATTATCGGTGTGCTGGAGGCAATCTTGCACCCGAACAATCGCCCACTAATTTCTCCTTCAGAGGCTGTGTGCTGGGGAGGTGATCAGGTAGGTGCAACATGTGCACGTGCATTTGCAATTAGTGCAGGTGGTCGAGTGGTTGTGGTTGTGAGTCTGCTGTCGTGGTGCTGTGTAAATAAAAATCTATGTCATGAAGAGATATATGCCGCAACAACTCAGGGAAAAATCTCACTTCAGAATTTACCGAGAGTGAAAACAGTTAATAAACATTGACAGCAGTAAAAACTACTCACATTAATTGGAACTAAAAATTTAATTCTTCGTACAAATTTAGGATACCACGCATAAGTTGCAACACATAAATAAATGCTGAGACAATAAACATAGCGATGGACGTCTACAACGACAACGGTAAATGGACAGGGTCCTAAGAAAACGTCTCTAGGATTGGGGCACACTCTTCCTCTATCGGGGGAAGCGGATTGACTAGTCGATGAACGCGTCTCTCCTGGTCGGGCCTCAGTGGTCTGCCGATGGCGATCTGAGGATTTAAATCAGCGAGGCTCTAGAGATAACCCATTACTCATTGGGTCAAACGCTCTTGGGTGATGACATCTTTGGGCAAGGTTGCCGATCTTGGGTCTCTCTCGATTAGCCCACCGAAAAGATGCTACTTCTACGGGTGTGGCACGACTTGGGAAGTAATAATATCCTCGTTCGCTGGCATAGGGTACCGCGAATCGAAGGCGAGCAAGCGCTTCGTACGCAGCGCCTTCTATGGCCATTTGCGGAGTCGGCATAGATTTCCCCACAAAGGAGACTTCCGTTGGGTCTTGGTTTGGGTTTTGCGGGAGGATGTGCACCACTGCCCAATATTTCGAGGTGGATGGGGTGATCCTTGATTTGAGCAACTCGTCTTTGGGGTGGATGGATAGCACTCATGGTACTGCAGGTAAAGTCCCACAATATTTTAACAAAGCTACCTAGGGTTGCATCTGGAGTTCTCAGATAAATACTAGGGCCCGGCATGGCAAAGAAATGGCTGTGAGAGTTGTGCGAAAGGTGAGGGATACTTGGCAAGGTCACGAGGTGGCCTTTTATATAGCATCTGGGCGGGGTCATTTATCGCGGTGAGGGGCAACTAGTTTGTCGGTTCTGCTCTATGGGGTCGGGGTCAATGCTACGGATACACATATCTCACAAAAGTGATGTATTACTATGGGTGTCGTCGGGTGGTTTTTGGTAGTTGTGCCCGAATTAAAAATGCAAACCGCGTGCTAACATACTTATGCATGGCTACTATTCAAAACAGAGGCACACAAGCAGGCGGCGTTTAGTTATGGCGCTACAGGGTCACACTATTTCAGGCGTGGACATACTAAGACTCAAGATTACCCGAGTGACTTAGTCTACCTCGTTAATATCTAAGCAGGCGTGCCTTGTGGACGTCAAAGCTTCTCCACGGGTTTCACCGTCGGGGTTAGCTGGATAGAGTTGAGGGGCTGCAGGGTCGGTGTAGTGATGATGACCATCGCGGGGGTTGTTGGCCACAATCCCATTGGAGCGTCTTCCCAAAAGGCGATGAAGCATTTCTGGGGATACCAAAGCATTTTGGTCGATGGCTGTGGCAGACCTCAAGGACTCGATCGGTTGTCCGAATAGCACGACTGGGTTGTCGGCGTCGGGCTCATCTCCTCCTCTTGCCGGGGCTCGGCGAACCAATTCTCCACGAGCTACGATCAGATCAAGGGTGATTTGATCGAACAGTTCCTCTAGTGCACTTACATAGCGCACCAGATGCAACAATGCAGGATCCGTCTTGTGATCTCCGTTGGCAACGGGTGGCCTACCATACCCGTCATGGCTGGGGTAGTAGTAGAACGGCGGCGATTAACTCTGGGTGACAAGTGTCGGAATTGAACTATAGCCTCTCGAGCAGCTAGTTGGATGGCTTGTGGCTCAAAGGAAGTTGTCCTTCGGTGAACACTGTAGGGGCGTTAAGCGGCAGACCCCTACCATAGACGTGCCACAAGTGGCCCTGTAATTGACGGCTCTCACCGCTCATGGGCCCTTGGTACACAACATATTCTGGGGCCTCTTCTAATGCAAAACACGGCGGGTGAGGTTTGCTAGCACGGTCACAAAACCTCCAAGGTTGGTTGTTGTAGTCTCATTATGCACAATGGGTCCAGGCATTGTGGCTCGGTTTAGGGAAGAGGCTGTGCTGTGCTGGGTTGAGGCTAGTGTGCCCTTTTTATAGAAAAAGGGGACGGAGTCTTCCTTCGCACGCTTGCGAATGAGACAATTTTAGGTGTCGGTCACTGGCGCGTGATTGACAGGCTAGGTTGATAGGTTGGGCACCGACTGCCAAAAGGTGTCGGGGTCACTGTGTGGCTATCTTACACGAGAAGCTTGGCCGGGGTTAGGTTATGGTCTGGTGGAATGGTTAGTCTAGGTTTATTGACCTGGCTAAGATATGATTAGCCAATGGTCAGCCTGGCTCTGATACCAAGGTTGTCGCGACCGATTTCCAGGATATTAATTTCCCAGAAAATGTCCCTTGTGCTCACAACCCCCGGATTAATGTTAGCTGATGAGACGCCAACTTGATACAGAACTCCAAGAAAAATACATAATATGTAGTACAAGACCATTCTGGCCTATGAGTACAACACAAGGTTTCTAGTGGCTGATGGAGGAAGCGGTTTGTGGTTCATCAGTGTCTATGGGACTCCGTTTTCCACAGGAACAGCTGACATGGATAACTCCTATCTTCCTGAGGCTGCTATCATCATTGCGTAGGTTCCGGAGCTGTCATCGCAACGCTCCTCTCCAAGAAAGAAATCTGGCCAAGACAATAGCCAGGGACAAACCAGTGAGTACTTTGAATGTACTCGCAAACATTATGAACACAGGTATAACATAATGAATGATAATCATGCTCTGAAATATTTCATGATCACAACGTCAGTCCAGAAATAAAAGAAAAATCCATGATGCACGCAAGCAGGTTATTCATATACAACATGAATATGCAATGAGGGAGTAGAAATAGAATGCACCTATCGGGTGTCTGAAGCGACGCCTCGAAAGGATAATAACATAAAGCATGCCTCAGTCGGGCGTCTAAGCGACACCACATAAAGGGCTTATAAATAATTTAAATAACAAGCATGCCACAGTCGGGCGTCTGAGCGACACCACATAAAGGGCTTATAAGTAATTTAAATGACAAGCATGCCACAGTCGTGCGTCTGAGCGACACCACATAAAGGGCTTATAAGTAATTTAAACGACAAGCATGCCACAGTCGGGCGTCTGAGCGACACCACATAAAGGGATTATAAGAGCATAATCACAGTGAATATCCAGGAGGTAGAACCATCCCAGGGATACTCAATAATTCAAATAATGTAAATGGTTAGTCCATAAAAATAGTAATCATAATCCTCATGAGTCGCAAGTCATGATCCATGTTCTGGTTTAGCAATTTTTCCTCCAAAGACCGACACTAAGACCGACACTTGACCCATCCTGCATCGTAGTCCTTCACCATGGACACGGCTATTCGCATTAATATAATCTCTGTAGAGGGTGTACTCTTTACCCACCAGTAACAGATTCCCTTAGTCCATCGGGACTAATTCCGTCTATGGTCTTTTAATTGAAAACACACCTGACCGCACACACCAGCCTGACTTACTGGTGTCCAGAATCACCCACGACACTCGTTAAGCAAAACTCTAAGTGGGGAGGCTACAACCTCGACTAGCATGGGATCACAAAATTTATAACGCGCGCAAACTAGGGGAGCTACCCCTCGGCTACAACCGGAAACACCCATGCCCCCGGACCAGGTGCCATGTCTACCGGATGCAGCCGGTATCTTCCACCATGGCCTCTCTGTACGGTGTGTGCTAGGAAGGGGTTGACAACTTACTGAACCGTACCCTACCTGTGGCAGGGACAAGTGGTAGTACGAAACAAGTATGGGGGTTACTGGAACAAGACTCGATCTACGGTCGACTCAGGAGGTTAGGACATTCCTTGCATGATAAGCATAAGAAATATATGTCACACCAATCAGACAGAATTACCACTCGTCATACCTCACCATGCCTTACCGGACATAACCGTCTCGACGCAGAACTAGAGACAAGCTCGTGTCTACCCAAGACAGAGACTTTCCCGGGTTCCTCGCGATAGGCATGAAAGGCATACGATGGTGATTACTATGAGAAGCATATCAAATTCCAACAGCAAGGAATCAACATTATGTACTCATGGATGTGATCATAACACCACATAAAATATCGAATGCTTCGTGTCAAGGTGACGTCGTATTTGCATCAAATGACTCACAACAAATATTATGCCAGGGTTCAGAATGCTTGCCTTCAAAAGTATGCAAGAGGGGTGCACTTTTTGAAAGTTGCCTTCTTCTCCAAAAATCCTATAAAAAAATTAAATCAACACATAGTTTCAAAACCGTACAAAAAGTTATCTGAAAATTTTCTAATAAATACGAAAATAAACTAGACAAAATTTGAGAAACAACAGAAAAGAATCAAATCATTTGGATTTATATTTAAAAGTTATAGCCTGTCAAAGATTAGTCAAAATTCTGTTTTTAAATAAAACAAAAAAAGAAAAACGTTTCGAATAAGCAAATGGAGGAGACGTACTTCTGGGTTTACGCTTTCACTTATGCCAGCGTGGATCGACTCGTGGGTCACTAACAGTGGGTCCCTTGGGCCCATTGGTCAGGTTTGACCAGTCGCCGCGCCTCCTTTCTCCTCTGGCCGAGCAGAGGCGGAGCTCCGGCGATGGCCGCCGACGAACGGTGGCTCCCCACGGGATTCCGAGGCCAGTCCAGGGCGGTCCTCCCAGTGGTCGCTAGGTTGGCGGGGATGGAAGGGGTCGCTGGCGGCGAGCTCCGTGGCGGATGGTGGCTTCGGGAGGATTTGGAGTCCCGAGCTACGGTGGCTCCCGATCAAGTTTGAGAAGTGGGGTGGTTCCGCAAGGTCGAGGGTATGGGAGCACGGGAGGGGTTAGGGGCCTCGGTCTTGGCCGGATTTCACCGGAACATGGCGGCGGCCGAACCTGCCGGAGATGGGAGAGAGGATGGCCTCTGGCCAACTGGGGAGGAGGGGGGCTTCCTACTACTCGAGTAGGGCTGCTGACGAGCTTAGGCATGATTGGGAAGGCTATTTATAGCCCGGAGAGGTTGGTTCGCGCGGCCGTGGATAAGAGCGTCGGTGAACCGCCGTTCTGTTGCTAGCAGGGCGACGTGGAGGCGATTGGAGCTGGTCGGCGCGTTCCGATGAACTCCCCACTGCTCAAGGGGGCGAAATTTGGCCGTAGCGTCTGACTTAGGCGGTGCTTTACCCGGCCAGGGGCCTCTTGCGGCCGTCGACTAACCGTTAATGGCCGACCTGACGGTGGCGCTGTGGGGTGCCAGGAGGTGGCCGGGGCGGCTCTGCGATGAGGGAGGAGTCAGGGCGTTCTGGCTGTGCGTGGGGAGGGACCAGCAGGCGGCTGGAGGTGGCAGCGGGGCCTGGTGACTCAGCGCCGCGTGCAAAAGCAGCGCTCTGGCCGCGCCCAGAACACGTATGCCAGGCGTTCGACAAAATGCCAACACGTTCTAGGCATCTCTGATGCCTCTGCAACTAAACAGGACTAGGCTAATGATAATGTGAGAGCTAATAGACATGCTGGTAAGGTCATTCGAGCAACTTCCCAACGCAAGTTTAAAAGCATGCCAAAACTGGCCATGCTCCTAATCTGCTTGACGAAATGCCAGGGGTATCTAGGCATCTCTTCTACTGGCCAAAGTCTCCAGTTTGGGGTCTCCTTGGGTGCAAGTGATGATGGCAAGGTTATTAGGGTAAAACCAGAAACTTGTTAGTGCAATTTTTTGAAAAAATCAAATCTGGACAGAAAATAAAGTGCATTATTGCATGGACCAAAAATGCTCCAATGGGTCCAATCTCCTGGACTTAAGGGTTTGGTAGAGTGGTCTATAAGCAGGAAAAAGAATTATGGGTAAAAGGGTAAGTTAAAATATGGTTGCATTAGAAAATACCAAACTGGGCCAGAGAGCAAAAGAGGATGATTTGCTCATTTTTTTCAAATAACACCAGTGGGTCTTTGCATATAAATGAACTATATACTCCTACTAGCATCCCCAAATTTTGTTGGGAATATTAAATAAATTTATCAAGGGGTTGTAGTGCTAGAGAGGCTCTAAGGCTTATGAGAAACCTTTTTAAAAGAATTAAAGTTTAGGAAAAATAATTATAGAAATAAATCCACTAATAAAATAAATGTTTTCTTGAGAGGGTAAACAAGTCCAACAACATTTTTGTAAAGTTTTCTATTTGGAGGAAAACTCCACAACTCAGAAGAAAAGAGTGGTTCTGAATCAAAAGAAAATCCAGAAAATAAAAATTTAATTTACCAAGGCAAAAATCTAATTAATAAATCATGGTTAAATTTTTGGGGTGTTACAGTTAGCCACCCTGACTCAAAACCAGGAGAGCCTGGAGAGGATCATGGAGCAGAAGTTCTATGACTTGGATGTGAAAGTAAGTGAGATCCAATTTGTTGTTGAGCAACTCCAAGATGACATGCAGGAGAGGAAGGGCAAGACAACCACTGAGGCATTTGCTAGAGTGCCTAGAGCTCAGAGATCAGCTGTTGTGCCTGTGACAGACACAAGAGCAACATCATCTGCACCTGCTACAGCTTCAGTGCCACCAGCTCCAGCATCTACTCCACAAGCTCCAACTTCATCAACTGATGCCTTCGTCCTTGGAGTCATATCTACGCCACCACATCAAGACCAAGCCTGAGAGACGACGTAGTACTATGCATTTTCTAGGAACTTTTTGGTAACTTGTTGCCAAAGGGGGAGAAAAATGTATAGATCATAGGCTTCGAGAGAGAGTTTGCTTTGTTCTCTCTTGTCTTTGTGGTTGAACTTTATTTGCTTTCGCTTGCTTGAGATACTTTATTGCCTGTGTGATACAATGATGATCATGTGTTTGATCATATGCTACATTAATGCTTGTTGGATGACATTATCCTTTATATCTATATGATCATTCACTTTGCTTGGTGATGAGTGCTTGTATTTTGATTATTATCATTTTGAGCGCTCCACCAAGATGTATGTGACATGGGAGAGTAACTCATGAATCTTAAACTATGCACAAATTTAGCGGGAGCTCTCACATTTCACATACTTCTCAAAGCGATGATGTTTTTCAGTCCTATTATCATTTGTCGAAGCTTTGATCTATATGTTGTCATCAATTACCAAAAAAGGGGAGATTGAAAGTGCAACTATCCCTAGGTGGTTTTGGTAATTCCTAACGACATATAGCTCAATGAGCTAATACTATTTCAAGATAAATATTTCAGGAAAGCTCAATGAATGGCATGGCATGGATGGGAAAAGTGGATCCCTCAAAATGCTAAGGATAAAAGGATTGGCTCAAGCTTCAAGCTCAAGACTCTACATTTTATATTTTAGTGATCCAAGATCACATTGAGTCTATAGGAAAAGCCAATACTATCAAGGAGGGATGAGGTGTTGCTTAATGAAGTTCTTGCTTCAAGTGCTTAGTGATATGCTCCAAAACCCTCAACTACTTTCCCACATCCACATATGACCTAAACCTAAAGTCCAACTCGGCCCCACCGATTCTTTCTATCCGGCGCCACCGAGTTCAGATGTCAAGCCACTGCCACAAACCCTAGGCAAATCGGTCTCACCGATAGGGATCTCGGTCTCACCGAGATGGGATTGTAATCTCTCTGTTTCCCTTCGTAACGTTTCAGTCTCACCGAGATGAGCGATCGGTCCCACCGAGATTGTAATGTAAACTCTCTGTTTCCCTTTCGTAACATTTCCGTCTCACCGAAATGAGCGAACCGGTCCCACCGAGTTTACCTGACCAACTCTCCGGGTTAGCTTATTACCAAAATCGGTCTCACCGAAGTTTTTATGTCGGTCTCACCGAGATTACGTTATGCCCTAACCCTAACCATATCGGTCCTACCGAGTTGCATGTCGGTCCCACCGAAAACCCTAACGGTCACTAGGTTTACTAAATCGGTCTAACCGAGTTTCTTGATTCAGTCCCATCGAGATTGGTAAATTGAGTGTAACGGTTAGATTTTGTGTGGAGGCTATATATACCCCTCCACCTCCTCTTCATTTGTGGAGAGAGCCATCAGAACAAACCTACACTTCCAACTTACCATTTCTGAGAGAACCACCTACTCATGTGTTGAGACCAAGATATTCCATTCCTACCATATGAATCTTGATCTCTAGCCTTCCCCAAGTTGCTTTCCACTCAAATCTTCTTTCCACCAAATCCAAATCCTGTGAGAGAGAGTTAACTGTTGGGGAGACTATCATTTGAAGCACATGATCAAGGAGTTCATCATCAACACACCATTTGTTACTTCTTGGAGAATGGTGAGGGAGTCCTGGATTAGGGAGTGTCCGGATAGCCGAACTATCACCGGTGGCCGGACTCCTGGACTATGAAGATACAAGATTGAAGACTTCGTCCCGTGTCCGGATGGGACTTTCCTTGGCGTGGAAGGCAAGCTTGGCGATACGGATATGTAGATCTCCTACCATTGTAACCAATTCTGTGTAACCCTAACCCTATCTGGTGTCTATATAAACCGGAGGGTTTTAGTCCGTAGGATGGACAACAATCATACCATAGGCTAGCTTCTAGGGTTTAGCCTCTCTGATCTCGTGGTAGAGCTACTCTTGTACTACCCATATCATCAATATTAATCAAGCAGGAGTAGGGTATTACCTCCATCGAGAGGGCCCGAACCTGGGTAAAAACATCGTGTCCCTTCTCTCCTGTTACCATCCGCCTAGACGCACAGTTCGGGACCCGCTACCCGTGATCCACCGGTTTTGACACCGACATTGGTGCTTTCATTGAGAGTTCCTCTGTGCCGTCGCCGTCAGGAAGGATGCCTCATCCCGTCTTTAAAGATGATACTATCGCCAAAGGAGCCTTGGCCACTGGTCAGACTCTTCGGCTAGGTGGTTTCCTTATGACCGCCAGTTCGGCCACCGCGCCGACGATGACTTCTCGAGTCATCAAAACCAATCTTCACGTTAACTCGGAACTTGCCGAGCAGTTAGATCCGATCGAGCTCTCCTCCGTAAACGAGCTCTTGGATCGCATCGCCGCCCTGGGAGTCGCCACAGACTACGACCAGATCGGGCCTAAAACCGATCTGAGAGAGATCAACTCTCCCCAGGCTACCCATCATGTTGTTGTGATAGAGGAGCAATACGGCGATTCTTCTTCTATCTTAAGGACTAGCTACGTCCGGATTCCCGATCCCTCCATGCCGGATTCCCGCAGAGGGACGGATGTCGATCAAGCCCTGAACTTAAAGTCAGGCGGCAGGTTGGATTCATTGGATAGCATTCAAAAATCCAAACTTCCAAGTTCGGAAACTTCTCGGCCCCTGAGTCTTAATTTGGACAGGGTTCCGGATCTAGTTCCACCCGCCCACCCAAACATTAGCAATCTATCCCGAATTCGGCAAGAGCCCGCTGAAACAGTACATCATTACTGGGCCAGATTCCTCCTGGTTATGGACATGATAAAGGACTACTGAGAGGAGGACGCAATCTCACTTTTTTGCAATAATTGCATGGACAAGGGAATCCTAAACACCATAAGTCGCCGCGAAATTACACGCTTTGCTGACTTGGTGACCATAGTACAAAAGAAATCTTGTGCGATGGAGAGTGCTTGGAAAACCGAAAGTAAATTTTGGGATAATCCGGCCCCGAATACATCCCTAGTCCGAAATAAAAGGGTGCATCATCACCAAGCACCTGTGTTAAACGTCAAAAAACAAAAACCCCCTAAATGGTACGGAACCGTACTGGAGGGTTGGCTAAACGGACCCTGCAAAATTCATAGCACAGAGGGCGCCACTCCAACTCATAGCCTTCGAGCATGTTGGATACTACGGCAGGTGGCCAAAAGTGGCGAAGAGCTTCTAGCCTCGTAATTCCAGCCCAAGAACACCAAAGATGGTATTAATAGTCTTGAGACTTTCGCATCAAATAATATGCGAAAACAAACACTCCATAACCTTGCGAAGTCTACCAAGTAGCAACAATAAATCCATGGAGTGACACGGCTATTACCTTTAATGCCGGTGGCGAACCCAAATTCGAACAGCCCGAGCACCAATGCATTGGTTCTCAGTCCAATAGTGGACGGGCGTTCGCCTTACTAAGGTACTCATGGATGGCGGCAGCGGACTAAACCTCATCTACGAGGAAACCCTTCGAAAAATGGAAATAGACTGGAACCGCATCGAGCGAAGCAGCACAACCTTTAGAGGAATAATCCCTAGCCGGGAAGCATGCTGCACAGGAAAAATCACACTGGACGTAGTGTTCGGCTCGCCGGACAATTACAGGTCCGAGGAGGTCACATTTCAAGTGGCCCCGTTAAAACGGATATCACGCTTTATTAGGGCGAGAGGCATTCACAATTTTTCAAGCTATACCCCATTATGGGTACATGAAGCTTAAAATGCCCGGGACCTAACGGAATCATCACTCTCGCTAGTGATCCGAACATAGCACTCAGCCGAAAACAAGACAGCCGCACTAGCCCTCGAGGCCTTTGTCCGAAGCCCTAGCGGCCGAGGAACTCACTGCGATGCGCTCCACGGTGAAGCAATGGGACGATGTGATACTTGATAAAAGATCCAAGTCCACCTCTTTTAAACCAGCGGATGAAATAGTCAAATTCCAAGTCCACCCAACGGACCCTGCAAAGACGGCCTCCATTGGGGCACAATTATACCCTGATGTAGACGCCGCACTACGAGAATTTCTCTGAGAAAAGCGGGACATTTTGCACAGCACCCTTCGGACATGCCAGAATCCCACGTCGGTGGCCGAGCACAGCCTAAATATACTAAAAGGATTCAAGCCTGTCAAACAGGCTCTTCGGCGCTTTTCCGAACCCAAGAGACAGGCCATGGGAGAGGAGCTAGCCAAACTTCTGGAAGCCGGATTCATCAGAGATATAAAACATCCGGACTGGCTAGCAAATTTGGTGATGGTACCAAAGAAGGATAAATCCTGGCGCCTATGTGTTGATTTCAAAGACCTTAATAAGGCTTGCCCAAAGGATCCCTTCCCCCTCCCTCGCATTGATCAAATTATCGGCCTTCTGACAGGACACGACTCATTGTGCTTCCTCGACGCGTACTTCGGCTACCACCAAATCAAGATGGCGGAGCCAGACCAAGCCGCAACAGCATTCATCACTCCATACGTCCCATTCTGCTTCAACACAATGCCCTTCGGGCTCAAAAACGCCGGCGCAACATATCGGTAGATGATTCGGACATGTCCGCAAACCAGATCGGCAAAAGCGGTGGAAGCATATGTAGACGACGTGGTCGTCAAATCCAAGCATGTCGAAACTCTAGTAGATGACTTGAGGCTCACATTCGACAATCTCCGAAAATATGACATTAAGCTCAATCCGGAAAAATGCGTCTTGGCGTTCGGCGGAAAGCTCTTGGGCTTCATTGTGTCCGGTAGAGGAATTGAAGCAAACCCAGCCAAGATCCGAGCTCTGTCACAATTGGATATTAAAAAAGACCTCAAACAAATACAAAAATTGACAGGATGCGTAGCGGCTCTAAGCCGCTTTATCTCCCGTTTGGGAGAAAAGGCGTTACCCCTTTACCGCCTCCTCCGGCGCACCGAACACTACGAGTGGACGGATGCCGCCACGGCCGGACTCGAAGAAATAAAAGCCATATTGGCAACAAATCCGGTCCTGGCCGCGCCCAACATGGGCGAACCAATGCTATTATATATCGCCGCAACACATCAAGTTGTCAGCGCGGTGCTCGTCGTCGAACGAGAAACGGACGGACACTGGTTCCCTCTTCAAAAACCGGTTTACTATGTGTCCACTGTCCTAACTCCATGCAAGTCCCGGTACCCACATTATCAAAAGATAGCATACGCAGTGTTCATGGCATCCCGGAAGCTGCGACACTACTTTCAAGAGTGTTCGATAACGGTAGCCTCCGAAGTACCTCTTAGTGACATTATAAACAACCGCGACGCGACGGGCCGGATCACTAAATGGGCCATAGAGCTCCTTCCATTCGACATAACCTATAAGCCACGACGAGCTATTAAGTCGCAGGTTTTGGCCGACTTCGTGGCCAAATGGACCGAAGCCGAACTCCCTAAAGAGTATGGCACATACTCCAATTGGATCATGAACTTTGACGGCTCCAAAATGTTGGCGGCACAGGGGCTGGCGTCGTCTGGCGTCCCGGTAGGGACACAGATCAATACGTCCTTCAGATAATGTATAGGGACTCCAACAACGCAGCCGAATCTGAGGCCCTTCGCACGGCCTCCGGATGGTAGTCTCCATGGGCATTAAACGCCTAGAGGTGCGCGATTCAACCTCGCGATATCTCAAATAAACGGAGACTTTGATGCCAAAGATCCGAAAATGGCAGCGCATCGCAATGCGGTCCTAAAAATGTCGGCCGCGGTTCAAGGGCTCGAATTTCATCACATAGCCCGGATAACAACCAGGCGGCGGATGTATTGGCACGCATCGGCGCTTAAACGCGATGCCGCCCCGCCTAACATCTTCCTGAACGGTTGTTCAAGCCATCCGCATTATGGGAAGGGGAGTCCGGAAATAACAATCCGGACCCAACCGCCTTGCAGACGCCGAACACTCGACACAATCGGAGGCTCTGCCAACGAGATAACACCCTCCGCCCATGAAATAATGGCGGTTATCGCCCCGTGGACGGAACCATTCCTAGCCTACCTAACTAGGCAGGAACTCCCCGAAGACCAAAATGAGGCTCTCTGCATAGTACGGCGATCCAAAGCCTATAAAGTCCATGAGGGAAAGCTCTATAAGAAAAGCACAACAGGAGTCCTTCAAAGGTGTATCTCCGAAGAGGAAGGGCGAAACCTCCTGGCTGAAATTCATGCCGGACTGGGTGGGCACCACGCCGCAGCCCGGGCCCTTGTAGGCAAGGCCTTCCATACAGGATTCTATTGGCCGACGGCCCGGGCAGATGCGCAGGATTTAGTCCAATGATGCGTCGGTTGCCAGCTTTTTGCTAACCAAAGCCACATGCCACCCACCGCCCTCAAAACTATACCCATCACCTGGCCGTCATGATGCAGGGGCTTGACATGGTTGAACCCCTTAAGGGAGGAACCCACAAGCAAAAATACCTATTGGTCATGGTGGACAAATTCACCAAATGGATAGAGGCCAAGCTCGTTAAAGCGGCGAACCGGGCCGGTGATAGACTTCATATCGTGGGTAGTACACTGCTACGGGCGTCCCCCACATTATCATCGCGATAACGGCACCAACTTCACAGCCGATGAGGTCAAATTATGGTGCAAAAACATGGGCATCAAGCTCGATTACGCCTCAGTCTATCACCCTCAAACCAACGGTCAAGTCGAGCGAGCAAACGGTCTAATCATGAGCGGCATTAAACCCAGACTAGTGCGGTCCCTCAAGGAATCTAACACGCGCTGGGTTGAGGAGCTCGACTCCGTACTGGGCTGCGGACCACGCCGAATCGTACTACCGGATTCACACCATTTTCTATGGTGTACGGCGCAGAGGCAGTCTTGCCCTGCGATATAATGCATGACTCACCTCGCGTGCGCATTTATGAAGAAAGAGAAGCCGAGCTCGATCGGCAGGACAGTTTGGACGCATTGGAGGAGGAGAGCGACGTGGAAAAAGCTCGTTCCGCATTTTATCAACAGCAGGCTCGAAGATATCAAAGCAGGGAAGTACGGGCCAAAGCCTACAACGTTGGCGAACTAGTTCTATGCCTGTCGGACAAGAAAAAGGACAAACTCAAGCCCAAATGGGAAGGTCCCTTCATCATCGACCAGGTCCTGACCGGCGGAGCATACCGTCTGCGAAACGCATGGATAACCGACTCGAGCCGAACCCATGGAACGCAGCCCGCCTCTGAAGATTCTACACCTAAGCGCCGGACTCCGAGTTCGTCTCCTTCCTCCGTCCACATTTTCTATTTTTGCTGTCTTTTATTTCTCTCCTTCCTCTTCCTTCTTTTTGAAGCCTTTAGAGGCTCGTTTGCGCTTCGTTCTCACATACTTGACGCGCTGTCCGCGCTCATTATACCTGGGGGCTTCTTTAACAGAATCTTGTTTATACGGGCTTCATGCCCAACACATGTGTCAAACTTCCGCATGTACCTTTTACTCACCATTATATGCAACGATATGACTTAAGTTTTGGCCAAGCTGGGTTGCCTAGCTCCTGTGCTTACCCCCTACGTTCCCGATTGTCCGGCTAGGTGGTAAAGGGGGAGCACCTCTGCGATTATTACTGCCGGGTCAGCCGGATGTGTACCTTAGACTGGGTGAAGCCGAAAGCTAGCGTTCTTAAGGGAATATTCGGTCGGTGAACTGAAAGATGATTTTTAACTATTTATCCATCTGCCCCGGATGATTTTCTGCTTTCTTAGCAGTTTGGACATGCACTTTAGGGCATGCCTCCCGAGAAAGGAACCCTTAACGGAACTATTCTCCCGGAAGATGTTTCTTACTATCCATGTAATATAACATAACTAGTTGGGCACTTGTCCGACATACAGCAATAATGACCCCTACGCCTTATCTCCATGCATGCCCTGGTTCTTACATAACCGCGAGGGTATTCGGACACACTCCGGACTATTGGGTCCCGAGGTCGAACCAAAAAGGTCCGCTATGACAAACGATCTACAATCCGGCTAGAAGACATTTTTCATGTCATATTCAATTACATAGTCAACTCGACTAATTGTATTCCTCCTCAATGCCATCTAATAGGCTATCTAATTTACAATCTTGCTGGGAATACTTGGCAGCCAATTCTACTTGGTCGTACACTAAGCTTACAGGGATCTCCTTCCCATCAGGCCCCACAGGTCCGACCTCGGCCATGTGGTTTGGGTCAGCCTTCGTGTACCGCGTCTTTACCATGGCCCAGGCCTCCCTGGCGCCTTGACGGCAGGCCGATATCTTCCATAGTCGGAAGCACCGCCGTGCTCCTTGAAGCCGCTCTGCCAGCTCCCCAATGCCTTCGGGCAGGGAGATAGATGGCCACAAGGTCTGGTCGATGCCTTTCATCACCTGCCGAACTTCGTTTCGCAGGTACCGCAGATTCGGGAAGAAGATCACCAAGAACTGGGCATCTCCTCCTCGGGGCGACACAGTGAGCAAACCTACATACATGTTTATATTAGTCGTCTTCCTCGCCGAACTCTTTCAAAGTTCGTTCAAGCACTTATTGAAAATGCCGCGACGAAGCCGTCGATTCTCCTTTACGGAGTCAGAAAACTGGGCACGAACATCCTTTAGTTCCTCACTCAGTTGGGTGTTGGAATCTTGGAGGTTATTTTTCTCCTGCCGCACCCTCGTAAGCACGCTCTCGCCGACCTTCAACCGGGCGCAAGAGTTGTTGCTTGTCCGGATCTAGTCCGCGCCATCTGCAATATTATTGTCGATTTACACACGCCGCACTTCATAAACTATTTATATTTTGAGGCATATATTACGGAGGGGTCTCTGTGGCTCCCCAGAAGCGGCTAGTGCGGCCTCAAGTTGGGCCTTGAATTCTTCAAGCTCTGGGACAGTCGGGTATTCTTTTTGTAAGATCCTCAAGATAACAAATGATCCTTAAACCAGTTATTCTAACTATTTTAAGTCTCGGGGGCTACTGGCATATATAACTATCAAATTTCCTCACCCGTATGTCCTTTACATACTGCTCTATGGCTCTGGCTAGACCATCTTGAGCGGCACGGAGGTGCGCATCTCCCGAATTGAAGGCATTCAAGGCCTCTTGGGAGAAACATGTGTCACGAAGAACTGTCCGGCGGCGCCTGTGATTCATGGCGCTCTCCACCTCGGAGTTGGTGGCGGACAATCTGTCGGCATCCTCTGTCGGAGGAGTATCTGACGCACGCCTTGTGCTCGCCTCCGCTTCTGGACCCGGCTTTGGAGCTTGGCTGGTGGAGGTTCGATTGGCAACCTCTCCGGACTCGATCCGGCGCTCTTTTTTCCCGAAAAGAGCACCAGCGTTAATCGCCTTCCAGGAATCAATCCAGGAATATGGTGACGCGCCATACCGTTGCGGCGGAGTTTCGATCCGGACCGCACTTCTTTTTAGCCTGCGGGGCCGTACTACCCCTTGTTGGCTAGCCGCCGCGGGCTCGGCCTCCTGCCCCGAAGGCACCCCCTGCGAAACACCATTGGTATACGGTGATCAAAAAAATAAGCATGGATGAGTCATGGTATCCGGACTTCGGTCACGGTTACCTGGGAGGCCGGAAATAATCCGGGGTAGTCGGCCGTAATGGCAACCAAAGCATTGTCAATGCTAAGTTGGTGGAACACCCCGTCGATCAGCTCCACCTTTATATTCGGGTCCTCTTTGGAGGCCGAATCGAGGGACCGTTCCGGATCCTCGGGTTGTGGGGGCGGGCTGTGTATCTTCTCCACGGCCCGACGCAGTTCCTGCGTAGAAACCATGAAATGAGATATTTAACCACCGGAACATGGATCGGACAGGCCACAAAGATGTTTGCTTACCCAACTTCGAGGATTATTCAAAGAAAACCCGCTCGACTGGGTACGCGGAGAAAATCCTCCTCCTCCCTTTATACATGGTGGACAAGGTCTTCACCAGTTCGGTGACCGATCCCGCCCTTTGCGGCCATGGCGGGTGGCATCGTCCTCCCGTTGAAGTCCCACATGGGTGGCCCCTATATTGGAGCGGTTGCACTCCCTCATAATGCAGATTGCCATGACTCCAATCATGGTCAATCCGGCATGAGCCGGTAATCTTATTCGGCTCATCAAGTAAAGGACGCCCCATCATTTCCCTCTGGGGGCTCCACGGGCGCCAGCTTAGGCGCTTCTTCAGAGGAGCATTGCTAAACTCCGGAAGGCCGATCTGAACAGGATCCGGCAGTAGGACGTCCTCCATGTAAAACCATTCCGAAGGCCAGTCTTCGAACGCCTTCTTCGGGGTTCCGGATAGATATCCGGTCCCGGTGATGCGCCATAGTTCGCTCCGCCCACTTGATATATTGACCCCTCATGAGAACGGGGTACTAGGCAGAATAATCTCTTCCACAGCGCAAAATGAGCCTCGATGCCCAAGAACAGTTCGCAAAGGGCCACGAAGCCCGCGATGTGCAAAATGGAGGCGGCGTAAGGTGGTGCAACTGGAGGCCGTAGAACTCCAAGAGCCCCCGGAGAAACGGATGAATTGGAAATCCGAGTCCTCTTACTAGATAAGAGATAAAGCACACCCGCTCTCCTTTAGAGGGATCGGGGACACTCTCCGCTTGCTTTCCGCCCTTGTAGGTGGCAAGTCCGGCTCGAACCGGGACCTTGAAGGTCGGGGGAAGAAATCCCTTGGTTTGGAGTATGACTAGCTCGCTATGCGGGACTGAGCATCTCTCCCAATTTCCAGGCTGAGGGCTGGGAGCGCGAGAGGAGGAGCCGCGTCGGCTGTCCTGAAGGAAATATGCCCTAGAGGCAATAATAAAGTTATTATTTATTTCCTTATTTCATGATAAATGTTTATTATTCATGCTAGAATTGTATTAACCGGAAACATAATACATGTGTGAATACATAGACAAACAGAGTGTCACTAGTATGCCTCTACTTGACTAGCTCGTTAATCGAAGATGGTTATGTTTCCTAACCATAGACATGAGTTGTCATTTGATTAACGGGATCACATCATTAGGAGAATGATCTGATTGACATGACCCATTCCGTTAGCCTAGCACTTGATCGTTTAGTATATTGCTATTGCTTTCTTCATGACTTATACATGTTCCTATAACTATGAGATTATGCAACTCCCGTTTACGGAGGAACACTTTGGGTACTACCAAACGTCACAACGTGAATCGGGTGATTATAAAGGAGTACTACAGTGTCTCCAAAGGTACTTGTTGGGTTGGCGTATTTCGAGATTAGGTTTTGTCACTCCGATTGTCGGAGAGGTATCTCTGGGCCTTCTCGGTAATACACATCACATAAGCCTTGCAAGCATTACAACTAATGAGTTAGTTGTGAGATGATGTATTACGGAACGAGTAAAGAGACTTACCAAGAATCTAGATTGAACTAGGTATTGGATACCGACGATCGAATCTCGGGTAAGTAACATACCGATGACGAAGGGAACAACGTATGTTGTTATGCGGTCTCGACCGATAAAGATCTTCGTAGAAAATGTAGGAACCAATATGGGCATCCAGGTCCCGCTATTGGTTATTGACCGAGATATGTCTCGGTCATGTCTACATTATTCTCGAACCGTAGGGTCCGCACGCTTAAGGTTTCGATGATGCTTATATTATGAGTTTATGTATTTTGATGTACCGAAGGTTGTTGAGTCCCGGATATGATCACGGACATGACGAGGAGTCTCGAAATGGTCGAGACACAAAGATTAATATATTGGACGGATATATTTGGACACGGAAAGGTTCCGGAGAAGTTTGGAGCTCCGGAGGTTACCGAACCCCGGGAGGTATATGGGCCTTATTGGGCCCATGTAGGAGGAAGGGAGAAGGAACAAGGGAGGGGGGCGCGCCCCCCCAAGCCCAATCCGAATTGGGGAGGGGGGTCGGCCCCCCCTTTCCTTTCTCCTTCCCCCTCTTCCTATTCCTACTACTAGTACTACTTCCTAATACTAGTACTCCTTCCTTCCCCCTCCAAACAAGATAAGGAAAGGAGAAGGAAACCTACTTGGAGTAGGTTTCCCCCTCCCTATGGTGCGCCCCCCCTTGAGGCCGGCCACCTCCTCCCTCCCTCCGTTATATACGGGGGAGGGGGGGCACCCTAGAACACACAAGTTGATCCTTGAGATCGTTCCTTAGCCGTGTGCGGTGCCCCCCACCATATTCCACCTCGGTCATATCGTGGCGGTGCTTAGGCGAAGCCTGCGTCGGTGAAACATCAAGATCGTCCACGCCTTCGTCGTCTTGTGGAACTCCCTCTCCCGGAGCTTTGCTGGATCGGAGCCCGAGGAGCGTCATCGAGCTGAACGTGTGCCAAGAACTCGGAGGCGCCGAGTAACGGCGCTGGGATCGGCCGATCGCGAGGAGAACGTGACTACTTCCTCTACGCCGTGATCGACTCGGAGGTGCCGAATGCTTGGCGCTGGGATCGGCAGGGTCGCGAGGAGAACGTACGACTACTTCCTCTACGTTGTGATCGCTTCCGCTTTGGTCTACGAGGGTACGTAGACAACACTCTCCCCTCTCGTTGCTATGCCATCACCATGGTCCTGTGTGTGCGTAGGAAAATTTTTGAAATTGCTACGTTCCCCAACAGTGGCATCCGAGCCTGGTTTTATGCGTTGATGTCATATGCACGAGTAGAACACAAGTGAGTTGTGGGCGATACAAGTCATACTGCCTACCAGCATGTCATACTTTGGTTCAGCGGTATTGTGAGATGAAGCGGCCCGGACCGACATTACGCCAGACGCTTACGCGAGACTGGTTTCACCGTTCTGAGCACTCGTGCTTAAAGGTGGCTGGCGGGTGTCTGTCTCTCTCACTTTAGTTGAACCTGAGTGTGGCTACGCCCGGTCCTTGAGAAGGTTAAAGCGGAGTCTATTTGACGAAGTATCGTTGTGGTTTTGATGCGTAGGTAAGAACGGTTCTTGCTCAGCCCGTAGCAGCCACGTAAAACTTGCAACAACAAAGTAGAGGACGTCTAACTTGTTTTTGCAGGGCATGTTGTGATGTGATATGGTCAAGACGTGATGCTATATTTTATTGTATGAGATGATCATGTTTTGTAACCGAAGTTATCGGCAATGGCGAGAGCCATTTGGTTGTCGCTTTATTGTATAACGCCCTGTAATTGCTTTACTTTATCACTAAGCGGTAGCGATAGTCGTAGAAGCAATAGATGGCGTAAACGACAACGATGCTACGATGGAGATCAAGGTGTCGCGCCGGTGACGATGGTGATCACGACGGTGCTTCGAAGATGGAGATCACAAGCACAAGATGATGATGGCCATATCATATCACTTATATTGATTGCATGTGATGTTTATCCTTTATGCATCTTATCTTGCTTTGATTGACGGTAGCATTATAAGATGATCTCTCACTAAAATTATCAAGAAGTGTTCTCCACGAGTATGCACCGTTGCCAAAGTTCGTAGTACCCGGACACCACGTGATGATCGGGTGTGATAAGTTCTACGTCCATCTACAACGGGTGCAAAACAGTTGCACACGCGAAATACTCGAGTTAAACTTGACGAGCCTAGCATATAACAGATATGGCCTCGGAACACGGAGACCGAAAGGTCGGCGTGAATCATATAGTAGATATGATCAACATAAGATGTTCACCATTGAAAACTACTCCATCTCACGTGATGATCGGTTATGGTTTAGTTGATTTGGATCACGTGATCACTTAGATGACTAGAGAGATGTCTGTCTAAGTGGGAGTTCTTTAGTAATATGATTAATTAAAACTTAAATTTATCATGAACTTAGTACTGATAGTATTTTGCTTGTCTATGTTTCTTTGTAGATAGATGGCTCGTCTTTGTTGTTCCGTTGAATTTTAATGCGTTCCTTGAGAAAGCAAAGTTGAAAGATGTTAGTAGCAATGATGCGGATTGGATCCGTGATCTGAGGTTTATCATCATTGCTGCTTGAGAAGAATTATGTCCTTAATGCACCGCTAGGTGACAGACCTATTGCAGGAAGCGGTATGCAGACGTTATGAACGTTTGGCTAGCTCAATATGAGCAGATACAGACGTTATGAACGTTTGGCTAGCTCAATATGATGACTACTTGATAGTTTAGTGCACCATGCTTAACGGCTTAGAATCGGGACTTCAAAGACGTTTTGAACGTCATGGACCATATGAGATGTTCCAGGAATTGAAGTTAATATTTCAAGCAAATACCTGAGTTGAGAGATATGAAGTCTCCAACAAGTTCTATAGCTAAAAGATGGAGGAGAATCGCTCAACTAGTGAGCATGTGCTCAGTTGTCCGAGTACTTCAATCGCTTGAATCAAGTGGAAGTTAATCTTCCGTGATAAGATAGTGATTGACAGAATTCTCTAGTCACCATCACTAAGTTAGTAGAACTTCGTGATGAACTATAGTATGCAAGGGATGATGAAAAAGATTCTCGAGCTCTTCGCGATGCTAAAATCGGCGAAGGTAGGAATCAAGAAAACATCAAGTGTTGATGGTTGACAAGACCACTAGTCTCAAGGAAAATGGCAAAGGGAAGAAGGGGAACTTCAAAAGGAACGGCAAGCAAGTTGCTGCTCGAGTGAAGAAGCCCAAGTCTAGACCTAAGCACGAGACCGAGTACTTTTGCTGCAATGGAACTGGTCATTGGAAGCGTAACTACCCCTGAATATTTGGTGGATAAGAAGGATGGCAAAGTGAACAAGGTTATATTTGATATACAGGTTATTGATGTGTGCCTTACTAGTGTTTATAGCAGCCCGAGTATTTGATACTGCTCGTTGCTAAGATTAGTAACTCGAAACAGGAGTTACGTAATAAACAGAGACTAGTTAAAGGGAAGTGACGATGAGTGTTGGAAGTAGTTCCAAGATTGATATGATCATCATCGCACACTCCTATACTTTCGGGATTAGTGTTAAACCTAAATAAATGTTATTTGGTGTTTGCGTTGAACATGAATATGATTTGATCATGTTTATTGCAAAACGGTTATTCATTTAAAGTCAAAGAATAATTGTTGTTCATTTAAATGAATAAAACCTTCAATGGTCATACACCCAATAAAAATAGTTTGTTGGATCTCGATCGTAGTAATACACATATTCATAATATTGATGCCAAAAGATGCAAAGTTAATAATGATAGTGCAACTTATTTGTGGCATCGCCGTTTAGGTCATATTGGTGTAAAGCGCATGAAGAAACTCCATGCTGATGGAATTTTGGAATCACTTGATTATGAATCAGTTGATGCTCGCGAACCATGCCTTATGGGCAAGATGACTAAAGACTATGTTCTCCGGAACAATGGAGCGAGCAAATGACTTATTGGAAATAATACATACTGATGTATGCGGTCCGATGAGTGTTAAAGCTCACGGCAAGTATCGTTATTTTCTGACCTTCACAAGATGATTTGAGCAGATATGAGTATATCTACTTAATGAAGCACAAGTCCGAAACATTTGAAAAGTTCAAATAATTTCAGAGTGAAGTGGAGAATCATCGTAATAAGAAAATAAAGTTTCTACGATCTGATCGTGGAGGAGAATATTTCGATTCTGAGTTTGGCCTTCATATAAAACAATGTGGAATAGTTTCACGGCTCACGCCACATGGAACACCATAACGTAATGGTGTGTCCGAACGTCATAACCGTACTTTATTTTGATATGGTGCGATCAATGATGTCTCTTACCGATTTACCAATATCGCTTTTGGGGTTATGCATTAGAGACAGCTGCATTCACGTTTAATAGGGCACCATCTAAATCCGTTGAGATGACACCGTATGAACTATGGTTTAACAAGAAACCTAAGTTGTCGCTTTCTTAAAAGTTGGGAGTTGTGATGCTTATGTGAAAAAGTTTTCACCGATAAGCTCAAACCCAAATCGGAGAAGTGCGTCTTCATAGAATACCCAAAGGTAACTATTGGGTACACCTTCTATCACAGATCCGAAGGCAAGTTTTTCGTTGCTAAGATGGATCCTTTCTAGAGAAGAAGTTTCTCTCGAAAGAAGTGAGTGGGTGGAAAGTAGAACTTGATGAGGTAATTATACCTTCTCCCTTATTGGAAAGTAGTTCATCACGTAAATCAGTTCGATGATTCCTACACCAATTAGTGAGGAAGTTAATGATGATGATCATGAAACTTCAGATCAAGTTGCTACCAAACCTCGTAGGTCTTCCAGAGTAAGATCCGCACTGTAGTAGTACGGTAATCATGTTCTAAGTCATGTTACTAGACCATGATGAACCTACGAACTATGAGGAAGCGTTGATGTGCTCAGATTCCGCGAAATGGCTTGAGGCCATAAAATCTGAGATATGATCCATGTATGAAAACAAAAGTATGGACTTTGATTGACTTGCTCGATGATCAGCAAGCCATGTTAAATAAATGGATCTTCAAGAGGAAGACGGACACTGATAGTAGTGTTACTATCTACAAAGCTCGACTTGTCAAAAAAAAAAGGTTTTCGACAAGTTCAAGGTGTTGACTACAATGAGATTTTCTCAACTGTAGCGATGCTTAAGTCTGCGAATCATGTTAGCAATTGCCACATTTTATGAAATCGGCAAATGGATGTCAAAACTACATTCTTTAATGGATTTATTAAAGAAGAGTTGTATATGATGCAACCGTAAGGTTTTGTCAATCCTAAAGGAGCTAACAAAAATGTGCAAGCTCCAATGATCCATCAATGGACTGGTGCAAGCATCTCGAGAGTTGGAATATACGCTTTGATGTGTTGATCAAAGCATATGATTTTATACATGACTTTTGGAAGGCCTGTATTTACAAGAAAGTGAGTGGGAGCACTACAGCCTTTACGATAAAGTATATGTGAATGACATATTGTTGATCGGAAATAATGTAGAATTATTCGCAAAGCATAAAGGAGTGTTTGAAAGGAGTTTTTTCAAAGAAAGACCTCGGTGAAGCTGCTTACATATTGAGCATCAAGATCTATAGAGATAGATCAAGACGCTTGATAAGTTTTTCAATGAATACATACCTTGACAAGATTTTGAAGTAGTTCAAAATGGAACAGTCAAAGAAAGAGTTCTTACCTGTGTTACAAGGTGTGAGATTGAGTAAGACTCAAAACCCGACCACGGCGGAAGATAGAAAGAGAATGAAAGTCATTCCCTATGCATCAACCATAGGTTCTATAAAGTATGTCATCTTGTGTACCAGATCTATTGCATACCCTACCACTAAGCTTGGCAAGGAGTGCAATAGTGATCTAGGAAGTAGATCAATGGACAGCGGTCAAAATTATCCTTAGTAGAATAAGGATGTGTTTCTCGATTATGGAAGTGAAAAAGGTTCGTCAGTAAAGGGTTACGTCGATGCAAGTTTTAAACACTAATCTAGATGACTCGAGTCTCAATCTGGATACATATTGAAAGTGGGAGCAATTAGCTAGAGTAGCTCCGTGCAGAGCATTGTAGACATAGAAATTTGCAAAATACATACGGATCTGAATGTGGCAGACCCGTTGACTAAACTTCCCTCACAAACAAAACATCATCACACCTTAGTACTCTTTGGGTGTTAATCACATAGCGATGTGAACTAGATTATTGACTCTAGTAAACCCTTTGGATGTTGGTCACATGACGATGTGAACTATGGGTGTTAATCACATACAGATGTGAATATTAGTGTTGAATCACATGATGATGTGAACTAGATTATTGACTCTAGTGCAAGTGGGAGATCAAGGAAATATGCCCTAGAGGCAATAATAAAGTTATTATTTATTTCCTTATTTCATGATAAATGTTTATTATTCATGCTAGAATTGTATTAACCGGAAACATAATACATGTGTGAATACATAGACAAAGCAGTGTCACTAGTATGCCTCTACTTGACTAGCTCGTTAATCGAAGATGGTTATGTTTCCTAACCATAGACATGAGTTGTCATTTGATTAACGGGATCACATCATTAGGAGAATGATCTGATTGACATGACCCATTCCGTTAGCCTAGCACTTGATCGTTTAGTATATTGCTATTGCTTTCTTCATGACTTATACATGTTCCTATAACTATGAGATTATGCAACTCCGTTTACCGGAGGAACACTTTGGTACTACCAAGCGTCACAACGTGAATCGGGTGATTATAAAGGAGTACTACAGTGTCTCCAAAGGTACTTGTTGGGTTGGCGTATTTCGAGATTAGGTTTTGTCACTCCGATTGCCTGGAGAGGTATCTCTGGGCCTTCTCGGTAATACACATCACATAAGCCTTGCAAGCATTACAACTAATGAGTTAGTTGTGAGATGATGTATTACGGAACGAGTAAAGAGACTTACCAAGATGCGAGATTGAACTAGGTATTGGATACCGACGATCGAATCTCGGGTAAGTAACATACCGATGTGAAGGGAACAACGTATGTTGTTATGCGGTCTGACCGATAAAGATCTTAAAGAAAATGTAGGAACCAATATGGGCATCCGTGTCCCGCTATTGGTTATTGACCGGAGATATGTCTCGGTCATGTCTACATTATTCTCGAACCGTAGTGTCCGCACGCTTAAGGTTTCGATGATGCTTATATTATGAGTTTATGTATTTTGATGTACCGAAGGTTGTTGAGTCCCGGATATGATCACGGACATGACGAGGAGTCTCGAAATGGTCGAGACACAAAGATTAATATATTGGACGGATATATTTGGACACCGGAAAGGTTCCGGAGAAGTTTGGAGCTCCGGAGGTTACTGAACCCCCGGGAGGTATATGGGCCTTATTGGGCCCATGTAGGAGGAAGGAGAAGGAACAAGGGAGGGGCGCCCCAAGCCCAATCCGACTGGGGAGGGGGCCGCCCCCTTTCCTTTCTCCTTCCCCTCTTCCTATTCCTACTACTAGTACTACTTCCTAATACTAGTACTCCTTCCTTCCCCTCCAAACAAGATAAGGAAAGGAGAAGGAAACCTACTTGGAGTAGGTTTCCTCCCTATGGTGCGCCCCTTGAGGCCGGCCACCTCCTCCCTCCCTCCTTTATATACGGGAGGGGGCACCCTAGAACACACAAGTTGATCCTTGAGATCGTTCCTTAGCCGTGTGCGGTGCCCCCTCCACCATATTCCACCTCGGTCATATCGTGGCGGTGCTTAGGCGAAGCCTGCGTCGGTGAAACATCAAGATCGTCACCACGCCGTCGTCTTGACGGAACTCCCTCTCCCGGAGCTTTGCTGGATCGGAGCCCGAGGAGCGCCATCGAGCTGAGCGTGTGCCAAGAACTCGAGGCGCCGAGTAACGGGCGCTGGGATCGGCCGGATCACGAGGAGAACGTCGACTACTTCCTCTACGTCGTGATCGACCGGGAGGTGCCGGAGTAACGCGCTGGGATCGGCAGGTCGCGAGGAGAACGTCGACTACTTCCTCTACGTTGTGATCGCTTCCGCTTTGGTCTACGAGGGTACGTAGACAACACTCTCCCCTCTCGTTGTTATGCCATCACCATGGTCCTGTGTGTGCGTAGGAAAATTTTTGAAATTGCTACGTTCCCCAACATGTCCATGATGGAATGGGTTTTTGTCAGAGGCGCTCTGATGAAAGCTCACGGAGGGGGGATGGTGTGACTCAAATCTAGATCCTCGTCCCTTTTATAGGCGGCTCATTTGCGCAGCTAGGGGGGTAAGTGTAAAAATACCCTGGCTTTTCGCATTCATTCAAACACGTGGAAGATGGCCATTATTGGGCGTAGAAGCCAAGGAGCGCAGCATTTATCGTGCCGGACACTATTCGACAAGTATATGGAATTTGGAGAAGAACCCGCCGCAATGCCGAAGACAATCAACGCTACCGGACTGCCGCCATTGAAGCCTGGTTCGGGGGCTACTGAGGGAGTCCTGGATTAGGGGGTGTCTGGATAGCCGAACTATCACCGGTGGCCGGACTCCTGGACTATGAAGATACAAGATTAAAGACTTCGTCTCGTGTCCGGATGAGACTTTCCTTGGCGTGGAAGGCAAGCTTGGCTATACGGATATGTAGATCTCCTACCATTGTAACCGACTCTGTGTAACCCTAGCCCTATCCGGTGTCTATATAAACCGGAGGGTTTTAGTCCGTAGGACGGACAACAATCATACCATAGGCTAGCTTATAGGGTTTAGCCTCTCTGATCTCGTGGTAGATCTACTCTTGTACTACCCATATCAGCAATATTAATCAAGCGAGTAGGGTATTACCTCCATCGAAAGGGCCCGAACCTGGGTAAAAACATCGTGTCCCTTGTCTCCTGTTACCATCCGCCTAGACGCACAGTTCGGGACCCCCTACCCGAGATCCGCCGGTTTTGACACCGACAAGTGGTGTCTCCTAGATTGGCTAGGTCTCACTTGGGAGCCTCCGACAAGATTGTGGAGTTGAACCAAGGAGTTTGTAAGGGCAAGGAGATCGCCTACTTCGTGAAGATCTACCGCTAGTGAGGCAAGTCCTTCGTGGGCGACGGCCATGGTGGGATAGACAAGGTTGCTTCTTCGTGGACCCTTCTTGGGTGGAGCCCTCCGTGGACTCGCGCAGCCGTTACCCTTCGTGGGTTGAAGTCTCCATCAACGTGGATGTACGATAGCACCACCTATCAGGACCACGGCTCAAAAATCACCGTGTCTCCAAATTGCGTTTGAAATCTCCAAACCCTTCCCTTTACATTCTTGCAAGTTGCATGCTTTATTTTCCGCTGCTTATATACTCTTTGCATGCTTGCTTGAATTGTGTTAAGATTGCTGACTTGTGCTAAGTTTGCTAAAATCTGCCAAAGACTAAAATTGAGAAAAGGTTAAGTTTTTATTTGATCAAGTAGTCTAATAACCCCCACCCCCCCCCCCCCCCCTCTAGACATACTTCAAGGTCCTACAAGAGGGTCACCCGCCATGAAGCCATACAACTTATCGTGTGTGACAGGATTCCACCTGGTTGTCGAGGGGCGTGGTGTGACCCATTTCCGGCTCCCTCAAGTCCTTGTCCATTCGTATGTCCATCGTATGCCTGTCCTAGCACACATTAACCTTGTCTCGGGAGCCATTTGTGTGATCAAACCATTGTGAAGGATGTTATGAATGATGAAAAGTGAAAGCTTGACTGATTACAAAAGGCCTAGTAGACCGTGAAGAGGGATCCCATATGCTACTTTTGGGATTTTATAGTGGCACCATCGCATGTTTCCCCCGCTCCCACGTTTCTGCCGGCGAAATTATGTAGAGATGAGGAATTGATCTCTGGTTGCGTTAAATAGCTATATCACACGTACAGGCTCAATACCCAATTTGACACTACTTCTTTTTTTGTCAAGTGAAGAAAAACTTAGTATTTGACCATCCATCTCTGATACATCGGGCCCAAGAGTAACAAGTGTTGATTAAGAAATCTAGCGGGCAACACGAATCAGATTGGTGGAGTGTAGATGAGGCCTTGCACTCTCAAATCCCAAAGTATTGGAGTGTTTGGGTGGCGGGATTGAGAGTATGGAGCAAAATGGAGTGTAGAAATGGTGGAATCTCAACAAGGCATTAGCGTTAGGGATGGAGTAGAGAATATGGGATACTTATATACCCCACAAGTCCAAAGTGAATGTTGCCACCAGATGGCCCCGTGCGCACAAGGTGTTCAGTGAAATCCCCTCTACCCCGTGTGAACGGGGTGTTTAGAGACATAACCTTAGACCTCGTGAAAACAGGTTACGGTGACCATGGAAATTTAGACAAGTGAATTACGAGGATTTTGAAGTAGTAAGTGTAGGGTAGCTGGCTCTTGATAGTGTGATTGACCTACGACTCAAATAAACCAAACCTAAAGCTTCGAGTCGCCGGAAAACGACACCTTTATCCTCTCTTAAGCGTGCGGGCGGGGGGGGGGGGGGAGGAGGGTCAACTACCTCAATAATAAATCTTGGAAGAACCAATGACCTGAGATAATCTTTTAACAACTGTCATTATTTCCATTAAGCACATTATCATCACACCAAAGTGCCATTTACAGATAAATGCCCTTTCGCAGTGGCCAGGTGGCGCGGTACTCCAAGAGATCGTAAGCTTTTTGTTGCACTCTGTGTTGGTGACTTGGCCGGATATGCAATTTGTGTTGGTCATTTGACCGGATATGCAACTAGTGTTGGTCCTTTGGCCGGATATGCAACTAGTTGATAATGTCTTTTCTTCCTTGCTAGTCGTGTGGTCACATTGTTCTTAAAGAATAGGAGAAGAAGCACGTCCTCTTCCGGTAAATGCATTATTTGTTGAAGTTGAATGTGCATCCTAAGTGGCTCAATGTCGTCGTCGTCAATTCCGTCAAAACTGCCGCCATGCCCAATGTAGATGAAGATGGTGATCCAACAAAAGGAGGCCTTACACAAGCCAAAATGATTGCTAGCGATCAGGAAATAAAGTAGGAGAAGGAGAAGGAGAAGCGAGAAGGGGAAGCCAAGATGACAGAGAGGTTTGAGAAAGAGAAGGCCGAGAGGTTTGACAAGATGATTGTGGTGCAAATCAAGATGATCAAGCTTCAAGAGAATAAGATTGAGCTCATGGCTGCTTCGGAGGAGACCAAAATGTTGACCATGAAGATGTCAGGCTTGGATCTCAATGCGGCGAAGATCATGCAAGCATACCATGGTAGGATGTTGAAGCGCCTGGTGACCGATTTTGAGGAGTCAACCGACCGCACAGTGAAGAATTTGGCTCGGACTGCCGAACCTGGAGGCAAAAATTGAGTTTTTTCATGTACAACCAGCCCGACAACATTTGATATCGGCCGCGTGTAAATAACTTAAGAACATCCGGCGCTTTTTGGTTGTGAGTGCATATGTTTGACAAGAGCATACAACTCCCTAAATAAAATAGGAGCTTGCAAGTTGCAACTCTTTGAACTTTATAGGAGCATGCAGCTTAGTTAGAATCGTGATGCTTAATTTTGCTGAGAGTGAAGTGAGTATAATTAAGCACCGTCCTCCGGACCGAGTGCAAACACTGGACCTCAGATCCAGCCGGCCGCTAGCCAGAAGTTAATTGGGTTCATGACTAGGATCACATGCAAGGCGGAGGAGGCACCCCATGGATCATGGATGGATGTCAGCCTAAAACAACACACGAGCAACGCCAGATCCAGCGCGGTCGTCAGTCGGTAGGTGGGTCGGTTCCATTCCATGTGAGTCGAGCCAGAGCGATCCCGCGCCAAACGCCACCCTTGATCAAGTTTTCTAAGCGCGAATGGTCCCTGTCCGGCGCACCCTACGGCCACTACAATAATGCGCCTGGGCCGTGTCCATCCTAAATCTTTCTTTTTCCCAATTCTTTGGCTTGCTTTGAGTCGCATTTCAAGCTCTGCTCTCGCCGATGGCTGTACAAACTCGAGGCAGCAGCAACGGTATACTGTATTTGCTCAGATTTTTTTATGATCATGTCTGGAGATGCCGTCGTACAGCGTCGCTTTTGGAGTGGAGTGAAGTGGACACTGCATCGAGATGCATGCAAGAACAATATAGAATTGGTGGGTGGCGGTGCCCTTTCGGCCCAGCGACACCACACGCAGAGCAAAGCATCGCTGGGCGCTGGCAATGGCATCCAAGATCTAGTACTCCACCGTGGTGGCAGTGATGTTTTGGATCTGCCACCCTGCTTTCCGTATGCTACCACGGAATGTGGGAGGCAACATTATTGCTCTGTCTCCCCTGCTTTCGCAAGAACAGATCTGATCTTCAACAAGGCAGACAGATCCACATCGCGCGCTGGTACTCCTACTCGAAATGTGTTGTGGAATGAATCCGATGAATGAATTCGAGAAGCACTAGTATATCACATAAATTACAGGATACAGACCAACAAGAAAACCAGAGAAGAAGAAGAATTGAGTGTTCATCAATCAAGAAGAAAACAAGGAAAAGGAAGAAGAAAGAATAAAGCCGATGGACATACAGATCACAGTATCTATCGGTACAGGGATGCGTGCTGAGCGCACCACACCAACTCGATCACGCACAGTGCAAGAAAGATGGCACCACCACCACCTCGTGTCGTTCCTCTCGGATCGGATCGGATCAGAACATGGCGCCGAGGACGGCGGCACCGAGGACGGCGGCCCACCTGGCGACGCCGGAGAGGGACGCGGCGGCGGACTTCTCGGTGTCGTCGTCGGCGGTGGCGTCGTCGGCCTCGGGCGCCTCGGCGATCCCGGCGGACTTCTTCTTCTTCTTGGGCTTGGACTTGGTGGGGGCGGGGGCGGGCGCGGGCGCCGGGGTGGGCGGCTGCGGGCCGAACAGCTCGTAGGGGAGCGGCATCTTGTCCACGGAGTAGACGGCCAGCGGGAAGTCCTTGCTGACGACGCTGCCGAGGAGCATGTTGTTGCCCTTGACGCCGGTGGAGACGTTGACGTTGTTGCCGGAGGGCTTGATCTTGTAGGTGTAGGGGCCGGAGTGGCCGGACGCCTGCGTGCTGACCTTGCCGTTGAGGGTGCCGAGCATGGAGAGCGAGTAGAACCTGGGCAGCACGCAGTAGAGCACCATCTGGATCTGCTCCTGCGAGGAGAGCCCGTTGAGGGTGCCGGCCTTGAGCCCGTCGATGGCGGCGTCGGTGGGCGCGAAGATGGTCAGCCCGTTGTAGCTGTCCGTCAGCTGCGCGTTGATCTGCGTCTCCACGCGGGTCTCCTTGAGCAGCTGCACGAACTTGGAGTACTTGCCGGACTTCTCCAGCATGGCCGTCACGTCCGTGGGGGGCTTCCCGTCGGCGGCAGCGGCGCCGGGCGCGTCGGCTGCGGCAGGGGCGGGCTTCGCGGGCGCCTCGACGGCGGCGGGCGCGTCGGCGGCAGCGGGGGCCGGCTTCGCGGGCGCCTTCGCCTTCTGCGCCGACGTCATTGCCGACGCCGCCAGGAGCAGCGCGGCGACCAGGAGGATCCGCGACGCCGACGCCATTGCCGTGGTGGTGTCCCGGCGGGCGATGGGTTGGTGGGTGGGGTGGGGTGAGGAGCTGATCTGGGAGGGAGCGCGATCTCGCAGTGTGTGTTTAATAGACTTATAGTGATGGTGGGTGGCGACGAGACGAGAGTGGTGAGAGTGTGAGGTGGGCTGAGAAGATGCGCGCGCGGTGGAAATTCTTTCCTTTGCGAGCTAGCTAATCTGACAGCAACTTTCTCTCGTATTTACGCTCCGTGGCCGTGGGTGATGTGATTCACGAACTACCTTGAGAGCCTGAACCCGAAACGAATGTGAATCTGCACCGCAGGCAAGATTTCAACATTTTTTAGCAATCCACGGAATTTTTCACTGGATTTTCAATGCACACCCCCTAGCTATAGCTTACTTAGCTCCCCGTTGCCTGTAGGAACGAAAATGGAGTGGAAAGAGTTTTCATTTTCCCGGAGAATAAATAAAAACAGGGAGAAAATATGAAAACGAAAAAGAATTGCAAAACAGAAATGAAAATGAAATTTTTTGTGGAAACGGAAACAAAAATAAAACGTTGTTTTCCGGTGAAACTGACGTGGAAAGGAAACTTTCTGTTTTCGTGAATATGGAGTTTCCGTTTCTATGATTGCTTTCTAGCCCAACTATCAAAAAACACAAAATGACACAATGAGCCGAATGAGCACAATGGATCATTTGAGTACCAAATTCTACTAACACAAAATGACACAATGAGCCGAATGAGCACAATCATATAGGGCTAGACCCTATATGAAATTGTCTAGTATTACTACAATACTACCCTAAGTTGTTAACACAACCATATTATTTTGCAGCCATGTTAACAATTCATTAAATTTGTTTGCTTTTTGTGTATATTTATTTATGATTCAAGGGGGTTTTAAGTTCCGGTCAACAAACACTTATGTTTCCGTGTCTGATCCGTATCCAACCCGTGTCCGTTTTCGGTAGTATCTGTTTTCATATTCATTTTCGGTGTGTATTCATTTCCGCTTCTACAAAAATAATACAAAAACAAATGCGGTAGCACCCAATTCCTTCTAGGTGCTACCACCAGCCACCATCACCACCACCAGTCCGAACCGCCAGCCACCACCGCCCGCGACCGCCGATGCTCACGCGCAGCCCCCCCGCGCCATCCCTCTAGTCCTGGCGATGGCCTATTTTTTCTCCGGCAAACTTGCACCACCGCCATGCTGCCGCCGCCCACCATCGTCGTGCTGCCTCCCCCACCCCCACACCCTAAGATAGACGAGCTTCTTTCTCTCCTCTGGTTGTTTCTTCCTTCTAGTGAAAATTGACTGACCCAAATTCAAAAGTCTGACGACTGACATGCACGTATTGTGTCTAATCAATTACCTAGTGGCTGCATGTGGCGGTGAAGCCAGGCAGGCAGAGCCCAGGTTGGATGTGGATGCTTTACCTCCAAGCACAAGCACAAGGTTCACAAGAGGACTGTACAACATGCTACCAATCCTGCCTGTATGATGGCATTTCTTTCTGTCGGCCGGGTGAGTGGCTCGTAAGTACTCCCTCTGTAAAGAAATATAAGAGTGTTTAGATCACTACTTTAGTGATCTAAATGCTCTTATATTTCTTTACGGAGGGAGTATGTCCGATCTGAAAAGTCCAGTTGGACGCGTATATAAAATATGTAGCGCATTCATCAGTTGGTGGTACGAATGATTGCGGTAGGAAATGTGTACTTTCGGGGGCAACATGATACTGAATATCATAAGAAAAAAAATCGTCGGCACGCAAAGCTGGCGCTTCGTTCCTATGCGCGCATACACGAATCGATCGAGCTGGTAGTAGTGGCCGCACCGACAGTATGGGAGCGTGTGTGCGTACAACTACGTAGAGAAGACTGCAGAGGGTCGTGGTTGGCTCTACTGCAATCGGGGTGTCCACGTCGAATCATTGATGGGTCGACAGCGCCCGCCCAACGTACTCCCGTTCGGTTTCTTGCTTGCCACTTTGGGGCCGTGCCCGCCTCACCTCACGTCACGTCGTGTGCCACACTCATTTCTAATCGTACGCAATGTGGGTGCCCTGTATTTTATTTCCAGCAAGAATTTGGGTGCTGGTCGACGGAGATCAGGCAGCCGTAATATATTGGCCTGCTGGGGCGGGAACGCGGTCGCCGACGCAAAAAGTAGCGTACGCAGCATGCAGCAGGGAGAAGAAAGAGATCGACGGCGACGGCGACGGCGTAGCCACCCTGAAAGGACGTCCGATCCGCCGACTCCTCCCTGGCCAAGTAGTATCTTCGAGGACACGTAGTGCATACAGCGCAGGCACAGAATCAACGGGGCCACACTCTTCTACACCGCCGGAGGCGGCTGCCATGAATGGATCGGCATCACCTGCATGTTCCACGCCGTATCCCTCGACGCTACGGTGCATGCTAACATGCAATACAGCTGCCTGTGTCTAACTACCAAGTACGTATACGAATCTCCTACTCTGAACTACCATCTCATGTGCGTACGTACACGTACACGTACATGTGGCCACATGGGAGACCGCAAATCTCGATCGCGGGCGCCCAAAGAGAAAGAAAATGGGTGACATGACAGGTGACGGAGCACGCACCCGTACGCGCGCAGTGGCCGCTTGGTCGATAACAAATGGTTTCTTTCTTACAGCGCAGCCATGCACAAGCTTCTGATTTAGCGACAGCGAGAGCACACCGGAACCTGGCTGGCATCATGTGTGCGAGCGTGTCCCTGTCCGTCCACCCGTCTCTCTCCTCCGCTCTGTCCTCCCTTGTATGCACTCTGCAGCCTACGCCGCCCCACCAAACCTCCCCCGTGGCCTCGTAACCCACGAGAATCACACCGACTGACTGAATCGTAGACTGTTGCATTTTCCACGTATGAAGCAAACGCACTGCTTAGACCATCTATAGCCGGGCGCGTCGATCGACAGTGACCGGTCATGTCTTAAATTAGCCACTCTGCATTCGAATCTCTCGTATTTCAACTCTATATTTATACAAAACATGTAAAAGAAATCCTACACACCATATAATACATATTATCCTAGCCCGACATGTCCACTACATCGGTGTCGAGTGCCGGCTGGACGGACGCGTGTTAGAGTTGTATTTTTATATATATACGTGTATGTGTTGTATACCCATTCTATTCTTTATTGTACAAGTTGATCTAATCAATATAAAGAGATGTCAGCCGGTTGGGGCTAACCAGGGCAAATAATTCTTTTTGACTTGGTATACAAAGCGGGTCGATCCGACCTAGGGTTTATTTCATGGGCTTCACGCCGCCGTCTCTTTTCCCGCTGCCGCATTGCCTACGCCGCCGCCGCAGAAGACCTCGGCAGCGATGGGTGACACCGCCGTGTTGCGACTTGCCCTCTCCACTTCGAGCACCTCGTCCCGATCCTCCGCACCATCCATCCCCGCCGTTGCCATCATCTCCGCCCCCACCGGCCAGAACCTCAACACCATCATGGTGTGTCTAGATCGCACCAATTATCTTCTCTGGAAAATGAAGGTCGTCCCCAACATCGCCGCCGGCTGGTACGCGGCTTCTGGGCGGCTCCCACGGAGCCCTCCCGCCACGATCACCGAAGGAGACGGTGCCAAGGTCGTGACCAAGCCCAATCCGGAGTACGCCTTGTGGTTCTACACGGATCAACGTGTTCTCAGCATCCTCGTCGGCTCCATGACGGAGGAGATCCTCGGCCATGTCATCGGCCCCACCACCGCGTCCTCTGTGTGGGCGTGCCTCGAGTCTATGTTCTCGGCGCAGAACATGGCCGGGGTGCGCCAGATGCGGCGTCAACTCTCGACGCTGAAGAAGAACGACCTCACCGCCGCCGCCTACTTTCACAAGATGAAGGGTTTCGCGGATGCCATGGCCCAGGTGGGGTCGCCTCTCTCCGATGCTGAGGTGATCGACTACATCGTCGTCGGTCTCGGGCCTCAGTACGAGTCCCTCCAGCACTCTCTCACGGTGTTGGCAGCCGCCGGCGCTGACAACCTCAGCCTGTCGGATTTCTAATCCATGCTCCTCTCCTGCGAATCCCTCAAGGAGCAAAACGCCTTCGCCCCCAGTTCTCCACCTCCGCTAATGCCGTGGCACGGCAAGGCGACGGACGTGGAGGGGGGCGCATCTTCGCCGACACCACCAACGACGGCCGCGGCGTGGGTCGCCTACTGGCTCACATGGAGGCGGCCAGTACAATGGCGGCCAGCAGGCCTCCCGCGGTAACAACCGCCCCAACCAAGGGGGCGGTGGTGGTGGCAACGACGAAGGAGGAGGACTGGACAATGGCGGAAGCGCCCCCGCTGTCAAGTTTGTCGGTACTGGGGACATGAGGCTCTCTAGTGCAAACAACGCTACAACCACGCGTTTCAGTACGACGAAAATCGTGCTGGCAATTCTGCCTCTTTCCAACCTGCCCCCAGTCAACCTTGGCTCTCCGACACCGGCGCCACGGATCATCTCACCAACGACATGAGCCGCATGAACATCCAGGAGCGCTACAACGGCACGGATCAAGTGCAGGTCGCCAACGGTGCAGGTTTGTCTATTACACATGTTGGTTACTCTCGTTTACCTGGTTCATCCGCCCCAATTGAACTCAAAAATATTCTTCTCGTTCCTGACCTTAGCACTAATTTGCTCTCCGTTTACCGTCTTGTTTCTGACAATAAAATCTTTTTTGAATTTCATAAATTCTTTTTATATGTCAAGGACAAGTTCACGAATAAAATTCTTCTTCGTGGTAGGAGTCGTGGCGGCCTCTACCCTCTTCCGTTCAGTCGCGCCGTCACCTCTGGATGTCATGCGTCTTCCGGCGTTAGGCTGACTACCGGCAAAGGGCATCGGCGTCTTGGTCATCCTTCAAATAAAATAGTTCATACCATTGTTAGCTCAATAAATTGTTGTGCTCTCCAAACAATGAGTCCTCTGTGTGTGATGCTTGTCAGCGTGCTAAGAGTCACCAGTTACCATATAATTATTCTACTCGTGTTTCTACATCACCACTTGAGCTTATTCATACTGATGTTTGGGGGCCTGCTTTGCCATCTTTCGGGGGTTTTAAGTACTATGTCAGCTTCATTGATGACTATAGTCGTTACTGCTGGATATACTTGATCAAGCATAAACCTGACGTTGAGAGCATTTTTTACACTTTTCAAAACCTTTTTGAGCGTCTCTTGAATGCTAAGGTTCGTTCGTGGTGAGTATCACCGTCTCCATGCTTATTTTCAGCGCACCGGCATTGCTCATCGTGTGTCCTGTCCACATACCTCCTAACAGAATGGTATAGCTGAACGCAAGCACTGTCAGCTTGTTGAGACGGGTCTAGCCCTCCTCGCACACTCCTCCCTGCCTGTTCGGTTTTGGGAGGAGGCGTTTCTTACTGCTTGCTATCTCATCAATAGGATGCCTACGCCTGTTATCAACAATGCCACACCCGTGTTTCGCCTCCTCAACATGTTTCCTGAGTATTCTTTGTTGGGGAACGTTGCAGAAAATTAAAAATTTTCCTACGGTTTCACCAAGATCCATCTATAAGTTCATCTAGCAACGAGTCATGGGAGAGTGATTGCATCTACATACCACTTGTAGATCGCGTGCGTGGCGTTCAATGGAACGAGGGATGATGGAGTCGTACTACGCCGTGATTCGGATCACCAATGACCTAGTGTCGAATCGGACAGCACCTCCGCGTTCAACACACGTGCAGGCGGATGAAGTCTCCTCCTTCTTGATCCAGCAAGGGGAAGGAGAGGTTGATGCTGATCCAGCAGCACGACGGCGTGGTGGTGGATGCAGCAGAACTCCGGCGAGGCTTCGCTAAGCAACTACGGGAGGAGGAGGAGGTGTTGCGGGGAGGAGGGAGGCGCCAGGCTTATGGGTGCGGCCACCTCCCTCCCTCCCTTTATATAGGTGCAAGAGAGGGGAGGGCAGCCTTGCCCCTTCCTCCAAGGAAGGGTGCGGCCAGAGGGAGGAGTCCATCCTCCCAAGGCACCTGAGGTGCCTTCCCCTTTAGGACTCTCCCTTTTCTTATATCTTGGCGCATGGGCCTCTTGGGGCTGGTGCCCTTGGCCCATATAGGCCAAGGCGCACCCCCTACAGCCCATGTGGCCCCAGGCAGGTGGACCCCCGGTGGACCCCGGACCCCTTTCGGCACTCCGTGTTAATACCGATAACGCGAAACTTTTCCGACGACCAAAATAAGACTTCCTATATATAAATCTTTACCTCTGACCATTCCGGAACTCCTCGTGGCGTCCGGGATCTCATCCGGACTCGAACAACATTCGGTTTGCTGCATACTCATATTCATACAACCCTAAGCGTCACCGAACCTTAAGTGTGTAGACCCTACGGGTTCGGGAGACATCTGAACATGACCGAGACGGCTCTCGGGCAATAACCAACAGCGGGATCTGGATACCCATGTTGGCTCCCACATGCTCCTCGATGATATCATCGGATGAACCACGATGTCGAGGATTCAATCAACCTTGTATACTATTCCCTTTGTCAATCGGTATTTTACTTGCCCGAGATTCAATCGTCGGTATCCCAATACCTCGTTCAATCTCGTTGCCGGCAAGTCACTTTACTCGCATCAGTAATGCATGATACCGTGACCAAACACTTGGTCACTTTGAGCTCATTATGATGATGCACTGCCAAGTGGGCCCAGTGATACCTCTCCGTCATACGGAGTGACAAATCCCAGTCTCGATCTGTGTCAACCTAACAGACACTTTTGGAGATACCTGTAATGCACCTTTATAGTCACCCAGTTACGTTGTGACGTTTGATACACCCAAAGCACTCCTACGGTATCCGGGAGTTACACGATCTCATGGTCTAAGGAAGAGATACTTGACATTGGAAAAGCTCTAGCAAATCGAACTACACGATCTTGTGCTATGCTTAGGATTGGGTCTTGTCCATCACATCATTCTCCTAATGATGTGATCCCGTTATCAATGACATCCAATGTCCATAGTCAGAAACCATGACTATCTCTGTTGATCAACGAGCTAGTCAACTAGAGGCTCACTAGGGACATTTTGTGGTCTATGTATTCACACGTGTATTACGATTTCCGGATAATACAATTATAGCATGAATAAAAGACAATTATCATGAACAAGGAAATATAATAATAATACTTTTATTATTGCCTCTAGGGCATATTTCCAACAGTCTCCCACTTGCACTAGAGTCAATAATCTAGTTACATTGTGATGAATCGAACACCCATAGAGTTACGGTGTTGATCATGTTTTGCTTTCATGGAAGAGGTTTAGTCAGCGGATCTGCGACATTCGGATCCGTATGCACTTTGCAAATTTCTATGTCCCCATCTTGAACATTTTCACGAATGGAGTTGAAGCGGCGCTTGATGTGCCTGGTCTTCTTGTGAAACCTGGGCTCCTTGGCAAGTGCAATAGCTCCAGTGTTGTCACAGAAGAGTTTGATCGGCTCCGACGCATTGGGTATGACTCCTAGGTCGGTGATGAACTCCTTCACCCAAATTGCTTCATGTGCTGCCTCCGAGGCTGCCATGTACTCCGCTTCACATGTAGATACCGCCACGACGCCGGCTTGCGGTACTGCACCAGCTTCGCTCCACCATTTAACATATACACGTATCCGGTTTGTGACTTTGAGTCATCAGATGCGTGTCGAAGCTAGCATCGACGTAACCCTTTACGACGAGCTCTTCGTCACCTCCATAAACGAGAAACATGTCCTTTTTCCTTTTCGTGTACTTCAGGATATTCTTGACCACCGTCCGGTGTTCCTTGCGGGATTACTTTGGTACCGCCTACCAAACTTACGGCAAGGTTTACATCAGGTCTGCGGTACACAAGATGGCATACATAATAGAACCTATGGCCGAGGCATAGGGGATGACGCTCATCTCTTCTTTATCTTTTGCCGTGGTCGGGCATTGAGCTGAGCTCAATCTCACACCTTGTAGTACAGGCAAGAAACCTTTCTTGGATTGATCCATTTTGAACTTCTTCAAAATCTTATCAAGGTATGTGCTTTGTGAAAGACCTATGAGGCGTCTTGATCTATCTCTATAGATCTTGATGCCTAATATATAAGCAGCTTCTCCAAGGTCCTTCATTGAAAAACTTTTATTCAAGTAGGCCTTAATGCTATCCAAGAGTTCTATATCATTTCCCATCAAAAGTATTTCATCTACATATAATATGAGAAATGCTACAGAGCTCCCACTCACTTTCTTGTAAACGTAGGCTTCTCCATAAGTCTGCATAAACCCAAACGCTTTGATCATCTCATCAAAGCGAATGTTCCAACTCCGAGATGCTTGAACCAACCCATAAATGGATCACTAGAGCTTGCATACTTTGTTAGCATTCTTATACAGCTCTTCCTTAAGATAACCGTTAAGGAACGTTGTTTTGACATCTATCTGCCATATCTCATAATCATAGTATGCAGCAATTGCTAACATGATTCGGACGGACTTAAGCTTCGCTACGGGAGAGAAAGTCTCATCGTAGTCAATCCCTTGAACTTGTCGATAACCCTTAGCGACAAGTCGAGCTTTATAGATGGTAACATTACCATCCGCGTCCGTCTTCTTCTTAAAGATCCATTTGTTTTCTATCGCTCGCCGATCATCGGGCAAGTCTGTCAAAGTCCATACTTTGTTTTCATACATGGATCCTATCTCGGATTGCATGGCTTCAAGCCATTTGTTGGAATCTGGGCCCGCCATCGCTTCTTCATAGTTCGAAGGTTCACCGTTGTCTAACAACATGATTTCCGGGGACAGGGTTGCCGTACCACTGCAGTGCGGAACGTGTCCTAGTGGACCTCTGAAGTTCGGTAGCAACTTGATCCAAGTACCTTGATCATCATCATTAATTTCCTCTCCGATCGGTGTAGGCACCACAGGAACATTTTCTGAGCTGCACTACTTTCCGGTTCAAGAGGTAGTACTTCATCGAGTTCTACTTTCCTCCCACTAACTCCTTTCGAGAGAAACTCTTTTCGAGAAAGGATCCGTTCTTGGCAACAAAGATCTTGCCTTCGGATCTAAGGTAGAAGGTATACCCAATGGTTTCCTTAGGGTATCCTATGAAGACGCATTTTTCCGACTTGAGTTCGAGCTTTTGAGGTTGAAGTTTCTTGACATAAGCATCGCATCCCCAAACTTTTAGAAGCGACAGCTTAGGTTTCTTCCCAAACCATAATTCATACGGTGTCGTCTCAACGGATTTAGACGGTGCCCTATTTAAAGTGAATGTAGCTGTCTCTAGAGCGTATCCCCAAAATGATAGCGGTAAATCGGTAAGAGACATCATAGATCGCACCATATCCAATAGAGTGCGATTACGATATTCGGACACACCGTTCTGTTGAGGTGTTCCAGCGGCGTGAGTTGTGAAAGCGATTCCACATTTCCTTAAGTGTGTACCAAATTCGTGACTTAAATATTCTCCTCCACGATCCGATCGCAAGAATTTTATCTTTCGGTCACGTTGATTCTCTACTTCATTCTGAAATTCCTTGAACTTTTCAAAGGTCTCGACTTGTGTTTCATCAAGCGGACATACCCATATCTACTCAAGTCATCGGTGAGTGAGAACATAACGATATCCTCCGCGAGCCTCAACACTCATTGGACCGTACACATCGGTATGTATGATTTCCAATAAGTTGGTTGCTCGCTCCATTGTTCCGGAGAACGGAGTCTTGGTCATCTTGCCCATGAGGCATGGTTCGCATGTGTCAAATGATTCATAATCGAGAGACTCTAAAAGTCCATCAGCATGGAGCTTCTTCATGCGCTTGACACCAATGTGACCAAGGCGGCATTGCCACAAGTATGTGGGACAATCGTTATCAACTTTACATCTTTTGGTATTCACACTATGAACATGTGTAACATTACGTTCGAGATTCATTAAGAATAAACCATTGACCATCGGAGCATGACCATAAAACATTTCTCTCATATAAATAGAACAACCATTATTCTCGGATTTAAATGAGTAGCCATCTCGTATTAAACGAGATCCTGATACAATGTTCATGCTCAAACTTGGTACTAAATAACAATTATTGAGGTTTAAAACTAATCCCGTAGGTAAATGTAGAGGTAGCATGCCGACGGCGATCACATCGACCTTGGAACCATTCCCGACGCGCGCCGTCACCTCGCCCTTCGCCAGCCTCCGTTTATTCCGCAGCTCCTGTGTGAGTTACATATATGAGCAACGACACCGGTATCAAATACCCGGGGAGTTACTACGATCTTGGTAAGGTACACATCAATTACATGTATATCAAATATACCTTTAGTGTTGCGGCCTTCTTATGCGCTAAGTATTTGGGGCAGTTCGCTTCCGGTGACCCTTCCCTTTGCAATAAAAGCACTCAGTCTCAGGCTTGGGTCCATTCTTTGACTTCTTCCCGGCAACTGGCTTACCGGGCGAGGCAACATCCTTGCCGTCCTTCTTGAAGTTCTTCTTTCCCTTGCCCTTCTTGAACTTAGTGGTTTTATTGACCATCAACACTTGATGCTCCTTCTTGATTTCTACCTCTGCTGACTTGACATTGAAAATACTTCAGGAATAGTTTTCACCATCCCCTGCATATTGTAGTTCATCACAAAGCTCTTGTAGCTTGGTGGGAGCGATGAAGGATTCTGTCAATGACCGCCTCGTCCGGAGGTTAATGTCCAAATTTGGGACAAAGTTGTGCAACCCGGACATTTTGAGTATGTGCTCACCGATGTAACTATTTTCCTCCATATTACAATCAGAGAACTTGTCGGAGACTTCATATCTCTCGACCGGGCATGAGCTTGGAAAACCATTTTCAGCTCCTCGAACATCTCATATGCTCCGTGTTGCTCAAAACGCTTTTGGAGCCCCGGTTCTAAGTCAGAAGCATGCCGCCTTGAACGTGGGAGTAATCATCAAGACGAGACTTCCAAGCATTCATAATGTCTTGGTTCTGCAGGATGGGTGCATCACCTAGCGGTGTTTCTAGGACATATTGTTTCTTGGCTGCTATGAGGATGATCCTCGTGTTCGGACCCAGTCCGAATAGTTGCTGCCATCGTCTTTCAGCTTGGTTTTCTCTAGGAACACGTTGAAGTTCATGGTGACATGAGCGTTGGCCATTTGATCTACAAGACATATTTTGCAAAGACTTTAGACTAAGTTCATGATAATTAAGTTCATCTAATCAAATTGTTTAATGAACTCCCACTCAGATTTGACATCCCTCTAGTCATCTAAGTGTTACATGATCTGAGTCGACTAGGCCGTGTCCGATCATCACGTGAGACGGACTAGTCATCGTCGGTGAACATCTCCATGTTGATCGTATCTTCCATACGACTCATGTTCGACCTTTCGGTCTCTTGTGTTCCGAGGCCATGTCTGTACATGCTAGGCTCGTCAAGCTAACCCTAAGTGTTTATGCATGTGTAAAACTGTCTTACACCTGTTGTATGTGAACGTAAGGATCTATCACACCCGATCATCACGTGGTGCTTCGAAACGACGAACTTTAGCAACGGTGCACAGTTAAGGGGAACACTTTCTTGAAATTATTATAAGGGATCATCTTATTTACTACCGTCGTTCTAAGTAAACAAGATGCATAAAACATAATAAACATCACATGCAATTATATAAAGTAGTGACATGATATGGCCAATATCATATAGCTCCTTTGATCTTCATCTTCGGGCTCCATGATCATCTTGTCACCGGCATGACACCATGATCTCCATCATCATGATCTCCATCATCGTGTCTCCATGAAGTTGCTCGCCAACTATTACTTCTACTACTATGGCTAACACGTTTAGCAATAAAGTAAAGTAATTTACATGGCGTTGAATCAATGACTCGCAGGTCATACAATAATTAAGACAACTCCTATGGCTCCTGCCGGTTGTCATACTCATCGACATGCAAGTCGTGATTCCTATTACAAGAACATGATCTCATACATCACAATATATCATTCATCATTCATCACAACTTCGGCCATATCACATCACATGACAATTGCTGCAAAACAAGTTAGGCGTCCTCTAATTGTTGTTGCATCTTTTATGTGGCTGCAATTGGGTTCTAGCAAGAACGCTTTTCTTACCTACGAATAACCACAACGTGATTTTGTCAATTTCTATTTACCCTTCATAAGGACCCTTTTCATCTAATCCGCTCCAACTAAAGTAGGAGAGACAGACACCCGCTAGCCACCTTATGCAACTAGTGCATGTCACTCGGTGGAACCTGTCTCACGTAAGCGTACGTTCCGGGCCGCTTCATCCCACAATACCGCTGAAGCAAGAAAAGACTAGTAGCGGCAAGCAAGTTGACAAGATCTACGCCCACAACGAAATTGTGTTCTACTCGTGCAATAGAGAACTACGCATAGACCTAGCTCATGATGCCACTGTTGGGGAACGTTGCGTAAAATTAAAAATTTACTACGGTTTCACCAAGATCCATCTATGAGTTCATCTAGCAACGAGTCATGGGAGAGTGATTGCATCTACATACCACTTGTAGATCGCGTGCGAAGCGTTCAATGGAACGGGATGATGGAGTCGTACTCGCCGTGATTCAGATCACCGATGACCTAGTGCTTTGAGCGGACAGCACCTCCGCGTTCAACACACGTGCGGAGCGGATGAAGTCTCCTCCTTCTTGATCCAGCAAGGGGAAGGAGAGGTTGATGATGATTCAGCAGCACGACGGCGTGGTGGTGGATGCAGCAGAACTCGGCCAGGCTTCGCTAAGCAACTACGGGAGGAGGAGGAGGTGTTGCGAGGAGGAGGCGCCCGGGGCTTATGGGTGCGGCCACCCTCCCTCCCTCCCTTTATATAGGTGCAAGAGAGGGGAGGGCGCAGCCTTGCCTTCCTCCAAGGAAGGGGTGCGGCCAAGAGGGAGGAGGAGTCCATCCTCCCAAGGCACCTCGGAGGTGCCTTCCCCTTTAGGACTCTCCCTTTTCTTATATCTTGGCGCATGGGCCTCTTGGGGCTGGTGCCCTTGGCCCATATAGGCCAAGGCGCACCCCCAGCCCATGTGGCCCCCCGGGGCAGGTGGACCCCCCCCCGGTGGACCCCCGGACCCCTTTCGGCACTCCCGGTACAATACCGATAACGCGCGAAACTTTTTCGGCGACCAAAATAAGACTTCCTATATATAAATCTTTACCTCCGGACCATTCCGGAACTCCTCGTGACGTCCGGGATCTCATCCGGGACTCTGAACAACATTCGTTTTGCTGCATACTCATATTCATACAACCCTAGCGTCACCGAACCTTAAGTGGGTTCGGAGACATGCGAACATGACCGAGACGGCTCTCGGGCAATAACCAACAGCGGGATCTGGATACCCATGTTGGCTCCCACATGCTCCTCGATGATATCATCGGATGAACCCACGATGTCGAGGATTCAATCAACCCGTATACTATTCCCTTTGTCAATCGGTATTTTACTTGCCCGAGATTCGATCGTCGCTATCCCAATACCTCGTTCAATCTCGTTGCCGGCAAGTCACTTTACTCGTCAGTAATGCATGATCCCGTGACCAAACACTTGGTCACTTTGAGCTCATTATGATGATGCACTACCGAGTGGGCCTAGTGATACCTCTCCGTCATACGGAGTGACAAATCCCAGTCTCGATCCGTGTCAACCTAACAGACACTTTTGGAGATACCTGTAATGCACCTTTATAGTCACCCAGTTACGTGACGTTTGGTACACCCAAAGCACTCCTACGGTATCCGGGAGTTACACGATCTCCTGGTCTAAGGAAAAGATACTTGACATTGGAAAAGCTCTAGCAAAACGAACTACACGATCTTGTGCTATGCTTAGGATTGGGTCTTGTCCATCACATCATTCTCCTAATGATGTGATCCCTTTATCAATGACATCCAATGTCCATAGTCAGGAAACCATGACTATCTGTTGATCAACGAGCTAGTCAACTAGAGGCTCACTAGGGACATTTTGTGGTCTATGTATTCACACGTGTATTACGATTTCCGGATAATACAATTATAGCATGAATAAAAGACAATTATCATGAACAAGGAAATATAATAATAATACTTTTATTATTGCCTCTAGGGCATATTTCCAACATTCTTTTCTCCGCACTTTTGGTTGTGCGTGTTGGCCTAGTTTGCGTAAGTACAATTCACATAAACTCGAGTTTCGCTCTAGGATGTGTGTGTTTCTTGGTTATAGTCCCATGCATAAAGGCTACAAGTGCCTTGATTGCTCCACTGGTCGTATTTACATCTCCCGTGACGTCGTGTTCGACGAGATGGTGTTTCCCTATGCCACTCCCGGTGCCACTGTTGATGTATCCCAACTCCTTCCCGTGTCGTTTCCGTCAGATGAGCCAGTTACTCAGAGTACTGACACGCGTAATTATAAAATTACCTTGTTACCGGCTAATGCACCTGGTGTTGTTGTTAGTTCTCCTGTGCAGGTCCCCGCTGACGGTGTCCTGGACTGGGGGGGTACTCACCACGTCGTCCCCCGATCAGTTAGATTGGGTCGAGGACCCCCATGGGCGTATACTCATGGGCCAGTTCGGACAGCTGCCGCATACAAGGAAGATTCCACAAGACTTGGTGATCAAGACAAGGACTCCTCCCCACCGGCGTATTCGGCTAGGACTTTTGTTATCCTAGGCCTCTGGTGCATTATATAAACCGAGGCCAGGCTAGTCGATAGACAATAACAATAATCATAATCATAGGCTAGCTTCTAGGGTTTAGCCTCTACAATCTCGTGGTAGATCAACTCTTGTAATACTCATATCATCAAGATCAATCAAGCAGGAAGTAGGGTATTACCTCCATCGAGAGGGCCCGAACCTGGGTAAACATCGTGTCCCCCGCCTCCTATTACCATTAGGCTTAGACGCACAGTTCGAGACCCCCTACCCGAGATCCGTCGGTTTTGACGCCGACATTGGTGCTTTCATTGAGAGTTCCGTTGTGTGATCGGCAAAAGGATTAATGGCTCGTCTACAGATTAACTGCGACGTCGACATCTTTGTCACCGACTCGAGTGGTCACGTTGGCTTGACCGAGGACTGAGCCCTGCCTCCGATCGTCATGTTCGGACGAGGGCCTTCATCAACACCAACTCCGATCTCTATCAAGATCATGGAGGAATCATCCATGGAGCTCGGGGGCTCAACGTCAACATTGCCCTCGGGCGACCGTGCTATTTTTCTGGACAGCGAACCTGTATCCGCCGCCACCGCCTCCTCGAGTGTCGTTTTAACGATTGCTTCGCTGGGATTGTGCGGAATTGAGTCTACAACAACCCTGGAAAATTTTGTCGAGTTCCAATGGAGGAATCTCTGGAAATCTCCGATATACCGGAGCCCTGTCAAACCTGGACGGGAATCTGGACGAGTTTAGGGCGTGGCCTCCAGAGCCCAGCTCGGAGGTCCTTTGGAAGATCCAACCGTTCATTTGCTGCGGAATTCCCATATCTACCACCCTCAAAATTTCAGCTCGATCCGACCGTCCAAACTCCGAGAACCTTCCGATTAGTGCATCACCTTTCAAATCTGTTTCCTGTGCGAATACGGATCCGACCCGAATTCATGTTTCTTTATGAACGTGATATTTGACAACCTTTTTAAAGGAATTTTCTTCTAAGGTATTGTGCATTGTTTTTAACAAGCGCCCATAAAATTTTGATCCTCCTCTGACTGCCGACCTACGCTAGACATGTCGTCGCTTTTTGAGCCGAGCTCAACTTCTTCGGATCCTCACCTCGGCGAGCCGAATAAGAGTTCGGCATCGCCAAGGATAAATCATCACCAACATCGCCGCCCCACGGATTACACAGAGCAGGCACACCGGCATCGCCGCATGGTCACTCTATCAAACCAGCATTGGACGCGTCACAAGTTACGACCTGGGTCGGCATGGCCGCACTGTTGCCTCTTCGAGCCAATGTCCGTCACGCCGAACTACTTGAACACCTCGGCTGACATGGCAGCTGCAACAACTCCTCACCGGCATGCTCCGTCACCTCGGCTAGACCGGGGACTTGGCTATTTCTTCATCAACATACTCCGGTGACTTCGGCGTCACCAGTCGACCAGCTTCGTCACGTTAGCTGGACCGGGGGCTTTACCTCGGCAAGCCAACCTTTGCCAGCATCGTCATGCCGTCGCTTTATCGCCCATCAGGCAATAGGTGTGCGGATCGATTCCCAATTTTGGGAGTCACTTTTCTTCGGACTACTACAACAAATAAACCAGGTGCTATTAATCCTAACAATTTTTGCTTGTTGGGCTTATTTTTCTTAAGGAATTATTACCCTGGTTTGTTCCATCATCTGTACACAGGTCTATCAAATGGCGGCCACATTAAAAACGGTCGCGTGGTGGTTCGGTCAGTTTCCGTACATAGTTCGGCGAACGCCGCATCCGAAACTCAGACCACCCTGCAAATTCAGGCTTTGTCACGCCTTCACTGCGTCACGCCGACGCCCTGCATCGACATTGGCTTCGGCGCCAGGCCACATCTCTTTAAATAAATTATTCTTGCGTAAAGCAATTATTCAAGGATTATATATATATTATTATTATTTCCTGTATCGCACTGTTTTATGTGTGCAGGTAATTGATTTTGACCGCGTTACGTGGTCACTACTCCAGAACACCAAACTCCTTGCTCGGACACCTCGGGCCTGGGGGCTGGGACCTCGGCCATGCCGAGGACTGCGAACCTTGTCGGTTCAATGGGCGTCTTCGTCCCGCCACAAGCCCGAATTTCATCAACACCGAACACATTAACCAGCTAAGTTGCTTTCATGCTCAAAAACTTTCAGTTTTAAATTTTGTTCGGTTCGACCAAGCATTATACTTTTTGGCACAAAGTTGTTTGTGACAAAGTTCCTTGTCAAAACTTTGTTTGTGACGCACATATTCAAATACCCCGTTTATTTGGGGGCTCCCTTGATGGAGCTTTTCCTCTTGCATATGATTATACTTGTACGGCTTCGTTCCTTATTCGTGTATTACGCCACAATATGCACCATATTGATCTAAGTGATTTGCAAGCTGGGTTGCCTTGCTCCTGTGTTTACCCCTACATTCTCGATTATTCGGCTAGGGAGTAAAGGCAGCACCTCTACGATTGTCACGATCGGGTCATCCGAGCCGGACCTCAGACTGGGTGAAGCCGAAAGCTAGCGCTCTTACTGTTTTCAATAATGGTCGGCACACAACGGAACTCATGAGTACAAAAAATCTATTGCACAAGTCTCAAGTAATGATGAGCAACCGAAGAAAGGTATCGGTGGGGGTACTATTTTCTTCAAAGATGCTTATTACACTTCGTCGGTAATATAGCATAAGTTCCCTGAGCGCGCTTTTTCTATTACAGCCTTATGGCCTGATTGTCTGGTTATCGGAAACATCGTCGATATTCTCGACAGGGGGAGTACATAACACTTTTCGGTCCTTGATCGAAGAGGCAGAAGTTGACGATCGGTTAAGACGCGTATAAAGTTTGGGTGAATACAGATATGATATAAGTACTTCGGTACATACAATCATTATACATAAAATCCTTTTGCCCAAGTCACTTGGGGGCTCTTAAAATTTATATATGAGCTGTAAATGTGTTTTCTTCTTGGTCGACAGAAGCACAATTTTTTTTTCCAATTTTTGGATTGGCACCGAACACTTGATCTTGTTCGTACGTCATGTTTTTACTGGCGTTTTTTGGTTTTCCAAGCTTTTGGCACTTTTAAACTATTTGTGTGTTTTTCGCATAAGTCTCACAGTGCAACGCCGGACACCTTTAGAGATTCGGCAAAAACATTCTCGGATGCTGCCATATATGCATCGGCTTCGAATTGTGTCTTCAGTCAATAGTTGGGTAGCCCGGCTCCTGTGCTTGCCTCCTACGTTCCGCTTTGTTCGGCTAGGTGTGCAACGGGAGAACCACTGCGATTGTGCTTCCAGCTCGCATGGTTAAGCACCTCAGTGGAGAAAGCCGAAAACTGACTGTCACAGTAAGCGCAAACTGGTCAGCGATCCGATGACCGTGTTAAATGATGAGCCGTTCATAACATTGGCCGAAGTGTTTACGGCTTGACCTCAGCTGTCGCCGAACACTAACCGGGGGCTCGTAGCTAGCTTCCCCAGTTTAAAGCTCCTATGACTAAGTGAAAGTTATAAAGCCAAGATATCTGATTGCCTCGTTTCCGCTAACACAACCGCCTCCAGGCACCGAGACATTGGCTAAGGGTTGTCTTGTTATTGCGGAAACACCTTGCGTAGTACCTACAAAGGGGTAGAAGCCGACGATGGGCCACTTTCAACTGCTAAACGGTCGCAATGGAGTCAAAATAAGTATATATCATCAACATTTGTACTCATTATACAAGTGTTGCCTTCCGTAATTATCGTTATATAAAGCCATAAATATGCATCAATTTGACTTAAGATTTTGGCCAAGCTGGGTTGCCTGGCTCCTGTGCTTACCCCTACGTTCCCGATTGTTCGGCTAGGCGGTAAAGGGAGCACCTCTATGATTGTTACTACCGGGTCATCCGAGTTAGTACCTCAGACTGGGTGAAGCCGAAAGCTAGCAATCTTAAAGGATCACATTGGTCGGCAACGACGGAAGTAAAAATTTTGGTTCATTAATACCATAGAGTTTGGGAACTTTCCCCGAACTAAATCCTCAATATTTTACTCCCACATTGATCGGAGCTGAGGTTTCATGATCACGCTTAGCATGACAACCCAAAGAAAGGAACCGATAGTGGGACTATTTTCTTTGGAAGATGTTTCTTACGTTAAAAAGTAATATAACATATCTCTCCACGTACCTTTGTTTATAAAACCGTATGGACGGATTGCCTTGTTTGCCGTAAATCCTTGCCCTCATAAAGGCTTTATAAAGTAGGAAAAACACTCCTCGGCTGCTGGCCAAGGAGGTGGAAGCCGATGGTCGGTCAACAAAGTTATTTACAATGCGGATCCGAGCATTAATGATGTAAAATACTTGGATACATAGAATCATTACACATAATTTGTGATTTTACTACGAATATCGATCCTTAATTCGGCCACCCGTGCCCACATTAAGGCTCGGGGGCTACTGGGCTTTGAGCTTATCATTTACAAATATTAAAGGGGTACATCGATCCCCTGATCTGGTGTTGCCACCCGATCAGTGGCTCGGGGGCTACTGCATTGACAATCCAATGCAGAAAATTTAAAGTGCAATATAGTTTTCGAGGAGATTATTATCCTCAGTTGGTCGGCCGCACCCAACCTGAGTCTCGAGGACTTTGCACACCGCGTTTTTATTCCTAGGTATGTTGCCGAGCTGGGAATTGATCCTCAGGCTGATTTTCTTAATCGACACGAGTCTCGTGAACTACTAGGGTCATGATGCGATTCTTTCCTTCAGGTGCATCCCGGATATTAGGCCAACACGCACCTTGAGGACTACTGGCCATACATCTCGTCAGAGATTACATTACACAATTCGGAATTAATTTCATAAAAATCAGCCCATGGCCAAGGTGGTGCACCACCTTGGAAGTAGTCCGGCATAAAGCTCGGGCGCTAGTGGCTGGCTCCATAGCGGGCATTTCCGACATTAAGCTCGGCTAAAACTCCTTCAGACCTTTTTGAACCAAGCTGATCTATGATACCTCGGATATAATGCGGCGTTGGAGCTCGGATACATTCCGGCGTTGGAGCTTGGACACAGTCCGGCGTTGGAGCTCAGATACATTCCAGCGTTGGAGCTCGGAAGCAGTCCGGCGTTGGTGCTCGGCTGCAAAAGACACCTCGAATGCAGTTCGGCGTTGGAGCTCGAACGCAAGAGGACACTGCCGCCTGGGAACAACTTCAAACCCGAGGTGTGGCATAAAAATAACAAGGCATTGATAAAGGCTGAGAACTTAAAGGGGCTCCTCGGATACCCGACGTGTAAACTCTTCGGATTTGCTTCGGTGATCCTCAAGATCGAAGATGAGAAGATTTGTTGAACCAGTTTTCAAGACCGACGGCCGAAGATGAAGAACAGTTCGGAAGAATCGAGGAGCATCCCCAACTTGAAGACCGGTTCAGGAGGCTACTGACGGTGTCCTGGACTAGGGGGTACTCACCACGTCGTCCCCCGATCAGTTAGATTGGGCCGAGGACCCCCATGGCCATATACTCAGGGGCCACTTCGGACAGCTGCCACATACAAGAAAGATTCCACAAGACTTGGTGATCAAGACAAGGACTCCTCCCCACCGGCGTATTCGGCTAGGACTCTTGTTATCCTAGGCCTCTAGTGCATTATATAAACCGAGGCCAGGCTAGTCGATAGACAATAACAACAATCATAATCATAGGCTAGCTTCTAGGGTTTAGCCTCTACGATCTCGTGGTAGATCAACTCTTGGAATACTCATATCATCAACATCAATCAAGCAGGAAGTAGGGTATTACCTCCATCGAGAGGGCCCGAACCTGGGTAAACATCGTGTCCCCTGCCTCCTGTTACCATTAGCCTTAGATGCACAGTTCGGGACCCCCTACCCGAGATCCGCCGGTTTTGACACCGACACCCGTGACGTCAACTTCGCTGCTCGATGTCACTGCTCCATCAGCGCCACCGCCTCTGCATGTCTCCGGCGGCACGCCTGGGCCCGCCTCTCATGCAGGCATGCCCCGTTCGCCCGGGCCGGCCTCTCCTCTGCATGCCTCGGTACGCTTGCGCTGGGCCGGCTCGCATGCACGAGCGCAGCTGCTCCGGCTCGACGCCGCCTCTGCATGCCTCGGTACGCTGGGCACAGCTCACATGCAGAGCACGCCCCTTTCGCCCGAGTCGGCTTCGGTGCGGTTACGGTGTCGACCCCGCCCGAGCCGATTCGCGGTCGTCGTTGACCACGGCCAGCGGTCTCGCTCTGTCGCCCGGCCGATGCGTCGCCTCGCCCGGCTCAGCGGGACTTCTTCGCCTGGCTTGTCTCCGGACCGTGACGAGGCCGCTTCCTTGCCCTCGTCGATGTCTTCTACACCACCAGCGTCGCCGCCTCCAGCACCTCCCGCTGCTGAACCGGCTCGGGTCATTGTCACGCGACGGCGCAATGATATCTCTCGTCCCAAGGTGTATCGGGATGGCATGGTTCGATATGATCCCTATCATCAATATGCGTTCATGGTGGAGCCTGCATCTCATCGTACTGCTCTCTCTGAGCCAGCTTGGCGTGCTGCTATGGAGGTCGAGTTCGAGGCACTTCAGGCTAACAAAACGTGGATATTGGTACCCCGTCCACCTGGCACTAACATTGTTGGCAGCAAATGGATCTTCAAGACGAAGTTCCGTCCCAATGGTTCTGTTGATAAATACAAGGCACGGCTTGTGGCTTGAGGCTTCACACAACAGTATGGTATAGATTATCATGATACTTTCAGTCATGTGGTTAAACCGGTCACCGTTACTTTGGTGCTTGCTCTTCTTTGTCTCTCTTGGTTGGTGCCTTCGTCCAGTTGATGTGAGTAATGTCTTCCTTCATGGTTTTCATGCGAGGAAGTGTATATGCAGCAGCCCCCCGGTTTTGAGGATTCACGGTACCCTCGGCATGTTTGCAAGCTGCAGCGTGCTCTCTATGGTCTCAAACAGTTGCCTCGTGCCTGGTATGCCCGTTTCAGTGACAAGCTTCATCAGGTCGGTTTTGTTGCTAGCAAGACCGATACCTCTCTGTTCATCTTTGATCATCATGGGGTTATTATATATATGCTTGTCTATGTTGACGATATTGTTTTGGCTGGGTCCTCTTAATTTCTTTGTTGAGAAACTGGTTACCACTCTTTCTGGTTCTTTTCCTGTCAAAGACCTTGGGCGCCTAGAGTATTTTCTTGGTATTGAGGCCACTTATAATTCTGAGGGTCTGGTCTTGTCGCAGCACAAATATGCTCTTGATCTCTTGCATCGGGCCAACATGGAGCAATGTCGGTCTCACATTACTCCCATGTCTACTTCCGACAAAATGTCTCGAGATCAAGGCCAGCCGTTGAGCTCGAGGATATTTTCAAGTACAGAGTCTTGTTGGGGTCTCCAAGACCTCACTCGACACGTCTGACTTGTCCTTTGCTGTGAACAAGGTGTGCCAATACTTGTCGCAGCCTACTACCGCTCACTATGAGGCAGTGAAGCGAATTCTTCGCTATATCCGAGGTACTGTGTCTACTGGCTTGCGTTTCCAGCGCTCCGCTTCTATGGGACTGAGTATTTTCACTGATGCCGATTGGGCGGGTTGTCCTGATGATCGTCGGTCTACGGGTGGCTTTGCCATTTTTCTTGGCTCCAACCTCGTCTCTTGGAGTTCTCGCAAGCAACCCACAGTTTCTCGTTCTAGCACTGAGGCAGAATAAAAGGCTTTGGCTAATGGTACTGCTGAGGCTATATGGATACAGTCGGTGTTGAAGGATCTTGGTGTGTTTCTTTCTCGCCCTCCAGTATTGTGGTGTGACAATGTTGACGCCACATACTTATCTGCCAATCCAGGTTTTTCATGCCCGCACGAACCATATCGAGGTTGATTTTCACTTTGTGCGTGAGGGGTTGCTTTGGGTGCCCTTGATGATCGGTTCATCTCCACTGGCGATCAGCTGGCTGATGTATTCACGAAGCCTACTTCTCAGCTCACACTTCGTCATTTTAGTTCCAATCTCAACCTTGTTCACGACGGTTTAGATTGAGGGGGGGGGGGGTGTTAGAGTATACCCATTGTATTCCTTGTTGTACAAGTTGATCTAATCAATATAAAGAGATGACAGCCGGTTGGGGCTAACCACGGCAAATAATTCTTTTTGACTACGCGTAGGAGGGCTCCAACTCATCCTCCTCCTGCTCAACATCATCCATGTAGGCGAGCATCTCCGCCTCCTCCGCAGCCTGTTGCGCCTCTCCATCTCCTGCCGGTGACGGCGTCTGGTCTTCGTAGACGTCTCCAAGGGGAGGGAATCGAGGATGGCCTGTTGCTCCGCCTGTAGATCCGCGTCACCAACATCCCCCACATCCTCCTCCTCCAGATCCACTGCATCTCAAGGTAGCCACATGGCGATCCGGGCTTGCGCCTTGCCCTGATCTGCTCAAGTAGCTCCATATGGCACTCCGGCGTTAGAAATGGGTGTCTCCTTGCCTGGCGGTGTGGGGGCATGGCTACTAGGCGGACGGGGAGTGAAAAATGGTGGTGGCGACGGACAGGCGGAGGAAAATATGGATGGTAGGGTTTCGGTGCGGGCGATTGACTTAAATAGCCGGGCTAGGCACTACGCAGCCTGCCGGAGCGGCGACATCGATCCGCCGGAGGAGACGAGCTTCAGATCGCCGGGTTTCCGGGCGATTCCGCGTGCGACCGTGCAGTCAGTCCGATGTGGCAGGCGCGCCCGGGCGCCTCCATATCCGCCCCATATTTGAGCTGGATATGAGGGGTGCCGATCAGCCCGGGCATTTGAAGCCCAGTTGAGGCACCCGTCTGGGTCAGATTCTAGTGACCAATCAGTGACCGGGTGGGCTGCCCGGGTGTTTGATTCTCGTGGGCAATCAGTGACCGGGTGGACTGCCCAGGCGTTTGAGTCCCAGTTGAGGCACCCGTCTGGGTTAGATTCTCGTGACCAATCAGTGACCGGGTGGGCTGCGAGCGCGTTTGAGGCCGATTTGGAGCGTTCGACTGTAGATGCTCTTATGCTTCATTCTTTTAAAACATATGTGACATGTGATAGCTAGCTATAAATTGTTTTTAAAATAGTTACTCTCTCCGTCCGGTGAAAAATGTGCATATAGGAATTTTAGGACAAATTATGGAGTGTAGTAAAAAATGCGTTGGAAAGATGCAAGCCATCATATCTCTCATCTTTAATTACCCAACCCCTAATGAGCTAACTGCATGTAGAAATTAAGAAGACCATGTGTAGAATATTATTGGTCCTGATTACTGTGTGACGAGAGAAAAATACATTTTTTTACCTCAAAGTGCATTGGGAAGATAGAAGTACACTCTTCTGTGAACAAATTTTAGAGTCAAACGTACACTCTTTAACGAAGGAGGGAGTATAGGAGAAACGCCCTACTGCCCGAGAGAAATCCTAGTTGTTGCCGCCTCCGTCTCCTCCCCTTCCCACCCGTCTTGCCACCGCCGGACGAAGTCATGCAAGTTTGGCAGACGGCGGTGGCAGGCTCATCTCCTTGTGTTACAGGTGTCCTCACGACTAAAGCTTTGCGGCGCCCATGGATGACGTGTGCGTCAGCGGAGGTCGAATACCGGGGTGGCGTCCCCGAGACATCTCATCTTAGCCATGCCGCAACGGCTGTGAGGGCAGTGAGGCAGCCGATCGTGGCATCAATGATGACGATGATTTGTGGTAGAGGCTTTCCGATCCGTCATTCGCGGTGACAGTTAATTTTTATGGTTCTAGTTCCCCATGGTGACGACGGATGTGCATCTTCTTCTTCCATGTACGGAAGTGATTTCCGAATCAGTGTGGTTATGTGCACCTTAGTTATTTTGCTCCCGGCGGCACGACCCGAGGCTTGGAGTAAGATCGGCGGCATTTTAGCCTTCGTATTGAAGGAATCCTGGCGGTGCGCTTTGATAATTGGATGTTTCCAGCTCGGTACAGAGGTTTGGAGTGCCGACATGGCCCAAAGATGGTGTCTGTAGTAGAAGATTGGACAACTGAACTTCTGCTTGATGCATGGGTTTCCCCATTGTCGAATTGCCCCATGTGACTGGCCTAAATTGGTTGTGTGGATGGTATGGACTTTCGTCAGCATGGGATCAGTAAAGATGCAGGATGACACGTGCTGCTCGAAAGCATGTGTTACACGTGTATGGTTCTAATTTTATGGCTAGGTTCACGAGGACCGTCCGTCTGCGTGACTGTGCGATGATGGATCAACATGATGGGATATGTGGTGCTTTATTAGTGTAGGGGCTCTTGTTCCAGGGGTGAAAACTCTAGGTCCAACCTTCATTGGTTAAACCTGACAATGACGTTGTTCAAAAAATGTTCCCTTGTTGAAGGCGAGGTTACTCGGACTCCTCGCTCAAGTGAAAACTCGGGATCTGGTCTTGGTGGTCGGGTCCAGCGACGACAACACTCTTATATTGTTCCATTTTTGGAGGAATCGTTTTTGGAGCATCTATGTTGTTATCTGGGGTTGCTATCATTTATGATTGTTGCCATTGTTTGTTGTTGTTGTGTTGGTTGCTATTTTTCTTTGTTCGTAATAGCTTGGCTATGTGCATCTTTGATGTTTTGAGTAGCTCTTCAGTCATGTTGGTGCAAAGCGTAACTGATATCTTCTCGATATTAGTATATTCGCTTTATAGAAAATATGTTACCCTAAAAAGTCAAATGCTTTACTTAGATAATGACATAGTAGCTGCAATTTTACAAACAAGACCCTGCAAGACAGAAAAACACAACCCCCCTCACACACAGGCAATCGTCGGCGACACCAGAACACACTTTGACATATAAAGGATCCATCAGCGCCTACACGAGGCCCAGGGAATCCTCCTTGTAGTTTTTGAAAAACATGAACCACCCGGGTTGTTTGATTTTGATATCGATGACACCTTGCTATAACGAGGAAGGAAGCCGCAGCCTGCTGCCGTCGAGAAAGAATAATAACTATGCCTGTCTTGCAAAGGAACACATGCACGTCCTTCCACATTGATAGAAACTCCATCTGAGAAGAAACCAACACATCACACCGTCAAATTGAAGATCCAAGCAGCAAGAACAATCTCCATGCGTGTTATTGCAGAAGGTACACCGCCGAAATGGAGAGGACTTTTCGTCAGAGAGGATGTTGTCACCGTCTCAATACCCTTCCTTAGAAAACTTAATGTACCTATGTATACCACTCCAACCTAGATCGAGGCTCCCCCACAGCCACCCGACCCATGGAAGACGCCGAAGTCAGAGAGTGTGTTTGGTGGGGTTGGGGTTGATTTATTTGATGGAAAATTTGGACCATTAATTTAGTTTTTTGTTAGGACGTGTATAGTGGTTGGTAAATCAGTCTTATCTTAAGCCTTCCATGAATTTAGAGATGATAATTAAAATATGTCTACAAGGGGTTATCTTTTAGTCTTATCTTTAACAACTAGAATTCCTAAAAATGTGATGAGACATATTGTGTTAAGAGATCATCTCTCAAATAAAAGAATAACACATTTTCTTATGATTTCTCTCTTCTCCACCTTAATATTTTCCTGATGTGTCTCTCCTAAGATTGTACTACCTCCGTCCGGATTTATTGGGCCCCTTTGTATTTTGCGTCATACTTTGACCGTCAATAAACTGCTAAAATATAAAGTATATATTATTAAAAATTATACTGATAGGTTTGTATTTGAAAGAGCTTTTCGACAATATAATTTTTGTGACATGTAGTTTGCATTTTGTTAAATTTTTAGATTAAAATTTAGCTCAAAATAAGAGGGGGTCTAATAAACCCGGAAGGAGGGAGTACCATTGTACATGCCTTTGGAATTGTTTTTCGTTTTGAGGAAAACATGGCCTCAGTTTTTTTTTTGAGTGGAGCATGGCCTCAGGTTTTTTAGGTGAACTAGGGATTTTATTGATCAACCAAAGTTGCAGGAATACAAATAATGTATGGTAGGTTCCCTAGCCACACGTGGCGCCCCGTAGGGAGAAACGAGGCTGCCTTTGCCATGGCATGAGCCTCATAGTTTGCCTCTCTACTTTCAAAATGAAAACTAACTCTAGAAAAGTTCATGGCTCTAGCTTTAATCTCCTAAATTACAAAAGCATATGATGAAGAGGGAGAAGTTCCGTTGATATCCGTAACAACCTGCATGCAATCCGAGGCTATTATCGCATGTGTCAGAAGAAGATCTTGAGCCAAGGCAAGTGCCTCATTGCACGCTTGAGCTTCCGGACTTGGGGCGTTGACTAGGCCGTCGAAAACCACCGCTGAAGCTCCCAAAAAGTTGTCCTCCTTGTCCCGGAAGACCGCAGCAGCTGCACCCGTTCCTCCTTGGTGAGAGATGGCACCGTCTACATTGATCTTCACCGCATCTTCTCCCGGCGGGATCCACTTGCATGACCTTGGCATAGTTGCGTTTGTAGGTCTCGTGGAAGCACGCTTGGTGGAAATCTCCAAGTCCTCCAGATACCTGTTAACAAAGCTCATAGTCGATAGTGGACTTTGAAATTCTTCGTCATGAATCGCTCTCCTTCTGGCCCACCAGATCGCCCACATGGTGATCAGCACCCTGGCAAGATCATGTTGATTTAATGTGTCAAAAAGCCAAAACAACCACAGCCTTGCATCTTCACTCCTGTTGGATATCCCATGCTCCAAAATCTCCACATCTCCTAGCACCCACACACATCTCGCCATACGGCACTCAAACAAGGAATGTCACCATGAGTCCACCTCCTCTTCACACAGTCCGCAAGCTGGGGTTGTAACCATATTGCGTTCATTACGGAGTGCACCAGTAGGTAAAGACATCTGTGCTAATCTCCACACGAACACTCTTATTTTAGACGGAACTTTCACCTTCCATAACTGAGTCCAGGACTTGCTTTCAGCTTCAACATTCGAATGACCGGTTCTATGCTCCAACCAATCCTCTCGCTGGTGTTTAATTCCACTTATCATCTTGTATGTCAATTGCACGGTAAAAACCCCTCGCATGTCGTAGTGCCAAGCCCAGAAATCATGTTGCACTCGAGAGCTTAAAGGTATATTCATGATAATGTCCACGTCTGGCCTGACAAAATGCTCGATCAGTGCTTGTTTATTCCATGTACGTGTAGCTGTATCAATCAACTCTGAGACAAACTGCGGCGGATCAGGTGAGATAGTGCATATAGGTCTGAGCTTATAGTCACGAGGCAGCTAGTTATTCTCCCAAATACGTGTATCCATGCCCGACCCGGTCCTCCTGATTAGCCCCTGAACAAGTATTTCTTTTCCCTCCATCAACGAGCACCATACTTGGGAAGGATGTACGCCTAGTGTGGCCTCGATCACGCTGCTGTCCGGGTAATAACGAGCCCGAAGAACTCGTGCACTTAATGACTCAGGATCTTGTAGAAGTCTCCAAACTTGCCGGGCTAATAAAGCCAGGTTAAAAAGTTCAATATCCCGAAATCCTATTCCCCCCATATTTTTTGGTTTGCACATGGTCTTTCAAGAAACCCAAGTTGGCTTTCTCTGGCCCCTTTTACTGCCCCACCAAAACTTCCGGAGAAGGCTGTTTAAGTGTTCGATTAGGCCTCGGGGCAACTTGAAACATGACATTGAGTAAGTCAGCATGGATTGTGCTACAGATTTGATAAGCACTTCTTTACCCCCAGCTGAAAGGCATTTCTCCATCCATCCTTGGATATGTTTCTAGATTCTATCCTTCAAATATTTGAAAGTTCCCTCCTTGTTTCTCCCTACGTCCGTCGGTAGCCCCAAATACTTTTCTGACAATGATTCATTGGTGAACATCCAGAACATCTTTTATCTCCTCTCATGTGGTCTCTGGCACACCCTTACTGAAAAAGATCGATGATTTGTCGGTGTTAATGCGTTGTCCCGAGGCATCACAATACATTCGCAGAACCTCCTGAACTTGTGCAGCACTCTCAGTATTAGCTTCAAAGAACAAAAGACTATCGTCTGCAAAAAGTAAATGGTTGATAGCTGGGGCGGAATTTGCCACGGACAACCCTCAGATCCCAAAACCTTGGCCTTCAAAAGGCACGAGAGACCTTCAGCTGCTAACAGAAATAAATACGGGAATATGGGGTCCCCTTGTCTCATCCCCCTTGTTGGCCTAAAATCATGTAAACTACCACCATCAAATAGAACCGAAAACGTGACTGATGACACGCACCTCATAACCATCTCAGTGAATCGAGGGCTAATGCCCATCTTCAACATCATTGCTTTCAAATAAGGCCATTCAAGCCTATCATAAGCTTTCATCATGTCTAACTTCAGAGCCACAAAACGGTTTGTTTTAACTCTCCTTGTCTTCATATAATGTAGACACTCGTATGCCGTTATAAAATTATCCATGATAAGACGACTAGGCACAAAAGAGGACCGCTCCTCAGAAATTACCTCAGGGAGAACAATCTTCAGCCTGTTGGCTAAGACCTTTGACGCAATCTTATAGATCACGTTGCAAAGGCTTATAGGCCGAAATTGTCCTAAGATTTTTGGACTTGCTATCTTGAGAATAAGAACGATGAACATGCGATTGACATCCTCTGGTGAGTCCTCTCCATTGAGCAATCGAATGATCACGCCGGTTACCTCGTCACCACAAAGCTCCCAATGTCTCTGAAAGAAATGCGCCGGGAAACCGTCAGGCCCCGGTGCTTTTGTTGGGAACATTTGAAAGAGTGCCTCTTTAACTTCTTCCTTTGTGTACGAAGCATTCAGCCAGGCATTCATATCACCATCTACCCTGACAGGTATGTGTGACAACACTTCCTCTATGCCAATACACCCTTCGGATTTGTACAGATTACCATAAAACTCTGTCGTCATCTCGGCCATTTCCTCCAAGTCAGATGTGACTGTCCCATCCGGATTCTGAAGATGTGTTATGGTGTTCTTGGCCCTCCTAGCACTCGCTTTCCTCTGAAAATATTGTGTGTTACTGTCACCAGCTGCTAGCCAATCCATGCATGACCTCTTCCTCATCATTATCTCTTCTCGATAAGACAACTCAACGATCTGGTCCAAGACCTGCTTCTCTTCCACTCCCGGCCCAACACGGGACGGTTCTTCTCTGAGCACAGTCAGTCTCTACCGAAGCGTTCGCAGCTCTTGTCTCACTGACCCAAACGACATCTTGCTCCAGTGTTTCAAAGCAGTCCCAACCGAGGACAGCTTGTCCGCTAGCTCAGCCAGTGTTGCCGTCGGCTGCTCCCGATCCGAGGCCTGCTCAAGCGTGCCTCCAAACCTGGTATCACATTCCCACATACATTCATAACGAAACGGCTTCTTCAGCGTTATCCTTTGATTGCTTGCCTCCATCTCGTTAATCAGTAAGATCGAACTATGATCAGATTTCACTGCAGTAAGGTGCTCAACCGTTGCATACGGGAACAGAGCTGACCAGTTGGTTGTGGCCAATGCTCGGTCCAACCTTACCCTGCAATACTCCCCTCCCACTATTTTCTTCTCGAACTTCCAATCCAGTCATTTATACCCGAGATCCGCTAACTCACATACATCAACTGCCCCTCTAAAACCTTCTATTTGAGCACTATCTCGCTCATTTGGTCCCATTTGCTCCTCTAGCCTCAGAATTTCATTAAAGTCTCCCATGCAGACCCATGGAAGTGCATTCTCCCCACGCAATATTTTCATTGTGTCCCATGTCTTGTATCTCATGCTTTTGTCTGCCGCACCATAGAAACAAGACAAACGCCACGGGTCCTTCCCCACCACTTTCACCACAGAATCAATATGATAGCGAGAATAAGTTTTTATTTCAATATTAACATCGTTCTTCCAAAACAAACATAAACCTCCACTCCTACCACTACTATCTACTCCAAACCGACCTGAAAACCCTAAAATGCCCGCCAAACCTTCCACCCGGTACTTCGCCAGTTGTGTCTCCACAATAGAAAGCATCCTCGGCGCACACGCCTCCACGAGATCGCGGAGCTCCCGGACTGTCGCAGGGTCGCCAATCCCGCGACAGTTCCAACACAGTAGCTTCATTGGGCTCGGCGGTCCTCCTCGAGAGAGGCCGCCTTATCAAACATCCTCCATGACTTCCTCCTGAGACCTACCATCCTGCTTCCTCCTCTTCACAATCGGGTTTTTGCCAGGGGTTGTAGAGGCCACCTGGAGTGCATCCTCACCTCCATTCTCTAGAAACAAAACATTTTCTGCCACCTTACCAAAGAGATTAGGAAGGCCTCCTCCTCTCATATTGACTGAACCATCTGCCCGCACAAGCCTTTTACGAGCATTCGGATTCTCCTCTGACTTGGCCTGCTGCATGTAGTCCATGTTCTGTGATCCTCCATCCTCCCCATCAAACTCCCTCCTTTCTCCCTCATGGTCTCCTCTTCCCTGTATACCACCTCTCCCCCTCTCCCACCTAAACCTCCAGACCTACCTCCTCTACCCCTTCCCTCCATACTGCCTCTTCCTCCTGACGTGAAGGTCGGCTGTTCGGCGCTCCACAAGAGCCATTCTCCCCATTCACATGTGCGTGGGTCATGAACATCGTCGCCGCATTCCTCTACTGTGTGTCCCATCAAGCCACAGAAAAAGCAAAAATCCGGCAACCTCTCATAATAAACAGGATATTTCTTCCTCTTTTGCAACGTGATCGGAACAAACCTCACGAGTGGTGTGTCAACATCAACAAAAACTCGTGCTCTCAAGGTGTTCGAAGGATTAATCTTGCCCTCATTGACTGTCACTATAAAAGGTGGTTCTCCCACATTGATCGGAGCTGAGGTTTCATGATCACGCTTAGCATGACAACCCAAAGAAAGGAACCGATAGTGGGACTATTTTCTTTGGAAGATGTTTCTTACGTTAAAAAGTAATATAACATATCTCTCCATGTACCTTTGTTTATAAAACCGTATGGACGGATTGCCTTGTTTGCCGTAAATCCTTGCCCTCATAAAGGCTTTATAAAGTAGGAAAAACACTCCTCGGCTCTTTGGCCAAGGAGGTGGAAGCCGATGGTCGGTCAACAAAGTTATTTACAATGCGGATCCGAGCATTAATGATGTAAAATACTTGGATACATAGAATCATTACACATAATTTGTGATTTTACTACGAATATCGATCCTTAATTCGGCCACCCGGGCCCACATTAAGGCTCGGGGGCTACTGGGCTTTGAGCTTATCATTTACAAATATTAAAGGGGTACATCGATCCCCTGATCTGGTGTTGCCACCCGATCAGTGGCTCGGGGGCTACTGCATTGCCAATCCAATGCAGAAAATTTAAAGTGCAATATAGTTTTCGAGGAGATTATTATCCTCAGTTGGTCGGCCGCACCCAACCTGAGTCTCGAGGACTTTGCACACCGCGTTTTTATTCCTAGGTATGCTGCCGAGTAGGAATTGATCCTCGTGCTGATTTTACGAATCGACACGAGTCTCGAGGCTACTAGGGTCGTGATGCGATTCTTTCCTTCAGTGCATCCGGATATTAGGCCAACACGCACCTTGAGGACTACTGGCCATACATCTCGTCAGAGATTACATTACACAATTCGGAATTAAATTCATAAAAATCAGCCCATGGCCAAGGTGGTGCACCACCTTGGAAGTAGTCCGGCATAAAGCTCGGGCGCCAGTGGCTGGCTCCATAGCGGGCATTTCCGACATTAAGCTCGGCTAAAACTCCTTCAGACCTTTTTGAACCAAGGTGATCTATGATACCTCGGATATAATGCGGCGTTGGAGCTCGGATACATTCCGGCGTTGGAGCTTGGACACAGTCCGGCGTTGGAGCTCAGGTACATTCCAGCGTTGGAGCTCGGAAGCAGTCCGACGTTGGTGCTCGGCTGCAAAAGACACCTCGAATGCAGTGCGGCGTTGGAGCTCGAATGCAAGAGGACACTGCCGCCTGGGAACAACTTCAAACCCGAGGTGTGGCATAAAAATAACAAGGCATTGATAAAGGCTGAGAACTTAAAGGGGCTCCTCGGATACCCGACGTGTAAACTCTTGGTTACTTGGTGATCCTCAAGATCGAAGATGAGAAGATTTGTTGAACCAGTTTTCAAGACCGACGGCCGAAGATGAAGAACAGTTCGGAAGAATCGAGGAGCATCCCCAACTTGAAGACCGGTTCAGGAGGCTACTGACGGTGTCCTGGACTAGGGGGTACTCACCACGTCGTCCCCCGATCAGTTAGATTGGGCCGAGGACCCCCATGGCCATATACTCATGGGCCACTTCGGACAGCTGCCGCATACAAGGAAGATTCCACAAGACTTGGTGATCAAGACAAGGACTCCTCCCCACCGGCGTATTCGGCTAGGACTCTTGTTATCCTAGGCCTTTGGTGCATTATATAAACCGAGGCCAGGATAGTCGATAGACAATAACAACAATCATAATCATAGGCTAGCTTCTAGGGTTTAGCCTCTACGATCTCGTGGTAGATCAACTCTTGGAATACTCATATCATCAAGATCAATCAAGCAGGAAGTAGGGTATTACCTCCATCGAGAGGGCCTGAACACAGGTAAACATCGAGTCCCCGCCCTCCTGTTACCATTAGCCTTAGACGCACAGTTCGGGACCCCCTACCCGAGATCCACCGGTTTTGACACCGACACCGTGACGTCAACTTCGCTGCTCGATGTCACTGCTCCATCAGCGACACCGCCTCTGCATGTCTCGGGCGGCACGCTGGGCCCGCCTCTCATGCAGGCATGCCCGTTCGCCGGGCGGCCTCTCCTCTGCATGCCTCGGGTGCACGCTGGGCCGGCTTCGCATGCACGAGCCAGCTGCTCCGGCTCGGCCGCCGCCTCTGCATGCCTCGGTTGTGCCTTTGGGCACAGCTCACATGCAGGCACGCCCTGCTCGCCCGAGTCGGCTTCTGGTGCCGGTTCTGGTGTCGACCCCGCCCAGGCCGATTCGCCGGTCCCGGTTGTTGACCACGGCCCGCGGTCTCGCTCTCTGTCGCCAGCACGGTCGTCTGCCTCGCCGGCTCCTGACGGGACTTCTTCGCCTGGCTTGTCTCCGGCCCGTGACGAGGCCGCTTCCTTGCCCTCGTCGATGTCTTCTACACCACCAGCGTCGCCGCCTCCAGCGCCTCCCGCTGCTGAACCGGCTCGGGTCATTGTCACGCGACGGTGCAATTATATCTCTCGTCCCAAGGTGTATCGGGATGGCATGGTTCGATATGATCCCTATCATCACTATGCGTTCATGGTGGAGCCTGCATCTCATCGTACTGCTCTCTCTGAGCCAGCTTGGCGTGCTGCTATGGAGGTCGAGTTCGAGGCACTTCAGGCTAACAAAACGTGGATATTGGTACCCCGTCCACCTGGCACTAACATTGTTGGCAGCAAATGGATCTTCAAGACGAAGTTCCGTCCCAATGGTTCTGTTGATAAATACAAGGCACGGCTTGTGGCTCGAGGCTTCACACAACAGTATGGTATAGATTATCATGATACTTTCAGTCATGTGGTTAAACCAGTCACCGTTCGCCTGGTGCTTGCTCTTGCTGTCTCTCGTGGTTGGTGCCTTCGTCAGATTGATGTGAGTAATGTCTTCCTTCCCGTTACCGTGTTGCTCACTCTGATCTGACTCCTGGCCTCCTCAGCGCCTTCCATGATCGCCGCCGCCTTCATCTTCTCTACCTCCTCCCTTGCCCCCACAAGCGTTGGAGACGCCATGCAAAACGAGCCTTGCGTCCTTGGTCCTGGTGTTGATCTCCCCGACGTCGCCGCCGCGGGATTTTACGTGGACTCCGACGTCGCCACCGGAGGAACAGTGGAACCCTAGATCGCCTGTAGGGTTAACGGCGCGCATGGCCTCAGGTGTGTCCGTCTATTTAGTGGAAGCCCATCCTTTACAGCTCTGCATTTACACTAGGAGGCCTGGCTGAGCTAGCCCGTTATTTTCGCAGAAAAGAAAAGAAGAGAGCTATCCCGTGATAGAATTCATTGCTCACACACAGGATCCAACCACCATAAGAGAGGGCCCAGACTAAGCCCATCTTCTGATCCAGATACAAGCAGGCTTAGTTTGTCCAGTCCCTGCTGGAGTATCTGGATTGATAAAGATGTCTCAAAAAAAATTCTGGATTGATAAATGCTCAGATCCATCTAGTCAGCTACTGACACCAAGTTGCTCTAAAAAAACAACTATTGACACCAAGTTGCCCTAAAAAAGGTTCTTCTCTCTAAAAAAATAGCAGCACCAAATCTCATTTTCCTTTACAGTCTTTCAGATCGATGGAAGATCTACTTGTGGCTTCATTTTTTCAACAACATATTTTTTTTTTTTGGCTCGTGGGAGTTTTAAGTGTTCATTTTCACCACCGAAAAACGGATTCTGTGTACAACTGCACATATACATGTATGATGAGTGTAGCTAAGATAAAATGTAGCAGTAGAATTTAATCATCCAACAAGTTAACGCCGTGATTCAACAGTGGAACATCTTATCACATCTTAGCCCATCAACAGGGGAAGAAAAGAAGGAGAACAAAAATGGACATTTAACAAAAAAAGAGAAGAGAAGCACCAAGAACTAGTAACCTATCCAAATCCATGCACAACATGCACGCAGCTAGTCTCCATCGATCTGTCGGTCTCATGAACCATGATCCTCCCAGCTTCATTTTTCTTCGTCTTACAAGAGGCACGCGGCGGCGGCGGCGGCCACCACGGCGACCAGGCTCCTCCAGCCGGCGCCGACGGCGGCGGCGGCTCCGGCGGGCGGGGCCTCCTCCTCGTCCTCGTCGTCGCCCGAGGGCGCCTTGGCTGCCCCCTTGGCGGACGAGGGCTTCTTGCCGTGGGCCGGCGGCGCGGACGCCGGGGGCTTGGGGCCGAAGAGGTCCATGGGCAGCAGCACCTTGTCGACGGAGTAGACGGCGAGCGGCCTGGTGGCGCGCAGCGCGGTGCCGACGGTGGTGTGGACGATCCCCGTGGAGACGTTGACGGCGCTGTTGCTGGTGGCGGTGACGTTGACGGTGCAGGGCCCGTCGGTGCCGGAGGCCTGGGTGCGGACGGGGTTGCTGGCGGTCTCGAAGGACTCCATGGAGTAGAAGGTGGGGACGATGTGGGCCTGCACCAGCGTCACCTGGTCCTGCTGCGAGAGCGAGTTGAGGGTGCCCGGCTTGAGGCTGTTGAAGGCGCTGTCGGTGGGGGCGAACACCGTGAAGCCCGTGTCGGAGTCGTTGGCCTGCGCGTTCAGCTGCGTGTCCTGCTGCGTCGACGCCATCAGCCGGATGAACTTGGTGTACTGCCCGGCCTTCTCCAGCACCGCCGTCACGTTCGGCGCCGCGGCCGCCTTGGGCGTCGTCCCCGCCGCCGGCGCGTCCGGCGTCTCGGGCGCCTCGGGCGCCGGGGCCGTCGTCTTCTGGCTCAGCGCCGCGGGCACCGCCGCCAGCACCACCGCCAGCAGGATGAGGGCTCTCCTGGACGACGCCATTGCTGGAGGAAGAGTAGTGCTGGATCCAAGTGCTGGCTGTGTGGCTTGGCGAGAGTGTGGAGTGCTGAAAGCAGGGGAAGGTGATGTGATATATAACTGGGGATGGGGATGGGGCTGGGGGTTTTGGAGCTGTGTGAGGGAGGAGGGCGAGATGGGAAGGGAAGATGGCAACAGACTGGCTGGTCTGGGTTAGTGTTGACCATGATCGGGTGATATGGCTACCGACATGATAGTAGTGGGGGCGCATGGATTGGGGAGAAGATTAAGGCCAACTTGGCCGTGCGATCCTCACATTATTTTTCTTGGAATTAAGTAACCAGATGCCTCAGCTCAGCTGGTGAGCACAGCTGCAGAATCGTTTTGAGATGCAGATCGACTCTGGCAAAATAATTGTGAAGTACACATGCCAATGAGCTCCAAGTTGATCTTTTCTTTAGAAAAAAGTAAGCAAAACAAATTAAAAGGGAGTCTTCAGATGCTGGCGCTGAATCCAATTTGCTGCTGCAGCCTTTGCTTGCAGGTGTGGTGGTGCGGGCACTGCGTGCAGGACAGTCTGGGCAGTTTTTGTTTCTTTGGGCCGGCTGCTGATCCCTGCTAGCATGGCCGTGACAAAATGGCATGTGAAGAAATGCTCGTTCCGGGTGAAAGAGGCCGTTGCAGTTGCAGGGATCACACTGTGTCACTCACATGGATTACACTGTGTCATTCACATGGACTGCTGCTGGTGCTGCTGCTCCTATTGCTACCGTGTTTGCGGTCTCTTCCTGTGAAATTGTTCGCACGATCTGAAATCGCCAGCGGAGGCCAAACCTGAAGGAGAAAAGGGAGCGCACTGACTAAACGTGGCTAGATTCTAGTGTCATCTGGCAGACGGAGTCGGTGCTCCGCCATCAGCAGCCCCCCTCCGTTCGTTCTACCGACAGAAATGTGTGTCCGCGTGTGCGCCGATCGAGAGCGGCGACGCGAAAGCAGCTGTAGAGTGTAGCCCAGCTGCTTCCCCGAAAAAGAAAAGACACAAAAAGAGCGGAGGCCTGTGATCTGCATCGAAACTGTCTGTGATGATGAGCGTACAGCTGCTCGCTGGAGCAGGATGGAGCCCTACTCAGCAACCGCTCATCAACTCGGCCGTGCCTCGCCTCTTGCCTTGCTCGACTAACCCCAATGATTCGCTTCCGTTTCTTTATCACTGGAAATTTCAAGAATCTCTCGGGCTCATTAATCTGGCCGAAAGATCTGCTCTCGTTGCAAGGCCCGTCCATCGCTAGCTTTAGGGTCAGGTCATCAGGTGCTTCCGTGCTTGGTGTCCTTCAGCTTATTGTCCGACCAAATTGCGCGTGGTTTTATTCTCTTTTTTTTTGTAAAAAATAATGACGATGGCCGGGTTGGGTGTACACGGAGATCGAAACCAGCTCGATCGAAGTCGACGTGAATCTGTGCAGCAGCAACGAGGGTTTGCTTGGTTTCGTGACCAGACACACCGGCCTCTGATAAGACTTAACATCAGAGCAACGTGTGGTGGATTTTGCCATTGACCTTTTGCGAGATCTATCCTCGAATCCTGTGGACTAAACTAATTGACCGATAGAGCCATCTCTCAAGAACAGAAAAACTTACTCCTAAAATTACCTTTTTTTTTTACTGCTGTAGTACATTTCTCTCTCTCGCTCTCTGATTCCGTGAAGCACGGCGCCTTTCAAGATGCAGTCAATCGGGTTAGCACATGTGATACGTCAAGTGCTCCTTCTGATGCCAGATCAGCCTCAATCAACGTCTTCCTTCTCTTCCGGCACAAAAAAGAAAAGAAAAAGAACAGAAGCAGAAAACCAAGTCTTGGGATTAGATGGAGCCCCTGCGTAGATTTCTACCAGCTCTTCGGGGCGGCGAGGTTAGGATTTCTTGCCGTGCGTATGTATGCCACAGTGATATTTGCTCAACCACCCCAATGATTCGTTTCCGTTTCTTTATCACTGGAAATTTTGAAGAATCTCTCGGGCTGATTAATCTGGCCAAAAGATCAGGTGCTCGACTGCAGAGTTTTTTGAAAAATGATGATGGCTGGGTTGGGCGTACCCGGGGATCGAAACCAGCTCCATCGAAGTCGACGTGATTTTGTGCAGGCTGGACTGGTTTCGTGGTCAGAAAAAAAATTAGAATCCACCTGATTTCTGTAGTACGTTACGCTCGCCGGCCACTGATAAGAGCAACACGTGGTGGACTTTGCCACCGGCTTCCTGCAAGATCTACCCTTGAATGGCGTGACCTAAACTAATTGAACCATCGAGCCGTCTCGCAAGAACAGAAAAACTCACTGCTACCAGTACATCTCTGATCTCTCTCTCTCTCTCTCTCTCTCTCTCTCTCTCTCTCTCTCTCTCTCTCTCTCTCTCTCTCTCTCTCTCTCTCTCTGATTCCGTAAAGTACGGCATCTTTCAAGATGCAGTCGATCGGGACTCTGCGATGCGTCAAGTACACCGGCATCTTCCTTCTCTTTCGACAAAAAAGAAAGAAAGAAGCAGAAAACCAGTCTCCAGATGTAGGCGTTGCAGCCAATTTAATTCAGGTAGGGCACCGGTTTTACAGCAGTACCTTGCATTGCATGCAGTTGTGGTGCGTGATGTGATGTAGTAGACCGATATTAGTATGGCCGTGACATGACAAAACGGCATGTGCCGCAGATACGTTGGTTGGTGGTGAAAGAGGCCGTTGCCGGTTCCCGTTGCAGTAATCATATCACTCACTCAGTGACACTGCGCTACAGCACATCTGCTGGCCTGCACATGGTTAGCCGTTGGCTGCGAGACTAGCGCGTAATCCAGCAGAAACGACTGGACGTAGTGCCGCTGCACGAGACGGCCAGGAAAAGAAATATGCTCCTCCCTCCAGCCGTATTGGCGTATTGCGTACAGTACTCTCCAGTTTTCTGTGGTCTCTTGCTCTGAATGGTTTGCACGACTTCAAACAGGAGCGAGACTGAACTTGCTGGCTGAACCATCTGGCACTGGCAGACAGACTTGGTGCTCGACCAGCATGCGGCTACTCCACTCCTTTCCTTCTACCGACAAAAATGTGTACTATTTGCTCGGCCATTATGCAGCTCGTTCCATTCTATCGACCCTTTTCGCATAGAAATTCAGGATCTGACCCCTGTTGAAAAGAATTTCGGGATTTGACCCTTTTTCCTACCGCCACGAGGCTTGGCGGTAGGATTATTTAGCCTACCGCCGTAACTGTGGCGGTAGGATACTATCCACGTCGGCCAGCGTTAACGGTCTCTCCGTCCCCCGTCCCACTCTACCGCCACATGCCCCGACAGAGCCTGTCCGATCCTACCGGGAACGGCGGTAGGGAGGGCACTTATAAGTCAGCGGCCGCCCACCCTCCCCTTCTCCCCAACCGGCCGCCCCAAGAACAGAGGAGTTCTTCCTCTAGCCCCCTCTCTCATCTCCTCCACTCCCTCTCGATCTTAAATGCGTTTGTTCACCGTTTTTGCGAATCGAGATGGCCCCGAAGAAAGCAAAGTAAGCACCATCGATACCTTCAATTAGTTTTAGTCAAATAGCTTCCGATTCGTCGCATTATTTGATTCAAATAACTCCCCTTTTTGCACTAGATTTAATTATTTTGAACCCTAGGATTGATTTAGGTTGATTCTAGATGTTATATTTTGTTAGATATGAACTCTAGTCACTAGTTGGTATGGTTATGTGAAGATGAACCCTAGTTCATATTATTTTGGAGGATTTTTTTTATATGATGCATGTGTGGAGGAATTTGTTTTGATATGATGATGCATGTTGATATGCTATGATTCAAGTAGTGGATGTAGTTGGAGAACAAATGTTGAACTCTCAAAATGAACCTAGGTTTAAATTTTTTTTCAAGGTGATGAACCTTTTGTGTGATGAATCTATATGTTTAGGTCTGAAAGCTTGGAGCAAGCACCGCCGACTCCATCACCGCTGCTCCTCCCACTCCTCTGCAGCAGATTTACGTCAGAGATGCCGCTCCCGTACATGTCTGAGAACTTCCCGAGATCTTTGCGGTCGGTGGGATCTGTCTCGAACGAGGTCCTAGAGGCGACGAGGGCAAGGCGGTGGCACGAGAGGCGGGCGGATCCTCGGCGATGTCGTGGGTTGGTCGCATGAGCGTGAAGGAGTGGAAGAAAGTGAAAGGCGGAGATGGAGGCGAGATCCAAGTATCTGCCGTGTCCGCCGAAGCGTGCATTGAAGTTCTGTGATTACTCCAACTATCTCTGAGCAATTTGGGCGGAGAATCTACTTGAGAGCAATGCGGAGGAGAGAGCCGAGATGCCGCCCCAAGTGCATCTGCGTTTGATATCATCAAGCTGGGAAGGGGGCGCCAAAACTTCCATGAGGCGAGGCAAGGTGGGAGTGCTTGAATGGTCGGATGCCGACCAGCGTTCGCCTCCGCCGAACCGGTGGATCGGCTGCCGTATCTGTCTCCACGGCCGGGCCTAACATATGAGAAGCTCGAAGATGATGATGTCTGCCGCTCTTCGAAATTATCCGCAAATCGTCTTATTAGTTTGTCTTGTGTCTTTCAATTATGTTCTCGATGAATAATGAAACTATGTACCTCTTGTAATGCCATCTGTTTATTATCAATTTAGTTTGAACATTAAGTTAACTGCATGCCATTTGTTCTTGTCAATATGAGTATACTTTCATGGTAAAAGAAATGAGTATATACTTTCATGATAAAAAACATGTCTCAGATACTTCAAGTGCTATTATTGTGTATGTAATGCTATTTGTTTGAGATCTGTTTTTAGCCTCTATATCATTAATGTGAAAAGAAACAAGCAATTAAACTTGAATGTGTAAAACACAGACCCTACATTGAGGACCACAGCGGTAAGGTCACACAACCTACCGCCATGGCACTTGATATTTCGTTCTGAAACTTTCAGTGAGCAAAACAACCTACCGCCATGGGTTACAGCGGTGAGTTTAGACCAACTTCTACCGGGGTCCTGGCGGTGAGTTACTTATCCACGTCATTTCGGGTGGCAATTGCCGTTCCCCTCCGTCGCCCCTACCGCCATGGACCCTGGCGGTGGCCTGTCTAACCCTACCGCCATAACCCCTGGCGGTAGCGAAAGAGTCAAATCTTGAAATTCTTTCCAACAGAAGTCAGATCCTGAATTTTTATGCAAAAAGGGTCAAAACATGAAATTTAGCCACCGCCTGTGGGCTGCGCGCTGCACAAGAGGAGCCCGCCTAGGATATAGGCTCATTGTTTCTTGAAGTGTGTGATGTTTGATCTTGGCTGAATTCTGCAAGCACTCTCTCTTTATTAAATATATCTTGGCATGCATGGCTTGTATTGAAGTGTGTGATGTTACTTCAAAGTTCCTGCCCATTGTGACCAGCCTAGGTGGGCGTCCGGATTCTGGGTTACGGAGTAGTGCTCCCTTCCGGACGGGAGCTTGGTGCCCAGCGAGACACCATTTAATTACGTGGGTATCTGGATTCTGGGCCATGCATGCATGCATGGCGGAGGTATTAATACGGAACCGTATGGATGGTTGGGTTAACGATCAACTACTGCATGAATGCAAGGGCCTGGCTGATTAAAGTACGCCGCCGCAGCTGCTAGCATTTGATTGATGCCTGGCGAGCGCTAGCTAGTTGACCCTCGTGATCGATCCATCATCATCACGTGCTGGACCCTGAGGAACGGGCGGCTCTTGCTCGCTGTCGCCGGCATCCATCCACATGCCAAGTTGCGTTGCATCTTTCGGGCCAGACTGTTGGGACAACCATACCAACAAATGAAGCTTTCAGTTTTGCTCATGGACGGAGGCCTAGAGTTAGTCACATAGCTGCTGCTGCTGAAGATTTTGGATGTTGAGTAGTGCCTTCTTATCAGTGAGAACGGAGAAGGAGCCAACAAATTCGTCAGAAAAATACACGATTACTACTATATTTGTCTTTCACTCCGTTCCGATTTCTTAAATGCGTGGTTTCTTAAAAGCGCGGCAAATCATGGAACGGAGAAAGCACGTGCTCCTTTCATCAATGTACTAAATCGACCTAATGACCAGCCCACCGAGGCCATCAAACACATCTCGACCGATGCGTCATGGTCGGTCCAGTCATCCCAGCCACTGGCGTTCGAACCGTCCCCTTCTTAATCTTGTGCCTAGCCTATCAGCAGCTTCGTGTAGTAGAATTTGAAGGAAATTAACCCCTTTGCCCTGACCATGGTCCTCTTGCTATGAGCTGGATGTAGCATTGTTTGTTTAATCGTGTAACGCTCAATGACCTACTCCCTCCGTTTCAAATTACTTGTCGCACGTATGGATGTATCTAGGTGTATTTTAGTTCTAGATACATTCATTTCAGCGACGAGTAATTTGGAACGGAGGGAGTGATATGTACAACCTTTTACGGATGTTTTACAAAACTTTCCAAGTAATTCTCTCCCACATGAATGTCATGGGGATGGGGCCCGCCCCTCTTCCTATTTCCCAGTCATATTCTTCCAAGTCAGCATGTTCGAGAAATCCGTACATGACCTCTCCGTCGCTGTCCAAGAGGGACGCGGCACCCATGGGCATCATTGTCGCAGGTGCCAAAGCACAAGGCTTTCGCCCGGAGCCCCTCATCCTATTGGTTTTCGTTGCAGTGAGCTTGGATGGCTTCTACTAGTATAGTTATGAAACTCGGAAGGAGCCCTTTTGTTTTTCCTAAAAATGGTTTTAAGATACAATTCTAACCGGGAAACTTCCTTCTTTGATGATTCAAAATTTTGCAAAATCCTCCTTTAGAACTCTAAACGGTTTTGAAAATTTGAGTGAGACATGAGCCTCCACGCAATTGTCTTTGGGAGCCGGGTTGTATTGGGCAGCCAAGTGAGACAGACATGAGCTGCTCAGAGGTCACTTGGCTGCCCAACTCCGTCTCCTTCGATTTTTGGGAGCCGGGTTCGAGCGGCTCCTTGTTTTTGCACTGCAAGGCTACGCTGCTTCACGAAGCCACCTTATGGGAGCTGCCGCATTCGGGCTGCTCCATGCACGGAGATGATGAAGCTAGAAGCCAGAGACAATCCGAACAGGCCCATAATGTCTCGAAGTCGCCGTGGCACTCCTTGGTTGTCATGGTTATTTTTTAGACCCTATTTCATCGCCAGTAGCACGAAGCTCGATTGCTCGGTATCTCATTCCGCTCGCTCAGGAGATGCTAGTTAGCCAACTCATAGTTGACTTTTGAAGAAGTTCATAATTTTTTTAAAAAGTACATTTGGAAAAAGTTCATCAAAAAATTTAAAAGCACGAATTGGGAAAAGGTTCTAAATTCAAAAAAGTTCACAAATTTGTGAATAGTTCACATTTTTTAAATGATGAATTTGGAAAAACTTGCGATTTTTTTTGGAAATTTCAACAAGTTCACGATTTTGAAAAAAAATCATGAATTTTCGAAAAGTCAAATTTGTTTTTTTAAGAAAATTGAAAATAAAATCTAATTTGTCAAAACAATCAAGCATTTGAAAAACTGAAAATGAAAAACAAAAGTGGATGAAAACAAAAGAAGAAAAACGGATAAGAACTAGGCACAAAAACAGACAGATAGCTTCTAAAAGCTTTCCAAAACCGGTTGGGACCTTCACAGAAGCGTGCGTACACAGGCTGGCTGCCAAATCTAGCGAAAGGAATGGGTTCTTCGTTGTGTACTGTTTTGCCTGCTACAACTTGTGATAGTCTCGCCTCTGGCGGTCGATCAAATGGGCCGGCACAATACTGCAGATCATGAGCCGGTCTTTAAATCTTTCAGATGATTTTTCTTCTTCTTTCGTTTCCGTGTTTCTTTTATCGGCTTTCTTCAGTTTTCTTGGTCTTTTCTTTCACCAAATTTCTTCATTTCCTATTTCTTTTTTGGAACACTTGTCTATTATTTTTCAGTACATATTACACCTTTTTAGTATAAACGTTAAGGGCTTCTTTGATTCAAAAGAATTTTATAGGATTTCTGAAGGATTGAAATCCTTAGAATTTTTTCTATGTTGGTCCTTTGATTCATAGGATTGAATCCCATGGGAATTTTTCCTATGGAATCTTTTGTACTACATTTCATACGAAATCTAACATCCACTTCAACCTCTTTTTACAATTCCTTTGTTTTTCATATAGCATCGAACACTCATTGCTAATCCTATAGGATTCAAATGGGCATGTCACTCCAACCCTATACTTTTCCTATTCCCACGTTCTTAAAATCCTACGAATCAAAGAGGCCCTAATTTTTTTGTACATATTGAACATTTTTAAATACACAATATATATTATTTTCGAAATACATGTTTTGATTCTTTTTATAATACATGTTATTATTTTTTTCAGATACACATTCAACAATTTTAACAGCATGAAATGTTAAACTATGCAAACATTTTGTACATTGCATTCTTTAAATGTCACGAACATTTGTTCAAAATAAATGAAAATTTCTTTACAAGGTCACGCACATTTTTTTGAATGGTACAAAACCTTTAGGAATTATATGATTTTTTACATTCTACAAGAAATTTTAAAAAGATTAATAAATTTGTTTTGGAACACTTGAATATTCTATAAATGTCAAGGCAGCCCGTCAAATTTTTTAAAAGTTGCATGAACATTTTTTTGCACGGCATGAACATTTGAAAAATATTTGTTGAACTTTATTAAAAAATTAAGCAAAACATTTCTGCATTTCAACAAAGTATTTGAAGAGGGGGGGGGGGGGGGGGGATGTGCGCTAGGGAGCCAGCATTGCTCCCCCAGTGGGCCGACCCATTTAGAGCGCCCTTGAGGCGAGGGCCTCTTTTGTTTCGCTCCTTGGACGTGGTGGATATGGAGCTAGCTCGGATCGGCTCGTTAAGTGAACGAGCTACGAGATTTTTTTCCGATCTATTCATCATACATCATTCTTGCATTAAAGAACACAAAAAGTAATAGAAATTACACCCATATTCATAGACCGCCTAGCAACGACTACAAGCATTGGAGCGAGCAGAAGGCACACCGTCGTCTTTGCCCCTCCCTCATGAGAGTTGGACAAACCTTGTTGTTGTAGACAATTGGGAAGTGATCACGCTAAGACTCCAAAAGATTAACGCACCACAACAACAACCGTGATCGATGACGAGAAGCATAGATGGGAATGGTCCAACCTATAGGCACATGAACATGGAATACACACATCCACACGTCCTCTTCCGATGCTAAAGGCACCGCCGAGCCGGAGCTTAGGCAGAGAGAACAATATTCCATCTTCAAAAAGTCGTCGTTGCCCCTTCTTAAGCAGAACATGAACTTCAAACAAGCAAAAAAAAGTAGTCTAAAACGAAGCAGGAGTCCTCATGACGGCAAGGGCCGAGATCCACAACGTCTCGACGGAGCTACAACAAGGCTACATGGGTCATGATCCGCCTAGCTTTGTAGCATTTCCTCTATTATTATAGCCAAGCCATGGGCGAAGAAAAACCAACCATAGCAATCTCCAGCAGTTGGGCCTGCCCAATCTTTTGCTGCAAGCTCCGCCACTGCCACCGCATCCCCATGGTCCTAAGGCCACCGGAGACGAGGTAGATCGGCGGCGACACCAACGAGAGGCGTGGGCACCCATGTGTGGGAGTCGCTCGTGACTAGTGAAAGGATGAAGGAGAAAAGCATTTTGTAAGTGAATGAGCCGGCTCGACTTGATTCTTCAAGTTATCGAGTTCAAAGCACGGGCTGGCTGATTCGATAAAGGATCGAGTTGCCTTGCCAAGCTTGATATATATAGCACAACTTATTATCTATACAATATTATGAGTAATGCTACATCTACAAAAGGTTACTTAATTTTATTTTACAAAGAAGTTGATGTGGGACATTTTATGATTGGTAATAGGAGGATGAAGGGGCTCACCCTTGGTTGAATTGGGGGGGGGGGGGGGGAGGGCTATAGTACGAAAAGTTAAATAAAACGTTTGAAATACTTTGTAGGTTTAACATTATTGCAATATTATTATCTATACTATAGCGCAACCAATTCAACTTTGTAGGTTTAACATGAAAGATCTAACGCTGCCAATTCAACTTATATTATGAGCTACATGAACCTAACGAGTACTCCGTAACACAACTTGCAGAATGGTTCCTGCAAAGTAAAACCTTTTTAAACTCGACCAGGCTCCTTTAGTGTGTGAGTACTACCAAGTTTTTCTAGATGTCAAGCCGATATTTTGAGTAATTTTTGAACTCGTGGGTATCTGAGTTATTTTTCCAACCTAGCTCCTCCGGTGCTGCTTGCCACCGGACTAACAAGAGGAACCAAATGAGGTTACAAGGTAATTATTAAAAATGCCTGGTTGAGTGATTAAGTTAAAAAATTCCATAGGCTGCCAAGAATTCGTTGCAGAGAATATCAATAATATGAATGGCAATTTGGGCTGGCCCAGTTTTTGTTTTGAGCACTTTAGGCTGGCCTAGTGGCCTCATACGAGAAGTATTTTCCCTCAAGGCCTGCACAGGCTGGACTACTCTGCAGCCCACTTAGAAATACTCCTGGGCCTCGTATACTTGCTATAGTCCACAACTCCGGCAGTCCAGTTTCCCTCCATTCCCTCGCGGAGAAAAAAAAGGGGAACCGCGGAAGTTCGCCGGAGATGTCGTCGGCGGCCACGAAGCTCGCCAACGCGGCCGACGCTACCTCGGCGGAGGCCCAAACCCTCGTCCTGGTAAGAACCCCTTTGACCCCCTCCTTCTCCCCCCCCCCCCCCCCCCAACCAATCCCACCTCCGATTCCATCCCGCAAAACCCTAACCCCTGCTGAAATTCCCCAAATCCGCAGGACATGCGCAAGGCGCTCAGCTCCATGAAGTCCCTCGCCGTGGAGTGCGAGAGGGCCGGCAAGCCCGACAAGGCACGCCACCGCTCCTCATTAGCCCCCGAATCCCGCCTCCCCTGGAATCCCCTAACGCCCCCCAACCGCGTGGATTTCTGCAGGTGAAGCAGCTCGAGGATGCGGTGCAGGAGCTCGTGGCCTCGTACGAGGACTGCGCGTACCTCGCCGAGGCGGTGAAGAAGGTGCCCGGGGCGTACCAGCCGTCCGACCAGGTGCGCTTCTGTGTGGGGGCGTTCGGATTGGGGCCAAATTTGGGCTAACTGTCTGCACTCTGTTGGTTTGGGAAGGCGACTGATTTCAGAAAGCTGATCGATGCGGAGGTTGAGAAGGTCAAGGGGACCTCGCGGTCGTCGGGACACAAGGACCAGCTCATACGGCAGTTCAAAGAGGCTGTTTGGGTATGTGCTTCAGAGACTCTTATTTCTGATTGTTCTGAAGATTATCTGCAATTCTGTGCTGTAGATGCATTTGCTAGGTGAGGTCCTTGACAAAAGATCCGCACGGAAGTTGTTTAACCTCCTTTGGGATACGTACGGCGAAGAATGTGTCTGTTTGTGTGTGATTTCAAAGTGCCTGACCTTTTGTGTGCTTGTGCTCTGTCTCTGCAGGATGTTCACCATGCAGGTCAACCGATGCCTGGTGATGAACAAGAGGAACTTGTTATGACTAGCACCCAGAACAACATCCTAAATACAGTATGCCCATTGACTATGAAGCCTATAGTTGAGTTGGAAAATCCTGTTCGCTGGTAAGCAGTCAGTGCCTGGTTTTATTTTCATACTCTATGAATTTTCTGTTGTCTTTGAACATGCTTGAGCCACACTCGTTACTGTAAATGTTTGTTCAAAGAACATCCGTTTCTTAACACAGATAAAAACTGATCAAAGTTTTGTTTTCAAAGTGAAAATGGAGCAAAGTTTCTAGGCACAATTCAGTAGCTCATAGCGTCATTCTACCCCTGTAAATACCCTTTCAGCCTCAGTGAAACCATCAGATTTGGTTGACCTTGTTTTTGATGTGCGTACTATAGAAAAATCATCAGGATTTGCTTCCCTATTGTTTCTTATGTGCGTGCTATAAGGAAAACCTGCTGTTTCTGTTAATGAATCCTGTGTGTGAGTAGAACTAGTTCGCAGCTGTGAATCGAACAACTAGCATTGCTATCGATCAAACCATTAACAATTGATTGCTCAAGTAAGGGGTTTCGCCAATGGATGAAATATGTAAAAGATGCTAGAAAATGCACACAGTCAAATATCTGTGGATGTTGAGTTCCAAATGGATCTGTAGCCTGCTCTTAAACCAAATGCACAGTCAAACATTGTGTAGGATCGGCTTTCTATAAGAAAAGCCTGCTCTTAATCCTGTGTGCCAGTAGAATTAGTTCGCAACTGTGAATCGAACATCTGCCATTGGTTTGGACTATCGATCAAACCACTAACTATTAATTTTGATTTATTTGGTCAAGTAGGGGGTTTCACCACTGGACGAAATATACAAAAAAAATGCTAGAAAATGCACAGAGCGAAAACATCTGCATCTGTTCAGTTGCTAGTGGATTTGTTTCGCCATTGTGTAGGATCTGGGTGCTATAAGAAAAGCTTGTTCCTTCTGTTATCAGATCCTTTGTTTTCGGAAATGCTGGAAATCACACGTAGCTGACATATCTGGAGACATCCAATTCCAAATACTAACACGGTGATGTTTTCTTTCCCTCTGCAGCATCGATTGCAGGCACATCTATGACAAGGATCCAATCCTGAGGTACATCCGGACGAACAAAGCTCCGAATTGCCCCATTGCAGGTATACACAGTAGTTCTCCGCACCCCCTGTTCCTTCGTTTCACGAGGCCGCCCTCAGCTTCAGTTCATCTGTTCAACCAGGCTGCCCGGCGGTCCTACAGCCGGCGAAGATCGTCTGCGACACCTTCCTTCGTATGGAGATCGAGGAGCTGCGCGCGTCGGGCCGGGCCGCTCCGAATGCCGCTGAGATAGAGGATATCTCGGACCACGACGAGGACGAGGACGAGGACCCGATGGACGAAGATGATGACGAGTGATAGGGGTCTAGAGAAAGTGACCTTGTTGGATGCTCGTTATTCTGTAGGGATGATGATAGATGTTGGTACTCTGTTTCAGGTCGCACTCGTGAGGACAACGGGTGCCGCGTCTCCGTGTCGTCGTGTGTGCCCTGTGGGAATCGGGGGATGTGGGATGTGAGTGACTCCCCTGGCAATTAGCTGAACCAACGTAACAAGCTTAGCTACGAACGAGGATATTATGGTTGTTCTGTGCTGCTTTGCATCGGTCTGCAGTGTTCGTTGGCCCGTCTGATTGGTGATGATTTGGAAGTTGGGAAGTGGCGAAGACTTGCTACACGGCGGTGGTGAATATTTGGCGGATGAACAAAACTTGATCTGCTGTCCAGTCACGAGTCACGAGCTGCTGACCAGGTACTTTTTTTGTTTTGAGTTGGACTGACCATCACTAGCCAACTTCTAGAAAATCTTCCAGTCAAGTGGCCAAACTTGCATCTTATACTAGCTCCATATTGGAAAACAGAAAGGTTGCATATATGCTCCAGCTACTGCTTTATTATCCTGAAATAGGAAATCGGCAAAGTTGAATGCTTCTTGGATTAACTAATGCGGATGTAGACATTGTTGCTCTACATCTAGTCATATACTGCACATGATTTATTCCCATTTCTCAGGCAGCCATTATTGGCTATTACCAGATCATGCAAAGCAAACCTGCTACCTGTCTGGGTCCGAACCAAAGACACGTCCCATCGTTTCCACATTAGCAAAAAGCTGGTTTCAGAAATGCCATGTGGCCCTGCCGGAATTGCATCCCATCTTTGTATGCAGGATCATTTGCAACGGAATCTCGCAGACGCCATTTGGTCGGGTGCGATGCGTGGCTCTCAAATCTCAATCAATCAAAGCTTTTACAACGGAATAAAACTGAAGATCATGTGCGCTACTCCTGTTGATAGGTAAGGCTGATTGCATCATGAACGGCAAACAAATATTGGTTACAGCTACAGATAGATGTCTCCATCACGATGTGTTGATCTGCAGCACTGAAACAGCAAGAATTGTTCTACACGCTGCCTCATGCTGTTGCTTGTAAGCCGGGAAAGTGTAGGGTGTAGGCCAATCCGGAGAAAGTGAAAGCAAGATGCCACGGGACAAACGATTTCAGCTGAAAAATGAAAAGGCCCAAGCTGACATTTCCATAATGTTCTGCATCCAAAACAGGTAGCTAGGTCCCTATCTGATTGCCTAGAGCACTCGCTTGTTTGATCGTGCCTCACGCCCCCGTGAAATATGCTATTTTCGTTTTGTCTGGACAGCCTAGCTAGCTAGCTAATGTGTCATTCTGCAATCCAACAGCTAGATAGTGCGTTTGCCTCTTGTAGTAATCGGTACTTGTTGGATTGGATTCAGAATCATGTCCTCTTTGTGCGTTAATGAAATGACTAAAGCGGCTGTCAGTAGGCATAACTAAATAAATATAAGGTTTTTGGGTTTGAAGGAGCTCAAAATCAAGGAGAATACCATGCATGGTATGCCGATCCCTACGAAAACTTTAAAATAGTGTGGATTTAGGGTTCATTTTTATTAATGAGATAAGACAAAGTTTTTGCCTCCGCTTCAAAAAACCCGTGGCTCACAAAACTACAAACCATACATTTGTGTTCCAGTTATATGCCGTCAATAGGGCTCGAAGTGCGGCACCACAGAAGAGCAATCCCATGAAACCGTGCGAAGTATGCCAACGTCTTTCCATGAAACAATTTTACTAGCTCCGGTCGATAGGCCTGCATAGTTTTATTAGGGAAACATAGGTGTTACCGCTGCTAGGTGGTTAGTACTACTGGTATACATATGTGTTGTAGTAATTGTTTGATTCATTCAGATTCGTGTGCTCCTAATGCATTAACGAAATGACTAGAAATGACTGTCCACGAGGCATCATTGTACTCATTGGAGTGGTATTAGGTCTTGCTATTTGGTTGCGGTTTTCGAAAGACAGGAAGAATATGATGTCTTGGTACACTAATCCTACTGGCAGCCTTAAGAATATGATGTGATATATGGAATATCCTGAAAGACAAGGTGTACGCCCTTGTTATCATAGAAACTCATCCAAATTTTCCCTGAAACTGCATGCAAGACCATTGAACTTTTCTAGATAGTTTCCTACAAACCAAACAGGGTTCAGAAGATAAATGAAATCTAAGTAGTACTCCCTTCGTCCCAAAATAAGTGTCTCAACTTTAGTACAAATTTGTACTAAACTTGGTACAAAGTTAAGACACTTATTTTGGGACGGAGGGAGTAGGATACTATTACAGATTAATATGAAATCCATTCGAACGAGAGAGACCGCTGGTGTAACTGATTTATTTCACCAGTACTAATATCCGAAGATGTCCTGAACGTGCATCATCGAATCAAAATTACGTGCATGCCATGCAGTAGAAACTCAACCATGCATGCGCAGGCAGTTAGTCTCAGGGAGCGGTTTTCGGCCAGTTTTTCTTACAAAATTATCAATTCTCTTCTTTTTAATGAAAAGGTAGAGCTCCTGCCGGTGATGTGGTCACTCGTCCACACACTACCCCATGCCTCTGCCTGCCAAGATCTGCTGGCCACTCGCAGCAGGCTAGCTGCTTGTGCAGTGCGCCCCCCGGCTTCTTCGGGAAAATTCATGCAAATCAGGCCGCTGCGTGATTGCACATTTGCATGCATTGCGTCCGCCATGCCCTGCCAATCGCAATCGCAGCATGCACACGGCACACCGGCCACCCTTGGGCCATTTACATTAAAATGCATCAGGAGAAGGATTGTTTTACTTGTGCTGTGACCCGGCGAGAGCAGCAAGTCGGGGCCAGATCTTTATCCTATAGGAGTAGTTCGTGTGGAGTGGTTTCGGTGTCCCGCTATGTCCGGAAAATGCCTTTGAGTTTGCACATTTGGCTGTCTGTTTGGGTTATCTATGGACTGCTGTCTCGTTTTTTCTTCTCTTTTTTTTTGCTGTTGCCATGGGACTGCTGTCTCGTATTAGCCCGGCAAGGAGGTTAACCATAGCAATATCTTTTTTGCGCATTTTCCAATGCCTAACAAAACGCTAGTAGTAATTCTGGCGCTCAACACAGTACATGAAGATGATAACCCTTTCTGTGGTGTGGCTTCAGCCTATGTCTGACTTCCTCTACTCCGATTCATGCTCCGATGGCTTGGGATTGCTCGGACTCTGGCCAGGGAAAAAAATCCCTGCATCATATGCTAACAGCGGCGACATCCGCGGGTGCCGTCACCTTCCTGGAGGCGTTGTTACGGCCATCCTCTGTGCCCCTTGTCGAGCAGCATGGGAAACCCTAGGTCCGGTTATCCGGATCGGACGATGACGACGTCTCTGCGTCGTTCTCTTTCGTGAAGGCGCTGTTTTGTTTGCTTGCGGTGTCTTCGGATTGGGATCTGGAGTTGTTGGTCGTCTTCTTGTTGGTCTGGACTACTTCTCAGGATGGTGAGTCTTGCTGTGGTTTCCTCTTTGTTGGGCTGAGCATCCCATGCTCTCTGCTCCGAACACCATGTTCACACCTGTTGCGTCTGTGTCATGTGTTGTTCCTTATGTACTTATTCTAACTTCTTCTATCAATGAAATGATACGCAATCTTTGTGTATTCGCGAAAAGATGACACTAGTCTAGCAATAAGCCAACACAACATTATTGAGTGTAGTATTATGTTGTTTTGGCAAAGCGGGGATGCAAATGAAAGGTGGCTTTCATATATCCTGGGCTTAGATGCGCACCAGTTGATTGCTAAAGCTTAAAAGGAGTGGACATGCAGCCTTTTGCCAAACTTGACGCCTTAAGATACCCCTGAATCTCATGATAACATGGTTAACAGCGAAAACACATGACCCACAAGATTACAAAGCGTACATTTGTGTTCATAGTTATTTTCCAGCACTACATCCTGATGATCCAGCCTTTGTTGAGCGACACGAGAGAAGACTTCTGGCTCATTTGGGTGCGTTTATCTAGCTAGCACCGCGGGCGAGTCGGCTTATCCGTGTCTGCTCGTTTGCTCTCCTTGCACCGTGCGACCGATCGACGATGCGTCACGGCGTGGGGGCAGTAAAATTATTAAGCTTGCTGAAATTAAGCTCGCTCCTGTTGTGTCGCTCTTTCCAAGCGTTCCCTATCTTAATCCTTTTATTCGAAGGGCAATAGGCCGATCTTTTATTAGATAGAAAAGGAAGAATACAGCAAGGCTAGACAGTCTAGGCGATAAACTCTGTCCACGCTGCTAGACACTTGCTCAAAGATCCGAGCATTCCGTTCTTTCCAAATCCTCCAGTGTAGCAGGATTGCGATAGTGTCAAAATTACGCCGTTCCGGCTTGGGGACCTCCTTCCTCGTAGTCAGCCACCAATCCTCCGTAGTACCAAAGCTATCATCTGGAGTCTGAAAACTTGCCCTCGTCCAATCCCTGAATTTTATCCAAACCTGCTGGGAGAAACAGCAGTGCACAAACAGATGTGTGCAATCTTCGTGTGCCGAGAGGCATCGTGGGCAAGATCCATTAGAAGGCCAACCCCTGCGTTCCAGATTATCCGCTGTTAAACACCTACGGTGGACGACAAGCCACATAAAAAATGTGCATCTTGGTGGTGCTTTGGATTTCCAAATCGGCCCATGGCACGCGAAGCGCACATTTGCTGCAAAGAACAAACCATACGCACTACTAATAGAGAACTTCTGGTCTCCCGTCAACTTCCAAACCAATCTATTTGTAGCTTCCACCGACAATGAAGTACTTCGCGCAATGTCCCAAATTTTAAGATATTGAGCCATAGCCTGTACCGAAATGCCTCCAGAGATATCCCTAATCTAATTCATGTTACACAGGGCGTCCTTGACAGATTTTCCCGAGTCCTTGACAAAAGAGAATGAGGCAGGAGCCACATCCTGTACAGAGTTCCCTCCGGGCAGCCACTTGTCCGTCCAGAATTTCGCCCTCTTACCATCCCCCAAGCGGATAGAAGATGCCGCCTTAAAGATGTAAGAGACCTCCTTTTCCAGATCCTCCGGCAGTAGATTCCATGGCCTCTCCTCAACCTCCCACCTTAAACACGACCAACGACAGCGGAGGGCATAGCCAAAGCACTTGAGGTTCAAAACGCCCAGACCCCCACACTCCTTGGGCATGCACACCCTCGACCACGGTAGGAGACAATGGCCGCCATTGATATCACTGCCACCCTTCCATAAAAATCCCCGACACCTCCTGTTAATAATTTTTAGCGCCCATGCTGGCAACGGTAGAACTGACATGAAGTGGATTGGCAGAGCCATGAGTACCGATTGGGTGAGTGTCAAGCGACCGGCAGGGGCCATTAGCTTGGGTTTCCATCCCTTCATCTTGTTGGAGTACTTGTCGATGATTGGCAAAATGTCCTGACGCCTCAATCTATATATTGACAGTGGCAGCCCAAGGTACTGAAGCGGAAATGGCCTCAACCGACAGGCAAAGTGTCGAGCCACACTAGCAGAAATGGAGTCGTCACCCCTGATACACGTGACAGTGCTCTTTTGCAGATTGATGTGAAGACCAAACGCTTCTCCAAACAGCTTCAGGATGGCTGAGATCACCCCCATATCTGTCGAGTAAGGTTTGAAAAATAGAACTGCATCATCTGCAAAGAAGGAAGCCCTCGGAACATTGGGGGTGAGACCTAAGGCCGATAACAAGTTGTTATGATCTGCCCAATGCAGCATCACTTGCAAAGTGTCCATGGCAAGAATGAAGAGCGCCGGGGATAGCAGGTCCCCCTGTCTCACAGTACCGTTGACCAACACAGAAGACGACGCAGTGCGCAAAAGGCCACAGACCCAAGCAGTGGCGGAGCCAGGAAAGAAATGGTGGGTGGGCACACCTAAAAAAATTCTACCTAATCCAAGTGTCATACATACAATAGTTGGCAAAAATATAATACAAATAGCCCAATCAAGTCAGACAACATTATAGTTCCCAAATATTTCGAATTTGCAACATTGCAAATACAAATAGTCTTACATGAAAGATACACATATGTAGGCATGTAGAAACTATAACACTAAGTAACTCTACGACGTTCCTTTGCCATGAAATCTTCAACTATGTCTTCCTCGCTTACTTTCAAGAACACATCTCGCTCAATGAATGTTACTAAACAATTGTTCATGAGATCATCACTCATACTATTTCTCAACTTATTTTTCACTAGATTCATTGCCGAAAATACTCTTTCAACACTCGCTGTGGCCACCGGTAAGATCAATACCAATTTGATAAGCATGTAGACCAAATCATAGAGAACATGTTTGTTTGTACCAACAAGCATAACAGAGAGTTCACCAATATTACGCACAGATCTGAACCTATCATCTTGTCTCATATCATCAATAAAAGTATCAAGTTGGAATTCAAGCCTTACCAAATCCATGCTTGATATGTCCTGGGGGTAGAATTCAGCAAGTTTCATTACCTTGAGTGCATCATAAGAAGCAAATGAATTGGCGGGGTTCAAAGCAAACATGCAAATAAGCAACTCCATATTAACCTCATCAAACCTATTGTCAAGCTCTTGAATGATTTGATCAAGGAAACCAAGATATACTTCTCTTCTATAACGATCATCATTTGTTTGCACTTCATAATACCGAGGTGATCTTCCATGAGGCACATAATTATCCTTCGGTGTAGGAACTTCAGTGCCATGTTTGTTGCAAAACAATGTCACCTTTGCAAGAAATTCTTCCCAGCCATGAGACCTCATATGTCGCATTTTATTCTTTGCCAAACTAACAAGTGACATTGCATTAACAATATCTTGATCTCTCTTTTGCAATTACTGAGACAAATCATTAGTGTGGCCAAGAATAACAAGCATCACATGAAGATTGAAAACAAAGTCATATGACTCCCAAGGCAAAAGCCACTGCACGTATTCTTGTCCACTCACCACTTTGTGAAGGATCTTTTCCAATAATATCAAGTACTTCTAGTATGCAAATAGCAAGTTGCTCTTTATGAGATGCATAGCAACAGCATACCGAATCAGTTCTACACAATATAAGCATCAACTATTGACCGTTGCATATAAACCAGTACAAATCTACGCTGGATTGGGCTACTGGGGCACTGGACATCAACTACTAGCAATTCATAATTCATATACACAGGACTGGGCATCAATTTATTTGGAAGCAGCAAAGCATCAATTTCGGGGGGAAGCTTGGAATCTCACCTTGCTGATTTGTTCAAACGGAGGTTGGGGAAGATGATTTGAGGCCGTCCGGCGCAGTACTGGTCCGGCGGTGGTGAGGGAGACGCAGCTGGAGAGGTGTCCAGCCAGCCGCGAGCACGGCAGGATCGATCCAGCCACAGTCCGCACGAGAGACACAGCGGATGCCCCTGTCTCGTCTCTCCTGGCCTGACGACGGCGACTGTGGGTGGGGCAAGCGGCGAGAGGAGGGGAGCGGCGAGAGGAGGGGAACTAGTGGCCGGAGCTCGGAGAAGAGATGGGTGAGGGCTGAGCCGCTGAGGCGGCGTGGCCAGAGAGGAGACGGAGGCACGGAGCTGCCTTCACACGCGAGAAGAAACCTAGACGGCTGGAGCTGGGCTTTGGACAATCATTTGGGCTAAATTAGTACATGGTAGAAAAAAATTCTCCAAATTCTGGGTGGGCCATGGCCCACCGTGCCTACACGCTGCCTCAGCCACTGGACCCAAGAGCACCAACGCCGACCAAAGCCTCTCCTTATCAAAATCTGAATGATGAACTCCCAGGACAAGGTATCAAATGCTTTGGAGATATCAATCTTCGTAAGAACTGCAGGCGATTTCTTCCGATGCAAAATTCTGGCAGCATTGCGAACGAATTTGAAGTTCTCATGAATACTTCTGTGGCTGATGAAAGCACTCTGAACTTGCGAGATAAGGGCTGGCAATACAGGGGCAAGACGTATAGCTAGAACTTTAGAAAAGATTTTTGCAGCTCCATGTATTAAGTTAATCGGCCTGAAATCAGCCACTTGGAGTGAACACTCCTTCTTGGGCAACAAAGTAATTATCGAGGAATTAAGCCTACCAAAAGAGGCAAAATTGCCCCTGTAGAGCTCAAGCATGACAACCATGAAATCCTTGGCAATAATATCCCAACACACATTGTAAAAAAGGCCTGAGAAGCCATCCGCCCAAAGCGCACGATCCGAGGGCATATCCATGATCACTTGTCTGACCTCTGTTTCCGTGAACATCACTTCAAGACCACGTGCCAAATCGGGGGGGGGGGGGAGGCAATTGAAATTGAGTTGCTCCAGCTTCAAGGAGGACCGTTGGGGCGCAGGTGTGCCCATCAGACCACGATAGAAGTCCCGCACCAGCTCGAGTTTCTCATCCATGTCTGAAACTGTTCGCTGCCCATCTCTGAAAAATGGTATCTGATGCTTACGCCTCCGGCCATTGGCCTTCATATGAAAGTATTTGGAGTTTGCATCCCCCTCCTTCAAATCCCTCACCCTAGCCCGCTGGCATAGACGGATCCTTTCCAGAGAGGCAAGAGCGAGACATTTTCCCTTTAGAAAAGCTTTGAGGCATCGTTCTTCGCGTGACAGAGACCTAAATTCCTGTGCGCCATCAAGACGTAGAATCAGCTCGTTGGCGATTTGGAATTGAAGGTTCATGAAACTTTGCTTCTTTGCCCCCAGCTTTGGAGAGATTTGGCCGTGCGCTGCAGTTTGACACTGAAGATCAACATGGGATCAGTGGCATCCACGTCCTCCTCCCAAGCTGCTTTCACAGTATCCATAAACCCTGGCAACTTAACCCAAAAGTTTTCAAAATGAAAACGGCGAGCCTTTGGCCTGACCGAGGAACAAGGTAGGAGAAGAGGACAATAGTCCGAGATGCTGGAACTGAGCGGCAGCAGATCACTTATAGGAAATATGTCCTCCCAGGCATTGTTGAACAGAAGACGATTCAACCTAGCCATCACGGTGTGGTCTTGTTCATTGCACCAAGTAAACCTCCTACCCACCAACGGCATGTCATGAAGACCCAGAGAGTTAATAGAGTGTCTGAATCTATTTGCCAATCTCCTGTTGAACCTATGCGTACTGCGCTCATCTTCATTGCAAACCAAGTTGAAGTCCCCTTTCAAGATCCACGGCAACTGAATATTACTCCCAACCTCTACAATTTCCTCGAGGAATCTGATTTTATCAGCATATACTTGAGGTACATAGACAGATGTAACCAATCACTCTTTACCATCCGTCAAAGAAGAAACCTTGATCGTAATAGAGAATTCCCCCTTGTGTTCCGTAGAAACCAGTAGACTATCATATTTCCATACAAGTAGGATCCCTCCTCTGGTACCCTCCGCTAGAAGAAAATCAAAGCCATCAAAAGATGGGCCAAGAGTTTGCCCAACAACCGCAGCATCCACCAGGGCCAACTTAGGGTGTGTTTAGTTCCAGTCACCAAGTGAAACGGCACGGGTCGGTTCCATTCCGAAGTACCATTCTCGTGTATGGTTGACCTGAGGAACCGGAACCCACTCGTTCCTGAAACGGCATATTCGGTCGATATGCCGAACCTGGTCGTTCCTTCGAATTGGCCGGACGACGCGGAACGCCACAGTCTCACCCCTTTCCCCGACTCTCACTCACCCCCAATCTCAGCGCGGCCTCCCCCTCGTCTCTCCTCCTTGATCTGTGATGCCGCCGGCCACCTCCTCGTTGAAGGAAATATGCCCTAGAGGCAATAATAAAGTTATTATTTATTTCCTTACATCATGATAAATGTTTATTATTCATGCTAGAATTGTATTAACCGGAAACATAATACATGTGTGAATATATAGACAAACAGAGTGTCACTAGTATGCCTCTACTTGACTAGCTCGTTAATCAAGATGGTTATGTTTCCTAACCATAGACATGAGTTGTCATTTGATTAACGGGATCACATCATTAGGAGAATGATCTGATTGACATGACCCATTCCGTTAGCCTAGCACTTGATCGCTTAGTATGTTGCTATTGCTTTCTTCATGACTTATACATGTTCCTGTAACTATGAGATTATGCAACTCCGTTTACGGAGGAACACTTTGGTGCTACCAAACGTCACAACGTAATCGGGTGATTATAAAGGAGTACTACAGGTGTTTCCAAAGGTACATGTTGGGTTGGCGATTTCGAGATTAGGTTTTGTCACTCCGATTGTCGGAGAGGTATCTCTGGGCCCTCTCGGTAATGCACATCATTATAAGCCTTGCAAGCAATGTGAACAATGAGTTGGTTACGGAATGATGCATTACGTAACGAGTAAAGAGACTTGCCGGTGACGAGATTGAACTAGGTATTGGATACCGACGATCGAATCTCGGGCAAGTAACATACCGATGACAAAGGGAACAACGTATGTTGTTATGCGGTCTGACCGATAAAGATCTTCGTAGAAAATGTAGGAGCCAATATGGGCATCCAGGTCCCGCTTATTGGTTATTGACCGGAGATGTGTCTCGGTCATGTCTACATTGTTCTCGAACCGTAGGGTCCGCACGCTTAAGGTTTCGATGACGGTTATATTATGAGTTTGTGTATTTTGATGTACGAAGGTTGTTCGGAGTCCCGGATATGATCACGGACATGACGAGGAGTCTCGAAATGGTCGAGACATAAAGATTGATATATTGGACGGATATATTTGGACACCGGAAAGGTTCCGGAGAAGTTTGGAGCTCCGGGAGGTTACCGGACCCCCCCGGGAGGTATATGGGCCTTATTGGGCCCATGTAGGAGGAAGGGAGAAGGAGCAAGGGAAGGGGGCGCGCCCCCCCAAGCCCAATCCGAATTGGGGAAGGGGGCCGGCCCCCCCTTCCCTTTCTCCTTCCCCCTCTTCCTTTTCCTACTACTAGTACTACTTCCTAATACTAGTACTCTTTCCTTCCCCCTCCAAATAAGATAAGGAAGAGAGGAAACCTACTTGGAGTAGGTTTCCCTCCTGGTGCGCCTCCCCTTGGGCCGGCCACCTCCTCCCTCCCTCCTTTATATACGGGGAGGGGGCACCCTAGAACACACAAGTTGATCCTTGAGATCGTTCCTTAGCCGTGTGCGGTGCCCCTCCACCATATTCCACCTCGGTCATATCGTAGCGGTGCTTAGGCGAAGCCTGCGTCAGTGAAACATCAAGATCGTCACCACGCCCGTCGTCTTGTGGAACTCCTTCTCTCCCGGAGCTCCATTGGATCGGAGCCCGTGGAGCGAATCGAGCTGAGCGTGTGCCAAGAACTCGAGGCGCCGGAGTAACGGCGCTGGGATCGGCTGGATCGTGAGGAGAACGTCTGACTACTTCCTCTACGTCATCATCGACTCGGAGGTGCCGGAGTAACCGCTGGGATCGGCAGGATCGCGAGGAGAACGTCGACTACTTCCTCTACGTTGTGATCGCTTCCGCTTACGGTCTCACGAGGGTACGTAGACAACACTCTCCCTCTCGTTGCTATGCCATCACCATGGTCCTGTAAAAGCGTGGGAAAATTTTTGAAATTACTGCGTTCCCCAACAAGTGGCATCCGAGCCTGGTTTTATGCGTTGATGTCATATGCACGAGTAGAACACAAGTGAGTTGTGGGCGATACAAGTCATACTACCTACCAGCATGTCATACTTTGGTTCAGCGGTATTGTGAGATGAAGCGGCCCGGACCGACATTACGCCAGACGCTTACGCGAGACTGGTTTCACCGTTCACGAGCATTCGTGCTTAAAGGTGGCTGGCGGGTGTCATCTCTCTCACTTTAGTTGAACCGAGTGTGGCTACGCCCGGTCCTTGAGAAGGTTAATACGGAGTCTATTTGACGAAGTATCGTTGTGGTCTTGATGCATAGGTGAGATTGGTTCTTGCTTAAGCCCGTAGCAGCCACGTAAAATTTGCAACAACAAAGTAGAGGACGTCTAACTTGTTTTTGCAGGGCATGTTGTGATGTGATATGGTCAAGACGTGATGCTATATTTTATTGTATGAGATGATCATGTTTTGTAACCGAAGTTATCGGCAACTGGCTGGAGCCATATGGTTGTCGCTTATTGTATGAAATGCAACGCATACATAATTGCTTTACTTTATCACTAAGCGGTAGCGATAGTCGTAGAAGCAATAGATGGCGTAAACGACAACGATGCTACGATGGAGATCAAGGTGTCACGCCGGTGACGATGGTGATCACGAGGTGCTTCGGAGATGGAGATCACAAGCACAAGATGATGATGGCCATATCATATCACTTATATTGATTGCATGTGATGTTTATCCTTTATGCATCTTATTTTGCTTTGATTGACGGTAGCATTTTAAGATGATCTCTCACTAAAATTATCAAGTAGTGTTCTCCTGAGTATGCACCGCTGCCAAAGTTCGTCGTGCCGAGACACCACGTGATGATCGGGTGTGATAAGCTCTCGTCCATCTACAACGGGTGCAAGCCAGTTTTGCACACGCAGAATACTCAGGTTATACTTGACGAGCCTAGCATATGCAGATATGGCCTCGGAACACGGAGACCGAAAGGTCGAGCGTGAATCATATAGTAGATATGATCAACATAAGATGTTCACTATTGAAAACTACTCCATCTCACGTGATGATCGGTTATGGTTTAGTTGATTTGGATCACGTGATCACTTAGATGACTAGAGAGATGTCTGTCTGAGTGGGAGTTCTTAAGTAATATGATTAATTGAACTTTAATTTATCATGAACTTGGTCCCGTAGTATTTTGCAAATTATGTTGTAGATCAATAGCTCGCGTTGTTGCTTCCCTATGTTTTTATATGTGTTCCTAGAGAAAATTGTATTGAAAAATGTTAGTAGCAATGATGCGGATTGGATCCGTGATCCGAGGTTTATCCTCATTGCTGCACGTAAGAATTATGTCCTTAATGCACCGCTAGGTGACAGACCTATTGCAGGAGCAAATGTAGGCGTTATGAACGTTTGGCTAGCTCAATATGATGACTACTTGATAGTTTAGTGCACCATACTTAACAGCTTAGAATCGGGACTTCAAAGACGTTTTGAACGTCATGGACCATGTGAGATGTTCCAGGAATTGAAGTTAATATTTCAAGCAAATACCCGAGTTGAGAGATATGAAGTCTCCAACAAGTTCTATAGCTAAAAGATGGAGGAGAATCGCTCAACTAGTGAGCATGTGCTCAGATTGTCTCAATACTTCAATTGCTTGAATCAAGTGGGAGTTAATCTTCCGGATAAGATAGTGATTGACAGAATTCTCTAGTCACCATCACTAAGTTACTAGAACTTCGTGATGAACTATAGTATGCGGGGGATGACGAAACGATTCCCGAGCTCTTCATGATGTTGAAATCAACGAAGGTAGAAATCAAGAAAGAGCATCAAGTGTTGATGATTGACAAGACCACTAATCTCAAGAAAAAGGGCAAAGGGAAGAAGGGGAACTTCAAAAGGAACGGCAAGCAAGTTGCTGCTCGAGTGAAGAAGCCCAAGTCTGGACCTAAGCCTGAGACTAAGTACTTTTGCTGCAATGGAACTGGTCACCGGGAAGCGGAACTACCCCTGAATATTTGGTGGATAAGAAGGATGGCAAAGTGAACAAAGGTATATTTGATATACAGATTATTGATGTGTATTTTACTAGTGTTCATAGCAACCCCTCGGTATTTGATAATCGTATAGTTGCTAAGAGTAGTAACTTGAAACAGGAGTTACTGAATGAACAGAAACTAGTTGAAGGGGAAGTGACGATGAGTGTTGGAAGTAGTTCCAAGATTGATATGATCATCATCGCACACTCCCTATACTTTCGGGATTAGTGTGGAACCTAAATAAGTGTTATTTGGTGTTGAGCATAAATATGATTTGATCATGTTTATTGCAATACTGATTATTCATTTAAGTAAGAGAATAAATTGTTGTTCTGTTTACATGAATAAAACCTTATATGGTTACACACCCAATGAAAATGGTTCATTGGATCTCGATCATAGTGATACACATATTCATAATATTGAAACCAAAAGATGCAAAGTTAATAATGATAGTGCAACTTATTTGTGGCACTGCCGTTTAGGTCATATTGGTGTAAAGCGCTTGAAGAAAACTCCATGCCGATGGACTTTTGGAATCACTTGACTATGAATCATTTGATGCTTATGAACCGTGCCTTTTGGCAAGATGACTAAAACTCCGTTCTCCGGAACAATGGAACAAGCTCTTGACTTATTGGAAATAATACATACCGATGTATGCGATTCAATGAGTGTTGATGCTCGTGGCAAGTATCGTTATTTTCGACCTTCACAAAATGATTTGAGCAGATATGGGTATATCTACTTGATGAAACATAAGTCTGAAATAATTGAAAAGTTCAAAGAATTTCAGAGTGAAGTGGAAAATCATCGTAACAAGAAAATAAAGTTTCTGCGATCTGATCGTGGAGATAAATATTTGAGTTACGAGTTTGGTCTTCATTTGAAACAATGTGAAATAGTTTCGCAACTCACGCCATATGGAACACCACAACATAATGGTGTGTCCGAAAGTCGTAACCGCACTTTATTGGATATGGTGCGATCTATGATGTCTCTTATCAATTTACCACTATCGGTTTTGGGTTATGCATTAGAGACAGCTGCATTCACGTTTAATAGGGCACCGTCTAAATCCGTTGAGGCGACACCGTATGAACTATGGTTTAACAAAGAACCTAAGCTGTCGTTTCTTAAAGTTTGGAAGTTGTGATGCTTATGTGAAAAAGTTTCATCCTGATAAGCTCAAAGCCAAATCGAGAAGTGCGTCTTCATAGAATACCCAAAGGAAATTGTTGGGTATACCTTCTATCACAGATCCGAAGGCAAAAACATTCGTTGCTTATAAATGGATCCTTTCTAGAGAAGGAGTTTCTCTCGAAAGAAGTGAGTGGGAGGAAAGTGGAGCTTGATAAGGTAATTTGTACCTTCTCCCGAATTGGAAAGTATTTCATCACGGAAATCAGTTCCAAAGTGATTCCTACACCAATTAGTGAGGAAGCTAATGATGATGATCATGTAACTTCAGATCAAGTCACTACCGAATCCCGTAGGTAAACCAGAGTGAGATCCGCACCAAAGTGGTACGGCAATCCTGTTCTGGAAGTCATGCTACTAGATCATGACGAACCTACAAACTATGAAGAAGCGATGGTGAGCCCAGATTCCGCTAAAAGGCTAGAAGCCATGAAATCTGAGATGGGATCCATGTATGAAAACAAAGTGTGGACTTTGGTTGACTTGCCCGAGGGTCGGCAAGCAATAGAAAATAAATGGATCTTCAAGAGGAAGACGGACGTTGATAGTAGTGTTACTATCTACAAAGCTCGACTTGTCGCAAAAAGGTTTTTGACAAGTTCAAAGTGTTAACTACAATGAGATTTTCTCAACTGTAGCGATGCTTAAGTCTGTCTGAATCATGTTAGCAATTGCCACAATTTATGAAATTTGGCAAATGGATGTAAAAACTGCATTCCTGACTGGGTTTCTGGAGGAAGAGTTGTATATGATGCAACCAGAAGGTTTTATCGATCCAAAGGGAGCTAACAAAGTGTGCAAGCTCCAGCGATCCATCTATGGACTGGTGCAAGCATCTCGGAGTTGGAATATACGCTTTGATAAGTTGATCAAAGCATATAGTTTATACAGACTTACAAAGGAAGCCTGTATTTACTAGAAAGTGAGTGGGAGCACTACAAAGATTTACGATAAGTATATGTGAATGACATATTGTAGATCGGAAATAATGTAGAATTATTCTGCAAAGCATAAAGGAGTGTTTGAAAGGAGTTTTTCAAACAAAGACCTCGGTGAAGCTGCTTACATATTGAGCATCAAGATCTATAGAGATAGATCAAGGCGCTTGATAAGTTTTTTCAATGAGTACATACCTTGACAAGATTTTGAAGTAGTTCAAAATGGAACAGTCAAAGAAAGAGTTCTTGCTGTGTTGCAAGGTGTCAAATTGAGTAAGACTCAAAACCCGACCACGGCAGAAGATAGAAAGAGAATGAAAGTCATTCCCTATGCCTTGGCCATAGGTTCTATAAAGTATGCCATGTCTGTGTACCAGATCTATTGTATACCCTACACCTGAAGTTTGGCAAGGAGTACAATAGTGATCTAGGAGTAGATCATCGGACAGCGGTCAAAATTATCCTTAGTGGAATAAGGATATGTTTCTCGATTATGGAAGTGACAAAGGTTCGTCGTAAAGGGTTACGTCGATGCAAGTTTTGACACCGATCTGGATGACTCTAAGTCTCGATCTAGATACATATTGAAAGTGGGAGCAATTAGCTAGAATAGCTCATGCGAGCATTGTTGACATAGAAATTCGCAAATACTTACGGATATGAATGTTACAGAACCGTTGACTAAAAATATCTCACAAGCAAAACATGATCACACCTTAGTACTCTTTGGGTGTTAATCACATAGCGATGTGAACTAGATTACTGACTCTAGTAAACCCTTTGGGTGTTGATCACATATCGATGTGAACTATGGGTATTAATCACATGGTGATGTGAACTATTCTTTGTTAAATCACATGGCGATGTGAACTAGATTATTGACTCTAGTGCAAGTGGGAGATCAAGGAAATATGCCCTAGAGGCAATAATAAAGTTATTATTTATTTCCTTACATCATGATAAATGTTTATTATTCATGCTAGAATTGTATTAACCGGAAACATAATACATGTGTGAATATATAGACAAACAGAGTGTCACTAGTATGCCTCTACTTGACTAGCTCGTTAATCGAAGATGGTTATGTTTCCTAACCATAGACATGAGTTGTCATTTGATTAACGGGATCACATCATTAGGAGAATGATCTGATTGACATGACCCATTCCGTTAGCCTAGCACTTGATCGTTTAGTATGTTGCTATTGCTTTCTTCATGACTTATACATGTTCCTGTAACTATGAGATTATGCAACTCCGTTTACGGAGGAACACTTTGGGTGCTACCAAACATCACAACGTAACTGGGTGATTATAAAGGAGTACTATAGGTGTTTCCAAAGGTACATGTTGGGTTGGCGTATTTCGAGATTAGGTTTTGTCACTCCGATTGTCGGAGAGGTATCTCTGGGCCCTCTCGGTAATGCACATCATTATAAGCCTTGCAAGCAATGTGACCAATGAGTTGGTTACGGGATGATGCATTACTGAGCGAGTAAAGAGACTTGCCGGTGACGAGATTGAACTAGGTATTGGATACCGACGATCGAATCTCGGGCAAGTAACATACCGATGACAAAGGGAACAACGTATGTTGTTATGCGGTCCGACCGATAAAGATCTTCGTAGAAAATGTAGGAGCCAATATGGGCATCCAGGTCCCGCTTATTGGTTATTGACCGGAGATGTGTCTCGGTCATGTCTACATTGTTCTCGAACCGTAGGGTCCGTGACGCTTAAGGTTTCGATGGCGGTTATATTATGAGTTTGTGTATTTTGATGTACGAAGGTTGTTCGAGTCCCGGATATGATCACGGACATGACGAGGAGTCTCGAAATGGTCGAGACATAAAGATTGATATATTGGACGGATATATTTGGACACCGGAAAGGTTCCGGAGAAGTTTGGAGCTCCGGAGGTTACCGAACCCCGGGAGGTATATGGGCCTTATTGGGCCCATGTAGGAGGAAGGAGAAGGAGCAAGGGAAGGGCGCGCCCCCAAGCCCAATCCGAATTGGGGAAGGGGCCGGCCCCCTTCCCTTTCTCCTTCCCTCTTCCTTTCCTACTACTAGTACTACTTCCTAATACTAGTACTCTTTCCTTCCCTCCAAATAAGATAAGGAAAAGAGAGGAAACCTACTTGGAGTAGGTTTCCCCTCCTGGTGCGCCTCCCCTTGGGCCGGCCACCTCCTCCCTCCCTCCTTTATATACGGGGAGGGGGCACCCTAGAACACACAAGTTGATCCTTGAGATCGTTCCTTAGCCGTGCGGTGCCCCCTCCACCATATTCCACCTCGGTCATATCGTGGCGGTGCTTAGGCGAAGCCTGCGTCGGTGAAACATCAAGATCGTCACCACGCCCGTCGTCTTGACGGAACTCCTTCTCTCCGGAGTCTCCGGATCGGAGCCCGTGGAGCGTCATCGAGCTGAACGTGTGCCAAGAACTCGAGGCGCCGAGTAACCCGCTGGGATCGGCTGGATCGTGAGGAGAACGTCACGACTACTTCCTCTACGTCATCATCGACTCGGAGGTGCCGGAGTAACGGCGCTGGGATCAGCAGGATCGCGAGGAGAACGTCTGACTACTTCCTCTACGTTGTGATCGCTTCCGCTTACGGTCTACGAGGGTACGTAGACAACACTCTCCCCTCTCGTTGCTATGCCATCACCATGGTCCTGTGTGTTCGTAGGAAATTTTTTGAAATTACTGCGTTCCCCAACACTCGTCTCTCCCCACTCGATTTGCGACACCGACGGTCACTCCCACCTCTCTCCCTCTCCGGCGTCGACTCTCCCTCTCTAATGGCGTGCACCAGCAGCGCGGCAGCAGACTAGCAGCGGACAGCCGGCGAGCGGAGTCGGCTCGCATGGAAGAGAGGCATGGCGGCGTAAGGACGAAGCCTGCGGCTGGCAGCGACCATTTAGCCGAGAGCGAGTGGCAAGGAAGCCGTTGCAGACCCGTGTGCCATGGGGCGTTCGCCGTGGTGTGCGTGCTGACTGTTCTGGTGTTGTACGTCATGCCGTTCGAGAGCTTCATCTTCTTTTGCTAGTAAACAAAGAGGGAATAAATTGCTACTGATTGTAAACTGCAATTAGCAAATGCGTGTGTTGTAATATCGAGTATGAACTCTGAATTGTTGGTGCATGCGGCCATGCGGGAGTCTGAACTCTGAATTGTTGATACATGCGAGAGTCTGAACTATGAAGGGTGCATGGTAATGGCAATTATTTCTTATGTATAGTGGCTAAATTTATAAATTGTCTAAACTATACAGTTGAATTTTTGCTGATAATTCAAATAATTTATTGATAAAAAATATTGTTCTATTTATATAAGCCAATTCCGAGAGATAATTTCACCATTTCTAACCAAATTCATTCCGTTCCATTACCCTTACCAAACACTGGAATGTAACCATTCCATTCCACCTAACTGTCCCAACTGAACATAGAAACGGAACCAACCCACTCTGGTGGAATGGAACCACTCCATTCCATTCCACTTCGTTCCCGAACCAAACACACCCTTAGATTCTTGTAGGCAAACAAGCGAAACATTGCAGCTTTGTAGGAATAAACGGGCCGAGTTATGCCTAGCAGGGTTATTGAGCCCCCTGACATTCCAAGCCAACACACCAACAGACATTGTCATGACACAACTACAGAAACCCAAAGAAAATGAAACAGACCCCCTAAGCACCACAGGGCTCTACTGCATCTGGTAGAGAGAAGGCCGAGAAGCCATCGTGCGCAGGCTCATCGAAGTTCGCACCAACTGGGTCAAAAAGAGCAGCAATGGCCTTGATGTGGTGGGGTGCTAGAGGCTTGTCAAACAGCTTCAGGTAATCGTCCAACGCCTCCTTGGTCAACTGTTCCTTGGCTTGAATCACACCCATGTGGCGGAGAAGAACCATCTGAGCCTGGTGGTAGGGCCCCTTATTGATGCCATCGTTGTTTTTGCATAGCCTCGCTCTTCGACGAGGTGTGCAACCCGGAGGAATAACCTTCTTGCGGCGCACTGGAGCCGATGCTGACGGCCTTGGTCCCAGAATAGAGGGCTTAGAGCATCTCCAGCCGTTTGCCCCCCCAGGAGGCATTTTTTCGCCCCTTGGGGGGCTGCTGGCGAAAAATTTGACCTGGGGGCGAAAATTTTCCACTCGTTGCATCCCCACGAGCAGTGTTGGACTCCCACGAACAGAGCGGCATTTCGTCGAGCATCTTGCCCGCGGCGGCGTCGACTACCTCCTCGTCGTGCAGCTAGAGCAGGTCGCGCCCGTCTTGGCCTTGACATTGACCTTGAGCCCTTGGCGCGAAAGCGGTCGAGGCGTCGTGGGCGCCGATCGTCTTCGCCGCCGCCGGAGACGTCTTGCTCGAGCTCGGCGCCCATGCTCCTCGTCGCGGCCTCGACCGCTTGCGCCCCGTTCTGCGTGGCCCGCGCCCTCCCGCCTCGTTGCCGTTCGACGCCACCAGAAGACACAGGCGCGGTCTTTGTGGCGCCCCGAACCATGGTGCCGAAACACGCCGTCCGATCAAGCTCGCTCATGCATGCCCGCCACGCAGGCGTGAGCGCTGGCCGCCTGCCACACACCTCGGCTGGCGCTGGCGAGCCCGCCTGCCACGCAGAGGCGCGCGGGCCGCCTGCCACACCTGTGCAGGCCGGGCGAGCTCACGCCACGCACGGCGAGCTCCGGCCTCTCCCGCCCGTAGTACATGGAGAGTAGAACCGGGAAGAGAGGGAGTATGGGCGTGGAAAGGAGAGAGGGAGTGTGCTGCACGTGTGTGGGCCTGGAGAAGAGAAAGGGGGGAGAGAGAGGCCGGAAATTGGGGTAGCGCCTGCAAAAAGCTAATGCCGGCGTCCCCAGCTGCCCCCTGGCGCGCTGGATACGGGGTGGGCGTGCGGCGCTAAGTTTTACAAAATCCAGCGCAAAACGATGTTTTGAGGGCCTGACTGAGACGTTTTTTATCCGCCGGTGCTAAAAAAATTACCTGGGGAGCGTCCTGGGGCCCTAGTGGAGATGCTCTTAGGTGTGGCACCAATACCCTCCAGGAGTGTGTCTTCGGCAGTCTTGGGTCCGAACTCTTCCTACTGTCTCCGGAAATTAGCTGATTCATCAAAGGTGACTCCAAAGACCAAACGAAGAAGATTCTCTATACACACTTCACGAGTGGTTCTTCTTTTTCTTCGTCCAACAGGCTTTTGGCTTTGTCACCTGCAGCACATGTCACGTCGTTTGTTTTTACATTTTTGGTCAAGATTCTCTTGCATGCGCAACATTTCCGAGACTCACAGCAGGGTGACGAGGGAAGCAGCACGTGCTTGCGACATACAGAACCTGTCTTTTCTCGCACGTTTTTTGGGAAGAAAAAAAAGAAAAAGAAGGGTGCTTGGTCCGTCCCCATGTGACGGACAGCAAGTGGTACGAGGCGCAACCTTCTTTTTACGGGGGCATCATTGCAACTCGTGGTGAAAGACGGCATCCATTTCTTTTCTCGATTACATGACCGTGCGATGATCGCAGTACAAGTAGTTCCATCCACACAATCAGTGTGGACGCCATTGAGCACGTGGACGAGACTCTACCAAGAGAAATGCAACGGCGTCGCACGTAGTACATGTCAAACATGTGCACGTGGAATCATTATCGCTTCCTCAAATGCGTGGACCGGATTGAATTGGACCGCCCAACAAGGAAACAAAATGGCCGAAAAGTGCCTGCAGAGGCGGAGCTCCATTGAGCTCTTTCTTTTTTTCAGTGAAAATACTTTTTCCACACCTCAAAAAAATCTGGAAAAGTATACATGTAGACATATATTTGTAGTAGTACACATGTACAAAATTCTATGGACATATATACTCATATGTGATGTACATAAAAAAGACAAATACACATATTAAAATGGGCTTTTTCTTTGTTGTATTTCGGTCAGATATTGTCTTTTTGTGTAGCATGTAAATAATCAAATTAGTAGATTAAATTATAGATACTTGCAGAATATGTATACGTACGTATTTGTAAAAAAAATGATATTTTTGAAACTTCTAAATGTATGCTGATTTTATATAAAAACAAGCTCCATTTCATAGATATTTATCGAAGGGCCGATGGCCGAACTTTATTAGAAAGAAAAGAAATACAGTCTGGTTAGCAGTCTAGGCGCGCTAGAGCTGAAAACCGAGGGGAGAATACCGAGTACATCGTTACAGTGAGAGCACAGAGCTACAGCTAGAAGGAACAAGCAAATGTGCAATAAAACTAGGCGCCGAGCTCAACAATACAACCCGCCGATCGCCAAACGGCAATGTCTTCACAGACCAGATCCAACACCCTGTCGGCGCTGCTCGCCGTCTGGTCGAAGATACTGGAATTCCTCTCCTTTCACAGCCTCCAGTGCATGAGGATAGTAATAGTGTCGAAGTTGCGTCGCATAGTCTTGGGCACGCCGGCCCTAGCCTGGAGCCACCAATTCTCAATGCAGCTAAACCTGTCATCTGGCGTGGTGAAGAGAGCCCCGAACCGAGACTTGAGCAATCTCCAAAGCTGCTGCGTGAATCGGCAGTGCACAAACAAATGTGTACAGTTCTCGGGCTCCGACAGACAGAGAGGACATGAAGCGTTAGCAGGCCAACCTCGGCGAAGAAGGTTGTCCGCTGTCAGGCATTTGCCATGGCCAGCCAGCCACATGAAGAACTTGCACCGTGGGGGAGCCTTTGACCTCCAGATTGGTTTGTTGCATGCAAAACACACATTAGCCATGAAGAGCAACCTGTACGCGCTACTGTCGTGAATTCTTGATCCTTGGTAAGCTTCCAGATTGCCTGATCTCGCGTACCTGGCGTAAGATTGGTGGCCTGCACAATATCCCAGACTGACATGTACTGTGCGAGCGCCTACACAGATAAGCGACCGGCGATTTCTCTTATCTAGGATTGGTTGTGCAAGGCCTGTCGGACAGAACGGCCAGAGTCCTTGTCGAAGGAGAACAAAGCTGGCGCCAAGGTAGCAATCGATCAGCCTTTCGGTAACCAATTGTCCATCCAGAACCTCGCAGAATCCCCGTCGCCAAGAGAAATTGCAGTAGCAGCGCTGAACATCGCCATGACCCCCTTCTCGTTGCTGTCAGGCAGCAGATGCCACGTCCTGGGGTTCTCCTCCCACTTCAACCATGGCCATCTACATCGCAGTGCCCATCCAAACAATCGCAAATTTAGCACACCTAGCCCGCCACATTCCTTGGGAGTGCAGACTTGCGCCCAGGGCAGTAAACAGTGCCCTCCACTGATGGCATCCTCCCCTTTCCATATGAAACCCTGACACCTTCTGTTTATAATCTTGATAGCCCAGACCGGCAGAGGAAGCACCGCCATGAAGTGAATCGGCAGCGCCATGAGTACCGAGTTGACCAAAGTGAGCCGCCCCACCGCCGGCAGAAGCTTCGGTTTCCAACCCTTCATCTTATTAGAATATTTGTCCACAAGAGGCATAATATCCTGACGCCTCAATCTGAAAACTGACAAAGGTAAGCCCAAATATTTGATGGGAAAATCCTGCTTCTGACATTGGAAATGCGCCGCCACCAATGATGCAAGGTCATCATCACAGCGAATACAAGTCACCGAGCACTTCTGTAGGTTGATGTGAAGGCCAGAGGCTTGGCCGAACAGCTGTAACACCACTGAAATCACCTGAAGGTCGTTGGAATGCGGCTTGAAGAAGAGAACCAAATCGTCCGAAAGATGGATGCCCTCAGGGTCTCTTTGCCCAGACCAAGATCTGACAACACCTGCCTCTGCGCCACCCACAACAACATCCCCTGGAGAGTGTCCATGGCTAGGATGAACAGAACCGGAGACAACGGACCACCTTGCCTAATGCCCCGAGCAAGAGCAAAATGCACAGACAGCTCACCGTTCATGAGCACCGAGGTGGTAGCCGTGCTCAGCAAGCCGCAGATCCAGGAGCACCAACGATCACCAAAACCTCTGGCCCGAAGCACCTCCAACAAAAAGCCCCATGATAGTGTGTCAAAAGCTTTAGAAATGTCAATTTTCATCAGCACAGCCTGTTTCTTGTTCTGGTGCATTGCCCTCGTAGCATTACGGACGAATTTAAAATTCTCATGGATGCTCCTCTTGCATACAAAAGCACTTTGGCCCTGAGAAATCAGGGAAGGCAAAAGTGCAGCTAGCCTGATGGCCAAAGCCATAGCAAATATCTTGGCCGCCCTATGAATCAGAGTAATCGGTCCGAAATCAGTCAGCTGCAAGGGGTATTTTTTTCTTTGGAAGGAGGGTAAGAATGGAGGAGTTGAGATCACGAAAGGAGTAGAAACGTCCCTCATACATCATCGTCATGACAGCCATGAAGTCCTTGGCGATGATCTCCCAGCAGGTCTTGAAAAAGAGCCTAGAAAAACCGTCCGGCCCAGGCACGCGGTCAGCCCGCATATCAAGGATTACCTTCTTGATCTCCTCCTCAGTAAACGGCACCTCCAGCCCATGGGCCAAATCCGGCGATAACCGGTGCGAGCCTAAAGCGTCCAGACGAAGAGAGCAGCCCGACGATGTAGAGGAACCCATCGGATTACAGAAAAACTCCCGAGCCATGTTCAGTTTGTCCTCCAAACTAGTGATAGTGCAGTTACCATCTTTCAGATATGGGATAAAATGCCTTCGACGCCGACCATTAGCTTTCATTTGGAAGTATTTTGTATTGGCATCCCCCTCCTGCAGATCCCTGACCCGAGCACGCTGGCGCAGCCTAACCCTCTCGAGAGAGGCCAAAGCAAGACACTTCCCCTTTAAGAACGATTTCATCCTCCTTTCCTCCTCCGAGAGAGATCTTGACTCATGTGCCGAGTCGAGGCGCAGGATTACATCATTGGCGATCTGAAACTGCATTTCGAACGTGCTATGCTTCTCCCCAGCTTCTAAGGGCTTTAGCCGTGCGTTATAGCTTAATGGAGAGAATTTTCGCAGGATCGCTACTAGTCACCTCAGCATACCGGGCTCGTTTCACAGTATACAGGAAACCAGGAAGCTTGCACCAGAAATTCTTAAAGCGAAACCGGTGTACGCGCGGACGAGCGGCTGCACACGACAACACAGTGGGCAGTGATCAGAAATGTTGGAGCTCAGGGCGAGGAGATAGCTGATGGGATAAACCTCTTCCCACTCGTTGTTGAAGAGCACCCGGTCGAGCCTAGCCATGACAGATCTCTGTTGATCATTGCACCATGTAAACTTCCTGCCCACCAGCGGCATGTCATGCAATCTGAGACAGTTGATGGTATGCCTGAACTTACTAACCATCCTTCGATTAACCCTCCCAGAGCTGCGATCTTCCTCACCTCTGACCAAGTTGAAATCCCCATTGATGATCCAAGGGAGTTGCACCTGCTGCCCAATGAGCTCAATCTCCTGCAGAAACCTCACCTTGTCATCGACCTCCTGAGGCCCATAGGCTGAGGTCAGCAACCAAGCCTTGCCATCCACCAGTGACAGGACATTGGCAGTGATCGAGAACTCGCCTCTGTGAACTACAGTGACACAGAACATCTGGTTTCCAAGCCACCAGAATACCCCCACGGGTGCCCACCGCCGGCAGGGCCTCAAAACCACCGAACCCGGGCCTAAGAGCATTACAAACCACCGACGCATCAACCATTTCTAGCTTAGATTCTTGCAAACATACTAGAGAAACATTACAAGATTGCATAAAGAGCCTAATCGACGAACGCCTCGCGGGGCTATTCAATCCCCTCACGTTCCAGCTCAAAACACCCAGCGACATGATCAAGGTGTAGGTGTTCCCATGAGCAGACACAACAGAGCACTAAGCTCCACACGGCTCCACGCACTCTGGCAGCGAAAACGCAGTGAACCCCTCGTGTGCAGGCTCGTCGAACTCTGCCCCGTGAGGATCAAAGAGAGCATCCACAACCCTGATGTGGTGCGGCGCCAGCGGCTTGTCAAAAGGCTTCAGATAAGCATCCAGGGCCTCCTGTGACAGATGTTCTTCAGCTTGAATTATACCCATGCGTCGAAGCAACACCGTTTGGGCGCGTTGCACCGGACCAATGTGCAGGCCACCGTTAAGCTTATAGATATTTATTGAAATTCAGAATTGTAAATACATTTAGATCATCTCTACAAGATCCCCCAAGAGTCATATTTGGAGGGATTAAGGCCAATCTAGCAGATCCCTCGAACCAATAGTCCAACAAAATTATAGCTTACATCCCGTAAAATGCATTCATCCAACATATTTTTAGTCTGAAGAAGCGGCTTCCCAGGATAGTTAGGTCGTCACCTGACTTCGTCTCGACACCGAACCTCTTGCCGGTGTCGCCGCTGTTGCACCCTCCCCCACCCCCACCCCATGGTGGAACCGTTCGGCGACACCATCCTGCATGCCCACTCTCTCTATATCACCTTCTCCTCATGCGTCATCGCCAAAATTGAAATTCTGGCCGCCGATGAGGCTGGCGTGCGTACCTCCGCCTGTTCGCTATAGAGGTCTGTTTTCACGTGGAGTCGAACCGCCTGAGCTGGGAGATGGCAAGGAAGGCCAAGCGCAACCCATAGACGGTCGACGACCTCGGAACCGGCGAAGTAGACCACCTTCGCCGCCCATGTTGCCACCCATACATCCCGGTGGCATTCGTTGCATCCACGCCCATCAACTGTCGCTGCCGGCATTGTTTCCACCCCTACATCCCGGTCGCATTCATCGCATCCACGCCAAGGAACCGCCTCTGCGGCCTACTAGACATCGCCGCCATTCGGAAATAGCCAAAGCTACACCGCAGGTGTCCAGGTGGAGCCGGACTATAACACGAATAGGATTGAAGCAATCCTCCAAGAACACTGAAGGATCAAAAACCGACAAGGTCACAATCAACTACAAGAAGATCTTATATTCAGCAACATTGGCGACTTCATAACACTTGACTCATGTGCTTCCATCATGATTATATGAATCTTTTTTAATTTGGACCGTATGTTGTGTTTGAATCTGAATGGTTAAATTTGAGAACATTTTATTTGATATGTATTTGAATCGTGGGCACTTGAAATATCAAATTTTTAATTAATATGTTGTGATAGTTGGATGAATTGAACCAAAAATTAATGATGGGTTAGGTTTTAGGAAATTTGCTAGATGAAGAAACATTTAATCCCCTAAAAAACTAAATTTATGAGATAGGAGATACATTTTTGAATTTTAAGATATGGGGTCTGCAAGAGATGCTCTTAGTACCATGTGGCGGCATAGCAATTGCTTTCCTTTTCTCTTATTCTAAATACTCATTGTGTCCTTCTCGGGTAAGACTTGAGGTTGGAGGTAGTTTGTGATCCTAAAATATTTCATCCATCTGGCATACATGAATAGAACAAAAAGTGTCAAAACATTGTAAATGTCCGGCGGTCACTCAAGATGAACCATTAGTGATTGAGGTTTTTCCATCGATGGGAGGCTCAAAGGAGAATAGGGTGAGCCTAACTAGCGTTCAGGAGGCCTTGGCTCTCACACCCCTCCAACAGAGATAATTACTCAACAAGAGTGTGAACTTTAGGACAGGATAAATTCTCAACTCCAACTTATGATTAATCTGTTCTCCGTTTCTTTAATTTGCGTTTGTGTTTGCTTGGCAGCTTGTTGCTCTTCCTTACCTTCTCATATAGGTTTCGCCCAATTGCTTGTCAGAGATTTTAATTTAACCGCATTTTATTGAGTTACCAAGCATTGTTTCCTGGCGATGGTTTTCTCGGTTTTGGGGTTTGCTAGCTTGGTTTTAAACTCCGATTTGTTGTGTTTCCATATATACACAAATACTATCTTAAATCTAAATAAGGTTTCTATTACATGAAATACTTAATTAAAAGTTTGTTAACATTTTTTGAAACAGTGTGATTTTTTTACAATTGCATGATTTCTAAAATATGCGAGCAATATTGAAATTGCATGAATAATTTTGAATATGTGTGATTTTTTTTGTAAATTTTGTTTAAATTTTTTAAAAATAATGTGCATTGAAAAAATGTGCACTATGTAAATTGTTTGTCTTAAGTTGAAAAATGTTCCTTGTGTATTGGATAAATATTTACAAAGTATTTAAAAAGTGCTCACCAAGTGTTGAAAAATGTTCACCCTGTATTATTCACGACACAAGATTCTATTTCTTTCACTCTACACTATGTACTTACTTTTGCAGCTATGTGTGAGAGAGAGACTTTCTCTTTGGCAAAGGATCAAGCGATTTGGCTTTGCATTGTCCGCCGAGATCCACCACAGGTTGGGTTTAAGAGCCATATGATGGGTGGCTATCTAACACGGTTCCAAGACCACGTGTATGTAGTCTACGCTGTTCAATAGAAGCCCCCGCTGAAAAAGAGGCGGCTCTTCCCATGGCGTATTTGCAAAATATTTGACATATATTTTAGAAATAATTCATGTACAAAAAATTGTTCATAAATTAAAAATAATAAAATTAAAACTACAGAGGAAAAGGGAAAATGAATAAATCAAAACATAACAAAAATATTTTTATTTATTTTAAACAAAATTTAATCAGAAGAAGAGAAAATAATATAGTAAAGTGAAAAGGAAAATCCAAATAAATGAGAAAAGAAAAACAGAAAATAAGGAGGCAAACAGGTGCAGTACCAGCAAATAAAAAAGAGACAAAATAATCTGGAACAAAACGGAGAACCCGTATTAAAAATAGCCTGTGTGTTTGTTGAGTTGGGTCGGCCCACGATCGCTCGCCCCATGTGCCATCTCGACTATCTTACGCAAAGAGGTTAGATAGAATTTCCTTGCTATCCCCTCATCATTCAGCTTTGACCTTCGTTGTTGTTTTTCATTCAGATTGGCATCATATCCACTTTTTGACTTGCATCTTAGATTAGCTCCAAGTAGGCCAAACGAAAAAAAATGCATGCTTCTTGGATTAACTAATGTGTGTGTAGACATTGTTGCTCTGCATCTAGTCATACACATGGTTTATTCTCATGTACACGCAGCCATTATTGGCTTACCAGATCATGCAAAGCAAACTTGTTACCTGTCTGGGTCCGAACCAAAGACACGTCCCATCAATTTCCAGATTAGCAAAAGATGGTTACGGAAATGTCATGTGGCCCTGCCGGAATTGCACCGCATAGTTGGTTTTCTCTTTATCTGCAGGACCATTTGCAAGAGAATCTCACAGACGCCATTTGGTCGGGTGCGATGCCCGCCCTTCAAATCTCAATCGATCACGCTTTAACACAGGGAAAAAACTGAGGATTATATGTGCTAGCACTATTAATACGCAAATTGCTGGTTGCATCATGAATAGCAAAAAGATAATGCTCACAGCTACAGATTTCCATCACACAGCACTGAAACGGCGAGAGTTTAAATGGGAGGTTGTGCAAGGAGTGGTGCTTTAGGAAATGGAGACATGATTAGTGTTCCGTATAAGCCGGGAAAGTGTACAGGGTAGGCTAATCCAGAGAAAGTGAAATCAAGATGCTACGGGACAAAAAAGGAAAAAAGTTTGCTACGGGAGAAGAGGTTCAGCTGAAAAATAGAAAAGTCCCAAGCTGACATCTCCATAGTGTGTTCAGCGTCAAGAATAGGTAACCTAGATTAGGTTCCCTATCTGATTGGCTAGAGCACTGCTTGCCCCATGTCTCTGTTAATATATACTCCCTCCGTTTCAAAATTCTTGTCTTAGATTTATTTAAATACGGATGTATCAAGTCACATTTTAGTATTAGATACATCCGTATCTAGACAAATGTAAGACAAGAATTTTAGACGAAGGGAGTACTATTGTACTCCCTCCGGCCCATAATATACGAGCGTTTTTGACACAGAGTCAAAACGCTCTTATATTATGAGACGGAGGAAGTACTAGTAATTCATTTTGGTGTACTATACTAAAAAGGAGAAGATGCGAGATTGAAAGTTTCATCTTCGTTTGGTCTGGATAGTCATAGCCTAGCTACCTAAGGTATCCTTCTGAAATCCTGCAGCTTGATAGTGAGTTTGCATGTTGTGTAATCGGTACTTGTTGGATTCAGATTCGTGGCCTCATAATGCGTGAACGAAATGACTAGAACGAATATCCATGAGCTTACTACATAGCTATTACCGTCTTCAATACAATGATTCGAGGGTTCGTAGAATTTTTTTGGTTCGTAGGTTTTTAAATAGACGAGAATAGGATGTCTTGCTATAAAAACCCTACAGAAAGGTAAGCTTATGGTTATGAAGATTCTTCAAACCAAAGAGACCAGTACTGTAATTCATTTCTGTCAGATGTCAACATATCAATGTTAGTAACTTAAGGCTCTCTTTTGATTATACGAATTTCATAAGATTTTTGCAATATTCCAATAATAGGGATTCTTCCGACGAATGTCCTTTGACTTTGAGTTTGGATAGAGGACATGTTGCTAACTAACATTGTATGCACGAGTTTAATCATTCATAATTCACATGTTTCTTTCCTATGAATCACCCAAAAGGACTCATTACAGGATTTTCGTTTTTTTTCTTTCAAAACGGAGGCAAAAGATTTGTCTCATCTATTAATTAAGACGAAAACAGAGTTCGTTACAGGGGGCACACTTTTACACGACATGAAGGCTTACTCGCACAAAATAATATACCCTAATTTCTTAGCTCCGGCGTGATCCACTCGCTTTTGTGATCGTGATGTGGTCACTCGTCCACTGACTACCCCTAGCTACCGATGCAGCAGGCAGCAGCCGCTGCCGCCTGTCTAACTTGGCAAGATCTATCTGCCGTCCATTCGCTGGCCGTCGCAGCAGGCTAGCTACGTCTACGTGTGCAGCGGCCCCCCGCGGCTTCTTCAGGAAAATTCAGGCGATCACTTTCGAGTTGGCACAGGCCCGTTCAGGTGGGTGCATGCATGGCCCCGGGTCCGCCCGCCTAGCTTTGCATGGTCCTGGGTGGTGCAGGTGCGGGGTCAAGACGCTGCATGCACAGTAGTAGTATTAGTCAGTCCGCTATGCCCTGGCAGTCGCAGCACACGCACCGGCACCGGCCAGCCGGCCTGCATCGTGCCATGTACAACGCGGCCGGAGGAGGATTGTTAACTGTGCTGAGGTGAGTTGGAGGCTTATCTCTCCTGACGCGGTAGCATGGACTCGTGGATCGCTCAACGGCCGTGCGTTCGTGTGGACTGCGGAGTGATTGCGGGTGTCCCGGCCGGTATGTCCGGAAAATGTTAGCTTTGGAGTCAGCACATTTGGGTGTTGGTGTGGGTTAGTTAAGGACAGTAGTCTGGTGTTAACCAGGCAAGGAGGTCAACCAGACCGGTGCGCTGTATTTGATTTGCTAAAGGGCCTGGGCATGCACGCAGCCTTTTCCCAAACCGGGGATCACAATCATTAGGTCGGGCATTCACCACTTTGTAACGCTACTATAGGACAGATATTTCACAGTCGTCGTACTAATTTTGATTCCCCTGCCTGGCACTCATGATGGTAGCATTATTGAGCAGTGGAAACCCATGGCTCACAAAACTACAAAAGCCCATATTTGCGTTTCAGTTATTTACCATCAAAAGGTCCAACCCTTTGTTTCATTGCCCCAAAGGAGAAACCTTCAACTTGAAGCGCGGCTTGCAGCACAGAAAGAAGAATCCCGTGAGACCGTCTAAACTGCACTAGCTGATGTCAATAGGCCTGCATGTATGGTTTTTGTAGGCGATAGCTAAACACTCTCTCGTTAGAATAATTGTCTTTTCTGGCCAATGCCGATGAATTCTGACATACGGATGTATGTAGACATGTTTTAGAGTGTAGATTCACTCATTTTGCTTCGTATGTAGTCATTTGTTGAAATCTCTAGAAAGACAATTATTTAAGAACGGAGGGAGTAGTTATCATCATGGTTGCAGCAAATCAAAAGGCGTGACATATGATCCGACCGTGCCACCAGCAAACGCTAGAGAGTACCATCTCTTTCACTAAAAAAGGGCAGGTACAGCTAGCTAGTACTCCCTCCGTAAACTAATATAAGAGTGTTTAGATCACTACTTTAGTAATCTAAATGTTCTTATATTAATTTACAGAGGGAGTATATCTTAAGTTGACATGACTGGTCGCTATACCTCGCACATACGCACGGAAGTTTCTTCCTTTTCTCCCTCTCTTCTATCACGATCCTAAACAGCACTGCTACTATCTGTGAAACATACTTAAGGTAAAGACCAAATGTGTTGGTACTGAGCTGTTTGGGTTGGTTTCGTCCATATTCACGAGTGAGTGAGCGAGTCCAAATGGAGAAGATTCTCTCTTGTCTGTACCAACACAATTCACGAGCGGTTTCTTTTTTCATTTACCCGATGACCGGCTTGTTTATCCAACAGGCTTTGGCTGTGGCTCTGATGCGCACCTGCAGCACATGTCCTATCGTTTGTTTTTTACTTCAATTTTTGTGAAGATTCTTTTGCATGCGTAGAGTAGGCACTCCCAGCTGCCATAGTGACGAGGGAAGCGGTACATGCTTGCGACATAGAGAACCTGTCTCTTCTCGCGCGTTTACAAAGAAAATGAGACCCGGCCTTCTCCCACGTGACGGACAGCAAGTGGGGCGCGGCGCATCCTTGTGTACAGTAACTGGTCGTAATAAAAGATGGTTTTCTATCTCATTTTTTTGACAACAGGGAGCACATTTCTCTTTCGTACACGAGAACCGTGCATCTTTTTTTTTTCTTGCGAGGGATACCTCTTTATTCACGTGCTTATGTTTATTTATTTTTGAGGAAACATGTGCTTATATTTGGATGTATTCTTCTTGCTACTTAAGTCACATGCTGGTTTTACGTAGTATACTCCGGAAATCTCTTGCATTGCTCCCAATCACATGCCGGAACCATAGCAGACAGTTGGATACCCACCACGCCCACGCTAAAACCCAGAGGGCGCATTGGAACGGCGCCACTACTTACTGTTTCAGAGCTCATAGACGATTACACTGGAAAGTGGAATGATCAGCTGGTTCGTCAAAATTTCCTGCAGCAGGACGTGGAGGCTATTTTGAATATACCACTAAACCCGGCCGGCGCCGAAGACACTTTGGCTTGGGCCTTGGAGAAATCTGGCATCTACTTGTAAAATCAGTGTATTGTACTCTTGTGACTCGCAACGAGCTCAGCTCTTTAGAGGAAGGGACAATTACCGAAGCATCATCAGCAAACAAACAGTTGTGGACAGCCCTGTGGAAACTCAACGTCATCCCCAAGGTTCGAGTATTCTGGTGGCGAGTACTTCATGGGATACTCCTGGACTCAGTTAACTTGCAATATCGCCATATCAAACCACTTGCTATGTGCGAAATCTGCAAGGCGATGAACGAGGACATGGCACATGCATTAATACATTGTACGCATGCAAAGAAGTTTTGGCTGGCAGCTCGAGACAGATTCGATCTACATCTACCACGGCTGCATCAAAACACTTGGGCTCGTGATATTTTGCTTGACCAACTCTTCACAGAAGCGGACAGAAGCAAGATTATCACAATTATGTACAGTATATGGTTGTCTTGCAATTGCTCGACGCATGATCGTGACGGCTCCCTGTACAAGCGCTGAAGTGGGTTCATGAGACTTTGGCGATTTTGGAGATACCACCAAAACAAAAGATTCAGTCGATTGGGTGGGCAGTGTTGGTGACCCCCGGAAGTGGGCTGGGTCACGATCAATACCGATGGAGCGGTTAATGCCGAGGACATGAAAGGGGGCGCGGGTGGTGTGGCTCGGTCACACATCACGTTCTTGGAGCTTGGAGCAAGCCCTCACATGGAGTGACCGATCCCTTCATCGTGGAACTTCTAGCTCTTCGAGAGGGGATGATTTTTGCTCAGCTTCGTGGTTCCTCACATGTGATAATGGAGGTTGACTGTCAGGATCTGGTTAACCTCTGGAAGTCGCGCGGCAACTCAAGATCTGTTTCAGCGCCTATCTTGATCGAGTTAGAGGAGATTAGTGCTACTTTCGTCTTTTTTTCTGTTACCCACGTCAGTAGGGAGTTTAATGTTCTTGCCCACCAACGTGCACGTCTACCCATTCGACGCAAAAAAAACATGCGGGAACCATGATACACGTACGACACAACCATGAGGTTCGTACCTAGGATTGCAAGTATACTACTGTACCAAGTAGTCCCAAGGCATCCTAAAAAAAAGTAGTCCCAAGGCGAGAAGACGAACAACTGCAACCACACGAGATTTTTTTGGCCACAAGAAATGCAACGGCGTTGCACGTGTCGGTGCATGCATCATCAGGCCGCGTGCATCCGCGCGTGAAAGGTGGACACACGTACGCGTCTCCCAGCAATTCACAGACCCGTGACCGACTGAAGGGTCGGTCGTGCCTGGTGGGGGTGATGCAAAACGGAGGGACAGAGCACACAGGGTTTTGGCCAATAATCATACGGGGATCATGACGATATCTCCGTGCCGGGCGGGCGGACTGTCGCTCGATCGGGGCGTCGCCATCGCCCCGTCACATGCACTGGCGATGCGACGTGGAGCCAAAGCATCCTCCGATCAGAAGATGAGACTGTGTGCAACGCAACGGCGCAGGGACGACAGCTATCGTCTACATCAGCTCGCGTCGTGAACAAGGGCGTGGGCGCCCTGGGCTAGAGCCGATGCAAGCGTCAACATTATGCCCAGGAGGTGAACAAAAATGGTCTGCCATACAAGTCTTGGCGTCATCAGAGTATGGTTAATACTAATATAACCAGCCGCTGGCTATAAAAACTGTCATGTCATTTATAACCATCACCTATAAACACTTAAACAATATTATGGACTATTAAGTTTGACTAGTACATTACTATTTCTTTTCATCTTTTCTCTATCTCTTTCTTCATATTTATTGCATTTTTCACATTTCTTTCCTTCACATAGGCAAGAGTGCCATGTACTAAGTGGGCTATAAGCCCACTATTGTACTTGCTTTCAATTCGTTTCTTGAGCTTTGACCTACGCTGAAAACCATGGCGGCCTCGCCGCCTTGCTACTCCCTCCGGTCCTTTCTACTCTGCATATTAGGTTTGTCTGCAGTCAATCTCATTCAACTTTGACCAAGTTTATACAAAAAAATATTAACATTCACATAACAACACCAATATCATTAGATCCATCTTGGAATATATTGTCATATTATATTTATTAGATATTATAGATGCTAATAATTTCTAATATAAATTTGGTCAAACTTAGTAAAGTTTGACTTTCGGCAAATCCAATGTGCAGAGTAAAAAGGACCGGAGGGAGTACATTGAAGACTATGTTCACTGTTTGCATAGGGGCCAATAGCTCCTGTGCGACGTTTTTGAGGTGAATTGGCAAGAGTGCGACGTAGTTCGAGCGAATGGCTGTGGTGCGACACACTTGAGCAGGTAAATAGCCCACACACGACATGGCTGTTAAATGTGGTTAAATTGGTCGTCAACCAAGCCCGCCCGTTTATGTTAGGACATGTGGGTCCAACTTAATTGTTCCTCAAAACAGCTGACCGTGCCCTGCCGCCCGACCGTGCCGGGCCCGCCACTCTGCCCCCCTTCTTCTCCGGTGGCGGTGGATCTTGCGTTCTCGGTGGCGGCGGCGGAGCCCTCATTCTCAACGGTGGCGGAGCCTTCGTCCTCAGAAAATGGTGAGTGAATTCAAACCCTAGTCGCCTTCCCGTTCCTCTCTCGGGCCCGTAGATCTCAGCTCGTTTCCTCTGTTTTCGCTTGCGGAATCGATAGGTTGTGAGGGGAGCCCGTGGGCATACTGAGATGGAGCCGCCAGATTCAACTTCGAATAGGTAATGCGCCTCTCTCCGATCCAATTTTGCATGCAATTAGGGGTGGCCTCGTCTGCTCTTTCTCACGGGCTCTGCACCGCCAGCAGCGACAGAGGGGATCTTGCCGCTCGGACCTTGAATTGACAGTCACTTTCTTTCCATCAAAGGCAAAATTAGTTCATGGTAGCATACAAAACATTGAGAGAGACACAATTGTTAAATGGGAGGTTGAGTTTACAGAGATTGATCCACAATTTCTACAGAACATGGGAGGGACGACAGTGAAGAAATGGGTGGAAAAAATTGGGGAGAAAATTGTTTGGGGTCCAGAGCAAGAAGTATCACTGTTGCGGTTTGATGATTGGAAAGGAGAGTATGTTAGAATAGAAGATGGTGAAAAGATTGTTGAAGAAATCTATTGGCAAAACGGCTGGACAAGCAAACGGGCCAATTTTTTTGCTGAGCTCGTTGATCTGAACATTTTTTCAAAGGTTGGATATGTGCCATCACAATTGGCTGCGCAGATGGTAGACGATGATTGGGCTACACAGAGGCCATTGATTCCCATGTGTACTGAACTTACAGTAATAGCGAAGAGGGACATGTGATCGGGCTGGCTGAAACTGCAGCAAGCTGTTGATTGGAATGCGGTTGAATTATATGAGCCCTCTTGATTTGGTCATTGCACCAATGCACGACATTGAGATGGCCAAACTTTTTGGCATTCCAGTTGATGATGTAGATAAGCAGGAGAGGGGCGAATCTAGTTTGCCTGCTAATGCTGATGAAGATGTAGATGCACAGTTGATGGAACAAGCTGCGGATGAAGTAGATGATGCACATGATGATGAGCTGGTGCATGTGTATGACAAAGAAAACCCTGTCATTGAAGTAGGCAAGTTGTTCCCAAGCATGAAGGAGTTTAGGATGTGTTTCAAGACTTATGCAGTGAAACATGAATTTGATGCCAAGACTGTTTGGACTGATAGAAAGAAGTTTTATGCGAGGTGCAGAGGATTTGATGGTAGTGTGAAGCCTTGCAAGTGGTACATATCTGCTAGACTGCAACTTTGATGGAAATCTTTGTCGAGTTAACCAAATCCCCAATCAACATACTTGTATTACAAGTTCACAGACAGTATCAACCATGACATCACAACTTTGGGTTGCAGAAAAGATCACCCCAATTTTAGCCAAAACACCAAACACTACTGCCAAAAAACTCAAAGTAGACTTGGAAAAGATGTACCCCATTAAACTGAAATATACCACAGTGTGGAAGGCAAAACAAAGGGCAATGAAATATTTATATGGTGATTGGGAAAATACATTTAGGATGCTTTACAACTTCAAAGCAGAGGTGGAAAAGAGGTCACCTCGCAGTGTTGTGGAGATAGATATAGAGGTATCACCCTCAGGTGAAGTCAAGTTCTCCAAGTTTTTTATGGCTTTGAAGCCTTGCATCGATGGGTTCAAAGCAGGGTGCCGTCCATATTTGAGCATAGACTCATCATTTTTGACAGGCAAGTGGAATGGTCGATTGGCAGCATGCAATGCTCTAAATGGACACAACTGGATGTTTCCTATTGCTGTTGGCTTGTTTCAGTCAGAAACAGAGGCTTCATGGACATGGTTCATGATCCAGTTGAAAAGGTGCCTAGGGCTAGTGTCACCTTTGGCTATACACACAGATGCATGTAAGGGGCTTGAAAATTCAGTGAAAAATGTTTTCCCACATGCTGAGCAGAGGGAGTGCTTGGTCATTTGTGGATGAATTTGATCAAAAATTTAGAGGAGAAGAATTTGGGCGCATGTGGCCAGCAGCAAGATCTTACACTAGACAGACACACAAATATCATCTTGATAAGATAATGGCAGCATGTGATGAGTTTGGTCCATGGCTGAACACCTACCATTCTTTGTTATGGTACAGGTCAGCATTCAACACTGCCATCAAGTGTGACCACATCAACAACAATTTGGCGGAGAGTTTCAACAACAAGGTGAAGGAGTTAAAAGATTTGCCTATGCATGACATGGTTGACCAAATCAGGATCATGCTCATGCGGTTGTGGGAATTGAGAAGAAGGATAGGTGATTGTGCGCAGGTGATAAGCTTCCAGCAGTGGTACAACATGTGGTCAATAGGAGCAGAAATCTTTCACATTTGTTTGTTGAAAAATCTTCACCTTGGGGTGCTGAAGTTAGAGATAACAAAACTGGAAGGAGACATGTTGTTAACACTGAATTGCATGATTGCACTTGCCTCAAGTGGCAACACCTTTGGTAAACCATGTGAGCATGCCATTCTCTTCTTAGCATCCCAACCGAAGATAAACATGCACCCATATTTGCATGAATATTATTCGGTAGCAAGATTCAAAGCTGCATATGCTACTCCAATTCCAGCACTTACATATCAGTCTCAGTGGCCTGAAGTGGACATTGAATTTTCCATGTGTCCTCACTTGACGAAAAGAAAGGCTGGCAGGCCTAAACAGAGTAGATTCAAGGCATAGTTTGAGAAAGGTGGGAGTAGTAAGAAGGGAAAGAAAGGTGGAAAGCCAAAAAGGACCCAAAAAGGTAACAAAAATAGATGCAAGTTGTGCCAGGAACTTAGGCACATAGTGGGATCTGTCAAATGCCGTTACACTCCTGATAAGCCAAAGTATGTTCTTGTTTATTTGTCTGTGTTTTGATTTGGTGCTTTTTTCTAATTACTATATGTATAACATTTTCCCAATGGCCAGGAGGAAGCGAGCAAGTCAACCCCTTGTTGTTGAACAGTGTTGGCCAACAAAAAAGCAAGAGTCGATGGCGGTAGAAAGAGGAGAAGTGTGCACGAGCCTGAGCGGTGAAGAAAATCCTGCTGCAGTCAACATTCAAACTGAAGAAACTGCTCTCGAGGTTGAAACTGAACCTGGCGTGTCGAGGTTCAGACTGAAGAAACCCATGTTGAGGTACACACCGAAGAAACTGCTCTCGAGGTTGAAACTGAACCTGAGCGTGTCGAGGTTCAGACTGAAGAAACCCATGTTGAGGTACACACCGAAGAAACTGAAACTGCTGTCAACATTGAGACGGAAGACACTGATCATGAGGGTGTTGGCGAGGTGTTGAAAAGACCAGTGAAGAAAACCAAGATGATCAGTGAAATTGTGTGTATAGTAGAACCAAAAACAAGAAGTGCTAAGGCGAAGAAGGGCACGCGACGTGGTAGGAAGAGGTAGAACAGAGAACAGCTTGAAAATTTGGGGCATTAATAATATTTGTAACTTGATGCATACTGGTAGTCACTATGTATCCCCGTATTTCTATTCGAACTTGTTTGTTGGTACCTACCAGCCAAATTTAAATTCAAATTTAAATTCAAATTTGGGCTCAAATTTGAATTAGGGATGGGGTATTGATGTTTTAATGCTATCTAAACTACCTCAACTGAAATTATGTTTGCTTGCTGATCATTCCGAGCCCTTTTGGTAAGTTGAACTCATAGTCATGAAAAGTGTGTCTCAAATGACCTCCAAAGGTAGGGTAAACGGCCTCATATTTAAGCAAGTTTTTTTGGCACCTTGTCTAAACCAGCCAAATAATTTTTCTACACATCTATTCTACCTATATAGTGTACATCTAAAGTCTCACTATTTATTGAATTAATTTTCTATTTTTTTTGAGAAAACAAGGTTTAATAGAAAATTATATATAAAACAAGTTTAAAACATGAAAATGAGAAAAGTAAGTTAAGATCTTTCTTAGTCAATCCAAAATGAAGTTTTGGTGAGGTTTACACACTTTTCATTTTCAAAACCCCACCTAATCTCTCGGGTGCCCACTACTCTGATCCTTGAACTCCATACTACATTGTTCGAGGAGTGACAATTTTGTGAAGGAATTTTCGGAAAAATGTATGTAAACCATATTTATAATTTTTTCTCGTTACTACACGACATAATAAGACTATGTGCGCAAGTTTTATATATTTTTGATTTTTTTGAATTAGTTATGCTCATTCCTAATCAGCCAAAACCCATCAAAACCCCTCACAAAACCCCTCAAAACCCCGCACACTACCGGGCCGTCGATCGTTGTGCGTGGGCCAGTTGAGATCGGCGCTAGGGTTAGCTACGGTGTGCATCGATCCGCATGAGACGCGCTGATTGGTTGAATCGGTGGGGTTTGGATCCACCTCTCTCGTTGGGGCATCGGGACCGTTCATTTGAATCCAACGGCAAGAGTTGAAGCGTTGCATGGAAGAAGCCTAGGGATTGCCCTTTCCATCATTGCATGCGTGCTTGAGCCTACCCGCGGCATGCATGCCCAGCCAGAATCTGCGCCCGTGCGTTGCATGCGGGCCCGTTGCATGCATGCCCTCGACGTAGCCCTGCTCCGCCACCCCTATCGACGCGATGGCTGCCGCATGCCTACCATTAGAAGCAATGCATCGTCGCATCAAAGCATGCACCCGGCCACAATGCAGCAGCCCGATGAAGACAACCAAAAGCCAACGCTGCATGGCGTCTTTGTACATGGCGTGCTCCTCTTTGAGGACGCACATCTTGGCATGGGGTATCAGGGCATCGATGTGGGTATCGATGCAGTTCAAACGGCGTGCTGCCCGTTACAAGATGGGCAAATGAAGGCGTCCATTATTGTCACTTGTCACGACTCCCATCGACCGAACGTTTCCCTCTAGCCAGGCACTAGCAAGAATGGGCTAGGGCATGAATGCACGGGCGGCACACGCAAAGAACCCAGGGCAGGCGTGTCCCCTTGACCACGACGGCACAGACGCGTGCGTGAGCTCGTCCCCCTTGACCCGCGACCAGTGGCACAGAAGGATCGCAACCCGTTTCCCACGCTCCCACCAAACGCCGCCACCCCCTCGTGTACACACTTTCGTGGGGCGCCACACCCCCACCAAACGCCGCCCGCCCATTAATTCTACGGGGTGAAACCACGTCGCACTTGGGCTATTTAAGCCGGGCACTATCGTCTTCCTCTCCCTCCTCATCCACACCCCATCCGCCTCCTCTGCCCTCCTTCTTCCTTCTTCTCCAGAAACCCGATCGAGCCCTCGAGCCACCCCGCCACCATGCAGTACACCGGCCCCACCTACCGCTTCCCCCAACCCGTGCTTGGAAAGGCTCTACCCGGACGGAGTGTATGTAGAGAACCCTTAGGGTTTGGGCGATCTCGAGGTGGAGGCGCAAGGGAGTTAACGGAGTTCTTCCTTGGGGCGGCTTCCGCCACCTCCCAGTGGCTCTCCTCGGATGTACCATCTTGAGGAGGTCAACCACAACGGCATTGTGGTTGGGCTCCTCGCCACGTTCACTAATCCTTTCGATGCTTTCCATCTCCTCGGGCGAGCGTATTGGGTTGGTTATGAGTTCATAGCTTTCACAACCTACAATATCTACACCGACTTCAACGACATCTTCCCCAACAACGGCGTTATGCACAAGCTCCCGTACCCCATCAACAATAGGGGGGAGGAGTGAAGGGCGGCGCCCGGAGGAGCGAGGTGGCCCTAGAGGAGGAGGAGAAGAAGAACCCGAAGAACCCGCGTTTGGTGCCCCCCTATCTATCTAGCGAGATCTATCGTATTAGTTTTTTTAAGTTGTAATCGTTAAGCTACTATTATTAAGTTTTATTAGTACTTTAAGTTGTAAGGCTATCATGGAGTTGTAAGGCTATCGTGGAACTATGGGTTGGAATCTTTATGCTTCTATATAATCGTTATGCTACTATATATATTGTGTGTTTCATGCTATTTTTTGTGGATTGCTATGGGTTGTTTTTGCTTATTATTCGTGTATTGCTATGGGTTGCCACGGGCCCGGATTTCTAGACCCCAGTCACCACACGGGTGCCCTCACCACACACACCATCTTCAAAATATTGGCCAAACTGGGAGGAAATGCAAACTAATTTACTTCGGGCACTTCATGCAAGCATGCAACTCATTTAATTCATGGAACCGTAGACATGCATTAGTTTTGGGCAAAAAATGATCCATCACAAAATTTAGTGCAAGAAAAAGGCCAAAATTGAAACAAGTAACATTTTATTGGGCCCCATTTTATTTGCGAAGTGAGAGGTGGGCGGGCTGGTGCCCCTCTGGCGGGTGGGCTGGTCACGGCCCAACATCTATTAAGCAGCCCAATTTTGTATTTTACTAGAAACTGAATTTGGGTGTGTACTCTTATAACTGAAGAACAAAAAGCAGAGGAAGCAGAGCATGAACACTGAATAATTTGTGTTTCAAATTGCTGCTTCAATTCAGATACATAACTTGGCATGGCGCACAGATCACATCCTCTACCCTGACAGGCCTAAATGCCCATTTTAATGATGGATGAACAACAAATAAAACAAAAATAGAGCAATGATACAACAATAGAACCCCCCTGCCATGATGTTAGCTTGCTTCTGCAAATCGATCATCTGCATTAGATGTTTCTTGATCTTCTTCAGTTCCTCGGTCAGTTCGGACTCCGCATGCAGTTCAGCATTGCGCGCATACATCGCCATCGGCACGACTCTGCCCGCCCCTCCGCCCGAGCTCCCCTACTTCTCCACAGCAATCGGCGGCATCCCGCCCAAAAAGAGCTCCTGTGTTGCGGCCACACTCGAATCAACGTAGCCCTCAAACTGAATCCTATCAACATATTCATCAATCCACTCGAAATGGTAACATTTCTTCAAGATCTGAAAAGAACAACATGAACCCTAAATCCCAAATTCGAGGAGAAAAAACAAAATATGGAGAAATCAGAGCAAAAGACAGCGAAAGAACGGGCTAAGAACTAAGATCTAACCTTGCCATCCCTTCCTGTCATTGGTTTGCTCAAGCATTTCACAAATCCCCGCCCAAGATTGCCATTGTCATCCCTCTTAGTGACCAACCGTTTAAGAGGGTGCAGGCGTCAGTCGATCGAGGCACCTTCTGCGACCTTTGGTCCATCTTATCGCAATTTTGAGTCTTGTGGCGGAGGAGGTGAACATTTGCGCTAGGTCACGGAGAAGAGAAAGATTGGGGAAAGGGGATGAATGGGCGTGGCGGACGGGCACGGGCGCTCGTCTCTTCTAGCTGCGAGGAGGTGGGTCCCGCGAATAGACAAGTGGTTGGTCCCGCGCTTGCATGGATAAGTGGTGGGTCCAGCCCCCAACAGGTAACGAGGGCATCAGTTGAGTTTAACAACCATGTCGTGTGTGGGCTATTTACCTGCTCAAATGTGTCGCACCACAGCCATTCGCTCAAACTACGTCGCACTCTTGTCAATTCACCTCAAAAACGTCGCACATGAGCTATTGGCCCGTTTGCATAGACCTTTGTCCACGTTCACGTACCAGTTGGTCTTCGCCACATTTATTACGTGGATAAGTTGTCCTCCCTCGAGTAGGGTTTTTAGTTTTATTAAAACATTATGGAAAAAATTATACATATATGCATGCAAAATTTCAGGAAGAAATATACCTTGAATTACGACCAATGGACTTGAAGAATGAACAATGCATGTGCTGAAAAGGCACATATTTGAATTTTGTGGTGTGGTGTGTGTGTGTGTGTGTGTGTGTGTGTGTGTGTGTGTGTGTGTGTGTGTGTTAAAAAACTTCGAATCATAAAAGTATGAATTTTGATTTGTTTCTAAACTCAGCAAGCTCATCCTTGATTCAGCGCTTGCGCTGCTCCCTCCATTTATTCATAAAGGCCACCCAAGTAGTACTCTGTTTCAATACTTCGGCCTAGTGTCTTGTTAACTAACTGAGCAGCCATTTTTCTTACTCACTAAGATAGTGGAAAGCTTTTGTTTCTGTTTCATAAAAAAAATGAAATGACAAGAGCGATGGTCTGGTCATGGTAGGAGTAAGGTAAAGTGAAAATGGTTTTTTTTGCTTGTGTATGCTACATCCAGTTCTATCGACTAATTAACAAAAACCATGACAATCACGTCAAAATTTGACAAAAATCACCGAAACACTAAAAGTTTGCACAAAATATGGAGCCTTAGAGCATCTCCAACAGCCGTACAAAAATTCCGCGCCCAATATACATTATAGCGCGACATTGTAGCACTTTTAAAGCGTCGGATTTAACTTTCTTTGTCCAAAACACGCTACCAAAAAAGCAGACAAACAGAATTGTAAAGCGCAAGAATCTGGCGATAATTTTTTCAAATACACAAGAAAACTTTAATTACTTCACGCTGTCCGCACAAAAAAAACAAACTTTTAACGCGTGAAGTTTTTTTTGGGCATCTGTTGGAGATGCTCTTACCACACGCCGCTGTTGCCGCCGCCTCAACCCCTCCGCCTCAACTCGGCAAGCCACAAATGCACCGGCCGCGGTCACACCTGTCCTTCTTTGGTGGAATGACCCAGAACGACCTCGATAGAAGCCACTCATGCCTTGACTAGCGTCATCCTTACCAAAACCACACAGGTTCGTGTCATCTACAACAAGGGCCTCCAGTCAAGTTCTCGTGCACACATCCAAAATAATAAGGTGTGCACTAAGGAAGGTTGCTCGTGCGTGCCATGTGGATGTGGGCGAAGGCGCACTGTGCAGTTGCAGTGTAGCCAATAGCGAGAGAGAAAACGTCGCGTGGATTGGGTGATGTTACGATTGGCCAGCTGCTCCACTTTCTCTGATATTTTAATCCCACGCACGTCTCCGCTCGCAGCAGACGCGGCACGCAACCGCCTCCTCCACTCCTCGTTTCTGTTGCTACCTCTCATGCCGGCTCGCTGTCGATGTCGCGCCGCCAAATCGGGAGGACAACAGCGAGCATGAGAGGTAGCGACCAGATCGGCGTCCGGCACAGAAGAGGGCTAGCCCGCCCGTGCCGCCGGTCAGGTTGTGTCTGGGGCGAGGAGGGGGAGCAGCCGTGCCCGGGGGAGTTCATCCCCGGCGCCCGCATCGTCGTCGTCGACCTTGCTCACACGGCACATCCTTCTCGTATGCCCTTCCTCCCCTTTGTCGATCTTGAGATGTGTTGATTTTATTGGGCTGTTCGATTCAGTGCTTCCCAGAGAGGAAGACTGCGAGTGGTTGGACGTGTAATGGCCTAGCAGAGTCATCTGCGCCGGTATGGAGGCCTGGGCTCAGGCAGCCTCCACGGTGTCGGGTGCGCCGGCGGGGGTTATGGGGACCACGCGGCGTCAGACCAAGGGTTCCAGCGACGCCAAGCCGTAGATCTGAGCTGTTGTCTCCACTTCATTTGCTCCCTATTTTGATCTGCACCTCTACCCCACTACCTCCCTGACTCCCTCCCTCTATCACGTAAGGTCAAAACCGAGGCGGATGTGTCCTTGTTTGGTTGTGCGTAGCAATCGTTTGATGAATTGCTAGAAGAAATTGTATGTTTTTTGCTGTATGTTTGAAGGTAAAATGTGTTTAGCTGTGCTTTCGAAAATCAATCATGAAAGCTTTTGAAGATGAGGTGAAGTAGTCCAGTTAACCAAATGTGGTGGCCTATCACCGACAGAGGCGGCGGACTCCCTAAGGTGGGTAATTGCCCTCTGTTGATTGCTTTGCGGCATCTTGCTGAATTTTCCGTGTTGCAGGGAGGAGGAACAAACCTCGTCTGGGAGGCAAGTAGGGAGGGAGGTCACTCTTAGTTCATCTGCCTGTTAGCTCGGTCTCCTGATGGCTGCCATGGAGGTGATTTTGATTGCACTGGATGTTATTTTTTTTGCTTAGGCTGTGCTGCTGCTATTCTGTGTGCTGATATGTGCTCTTTTTTCGCAGGTTGGTGTCAAGTGAGCACGCAGTTTATCATTGTTCGTGCATCGTCTGTTTAGTCTTCCTCTTCGCTTTGTCCTTTCTCAGCTTCATAATAAGTACACTATGGTATGGTGAGTCCCTCTCAATACTGGATTGCTTACTTCCCTTATTTAGACTGTTGATTTCTTTTCGAAGAAAAGACCCTTGTTCCAGTTCAAAAGGGAATCATGTAGCAGCAGCAGTTAATATGCTTTTCAGTTTTATTAGAAGTAAATTGCAAAATAAATGTGTCATACATAAGTATTGAGTCTATGATTGTATATATCTATCAAACCTGATTGTGTTTGATACTTTTCTAAGTTTAGTTTCAGATACTGCCGAGTTTCGGATTTTCTGTTATATATGATTATGATAAATGCTACATCAACTATGTATTCAGAATGCCTGTCTAATTTGCTGCTGTGTGTGATTTGGCCCATCACTGCGCGTTCCTACTATCGTAAGGATGGCTGCCAAATTTTTTGTTGGTCGTTCATGTTCTTGTAATAAGTAACTATGGTATGGTGAGCACACAGATTATCCTATGGAGTAATGGACCTGGTTCCGCTTCCTCTGCTTTAAGACGATCTTTCGTAGGTACGAACCATGGTCTTGAAGCTCATGTGCTTTCACTGTTTTCTGCAGAATACGCGGATAATTAAAACCTATATGGCAGATCGGACATTCTGCTTCCACTTCTCTAAATCATACTACCCACCGGGCGTGGATATTCACCTCTACCAATTTGATTGATCCTATATGCCATGCTCTTAATAATAAAAATACCAATTGGATATTCACCTATATACACTGTTTGTAAAGGCCTAAGCCCAAATCGCATGTTAATTCCCTGGGCAATTTTTGTTCTCCTAATACACCGTGGCAACATTTTGTCACCCAGGATCGAACTCACAGTACTTCACTTTATACCTTCAATGCTTTTAACTGGGTGTATGATTCTTTTGTAACTGAATAAGATTAGTTTCTCCCTATGCATCTATTGTTTGTTTGCTAATTTATTGGACATATTTTCAACTAGAAGACACAAAGGCGGTGATGTAGTAGCTACTGGGCATGGAGATCCTGGTGTTGAGTGTCTTGTTTGTCTAGCTACTGTTCTGAACAGATGGTAAGACTAGTTATTGGGGCTAAATGATACTGTTATATCACTTTCTTGGCCTAAATATTATTTAGTAAAAAAACGTCTTACATTATGAGACGGAGAGAGTATGTTCCATATCCTATTAATATGTGTGCATCTTGTCAACTTATTTCCATTGGTGCAATTTTTATTTGATCTTATCATTAGGTATTATGGGAAAGTTAGTACTAAATACTGCCCTTGAGCAAGCTCTTTCTATTTATGTGATTCAGTTAACGAATTAAGTTTTCCGTGGTCGATGAATACAGTAGGAGCCTGGGATCTTTTAACCAGTGAGATGGTGCATAAGTAAGCAAAAAGAATGCATCATTTCTTTGCTGGAATTCCATCGGTTCCGCCGTCAACATGCCTCTCTTCAAAGCAAGGTCAGGTCTAAGGTGAGCTCATCATATTTTCTTTCTTCAATCTCAGGTGAAGATTTATTTCCTGTGCACTAACATTCATTTTTTATGTGAATGAGCATGCCAGACAGCATTTGACAAACCATTTATGTCTCTGAACTGGACCATCCCGTGAGTGATCAACGATTGTCTTAGTGTGCATAGCTACATTCTTGGGTGCATGTTAGATCTAACAATTTTGACAATCTGTTAGGTGACAGAGGAAAGATTTGCTGATAGGTTGGCATCCATTGAGTTTGTTGTAGAAGGTATTATATCTTCAGATGCTACATTTATGTTTTTCAGCAGTTAATTGATGGTTTGATACATGGCACATTTAGTGCAGAGGGTGCTAGAGCTGCACTTAACCTTGATTGGGTTCTCTGTTAGAGCCTAGCCTTCAAAGATAGCTATCTTACCTATGAATCCAAAAATTCTTCTGTTGGTATGTTGTTTGACGTTTCACCTTCTGTCACCTCTATTCTACTTATCCACAATACTAACAACAGTATCCTATTCTTCCTGGCCTGTAGACGGAGGATTAGAAGGAAATGGTCCTATGAACGGTTTATTGTAAAATATATACATGAAGGCACACACTCGTGTTCTACTTTGACCTCATACTGTCTTTCACCTGCTCATTTTCTCATCATACATTTTTTTATTTCGAGGTCTTTAATTTGGTTGTGAGCTACTCCAGAATCAAGACACCGCAATCAAATCAGACGTTTAATTACAATTTAGTTGCTTTCTCTGCAGGTTACTCAGTTAGATGTAAAGAGTGTATTTGAAGAACTTTGTGGTGACGTGAGTTATGGCGCATATCCAATCATCATGCCGCATAGTTTTTAAATAAGTATCTGTCTCATGGGTGAGGCTAGCTCTAAGACAAACATATGCGATATTTCAAGTGAGACATGATTTAGCTCCACTTTTGTTCATCTCGAAGATTAGAAAACAAATTAAATGTCATTCATGTCTTTGGTCAGGCTCCTTTGTAGATATGAACATATCTGATCATTTTATTTGATGTTTTCTTTTTTTACTTGTCATCATGAGAGTTTTCCATCTTTTGGAAAATAGGTTTACTAATTTGGGCTCAAGGGAGACGCCATTTTGGCTTGCACAACGTCGAACTCTCCCGTAAGAACCTCCACAGAGTGCTGAGCGACGGTGGGTGAGACGGCGATAGGTGGCACGGGGTTGCAGTTGAGCTCACATCTGTTTGTACGTTGATCATCATCATTCAATAATTTCTTTGCACCAAGACGTGGATCTTAATTACTTAACATCCTAATTTTACCTTCGTGGTGGTTTGAGTTTGCTGCATGCACTTATTACTAGGAAACGAACTGAACTTTTTGCACAGGCAATAAATAAATACACTGTATTAAGATGTTAGAGTCCTGCTCATATTTTATTTAGTTCTTTTTCTTCAAGGATACATTAATTAAGTTTCAAAGTTAATTGTCATGTTTTATGTATTATGTCTTAATTAAGACTCTTAGAAAAAAATTGTTATGCTCGTAGCAATCCACAATTCTAGGTTTGGAATTATCTTAGGTTGCCGATGGGTACATAAGAACTGTGTCGGCACTTATAGTTTACAAATTAGGATAAGAGTGACACTGAAGAAGTGAAGATGCAAGTCTCTGTTTCCATGAAGTCACTCCTTTGAACTTGTATTGTTTCCTTTTACTCAAGTGCCTTGATGCAAGATACTAAGTATTTTTCAGTTTTACCTCATTCCTTATTACTAAACCACGGAGTACTTCTTTGTCGTTCAGGTGCTTGTTGGAGCTTCTCATCTACTTGTGCCATGAAATGAATAAACAAGATCACGTCAGGCTCTCTTCTCGGTGTAACCGATCCTACAATGCTGGTTGTGGCGGGTAGGCTCATGAACTATGCTTATAAATTTGTGATTAAAAATGGTGGGATTGACACGAAGGATGATTACCCGTCTCGTGAATCAGATGGAACATGCAACAAAAATAAACTAAGATGGAGGTGTAGTCGGGTAGAACAAAAACAAAAACTACCTTGAGCATGTTTAGGCACATGATCTGTCATATTCATGCAATTAGTCTGCTTGTTTTGCAGCTGAAAAAACATGTGGTAACAATTGATGGCTACTGAAGCGACGTCCTGCTGTGTACATCGGGGACGACTTCAAGGTGCTGCGGAAGCGAGGCCCGGGCATGGGGATCGCCTTCAGGGTGCCGCGGAAGCGAGGCTAGGGCATGGGGATCCTGGTGGCCAAGTGCATGAAGGAGATCAGTGCGTCTTACTCACTTCAGGAAACAAGCAGTGGTTTTCCAATGTCTCTAGATATATCGTCGTTCTGCTGCCATCTGTTGTTTTTGAACCACTATCATCTGTATCATCGCTAATGTAACCTCTAAGAATCCATACTCCGACTGTGTTGTTTTTGCACAACTATCTTATTGTTTCAGTTATGAACTTGTACGTACCAGGGCTTCATATTGTTGTACTCTGAATCTGACAAAACAACGTCGCGTAGTATAAATAAGAAAGTGGAAGGGGCGCTTACCTACCTGGCACCGCCGAGCTTTCGCTCAGGAGGCGCCCCAAGGGGGCGCCCCAACCACTAGTCTCTACCACGGTGGATGCATTGGTGAGTGATTGTTGTACCTTAACTCTTGCCCACTATGCCGACTCCGAATGCTGACTCTAACCTTGTTGATGCGGATCATCCTAAGGTCATCCTTATGGACCTATCATCGTCTCACCAAGTGCCAAATGGACCCATGACACGAGCACGTGCAAGAGCATATGAAGACACTTTGGAGTGTGATGTGGTTCCCATGTCTGTTTGCCATCTCCTACTTGGACGACCTTGACAATTCGACCGCGGCGTCATCCACAATGGGCGAACCAATCACTATAGCTTCAAGGTGAAGGAAAAGGATTACGTGCTACGACCTATGTCACCGAGCCAAGTGATCGCACACAAACAAGCATCCACCTATCGTGGAGAGAATAGTGAGAGAGTGAGCCACCACAAATAGAGTGAGCGCCACAAGCCTAAATTGAGTGCCTCAATATGATGAGCGACAAGAAAAACCTAGTACTTTTTAGCTACCAAAAGAGAGATGAGAGAAGTGTGTGAGAACCCTTCGAGTGTCACCCATTATGTCTTATTGCGGAAAGATGACGCGCCAAGCACTAATAACTCACGTCATCTACCTTTAGCATTGTCTAATCTATTCCAGGACCTCAAGGACGTCTTCCCAGATGAGCTACCTTCGGGACTACCTCCACTACGAGGCATCGAACATCGAATCGACCTCATCCCTGGTGCACCGTTATCTAACAAGGCACCCTACTGCGTCAACCCCGAAGAAACCAAGGAAATTCAAAGGCAAGTAAAACAACTCATTAACAATGGGCATGTGCGGAAAACTTAAGTCCTTGTGTCGTACCGGTCATACTAGTGCCTAAGAAAGACGGTAGTTTTCGCATGTGTTCCGATTGTAGTCCCATCAATGCTATCACCGTCCGTTATAGCTATCCTATTCCTCTCCTTGATGACATGTTAGACGAACTTACTGGAGCCACAATTTTCTCTAAAATTAACCTTAAAAGTGGCTACTATCAAATCCGCATCCAAGAAGGTAATGAATGGAAAACCGCTTTCAAAACCAAGTTCGGCTTGTATGAATGCTTGGTCATGCCAATGGGTTTATCCGAAGCACCCGACAACTTTATGCGTGTTATGCATTTTGTTCTTCGTCCCTACATTGGCGTATTTGTTGTGTTATACTTTGATGATATACTTGTGTTTAGCAACTCCCCGAGGTGACATCACTCCTCTCGCAACTCCCTTTCGAACCACATGAGACATGGCTACTACCTCAAACGGAGACACTTTGCACACTCAGGTACCTAGGAGTTAGCCATGGAGAAGCTAAGGAGCAAGGCGGATCGAAGGAGCAAGACGAACACGAAGTCGGAGAAGAGAAAGGGCAAGACAAAAGATGCCCGGATGATCCGGACCGCCGTCCGGACGATCCGGCTACAGCGCCCAAGTGTGCAGGAAGCCTCTTCGCGAAGCCAGACGATCCGTACCAACTCCTGGATCATCCAGACCATCTCTCGGTCATCCGGACCCCCTCAACGGCTGCGACACATCCGGACGGCCGCCCGGATCATCCGGACGGCCGCCCGGATCATCCGGACCCCTGACACCCGGATCATCCAGGCCACCATCCGGTTCATCCGGCCCCACCTACGTATGTTTGTTGGGACGACCAATGTACCCCTTCACCCCCTTTGCCTATATAAACGGCTCCACCTCCACTTTTCTAGGGTTAGCATAGGTTTAGCTCATTTAAGAGATAGAGATTTGCTCAGCCACTTGATACATACTCCTTAGGAGATCGATACCTCCACAGAGAAGATCCAAAGTGGATTCAAGACCCCGCAAGGGAAGATCCCCTCGTGGATTCAAGACCCCGTCTCTGGATCGGGAAGAACTACCGCCTCTTGTATCGTCCTTTGTTGCGTTTGAATCTTGTATCACTCTTATTGTTCATGGATCTAGCACATGTGTGACCGTTCTCGCTGATTTGAGTGTTTCCCCTCATGTTTCTCCTCATGTGTTCGTCGTGTTCTTTGTGGGATCCCCTCCATTTCGTGAAATATCGGCCTTAGGGTTTCCACCCTACATCACTTGTCCTCGTCCTTGTCCTGGTTATCATCCCATCAATTGACACCCACCCTAACGAGAATTTATGACACAATCATGGCGGGCTCATCTTCGTCATCCCTTCAGCGGACATTTGACTAGAGCCATTCTGGAATGATTTTCAGCAGATGCTTTACACTTTGGACATACATGAGGGGCACATTTTATTAGGCCAATGCGTCGGAGTTGCATTGTCATAGGCATTCGTTCGCAACATTCACTCTCCAGAAGTGTGTTGACCTAGTGCAGTTTAGATGTACATTAATCCTTATTATATAATAATAAGGCTAAGGAATAGGTTTTGCAGTCTTTTGTTCGCTACTTCAAAACCCAACACTCGTATGTCGATCATATCTTGTGCTTGATCAATATTTTTGTGGGCCAACTCGTGTCAAAATGTTACCATCAATTTATACTAAACTTTTTTACTTGTCAAAATAATTTTTTGTTAAAAATATACTAATATTAACAATACAATTTTTATATGCTATGTTGAACACTTTTTTGGGTATAGCCAGGTGGACTAATTATGTAAGCACAGTCATATATGATGATGTGGATATGTTTCAAGTTGTTGTAATATATATCACTACAAATGTGTTTAACAATGTTTATGTGATTCTATTTTTGTAAAAAAATGTTTAATAAATTCTATTGCTATAACAAATATTAGTGTGAATATAGAAAAACAATATTATCACGCAACACACTTGTATATGTTATTTCTGTGGAATCATTAAATATCTTACAAACTTGGTAGGGATTTTCAATTTGTATATAGAAGTATGTATCAAAGAACTAAGGGGAACTTTCTATAGTAGAACTATTGAGAATATGATGAAGAGCGAGGGCATCTTTGATTCAAGTGATTTTCATACGAATTCTGAAGGACTAGAATCCTTGACATTTTTCTTTATGATGGTCGTTCATTTCACTGAAATGAATCAAGGGAATTTTTTGAAGGGTTATTTTATAAATTTAGCATCCATTCAAACCTCCTGAAAAAAATAGTTTTTTCTTTTCCTGTGATGCAGTCAAAGAAAGCCAAAATCCTTTAGGATTCAAATATGTATGCCATTCTGATCCTATGCTTTTGAAATCATGCCAATCAAAGAGGCCCGGATAATTCTAGAGGGTTCTATCAGTATCAAAATGGTGAAAAGAATGACATTTTTTATCTCAAAGCGGCACCAGAAATATTACGAAACAACACAAATTTGTGTATGTCCTTCCATGAACCAGTGTTTCTTTCTATAGGGGAGGGGGGGGGGTCGCTCGCCATGACTTCGTGGATATTATGTCACGTACACATTATAATTGAGCCATTGATCACATTAAATAAACAAAGTCATGGAGTAGTTGCTCGTGACATATGTTGAGAAAGAAAAGATGTGTTGATTTCAATTACTCTTGTTCATTTGTTTCCCCCTTTTACTTCGTCCTAACCTTTCTTTCTTGTGTTATTTCTTCCTTCATTATATATTCATCTTCATTGATATTCTTCCACTTGAATAATTGCATTATTATTTTTAATATTTTGTGTCTAGCCTTTTCTTCTTGTATCCTGCCCTATTGATCTTCGTTTTTTCACTTGCATAGTTCCATGATTTATTTTACAATTTGGTTTTGTTTAGCATTTTCTCTTTGTATTGCACCCTATTGATCTTTGGGTTTTTTTGCTTGCATAATTCTAACATAATTGAACACTATTATATGGATGATTCATCTAGATATTTTTGTTATTTTAATTTCTCATTCAACTAGCCGAGAATTAAAAAATTCAACGAGGAACAAGACCGCGAGTCTTGTAATCAATTACATGACAAAGAAGTACTATACCAGCATGATCAATCCACTTCCCATAGTGTGTGAGGACTAGGTTTTGCTTCTAGCTTTTCAACTCGACAGGTACGTATACCAACTTTCTCACTCAAAATTGTATGTAGCTATTCTAGCCACTTTGTTAGCGAGCCCATCTGTTTGTTGAGAAAATTCCTTTGAAGAATTGTTTTCTTTCTTGTCTTTACTCTAGTGAACAGAGTGGAAGAACGAGCATCTTCAAAGTTGGCTCTACAACGATTTCTTGGTGACCGATAAACAAGAAGGAAATTTGGAACGTACAAAATCTACAAAAGCTTCCACGTGGGCGTTTGGTTTAAAACTAGGCGAGGGCATTTCCAATGCAAAGTATTCAATCCGCGAGTTCCTTTATGGCTATATGTTGATCAAGAGTTAAACGTGCACCAATGTAGGGCATTCCCTATTCATATAGATTTTTTTACCAGAAGCAATTCCATTCTTTAATTCAGTAAGCTCCCTAGAGTTGAAGCACTCTCAATCAATTGAGGTGTACAATTTGAGATTTTACCCCACGATTTTGACTTGGTCAACGTCTCGGTGGGTCCCTTTGGTCATAGCATGATATTTGTTTTTCATTGCATGGGATTTCCACTAGAATCGGCATTTGGTCTAACCGAACCGATTGGTTCGATTCTTCAAGTAACTAAAAAAATAGTTCCTTTGTATATGGGATGACTAGTCAGTTACTCCACAAATGCAAAACCGATCTTTTATTGGACCAAGAATTCGGTTCAGTCCTCAGCCACGACGGAAGAACAGCGACATTTTTAGGAGGAAAAAACATGCAGTACTAAGGAAACCCTAGTAGTAGCACTGAAATAGTGCTAGGAGTAGCGCGGGTGACCGCGCTACTCGCGCTACAACTAAACCTTAGCAGTAGCATGGGTTTACGAGCGCTACTGCTAACCGTACATAGCAGTAGCGTGGCTACTAACCCTTGCTATTGCTAAACCAACACTGCTGCTATCTGCACGCCCGTGCTACTACTAATATTTCATGTATTTTATTTTCTTTTGCATATTGGCGCTCTATTTGTACAAGTTTTATGCAGTTGTCTCATCATATGATTTTATGACCACGATGAGTTATTATATCAGTGGGTGAAAGAGACGTGGATTATATTCAAGTGGAGGCAACATGGTGCAGAGCGAAAGTACTACTAATCCAAACTAAATGATCAAGTTTCAATTAGTAGTGCTTTCAGTATGCACCATGTTGCCTCCACTTGAATCTAATCCACTTTTATTTCACCCATTGATATATATAATAACCCATCATGCTCATATAACAACTCAACATCATCATCATCATCATCATAATAACAAGTCATACTCATCATCATAATAGTCATCTAACAACTTCTACTCGTTATCATAATAACAAGGCATATTCATCATCATCATAGTCATCTAACAACTTCTACTCGTTATCGTAATAACAAGCCATACTCATCATCATCATAGTCATCTAACAACTTCTACTCGTTATCATAATAACAAGTCATACTCATCATCATCATAGTCATAACCAACCCTAGTTAATTGTTCTTAGCACATGATCATGAGTATTAGATAGGACCTTCTACCCCTCTCTAAGGTAAAATAACATAAAACAACATAGCCCCTGACTCTTCATTATGGAGAATGGAGATTATCTTGTCTCAAATTCGTGGGCTTCGCACAATGTTGCTTCCAAGTAGCTCCCTACGATCATTCATAATTTTTTTCCCGTTATTTGATTGCGAGTTCTTCATCTGTTCGAGAAATCTTGTATGAACAGTGGTGACCCATAGGCAGACTTGGCCGTAAGCTAACAACAACAATGTCACCTTACGCATACATCAGATCTGGCACATAATCCTTTGGGATTTTTTGTTCAAGAACATAATAGTAATGTAGTTAGCAATGTAGTTTAGCTTTAGAAGAATGTATGCAAAAGATGCACTGGTGTCATAATAAAAAAAATCTTACCATGCCATTTCCATGGATGTTGTCGTACTTCAACACATGGACTAGTGGCACGTATTGACCATAATGTGGAGGAGTTTCATAATTAATATTGAAAGTCTCAACATCAGTAATAAAGGAGACAAGATGATCTTTCTCCTCATAAGTTAGTTCAGAGCCATCAGTGTTTTAGGTTTCCGAACATGTTTTGAAGAATGCAAATATATAAGCTGTCAAGTATTTTTATAAAAACAATATAAATTACTTAGTAAATATGTTTGAGAAACTCACATAGAGGTAGAAGTGGAAGCGTATCAACAAGGACCCAAATGTTGATATTAGCTTCGTCGATATTATCTTCATCGACATTATCTTCATCGATGTCATCTTCAGGATCACTAAGATCGAAGGTGCCATGTATACACTCCGGAAAACCATACGCCTTGCATAGTGTTTCCCAATTCGAGCAACCAAAATGGGAGAAGCTCTCCGCATTATATAGCTTTACGGCAAAAGCATAACCATGATGGGTCCTGAGGTGAATTATGTTTGTCTCCATATTCTCATAATCTTCGAAAATCAGCTTCTCCAAGACACAGCGTCTTGCATGGCAGGGGATACACTAGTCGAATTGTAAAAGACGGAAATTACATAATGAAGAAGCAGAAGTCATGCTTAATTACACGAAGAAGACTTGTCATCATTGCGTACCGTTTCAACATCGAAGGTCTCATCGAGCTTAATACTAAAGCGCCGACCATTTACCAGGTGATGCCTATCATAGAGACCCCGGTTGCCGCCGCAGTGGTCGCACTCAGGGATCCTATCGTCGTCGTCAGACATTTCGATGTTCATAATTCAAAGATTAAACTTCTAAAATTCAATATATGTACTAAAAAAACTGAATTAGATCATTATTATTCATCACGGGTTAACTATCGGTCTGTCGAGATTCTTCATCTCGGACATTTGCGACTGTTGGTGTTGGTAGCTCCTCCTTTCAATCCAAAGTGCATTACACAAAAATGTCTATCACCTTGGAATGAAGAATAGGCTACTCCCACGACAATATTCGGGATTCTTCGTGCTCTCTCATATATGGTGGACACACTTCCTCACTGATTTTTCGACCGTCGGTGATGGTCGCTCCTCCTCCTTCCCTTAGTGCATAACAAAGGTCTGGCACAAGGAGAAGAAGCAGAAGCGACCCCCACGACAACAGTCAACATTCTTCTTCTCACATATATTGTGGAGGCTCTCCCTCACTGATTTTTTGACTATCATGTATGGAGCCATGATAGACTTAAAGTCAACCCCAAATGTCGTTTAATTATCTTTCCAGCAAATCCGGGGCACTCGGTATTTCCTGCATATTCTAGCACAAGTCTGATACGTCTCCAACGTATCTACTTTTTCGAACACGTTTGCCCTTGTTTTGGACTCTAACTTGCATGATTTGAATGAAACTAACCCGGACTGACGCTGTTTTCAGCAGAACTACCATGATGTTGTTTTATGTGTAGAAAACAGAAGTTCTCATAATGTCCTGGAAATCCACTGAGGCACTTTTTGGAAAATATAAAAAATACTGGCGAAAGAATCAAGACCAGGGAGCCCACACCCTGTCCACGAGGGTGGGGGGCGCGCCCCCTCCCCCTGGGCGCGCCCCCCTGTCTCGTGGGCCCCCTGGACCTCCACCGACCTCAACTTCAACTCCATATATTCACGTTCGGGGAGAAAAAATCAGAGAGAAAGTTTCATCACGTTTTACGACATGGAGCCGCCGCCAAGCCCTAATCTCTCTCGAGAGGGCTGATCTGGAGTCCGTTCGGGGCTTCGGAGAGGGGGATTCGTCACCGTCGTCATCATCAACCATCCTCCATCACCAATTTCATGATGCTCACCGCTGTGCGTGAGTAATTCCATCGTAGACTTGCTGGACGGTGATGGGTTGGATGAGATTTACCATGTAATTAAGTTAGTTTTTTTAGGGTTTGATCCCTAGTATCCACTATGTTCTGAGATTGATGTTGCTATGACTTTGCTATGCTTAATGCTTGTCACTAGGGCCCGAGTGCCATGATTACAGATCTGAACCTATTATGTTTTCATGAATATATGTGTGTTCTTGATCCTATCTTGCAAGTCTATAGTCACCTATTATGTGTTATGATCCGACAACCCCGAAGTGGCAATAATCGGGATACTTCTCGGTGATGACCGTAGTTTGAGGAGTTCATGTATTCACTATGTGCTAATGCTTTGTTCCGGTTCTCCAATAAAAGGAGGCCTTAATATCCCTTAGTTTCCGCTAGGACCTCGCTGCCACGGGAGGGTAGGACAAAAGATGTCATGCAAGTTCTTTTCCATAAGCACATATGACTATTTATGAAATACATGCCTACATTACATTGATGAACTGGAGCTAGTTCTATATCACCCTATGTTATAGCTATTACATGAGGAATCGCATCCGACATAATTATCCATCACTGATCCATTGCCTACGAGCTTTTCACATATTGTTCTTCGCTTATTTACTTTTCCGTTGCTATTGTTACAATCACTACAAAACCCAAAAACATTACTTTTGCTACCGTTACCTTTATTATCATACTACTTTGCTACTAAATACTTTGCTGCAGATACTAAGTTATCCAGGTGTGGTTGAATTGACAACTCAACTGCTAATACTCAAGAATATTCTTTGGCTCCCCTTGTGTCGAATCAATAAATTTGGGTTGATTACTTTACCCTTGAAAGTTGTTGGGATCCCCTACACTCGTGGGTTATCAAGACTAATTTCTGGCGCCGTTGCCGGGGAGCACAACTCTATTCTCTGAGTCACCTAGGATTTATATCTGTTGATCACTATGAAGAACTTGAAAGACGACATAACCAAGATTTTGCCCTCAACTATGAGGGGAGGTAAGGAACTGTCATCTAGCTCTGCACTAGATTCTCCTTCTGTTATTAGTAAACTTGCGACACCTAAACCTGCTACAACTTTGAATTCTGATATGTCGCATGTTATTGATGATGCCACTTCTGCTATGCATGATACTTATGATGAAACTACTTCTGTGTGTGATACTACTTTGCCATTAGGTGATTTCTTGATGAACAACTTGCTAGGGCTAGAGAGAACAAAATTATTGAAGATGTTATTATTGATGATAGTGATGATGAAGGTTCTCCTAATGATTATGAATTGCCTGTTGTTCCTGAGGGTTATGTTATGGAAGAGGAAGCTGCTAGAGCTATCTTTGCTTGTAAAGATAGATATGATCTTCAGAAATTATTAGCTAAATGGAAGCAGCAGTCTCTTAATGCTAGAATGAAACCTGACCCTGCTTTTGCTACTTCACCTATTTGTGTTACTGATAAGGATTATGAATTCTCTGTTGATCCCGAGATAATTACTTTAGTTGAATCTGATCCTTTTTATGGCCTTGAATCTGAAACTGTTGTGGCACATCTTACCAAGTTAAATGATATAGCCACCCTGTTTACTAATGATGAGAAGTCTCGCTATTATTATATCCTTAAGATATTTCCGTTCTCATTAAAGGGTGATGCTAAAACTTGGTATAATTCTCTTGATCCTGGTTGTGTGCGTAGTCCCCAGGATATGATTTATTACCGCTCTGCTAAATATTTCCCTGCTCATAAGAAACAAGCTGCCTTGCGGGAAATATATAACTTTGTGCAAATCGAAGAATAGAGTCCCCCACAAGCTTGGGGGAGGCTTCTCCAATTACTTAATGCTTTGCCTGATCATCCTCTTAAGAAAAATGAAATACTTGATATCTTTTATAATGGACTAACCGATGCTTCTAAGGACTACTTGGATAGTTGTGTTGGTTGTGTTTTCAGGGAAAGAACAGTTGACGAAGCTGAATTACTATTGAATAATATGTTGACTAATGAAAATAATTGGACTCTTCCTGAGCCAATTCCTGAGGCAATTCCTGAACCAATTGAGCCAACTCCTGAGCCTATTCCTAAACCCACTCCGAAGAAGAGAGGTATTTTATTTCTCAGTCCTGAAGATATGCAAGAGGCAAAGAAATCAATGAAAGAAAAAGGTATTAAAGCTGAAGATCTTAAGAATTTACCACCGATTGAAGAAATACATGGGCTTAATATACCGCCTGTTGAAGAATCCCATTCTCTTGATAACCCGACACAGGTAGTAAAGGTAAATTCTCTCTATAGATATGATAAAGTTGAAGTTCCCTCTACTAAATTTCATAGCCCATGCTTAGATGAATTTGATGACTTTATGTCTAGACAAGAAAGTTTTAATGCTTATGTTGGTACAGAGTTAAAGAATAATGCTTTCGAGATAGGACGCGTGAGCGATAATATGGCTAGAGTTAAAGGTGAACTCAAACTCGTTAGCAAATATGCTTCTATGGTTGCTACTCAAGCTGAGCAAGTACTCAAAGCTCAAAATGATTTGCTTGATGAATTAAATAATAAAAATGACTTTCTTTGTTAGAGTGGCTACTAGAACTGGTAGAATGACTCAGAACCTTTGTATCACGAAGGCCACCCTAAGAGAATTGAGCAAGATTCTCGGAGAAATAATTTAGAGGCACCTAGTTATTCTAAAAAGAAGAAAAAAGAAAACGATAGGACTTTGCATGCTTCTAGTGAACCTCATCAGAGACACACCTGAGAATCCCAATGATATCTCTATTTCTGATGTTGAAACACTATCAGGTGATGAACATGAACCTAGTGATAATGTTAATGATATTGTTCATGTTGATGCTCAACCTAGCAAAAACAATGAAGTAGAGATTGAACCTGTTGTTAATCTTGATAACCCACAATCAAAGAATCAACGTTATGATAAGAGAGATTTTGTTGCTAGGAAGCACGGTAAAGAAAGAGAACCATGGGTTCAGAAACACATGCCCTTTCCTCCTAAACCATCCAAGACAAAGGATGATGAGGATTTTGAGCGCTTTGCTGAAATGATTAGACCTATCTTCTTACGTATGCGCTTAACTGATATGCTTAAGGTAAATCCTTATGCTAAGTATATGAAGGATATCATTACAAACAAAAGAAAGATACCGGAAGCTGAAATTTCCAGCATGCTTGCTAATTACACTTTTAAGGGTGGAATACCAAAGAAACTCGGTGATCCGGGGGTACCAACTATACCATGCTCCATTAAAAGAAATTATGTTAGAACTGCTTTATGTGATGTTGGAGCCGGTGTTAGTGTTATGACTCTCTCTTTATATCGTAGGCTTGAATTGAACAAGTTGACACCGACTGAAATATATCTTTGCAAATGGCTGATAAATCAACTGCTATACCTGTCGGTATTTGTGAGGATGTGCCTGTTGTGGTTGCAAATGTCACTATTTTAACAGACTTTGTGTTATTCTTGATATTCCCGAGGACGATAGTATGTCGATTATCCTTGGTAGACCCTTTTTGAATACTGCAGGGGCTGTTATTGATTGCAACTTAGGCAATGTCACTTTTCATGTTAATGGTAATGAGCATACGGTACACTTTCCGAGGAAACAATCTCAAGTTCATAGCATCAATTCTATTGGAAAAGTTCCAACTATTATTTCTGGAGGTTTTGAATTTCCTCTCCCTACTATCAAGAAAAAGTATGATATTTTTATTGTTGGGGATTTTCATATCCCCGTTGAGGTAACTTAGTGTTATTCGAAATTTCTCCGGTTCCGTGTTATTCGGAATGAGTTTGTTAACGAGACTTGATCAACCTTGTTAGTGGATTCATTTTGATGATCATGAGATGGATGAAACTAGAAGGCACAACTTTCTGTAACCTCTTTTTACTTTCTGTAATTTAGAATAAATAAATCAAAAATAGTATTATACGTCTGTTTTCTGAATTATTCATGCAATAAAAATATCCCAAAAATAAAAGTGCTCCAAATGCCCTGCAAGTTTAGTATGATTTTTTCTGGAATATTTGAGGATTTAGGCACTGAAATCACTTCAGGAGGGGCAAGCACCAGGCCACGAGAGTGGAGGACACGCCCACCCCACCTGGGCGCGCCCCCTGTCTCGTGGGCCCCTGGTGGCCCCTCCACTTATGCCAGCACCCACACACTTCATCTTCTACCCAAAAAAAGTCCCATCCAGCTCAAGCACGAGTTCTAGCTCATTTTGCTGCGATTTTCGATCTCCTGGCTCAAAGCTCCATTCACAAAACTGCTTTGGGAGATTGTTGCTTGGTATGTGACTCCTCCATTGGTCCGAGTTTTTTTTCTAGTGCTTTATTCATTGCAAATTTTTGCTGCATAGGTGACCATGTTCTTGAGTTTGCATGTTGAATTTATGAGGTCCCAAGCAATTCCAATGCATGATATAGGATCTAGGCACTTGTAGGAGTAGTTGCTGCCAATCTTGTTTAGTTTCATTCACTTTTATTTCGAAGTTACTAAAATTTCAGAAAATTTTCCGAGAAAGAATTAAGTCTAGGAGAATGTACGAAGGTGGTTCCTCGGTGAAGAAAGGGCCCAGGATTGCTATACGTGAGCAAGATGTTGAATTGCCGAGGGACGCGGGTGTGCGAGCTTGTGAGTGGCCATCTGATGATTTTATGGTCGAAGCAGGCTTTAAGGAGGAGTTTGACGCGTTTGTGCGTAATGCTGAGCTGGAGGACTTCTTACAAGATAAGTGTCCTCAGTACTATCAATTGACTGATTCCTTTGTGCGGAGGTTTAAATATAACTGTACGCGTAATTCTCCTAGTGTCCTTTTTGATATTTATGATACATCTTATACAATGGACTTAGAGGATTTTACAACTGCTTGCAAACTCCCGCAGTGGGGTAATATTAATGATCCTCACAAATCTAAATTTAGAGATTTCCTCGCTAGTATTACTGTGGGAGAATCCAGGGACATAGCACAAGCTACCATAGGGAGCATTCACTTTCCTGCTATACATTATTTTGCTCTCTTCATTGGTAGATGCATTAACGGTAAAGACGAAGCATGTCATACGTGTTCTCTTCATTATTTTGCTCTCACCGACTTTACATCATGTTCACACTCTAGTCGTCGGTGCTCATACTCTTTCATTATATTTTCCATGTTAGTTTAAAATTTCTTTTTCTTGCTTTCTTCTTGTGTGTTTGATAAACCTTAAGAAACCAAAAAAATTAGTTAGTTTAATTTCCATGCTTGTAGTAGAAATTAAAATGAAAACCCAAAAAGATTTCGTTTTCTTCTTTTACTTGTTGGGAGCTTTCCCGTGTAAATAGTTTTCTTTTCTTTTCTTTCCTTTGGGGGTCGAGAAGACCATATGGAAAATGCTTAGTGGCTCTCATATGCATGATTGTTTATTTAATTTAGAGCCCATATTACCCTATCTTCTCTCTTGAGTTGAATGCTTGCAGATTCCAGCTTAGTCCAATGCACGTGCACTCTTATTATTATACACATCGTTCGGTTGTGCAAGTGAAAGGCAATAATGACGATATATGATGGACTTATTGAGATGAGAAAAGCTGGTATGAACTCGACCTCTCTTGTTTTTGTAAATATGATGAGTTCATCGTTTCTGATTCAGCTTATTATGAAGTAAACATATTTGCAATGACATTTAGAGATTATAGTTGCTTCTGTCATGCTTGATTAGCTATGAGTTATAATGGTTTACCTTGCGTGCCAACATGCTATTAGAATGATTATGATGTGGTATGACGGGATGGTATCCTCCTTTGAATGAATTGAATGACTCGACTTGGCACATGTTCACGCATGTAGTTGAAACAAATCAACATAGCCTTCATGATATTTATGTTCATGGTAGATTATATCCTACTCATGTTTGTACTCGGTGTGAATTAATCTTAATGCATGTTTATGACTGTTGTCGCTCTCTCAGTTGGTCGCTTAGCAGTCTTTTGCTAGCCTTCACCTGTACTAAGCAGGAATACTGCTTGTGCATCCAAACTCCTTAAAACCCCAAAGTTGTTCCATATGAGTCCCCCATACCTTCCTATATGCGGTATTCACCTGCCGTTCCAAGTAAATTTGTATGTGCCAAACTCCAAACCTTCAAATGAAATTCTGTTTTGTATGCTCGAGTAGCTCATGTTTCAACTAGGGCTGCCTATATCTTCCATGCTAGGTGGGTTATTCTCAAGAGGAGTGGACTCCGCTCCTCATTCACGAGAAAGGGCCGGTAACCGGGATGCCCAGTCCCATGATCCAAAAAGATCAAAGCAAATCAAAATAATTAAACAAAACTCCCCAAGGGCTGTTGTTAGTTGGACGCACTCGTTGTTTCGAGAAAGCCATGGATAGATGCTTGTTGGTGGTTGGGAGAGTATAAACCTTTACCATTCTGTTTGGGAACTGCCTATAATGCATGTAGTATGGAAGATACAACCATCTCATAGTTGTTGCGTTGATAGTGAAAGTATGCCGCTCAAAATGTTATTCAATCTCTATTTTAAATCGAGCTCTGGCACCTCTACAAATCCCTGCTTCCCTCTGCGAAGGGCCTATCTATTTAGTTTTATGTTGAGTCATCACCTTCTTATTAAAAAGCACCCGCTGGAGAGCACACTGTCATTTGCATTCGTTACTATTGGTTTATATTGGGTATGACTTGAATGGATCTCTTTTACCATGAATTACAATGTTTAGTCAGTCCTTGATCTTTAAAGGTGCTCTGCATTTATGTTTTGCGGTCTCAGAAAGGACTAGCGAGATACCATTTTTTTATATCATGTTATGATTGTTTTGAGAAAGTGTTGTCATCCGAGTTTTATTATTATGGCTCGCTAGCTGATTATGCTATTGATATGAGTAATTGTGAGACCTATGTGTTATTGTGAGTATGGTTAGTTCATAATATTTGCTGAAACCAAAACGATGGCTTTGCATGTTTACAACAACAAGAGCAAACAGAGTTTGTAAAAGTTTTTCTTTATCACTTTCAGTTTATCAACTGAATTGCTTGAGGACAAGCAAAGGTTTAAGCTTGGGTGAGTTGATACGTCTCCAACGTATCTACTTTTCCAAACACTTTTGCCCTTGTTTGGACTCTAACTTGCATGATTTGAATGAAACTAACCCGGACTGACGCTGCTTTCAGCAGAACTGCCATGATGTTGTTTTATGTGTAGAAAACAGAAGTTCTCGGAATGTCCTGGAAATCCACGGAGGCACTTTTTGGAAAATATAAAAATACTGGCGAAAGAATAGAGACTAGGGGGCGCACACCCTATCCAGGAGGGTGAGGGGCACACCCCCTCCCCCTGGGCGCGCCCCCTGTCTCGTGGGCCCCCTGGACCTCCACCGACCTCAACTCCAACTCCATATATTCACGTTCGAGGAGAAAAAATCAGAGAGAAAGTTTCATCGCGTTTTACGGCACGGAGCCGCCGCCAAGCCCTAATCTCTCTCGGGAGGGCTGATCTGGAGACCGTTCGAGGCTCCGGAGAGGGGGATTCGTCGCCGTCGTCATCGTCAACCATCCTCCATCACCAATTTCATGATGCTCACCGCCGTGCGTGAGTAATTCCATCGTAGGGTTGCTGGACGATGATGGGTTGGATGAGATTTACCATGTAATTAAGTTAGTTTTGTTAGAGTTTGATCCCTAGTATCCACTATGTTCTGAGATTGATGTTGCTATGACTTTGCTATGCTTAATGCTTGTCACTAGGGCCCGAGTGCCATGTTTTCAGATCTGAACCTATTATGTTTTCATGAATATATGTGTGTTCTTGATCCTATCTTGCAAGTGTATAGTCACCTATTATGTGTTATGATCCGACAACCCCGAAGTGACAATAATCGGGATACTTCTCGGTGATGACCGTAGTTTGAGGAGTTCATGTATTCACTATGTGCTAATGCTTTGTTCCGGTTCTCTATTAAAAGGAGGCCTTAATATCCCTTAGTTTCCGCTAGGACCCCGCTGCCACAGGAGGGTAGGACAAAAGATGTCATGCAAGTTTTTTCCATAAGCACGTATGACTATTTACGGAATACATGCCTATATTACATTGATGAACTGGAGCTAGTTATATATCACCCTATGTTATGGCTATTACATGAGGAATCGCATCCGACATAATTATCCATCACTGATCCATTGCCTACGAGCTTTTCACATATTGTTCTTCGCTTATTTACTTTTCCGTTGCTATTGTTACAATCACTACAAAACACAAAAACATTACTTTTGCTATTGTTACCTTTATTATCATACTACTTTGCTACTAAATACTTTGCTGCAGAAACTAAGTTATCCAGGTGTGGTTGAATTGACAATTCAACTGCTAATACTCAAGAAAATATTTTTTGGCTCCCCTTTGTCGAATCAATAAATTTGGCTTGAGTACTTTACGTACCCTCGAAAGTTGTTGCGATCCCCTACACTTGTGGGTTATCAAACTCATGCAAAAATTCACGGAAAAATCCGGCATGATCTTTGCTAAGGACATATCGATCACCTGAAATTTGTTGGAATGGAAATTAATCAACACTCCGGCAAAACATAGGCCACATGGAGGTGTTTCCTGCAAACAAAGGCCACTTGGGCAAGCACTAGTACTACACAACACTACATATAACATGTCTAAATCTCCATCATATTTGAGAAACACTAGTACACAACACTAGATATACATGTTTACTCACTATAGACGATGGTTGTCGAGGATGCGAGTGTCGTCGGTGATCTTGTGGGTGTCGTCGACCGGCTTGTCGGTGATATACCCTGCGCCACATATGACATTAAACACATGAGCATTTGTATAGAAAATTTCAAAATTGGTATCATTTCATTTTTTGTGAAACCATTTCATATCATTAGGTCTCTCTCTCTCTCTCAAAATTCAGTAGGCATCACCTACACCCAAACCTATGAACAAAAATAGTAAACTTTTGAAACTTTCTATACCTAATTTTTTTTACAATGAAACTACTAACATTTTATATAACAACTACTAACATATTGTCGGTGATGTACCCTATTGAAAATACCTACATTTACTAAAGAAATCTACTCTATTCAAAGACCTACATCGAAAATATTCGATTCATAAGACCTACATTTACTAATTTAATTTTCTATTCAAAATACCTATATTTACTAAAAAGATACTCTATTCAAAAGACCTACATTGAATTTTTTTTATTCCATGCAAATAATCTACATTCTATTCTATTGAGAAAACATTAAAAAACTACATTATACATCATAGAGTGAGGAGAGATGGAGCGGGGCAGGAGGTATGGAGGGAGGAGGGGGTGGGAGCAGGAGGGAGGAGGGCGGCCGGAGGAGGAGGGAGGAGGGCGTGGCCGGAGGAGGAGGAAGGAAGGTCACGGCATACCGAGGAAGGAGGAGGGAGGACGGCGGCGCCAATGCTGCGGCGGCGGAGGCAGAGTGAGGCAACAAGGAGTGAGGAGAGGAAGAAGATCGGGCGCGTGGAGGGAAGAAATTGATAAGGCACCCAGAGCAGTAGCGTCAGATCGAGACGCACGCTACTGCTAATCCCGATAGCAGTAGCGAGGGTACGAAACCCACACTGGTGCTAACCGGGGCCCACCTGCTTGCACCATCCACCAATAGCAGTAGTGGTGGCCCAGCGGCATACGCTACTGCCAAGGGATTAGTAGTAGTGTTGATTTTGGGCCCACCGCTACTACTATGGGCAGCCCCGGTCAGTGGCGTTGGGGCCACTTAACAGTAGCAGTGCCTAGCCGTTCGGCGCTACTGCTACATTAGTTCCTATAACACTGGTTGGTACCTATCGCTACTACTAATTAGCAGTAGCGCTGCCCCCTTTTCCCGCGCTACTACTAAGATCCTTTTTTTTTTTGCGGGGTACTATTATGATCCTATCTATAAGCTTTCTTCTAGTAGTGATGCGTCAAGTCTTGATCAAAAAACGATGGAACATACAAGTAAGAATCAATCACGAGCGGAAATGGTAGGGAACTGTTGCCAAAAATTATTGCAGGCGGGCTGCCGGTAGCTATGCGATGTTATGCATGCCATCTTCGGCCATGAAGGAGCCATGGCCATCCCGCATGGAAGCAATGTGAATGACCGACTGATGTATTTCGGAAGATACAGGCACAATCTTCGGCCGGGGAGGACCCATGGGCGCTGGCGGTTGCTAGGACTACGCGAGGTAAGCAAACGGAGGCGGCGGCGCTGCAGTGAATAATAGACCAAATTAGGGTTGGGGGCTGAATTTGGGACGTGGTAATTCTACGTGTAGGTTCAGTTGATTGATGAGCTACTACCTATCCGGCTTAGTTTTTTTTTCTTGTGAGAAAATTTCCGATCAATTCATCTTCAATCATGACAGTACAATGAATATCAGAAATAATAAAAATTACATTCATATCCGCAGACCACCTAACGACGATTACCAGCCTAATGAGCAAAATTCGGCTTTCAAATTTGTTAACCTTTTTCAACTTACATCCCAGTTTTTTGGGTCTAGGTTTCAGTTCATGGTGTCGAATCACATCATATGTCGATTTTTTCACATTGCAAGCATTATGTATTCTTTATTTTTGTTAATATCCATCTCTGAAATCTCAGGCCCACTGTTGACACATAAACACAATTTTACTTGCATCGATCCACAACATTTTATCTCAATTTTCTAGTGGCTACTATCCCGTCATTGAGTCGATTCATCGTAGAGCTTTAGCCACGATTATTACTCCGTAGAACTATATATAGCATCCATCTCTCTGTAAGCAATAGCAAATCATGCACTTTCTGTGAAGGCAACCGGTTTAGCCAGGAGTAGCTCGTAATCCTCTTGATGGCCACAAAGCAAAAGCCCACTTGTTAAGTACTGTATCGTGCTATTGGCGAGCAGTGCATCTTACATGAAGAAGACAAGTGTGTGTGGTAGACATGAGTCGCATGACCGAATAAAATCCGGTTCGGATACATGTAACGGTTCTTTTCTTTCTCACCCGTCACGATCCAAAACAGGTATACCTTGATCCTCTTTCAGTTCCGGTAGCTAGGTAGCCATAGCCGCTCGACCAATTCTCGCCGCTCCCGGCGGGCGGCCGCGCGATCCACAGCACCAATTTATGGGGCCAGCACTAATTCCGGTCGAATGGTAGGAGTACGTACGAGAGCAACGTGCACCAGCTCCCTTGGCTGGTCGTCGACGATGCATGGATCAGCCGAGCCCCCACCCAAGCCCAGGCCCCGGGCAATGCAAGTAAGAGGAGACGGATCCGACGAGGATTCGACGACGGCGACGAGACCATCCCTACCCCCACCACGTGATGCCGTGCGCGTACCTCCGGCTTGCCCCCCGCGCGGCACGGGAGAGATTTCTTATCCACTTTTCACTCGCTGCATTATTTATTTGCTGCACATCAAGCGTGCTGTCCACAGCACGCACGCACGCACGGGGGCGGTGATCTCGCTCGGGTCGGGGGGACACGGGAGCAGGCCGGCGCACGCAACAGCGATCAAGAAATGACATGGCTGCCACGATCACATGTCACTCACTCTCCCTGTAGTACTACGTGGAAATGACGTGGCTGCCCCTGTGTGCGTCTCTGTCTCTCTGCTCGCGCCCGGAAAAGCAGAGGGGCGTCTCCCCGGGCCGTCTTGTCATCCTCAGCCCCATCCCGGGTGTCTCTCTAGTCACTACCTACAGGCTACAGCTTGCTCGTAGATATCGCCCAGACAACCATTAATGATAACTCGTAGCGTAGCCAAGCTCGTAGCTAGCCTCTCGTCACAAGCCACCAAGACTATTTGACTGTTCAAGTACAGCCCTTGAGCAGCTAGCCGGTCGGCGGGCCCGTGCATGCGGCCCTACTCCACAAACCACCGGCCCTTCCTCCTCCCGTTCGCACCCAGCCAAAGAGAGCCAGACCGGCCAGGCTTGAAGCAAATAAACGACCCATGGCCGGGACACACCCACACTGCAGGATCAAACAATCTTCCCCTAGCACCATGCAACGTAGTAGTGCCTGACTGCATTGTCCGGAGCCGATTAAATTAACCCACCGTCCCAGGAAATGTGATGGTCTTCTAACACGACGTCCAGCGTCACCTCGGCCGCCGACACCGGGGCCTCCGTCAACGAAGGAGCACGTCGTACGTACCGGTACAGCACGGGCACATTTACCATGGCGCAGCGGCAGTTTCGGCCGTGCAATGGCAGCGTCGTCAGCAGGAGCGGGGCGCTCGTGATCCATGGAACGGAACAGGAACAGGCCGCCCGGGTTCCCAGGAGCGCGCGCCGCAGAGGCTGCCTGCCTGCAGTGCCGCTGGACGACGACGACGACGACTGCTTCCCTTGCTGCGAACGGGGTTTTTTCACTGTTTTAACCCATGTGGCAAACTTTAGCACGATTTAACCCGCTTCTGAAACTTTTTTCGTATCTGACCCAAACCGAGACGCCAACATCCATGGCGTTACGCTTTCTTGAAGACGCCGGACCTGGCGTTTGGCCTCCTGCCCACCTCCCCTGGTCACCAGTTTGACCGTCCGACGTGGCAAGTGTCGACACCGACCCTAGACGCCGTGAACCTTGGCGTCTACCCCCCTGAGAGATAAGTGGTCACGGGAAAAGTGTGTGGGGCCTCTCCACACACTCTCCCAATCTTCCATCCCGAAAAAGAAGAACAAAGGAGAGCTCCCCCTCTCTCTCCCACCTCAAGGCTCACTCAAATCCCACTCCAAATTTGATTTTCCTCCGTGGATCTTTCTCTCCCTTGTTGTTTGTGGTAATCTCCCCCGGCTCCCTAAATTTTGTTGGTAATTTCTTGTTATTTTAGTGGCATTATGTAACCCTAGGTGGCACCTTAGTTTCTAGATTTATTCAAATCCTTTGGTATTGGATGGCTTTTAATTAATATGTAGTTGTGGTAGTAGTAATGGGATATGAATTTTGTGGGTACAAATGATGGATTTGATAAATATGATGGTTATGGTTAGGTTATGTGTTAAGCTAATGACATGATTTATTTAGTACATAAGTTTTAATTTGTTTTGGATACACAACTCATTAGGATATATAGCTGCCATTGCTTCATTAGAGTTGCATAGTTTTTGCAACTATGCATTATAATTGTCATTTCATCTTGTTTGTTGTCCTTTTTAGATGGATGATAGACTTGTTAATGTTCATTATTTGGACAAAGCGTCATTTGTGACCAAAACTGCAAGTGACAACGAGGAAGTGGTGGTATTCGACACAAGTCCTAGTTATGATGAGGTTGTTATTAAAGTAAGAGATAAGTTGAATTGGATGGACCCCAATGATAAAGTTGAATTAATTGGAAGGTATGATGTTGGGGTGGGAACAAAATCTCGATCAAGAATATGCCTATCATCTCCGAGTTGCATTGGGGGATATACAAGGGTAAAGTTATGCGTCGGAAGACATGTCACTTGAATTGTTTGCTCTGAAGGGCAAGGTTCGCGGCTTGATATTGACTTGAACCGCCAAGTGTCCTCCCAATGTAGAAGTGTGGCTCGTGTTGTGGATAGTGCCGAGGTGTATGCCCCCAATACTTCTAGCCAACCGTCACCTAGCCAAGAAAATGAAGTTGTTGGGCATGCTCTTGAAAAGTTAATGAACAATATGTTGATGGTGATGGTGATGTCCAATGTGGTCATGGTGATGATGATGATGCCATGCATGAGGATGAGACTCATGGAAATGAGAAGGAGAAAAAGGAACGACTAAAGCGTGAGGCGGACATGGCATGCAAAAACAAGAAGATGGCTCAAGAGGAGGAGAGAGTGAGGAAGCTTGAAAGGGCTCGTCTTGCACTAGAGGATGGATGTAGTGATGATGATGAGCAAGAGGATGAGATTCATGGCAATGACATCGGTGACTTGGAAGCGTTTGTCGTGCGGCGGGACATGGACCGTGAGATCCCTTATGGTCGTGCATATGCATATGACTCGGATGATGAAGGTCCGGAGGAAGAACTGGGCGTGGATGGATTCACGGAGAGAGAGAACCGTATACACACAGAGGTGACCGGTTTGGAAATAAGAACTCCATTGTTTCGTGATCTCGGGTGGCCCACAAGGCGGTAGTTGATGGTGGCATGAGTAAGGCGATAGAACCAAGAGCTTGCCGAACCGGGCGAACCAAGGGTCAAGGGTGAAGATGAGAATGCTTACTTGAAGAAAGGGTTGAAATTTGTGAGTTTGCAGGCCTTTAAAGTATGGCTAAGTGACTATGCTATTAGAAACCATAGACCATATCTTGTTGGGCAGTCGGACCAAAAAGTGCGTTACTCCATCCATTGTGACAAAGAAGGATGCCCATGGGCGGTCCATGGAAGAAGAATTAAAACCGGGCAATGGCTGTTAACAAGTTGTGTGTGTACTCACTCGTGCAGGCCACCGTCAAAAAAGAAGCCTAAAACACATCGTCAACTCACGTCTGAGTTTCTCGGGTTTAAATTAATGAAAGAAGTATCAAGTGATCCAACCGTGAAGGTGAAGCTCCTCATGACGACGGTGAAAAAATGTTTGGATACAAAGTCAAGTATGGGAAGACATGGAAGGCCAAGTCAAATGCTTTAAGGATGTTGTATGGTAGTTGGGAAGAAGCATACAATCGCCTCCCCGCGGTTGTTGGGAGCGATTGCCCATAGGAACCCGGCATGTACCATGTGGTCGAGGATGATGGTCATGGGGTGTTTCACCGTGCCTTCGGAGTTTGGACAATGCATCACGGCCTTTAAGCATTGTCGTCCGGTTTTGTCTATTGATGGTACATTCTTGACCGGCCGATACAAGGGCACAATCATGGTAGCAATGGCGCACTCCTCCAATGACAATGTGTTGCCGGTGGCATTTGGTTTGGTGCCCTTCGAGCACCAAGACAACTGGGAGTGGTTCATGCGTCATGTTAGGGAAAATGTCATTGGTGATAGAGAAGTGTGCATTATATCAGACCGGCACCAAGGCATACTGAAAGCCATGGACATTGTTATTCCAGGAATTACAAAGCTCCACCAACGATGGAGCATGATGCAATTCCTGGCACACTATTATATGGCAATAAAGAGAAAGGAGTTGAGCAAGGATCTAACCCATGTTTGCGTGGCCTTTAGCACTGGTGCGTTCACCATTCGCTATGACAAGCTCTACGAAGCTGCAAACGAAGGAGGGAAAGATTTCTTAACACGAAATTTTCCGGAGAAACACAAGTGGGCACGCGCTCATGACGAAGGAGGTTGGAGATATGGAGACATGACCAGTAACATGGTCGAATGTTTTAACAATGTGCTCAGAGGTGCCCGCCCATTGCCAGTTACTGCAATAGTGGAATATACTTTCTTCAAGCTTAATGAGTATTTTCTGATGCATTCGGAGGAAACCGTGAAGTGGATTGGTGAAAATGGAATATCCACCAAAGGTTGAAGAGTGGATGATGTTACAACAAAGCAAGTCCTCGGCCACGTAAACTTAGGCTATTCAACACCTACGATATGACCTACCAAATCGGCGAGCCTGGTGGGACAACAAGAGATGGTATGTCATATGGTGGTCGTGCATTCGAGGTGCACCTTAAGAGGCGGTGGTGTCGGTCTGAGAGGCCTAGTAAGTATCATTGGCCATGCTCTCATCTTTTGGCGTGGCGTCGTCAAGAAATATACATGTGTCGATGGGACAACCGTGAGGATGCATGAGTTCGATCTTGAAGCTACTAGGTTGACATGGGCCCCTAGATTCCAACCCTTCCTAGACCCATCGCGGTGGCCCGACTATAATGGCGGAGCTTAGGCCCGATCCTTTCTTTGAAGGTTGAGCCCAAGGGTAGAATCGAACGAAGCGGTTGAGAGGCGATATGGACAACCTAATTTGGATACACTGGCATGAACCAATTTGGTAGCGGGCACTTTATGGAGCCTCCGGACACTATCAACTGTGGTCAATGTGACAATCCGGGACACAATGTGAGAACATGCTCTAAGAAAAGGAAAACATCAAAGAAGGGCAATCCAACCACGAGTCGAGGCGGTGGTGGTGGCGGAGGGGGTTCCGGTGGTCGTGAGGAGGGGTTCCGGTGGTCGTGAGGTGGTTCGGTGCTGCTAGAGGACCTAGAGGAGGTGCTAGGAGTGGACAACGTGGTAGAGGTGGCGCTAATGGAGGCCCTAGAGGGGTAGTAGTGGTGCTCGTAGAGGTGGTTCGGTGGTGGTACAAGAGTACGGACAATCGATAACGGGTCGGCGTTTGGTTATTTGCATAATCCAAATGGTTGACCAATTTTGAATGGTAAATATTTGTTCATTCTTTTCTTGTTTTCTTGTATTGTGTTTTTTGCATTTAGTTTGTTAATGTAATTTTTTAACAATTCTTCTTCTCATAGGCATGGCTTCATCCGGTTCCACGACGAGGCCGCAGTGCGCTGACCAAGAGGACATGCCGAACAAGTGGCAGGAGGCAAGGTTGGACAAGACGAAGGAGAAGGATGTGAAAACCCCTTCATGTTGGTGTGCGAGATGAGTGCAAGGTGAAGGTCTCCACTGACCTAAGAAGTCGTGGGACGGAAGGAAGAAGATATTTTGTGTGTCCCAACTATGCACATGATCGCTGCCGTCCACTAACGCCTATGACATCCCACGGTATGTTAGAAAAGTAGGATATTCTCCATTATGATTCATTTTATATTACTAACAAAACTTGTTTTGTGTGTAGTCACCTCCTCCTCTTTGCAAGTACTTCACATGGATAGATCATGAAGTGCCGGAAGATGTCCAAAAGACCAACTTCAAGATTGCCTTAGGAGACAATGACGGTTTGAAGAATCCTTCAGAGAGCCGAGGGCGAGGAACGTCGTGAGAGGGAGAGGAAGGAGGCGGCAGCGTGAGGAGGAGAGGCGGCGCAAAGAGAAGGCAGCTCGTCAAGAGGAGAGGGCAAGAAAGCTTGTGAGGGCTCGCGATGCACAAGAGGAGGATGAGGCACTTAGCGACAAGAAGGGAAATGGCCGCGTGTGACCCAATAATTTAGTTGAATGTGCTATTTGAGGATTGTATCATGAATTTGTGATGAACTATGTCATGGACCTATTATGCTATTTGATCGGAACTATGTAATGAACCTAAGTTATGCTATTTGATGGACACTATGTAATGAACCTAAGTTATGCTATTTGATAGGAACTTTCTTATTAGTTGTCCATGTAGTGAATTGTGCAACAAAATTGTCATATATCAGACGCCTTGAAATGCTGCATTACTGCCCGGAGGCTAGAAATGCTCTATTCTGCCAAGACGCCTAAAAACCACAGCGTTTAGGCCCTTACCAGAGAGGAAAATGGGCGGTTGCTCCTCTGCACACCTAGGCGCCCGGAGATCACGGCGTCTACACCTCTGCCCAGACGCCAAAGTGACCATGGCGTTTAGGCCATAACCAGAGGGAATTCTGTGGTTGCTCCTCTGCGCACCTAGGCGCCCGAGATCAAAGGCGTCTGCACCTCGGCCCAGACGCCAGTGACCACGGCGTTTAGGCCCTGACCAGACTTGAACATGTGGGGTTGCTCCTCTGCCCACCCAGACGCCAGAGATCACGGCGTCTGTACCTCTGCCCAGACGCCAAAGACCACGGCGTTTGGCCCCTAACCAGAGAGGAAAATGTGCGGTTGCTCCTCTTCCCACCTAGACGCCAAGGGCGGTGGCGTTTTGGTCCTTTTGCAGATTATAAGGCCTTGTGGGCCCACTCCATAACTCATTCTTCAACCTCACAACCTCACACCCCCGAGCTGCCCCCCACGCTCTCTCTCCCCAACCAAACCCCCCCTCAAATCTCTCATAAATCGGTCTCATTTGACCGTTGGATCGAAGTCATTTACTACCATTGAGGTAAATCCAATACACCCCCATGATTTGTTTGGTTCAATCCATCACAGTTAGTGGATTATTTCAAACCCTAGTTTTTCCTTTTTTCTTCAAATCCTTTGCAAAAAGATACATATGTAGTGTTTTATACGGTGTTAGGAAGCTTTAGCCTAATGAATTTAGTTGGTGTAGTATGCATGCTCCTAGTGTTATGCTTACGATTTGGGTTAGGATTAGGATTAGGATTACCCTAGTTGTTATGCTTATGATTAGTGATAGAGTTGTATTTTAATGTTAGGACACTCTTGTAGGAATGGCACTTAATAATGATGCAAAGATGGTTTTCATTGAGAAATATATGGATGCGGCGGATGAAAAGAACCGCGAACTCATTAAAGAAAAGATGACTCTATGGGTGAATAGTTGCGATGCAAGGAATGAAGCTGCGAGGAAATCTGCTGCGGTTATATTTTTCGATGACTCGAGATAATGTCATCGCTGAAGCATAAAATAATTTTGCCGAGATGGAAAGGGCTGAACTTGATTGTAGAAGTGATCTAGGTAGGCAAATAGCATTTTATGCAACTATGCTAGAATATCGTCGGATGGACTTGAATAGGCCTGGACAGATCATTGGTAGGCAATCAATGAAGCTATGTCCCCGATCTGGACCCAGGGCTGCTCGTTGGGATTGGGTTCTTGAAATACCGGTGTCATGTATTGCAACCTGGACCAAACAATGACATTCAATTGGAACATATCCCGCTAGATTATGAGCCCGACTTATCGCTGCTATATATCGACCCAAGCTCCTCGATGCTACCTACCGACCCAAGTTCCTCGGTGCTAGATGAGGCCAATGCAAGCAAGAAGAAGAAAAGAATGATTCACGTAAGAAAAATAAGAAAGAGAATTCACGCAAGAAGAACTCGAGGGTTGAACTATGTGATGTTCTATGTCATGGAACTAAGTGATGTTGTATGTCATTTGAACTATGTCCGTTAAAGTTTGTCTTTGTGTATGTCGGTTGAACTATGTAATGCTTATGTCGTGGATCTAAGTTATGTTATATGTCACGAATTTGAGACCGTTTATTTATGAGTTTCCAAAAGTTTGTTCTAATTTGGGATTTGTCGTGGATATAAGTTTTGGCCATATCCAGAAAGGTGGAATTGCTGTGGCTCATCTGCATACCAGGACGCCAAGGTTCCTAGCGTCTAGGGTCAAAACGCCAGAGACCATGGCGTCTAGCCCAGTCTGAAACTTCAACATAACAGCAAAATGTAAGGATGACAGCAAAACTAAGCATAACAGCAAAATGACAGCAAAACTAAGCAATATTCCCAGGATGACAGCAATAAGGTACCATAGTTCACGCCATCATAGCAACACAACAACATGAAGGTAGCAAAGTGCACTCCATAAGTGCAAATTAAACACAAGTCCAGGTAGCAAAGTTCACGCCACTTCTAAAGTTCACGAATCAAACATAACAAAGTTCGCGAGAATCTAGTATTAACTAATTCACTTCTTCCTTCCTCTTTTGCTGCGCTGCGTGCGTTGTGTGGGCTGTGATGGCTCAGGCGCATCATCCATTTGGGACATCCCAAGCACCTCCTCTTCGTATTGATTGTACTCCTTTTCATCTTGCTGCGCCTCCTCTTGCTCTGGCTCTTCTTGCAGTTGCTCCTCTTGTTGTTCCTGTTGCAAGACAAGGCGACGACGGCGTCTATTGTCCCGGCTAGTAGAAGCTCCAGCCGTGAGGGCGGCTTTACTTCCATGGCAAGAGAGCATAGCTGCCATCTTGTGGAATCGACTCACGAAACTCTGCAACATAACAAAGATGCAATACTAGAGTAAGTCAAAAGTGTGCAAAGATGGAGGTTTTTGAATAGAGGTAACATATACCTTCATTGTTTTCCTAAGAGAATTCTCAGATGATCTACTTCCCTCATATTCACCAAGTGCTACACCAGCCTCGTTAACACAATGCAATAACTCCATGCCCTGCAAAATGAAGATCACGAAAATTATCTTTGAAGTACATTTACATGCACTCGAAGTAGGTTCTAATTGTGTGGAGCATACCACTCGGTCGTGTAGTTGTGCATAGTCAAGTTGTGTCCCTTCGTTGTCTCTCGTTTGTACATTGAAGTCCATATACCCGTTTTCACGATCCAACTCTTCCAATTCCGAACGGTTCCAACTGGGCTTTAGCTTCAACCGTAACGTCCATAAGCCACTTCAGATGCTCTTCGATATCTTTGAATCACTATGTTGTCTTCTTTCCTTCTCCACTAGGGCCACTCTTTGATTCCACAAATCTATCCACTCGGGTGCTTGATGGCCCAAGTCGAAGTTTCGGGTTATTCTTTCGACTAATTCTGCAAATTATGTACAAGATGAAAGCATTAGCAAGAAATGTATTTCATAATGCTCTACTATATATCCAAAGCTACAACTATCTCACCGATGCAGAAATTGGCTTGTCTCGAAACTCTCATCCCTTGGTGTCCCTTGCCTTCTCCCAAATTGTCTTGCGACACGGTCTGGGTAGTGCCACTCGACAGCATAGAAGCATATCAGTGGGCATCTCGCCCGCCAAATATTCCTGTCACATGTGCACATCTCGTTCAGCCGGAAAGCATAATCGGCATCATATGGCATCCAATCGACCTACAACACAAGATGATACTAGTTAAGTACACGGTTCCATCACAATTGATGTGCTCTTATGTAAGTTATCATTACACCTTATGAGTCAACATATCCAGCTCGTTGATGTAGCATTTGTATCGCAACCGAGCTGCTGTGTACCACATTCGCCATCTCCCAGCGATGGCGGCGGTGGAAACCGCCAAGGATCTTCTCCATACCTCCCGTCATGTGCGACCCATCCTTCAGGAGGTGTCTTGTTTTTCTCGGGGCGTCCAACGGGCATCCGCTCCCACATCCAAACTGAAGGCACCAAACAAAGCCACCCATACCAGATGTGCCCTTCTTCCCTCGACATGCCTCGTCGAGCTGCAAATTCAGAAATTGTTGATAAGAGGCCCATGAAGTTGCAAATGCAAACAAATTGACAATTTGGTTACTAATTACTGACGATATAAGTATGCTAGTGCTCCACGAACCCCAAGCTGTACTTACGGTCCCGGTCCTTAGTAGGTCCAAGAATATCCCTTTGGGCTTTATTACCGGTCGAATCTGGAAACACTACCCTCGTTAGCAGATACCACAGATATGCTCGGGCGTCTTTCTTTGCACAACAACCTCATTGGCGTCCGGAGGGCATACTACTCCTCTCTCCCCTCGGAGCCAATGATGCAACACTTTCTCAGCATCACGCTCGCCTTCTTGGGAGGCTCGGGAAAACACTGTCAATTGGCCAACACGATCTCGCCAATTAGCACTTACGGTGGTGCCGGTCAAAGCTTCTCCATCGATTGGAAGGCCACTGATCATCGCCATGTCCTCCAAGGTCACGGTCATCTCTCCACATGACAAGTGGAGCAGTGTGTCTCTGGCCTCCAGCGGTCAATAAGTGCGGTCATCGCCCCATGGTTGATCGACGGGCGTGTCGCAGAACTGAAGCACGAGCGGGAGAAGGCCCAATCTCTCAGTATGGCTCATAACGCTCGTCGCATGGCGGTCGTGGGCACTATGACCCCTCATGCGCATAGGTGTTAGTTCCTGCAAAATAGCATTGCATTATGGTTAGTGCCTAGCAAAACCGACAAGTAATAATCAAGAATTCAAATAGATTGAGTCTTACCCGTTATTCTCAATGTCCCGCATACGATGGTCTTTGTCGTACCCTTTATGAAGACCGTCGTACCACCGTTCCCCCGCCATCCTACAAATCAAGCATGAACAAATGAAACATACATAACACTATATAACATCCTACATATCATATTTTTGGCATAAAAATATCAACATAAATGCATATCTCAATGGCAACATAACAAAACCTGTTTATCTATATATGACAAAATCTGAATGCACTGCAGGCAACATATCTCAATGTCAAGATAACAAGACCAATTATCTATATATGACAAAATTTCAATGGCAACACAACATAACAAAGTCTCAATATAACATCCTAATTATATGACCATATCTCTATAAGAATCAAGCATACAAAATACACAAATATGTTAGAATTATATTTCAAGCAATCATCTATCTAAATCCATATACATAGCAACTAAAATTAAAATGCCCAACCCTATCAAAAATGCCTTCTCTTCCCAATCCTACCATATAAACACATGCCAACTCTTCTAAAGTATACAACATACCTACATGACCAAGCCATGGGCTCCCCATTCTCAAAAAAGTGCAAGAATACTAATCCTAGGGTTCTAACAAGTATGAATTAATGCTGCCAAAATACAAGATTTGAACCCAAAATAATCGGAGGATCTGGTGGAGAATACCTCAAGGAAGATGGGGAGGCTCAGATCCACACTTTTGATGAAGAAAATAAGCGATTTGGGGTTGATTTGGGTGAGGGGAGGAGAGAAGCGGAGCTTCTGTAGCCGCCGCCGCGAGGAGGAAGACGCCTCGAGCGTCTGGATGGGCTTGGCTGCGAACGGCAGCGCTGCCCCATGCCCAAGATTCTCCTCGCTTTTATCGGGCGTGGGGCAGCTGGCCGTTCGCAGCCAAGCCCATCCAGGCAGCTCGAGGCGTCTTCCTCCTCGCCAGTGACTCAGAGCTCCGCTTCTCTCCTCACCTCACCCAAATGAGTTCAATCTTATTGGGAAGAGTTGCATGTTTCAGCTGAACGAGAAGCCCCCGGGGATTGAAATGCCTGCATTATCGAAGGACCATGAAGCGATTACTTGATTAGATCGAGCTGGGCGTTAACAGATGGGATGAAAGTGTGGACTGGAGCTGAATATGAGCATGTAATTCATTTTCCTTGGATGGCTAGAGATGGCTAGTGAAAGATTCGGCACTAAAGGCGACATTGGGGAGGACACTTGGTTCAGAAGACATGACGTGGGTATAAAACAACATGTATGGCATGCAAAAACATATAAGAAGCATCAGATAAACTCAATCAGAGAGATATGGAATGATCTGGAACTTTGTTCAGAAATGCGATACCATCGATTAATGTGAACATCATTGAAATCATCAGCGAGGACTTCAACTTATCTGAACAAGACATGCATCATGCAAATGAATCGATGAACATTTCCAGCACAGGCATGCGAGCTGTGACTGAATGAACAAATTAAATGAAGATCCATGTCGAGAACATGGTTGTCATCTGGGGTGGTGGGGAGAGGCTGTCCATCCTAGAAGGTTGATTGAAGACAATTCAGCATAGTCTGCAAAACATACAACTCTGGAACAATGGCAGCTATATCCTAATGATCCAAAACAAATTATGTACTTCTGAAGCGTACAGGATCAACAGGCTCTAAGTGACAGACCCATAACATGGCATATTTATCAAATCCATCATGAGGCTAACCCACAAAATTCATATCATTACTGATATCAAACTACATATTAATTAAACCAATACGAGTCAGGGACATCTAGAAACAACATGTGAACCCAGGATTGTTGATCACTAACAGACCGTGGACAATTACCAACAAAATTTCATTACCAGCTGAACAAGGGGACTTCACACGGAGGAAAATCAAATTTGGAGTGGGATTTCAGAAATACCAGAAGAGGAAGAGCACCTTTGTCTTTTTCGGGATGGAAGAGTGAGAGAGTGTGTGGAGGCCCGCTTTTTGCATAGACGCCAAGGTTGTGGCGTCTAGAAGGAGACAATTGCGTCCAGACCAGGCAGCTGGCCGGGGGAGGTGGGCCAGGAGACGCCGAGGTCATGGCATCTTCGATTAAGCGCCGTGGATGTTGGCGTCTCGGTTTAGGTCAGATACGAAAAAAGTTTCAGAAGCGGGTCAAATCGTGTTAAAGTTTGTCACATGAGTCAAAACAGTGAAAAAACCCGAGAAAGGTGGCCTAGCCCGTTTCAGTTCCGCAGCTAGCCACAGTCGCCGCCAGTGTAGCTGCGCACTCCCTGTAGTAGTAGGCTATAGGCAGCCTTTTTTTTACTCGGCAATTTATTTGCTTGCCCTCCTATTTCTCCTAGTAGCTGTAGCTACACGGAGGGTCCGTCCTAGTGTACTCCCACACGTTTGTTTAATGCACGTTTCCTGGGGCTGGCTATGCCATAAGAGTAGACCATGATGATGGTCATCATCATCACATCTAGTAGCAGAGCGCACGTCGCTGTAGATAGAGAGACGTGTGTTCTCTCTGCATACATAGACTGCACATAGAGATATGCATACATGCATGGGGTGGATGGATGTATGTGTCATGTGTGTGAATAAAATGGGTGTATGCATGTATCTGGCCGGCCGGCGTGGTGACTGCGAGCCGCTTTGTGTCGTTTTCCGCCTTCCCTTTCGACGGAGCGGCGGCATTGGCATGGCGTGGCAGCAGCGACAGCGCCATCAAATTCGGCAGCCGCGCTCAGTAAAGTAGGCAGAAGTGAGTCCTGAGCCAGGCATGGTGAGCCATGGACATTTTTTGCCTATTCGGCTGCTCCTCAATTTGCTTTGTACCTCTCCTCCGGGTACGTGGACGCGCAGGGATGGCGGATTCGGCCGGCGGGCTGCGCAAGAGGCCAGCGCGACTCCTTGCCGGGCGCGTCCCCGTCTGCCTCGGACAGCGCAGCTCTCGGCCAAATAATTAAAAAAAGCATTTATTGTCAATCTAACCCTGCCATCTAAACACCTCTGTGGTTAGAGTTAGTTTAAAATTAGTTTAGGGTTAGAATCTAATTCTAATCTCTAACTAAGTTAGAGTATACAAACAGATCCAGTCTCTCACTTTTGTGTTCGTGATGTGGTCACTCACCCCTACTCTAGTATAGAGCCCCTGTCAGGCATCTCTACTCCTATAAAAATGTGAGTTGGTGATGATGGTGTGTCTGCCTTTGTGTCATCTACACCGTTTGATCTGGATCGTAGGGCTGAGGTTGAAACACGGCTTCCCAGGCATACATGGTGTGTCAAAAGTCTGAATGTTCTCCTTCAGCCATGAAAGAAGCCGAGTCTTCCGGACCGAAAGCACCGCTCTCTCGAACCCTCTCCTTCCTTCTCTAGGAAAAACAACAGGCGGTAGAGGCTGGTGGCTCCCTTGGCGAGGCCGTGGTTCCCCGTCGCCTCCGTGCGTTTGCAGTAGCGAGGAGTCGTGAACCGGATCTCTGCTGGGGTTGTATAGTTCTAGGATTTTCTAGAATTTTTGGTTCTTGGCGGCGGTGGTGGCGAGGGCAGCACTGCCGTTCGAGAATAAGTGCCTCCGGTCCTCTCCTTGTGCAAGGCGTCAACTCCGGCGTCGTTGGCGGATCGGTCTTGAGGCGGGGTGCTCGGGTTACAGTGCTCCGGCTACTCGGTGCCCTGGTTGTGTTGTTTGGGGATGGGCGTCCGTTGTTTGACATCCTGCGGTGATGACGGCACCTCCTCTTGAGGGCTGTTGAAGGTGGCTGGTCTGCAGTAGTCTCGGCCGAGGCAGGCGTGGCTCCATGCCCGGATCTGAAGCCGGAGAGGCTTGGGAGTGCTTCCGCTGAAACTGCCCTCGGCCGTTGCGCTGAAGGTCTCGAATCCTGCTTTTGGAGTAGGTGGCTGTTGCAGCTCACCAAAGGTTCAAGGTCTGTGAGCCAAATGCACGCTGGTCTTGTCGATGTACCAGCTGGCACCTCTTTGCCTCCTCCTCTGCCGCAGCAGCCCAATGTCTCCTCCGCCCCCCCGTCTCCTCCGGCGCCAACCTCCACTTGTAAGTCGGCTACGCTCTGCTCATGCCCCCGAGGGCCCCTAACCGTCTGCAAGAATCGAGTGTCACCTGCCAAAGCACCAAAACCTGTGTTATCTCCAGCGGACTTCGTCTCGGGGGCGACCTGACCTGATCTTGATGGTTGTCATGGAGGTACAGTTTGGTGTATGTACATATTCAATCTGTGTTACTAGGCTCAGTTTCTATGCATCCCATCCCGCTTACAGGTCTGAAGTTTCTGTAGAGAACATTCAGAAGGAAACTTGGCTACTTGCTTCATTGCTCATGTTATTTTTGTAAGAGAACATATGTGTCTTCGAATTGTTTTATCAACAGTATCTCTGATCTTTGGTAAAAGAAAATTCATGGTCGGATTCTACATAGCTTATCTCCCTTAAATGTTCATTATTTTCCGTCAGTAGTATTACTATTTCATTCGGTTGATGTGGGCTTGGAATGTGCTCTCCAATCGCATCCAAATATGGTTGGGAATCTAATTTTATGCTGTATCCGCCTGATTTTGATCCATAATACAAACTATATATTTAGTAATCCGACTTAATAATGCTCAGGTTTTTGCTAGGCTAGGAGGTTGCTGGCTTGCTGCATTAAAACTGACAGCTCGTGATATTATTACAAAGCAGATATATGATGTTGCTTGGGCAAGAGCTAGCTGAAACAGCCAAACATGTATATTTTTCTTGTTGTCATATTCAAAAATCCATAATTTGGAGAAGATTTTGTTGCATCAACTTTTTGATTTTGTGGTGCAAACACTTCTCCATCTAGAGAATGTGATGGTTCTGCTTAGCTTTCTCAGGTATTGCGGCGATTCAATATGTAATATTAGCTTATTCCTTTTGTTTTTATATCTGTTCATGCATCAACTTTGTATGTGTATCTTGCCCGCTGAAGCTGAAAGCACTGTAGCCGGTCGATTGAGACTGAACTCAACATATGTCTGATAAGCATATGATTCAGTCTCATTTTTTGAAACTGTTTTATTTTGCAGGAATTTTTGAAACTGTTTTAAGACATACCAATTATAAAAAGAGTGTTGTTGGCGTAATGTTAACTTTGGTTTTACCTCTTTCCTGACCAGTAATTTTTGTGACATGTTTGATGATCTCTAGAGAAGGTGGGATTGGACAAGAAGGCAGTAGCAGGCATGTTGCCAAACAACGGTAGCGATGTACAGCATGGATTTGTTCTGTTTTTTTTTTTTTTGAAAATTCACAGTAAGGATATGCTTGAAGGTTGTGTGGGTTTTTTTTTTTGAGAGAACGTCGGCCTTTATTGATCAAGCAACAAATTTACAAAGAGTCTCCCGGATACATTCCGGAGCATAACGAGAAATAGAAAGGCTAGAAGAGCCCAAACTTGATCTAGCTAAAACATGTGCAACCACATTACAATGCCGACGAACATGATGAAAAGCAACAGAAGAGAGGCCATCAGCCAAAGATTTGACGTCCTCAAGGACAGCGCCCACCACCGAGCGATCCTTGGACGGAGACAAGAACGCTGCACCACCGAGAGGCAATCAGTCTTGAACATAACATCGATAAATCCTCCTCCCGGACTAAATGGACTGCACGCCAAAGAGCCATTGATTCAGCCAACTCCGGTGATCGAACGCCCCTCAAGGGTTCAGAGCACGCAGCCACACAATTCCCTTCATGATTGAGAATCACCACCCCCACGCTGGCAGAGCCCCGATCCTCACTAACAATGGCGTCGAGAATGCAACCACAGTACCTTGCGGCGGCGGAGACCAAAGACGGATAGACGAAGGGGTCTCACGCCTAGGAGCAAGTACAGAGTTGAAGAGATGCTGAAAAATGAGGTCAATGTATGCTTTTATTCTAGCAACCGTACTCCCACGTGAAGGAGTAGGCTCATTCCTTGCCACATTGCGAGCCTCCCAGATGTGCCAAATGGCCACCGTTAAAACAGTCGCCTCCTGGGCAGAGCAAGCCGACAAGAAATCAAATAACCATTGTTTTGGAGAAGAGAAGGAAGACCTGCGAAGATGAACGTCGAAGAACTCCTTGACTCCGTCCCACACAACCCTAGCATGCGGGCAAAACAGCAGCGCATGCTCGATGCTCTCTAGCCGACCGCAAAAGAAGCAATCAGGCCTCGCTGGAACCTGCCGCCTCCGGAGCTGATCACCCGACGACAAGCAGTCGTGCACAAGGCGCCAAAGAGCAATCTTCATCTTATTGGGGGCGTTAACCTGCCAAAGAGCCTTCCAAAATTTCTCATCAAGACCAAACGAGAGTTCGGACCCATCCCATCACTCGGCTCGAGAAAAACAGATCAGTTCTCGCCAAATTATACGCGGACTTGACAGTGTATTCTCCAAATCTGGTGAATGGCCAACGCGAAAAATCAGCACCGCCATTTCTGTTAATAGGAACGAGGAGAATGTCCTCAGCCAGCCTTTCAGGGAAGAAAGCACGAACAGAGTCCTCGTCCCACGTCCCTCGTTCTTCATCAATAAGGCAATGCACTGTCGCGGACGCAGGGATCGGAGAGAGAGGCTGCATCAGACCAACCAAAGAGATTTTGCCACGCTCTATCAGTCAGAAACTTGAAGGTACTCGTTGGAGAATTCCCAACCTCAGTTGGCATACCAAGATATGAGTCATGAAAGGTCTCATTTTGGATGCCCAAGCAGTTCTTAACTCTATTCTTAACACTTTCCGGGCAGTTCCGACCAAAGAAAATAGAAGATTTTTCCTTATTGATTGCTTGACCCGATCCTTCACAGTACACGTTCAGCACCGACACCAACGAATCCACACTACGCTGTTTACTCTTAGCAAAGATGATGCTATCATCTGCAAATGGGAGGTGTGAGATAGGAGGGCCTTGTCGGCCGTTTTTTATCCCATGTAGCTCGCCACAACACTCCTTCTGGAACAGCAGACTAGACAAACCCTCAGTGCACAAGAGGAATTGGTAGGGGCTTATTGGGTCCCCTTGCCGGATACCCCGCGAAGGTACCACAGGATCAGTCAACTCACCATTAACCCTGACTGCATAGCGGACATTGGTGACACATCTCATGACAAGATGTCGATCCATGCAGAAGCAAAACCCAGCTTAGAGAGACAGGCATGCAAGTAGCTCCATTCAACCCAGTCATAAGCTTTCATCATGTCAATCTTGAGGGCAAAGAAGGGCTGTTTTACCCGTTGCTTCCGAATAGTATGAAGACACTCATAAGCAATCAAGGTATTATCAGTAATCAACCTCCCAGGAACAAAGGCACTCTGACTCTCAGAGATGACCGCAAGCAAAAGCACTTTCAGACGGTTGGCAAGAACCTTGGAAGCAATTTTGTAGAAACGCGTTGCAAAGACTAATCGGCCGAAGTTTTTAGGTGCTTGGTCTCGTTGTTTTGGGAATAAGAACAATCACCGAGTCGCAGAAACCCTCGTGAATTGGTGGGTGTGGGGTTATGCTTGAAGGTGTGCTTTCAATGGCTTTGAGTTCAGAAGATAGTGTTCTTCAGTACGATATTATGATTAAGGAGACACGGCGACTCTCAACGAGAATAAAGGAAAAGATAATCAATATATGTAGGTATGAAAGTGAAGATGTTATATTTAACACACATTTTTGAATTAGATTAATTGTTTGACCGGTGTTTGTGGTTACTCCCGTAGCAACGCACGTGCATTAACTATTTTATGCACATACACCTCTATGAACGCATACACACACACCCTATCTCTATGAGTACCTCCGAAAGACTGAGCCGACATTCACTATTAGGATTATAATTCTAGGTTCTCTCAATTCGCATTCACTATTAGGATTATAATTCTAGGTTCTCCCAATTTTTGATTGGGCGCTTACTGAAATAGGAAGACGAGACATGAAGTTGGCTCCTGAGCTCAAATAATGGCCTAGAATAACACTAGGTGCACGCAACATTTTTGTGAAAAACAACATTCATGATGGTCTAGAAAAATATTATAAACCAATACCCAAAAACAATCTTTAAAGTTTTTTTTTGCAAAACACCATTAATGTTGGTTCTTTTGAGACATTTTGCATGCAAGTAGAATACTCGATCAACATGTTTGCAAAAAAGAAAAAGAAAAATATTTTGTTTAAATTTACTATTCATTTGAATGCATGTAAGCTCGGGAACATAACTAAATATTTGCAAAAGCATTTTGATATTTATTACACATGGGATGACCGGACATACGTCAATCTGAACACATGCATAGTTATTCCGTGCAACGCACGGGCATCGCGACGTGTGCAGCGCGCCCCCGGCTTCTTCGGGGAAAATCAGAGGATGCCTTCCGAGTTGGCACAGGCCCGGTCTCATCCGTGCTGTGCTCTTCTGGTTGCTAAACTTGCCTAGCGTACTGGGCTGCGACTGGCAGGTGCACGCAACTCTGCAATCACGAGCTGCCCTGGACCATGCTAGCTGACCCGTAGACCGCTAGACCAATGCTACTCCTACTAGCAAAGTAGTTGGTGTGGGAGTTAATTGTACAGGAGTATCACAATTGAGGTATTGGAATCAGATTAGTATCAAGTTTGGTAATTTTTACGTGTCAGTACCAAGTCTGGGGCTAGCCGTTACAAAAGGTCTAAACCGCGTATAAATACGTATTGACGGGGTATCTGACCAGCGGGGCCCACCTATCGGGTGCCGATGTGGCATGTTTTTTGCAGAAAGCCCCCTTGCTTCGCCGGCGCTACTGTTCATCGTCTCCATGCACGGCGAGCCCGATCTAGATCGAGGGGAGGAGCCCCTCGAGCCCGAGCTCCTTCGCCTCCCGTAACCGCCGCCCCGCCCCGGCCTCCACCTCGCCTCGCGTGCTTGCAGCCGAAGCAGGGGAGTCAGCGGGACTTGGCGCAACTCCGGCGACAGGGAGCGGCGAAGGGCGCGGGAACCGATGGATCTGGACGGCGACTCGCGCGGCGGAGGGCAGGAGGGGCGGCGCTGGTCCTCTGTTCATACGACAGAGAGGGAGGAAACAAGGAGGCCGCGAGGGGACCTGGTCGCCGGCGATGGCTGCTCCGGCGAGGCGCGTGGGGCGGGGTCGACAAGACCCTCGGGCGGAGGCGGCTGGGAGGAGCAGCCCGGGCACGAGGAGGCGGCGGCGTACTGGTGAGCTCGGGAGGAGGCGCGAGGGGTTGCTCGCCGGCGACGGCTGGGGGTGGGGTCGGCGAGACCCTCGGGCGGAGGCGGCTGGGAGGAGGAGCCCAGGCACGAGGAGGCGGCGGCGCGCTGGTGAGCGAGCTGGGGAGCTCGGGAGGAGGCGCGAGGGGTCCTCATGGCTGCTGCTGCTCGCCGGCGACGGTTGGATCGGCTGGTTTTCTGCAGGGGGGGGGGAGGGGGTGTTTCTGCAAAAAAAATGCCACGTCGGCAGCTGACATGCGGGCCTTGCCGGTCAGATACACCATCAATATGCGTTTATACGCGATTTAGACCTTTTTATAACGTATAGTCCCAAACTTAATATTGACACGTAAAAATTACGAAACACGGTACCAATCCACTTTTAATACCTCAATTATGGTACTTCTGTGCAATTTACTGTTGGTGTGGAGTGGATTGGTTTGGCTGTCCCGGCTGTCCGGGAAACGCTAGCTTGGAGTTTGCAGGTATGGGTGTTAGTCAAGGACAGTCTCGATCATTTGTCTACACACTTTTGTCCATTTGGGTGCGTTGTCTAGCACGGTGAGGCGAGCCGGAGTCGTCAAACAAATTATTACTCCCTCCGTTCCGTAATGTAAGATATTTTTTAGCACAACACTAGTGTTAGAAAATATCTTACATTATGAAACGGAGGGAGTAGTTAATGACGCGGCGCCTGCTTGGTTTGCTCTCCTTGGTTTGATCTCCTTGCCCGATCCAAACAACGCCATCCATCCATCGTCGATCCGAGCAGCGCCACAACTGTTCCCGGATCTTGCCCTTTTCCTAGTTAACCCAGCACAGCAATGCCGGCCTCTCTCGACAATTTAGCTTGCCCAAATTAATTAAGCTCGCTCGTGTCGTGTCGTCGCTCTTCCCAAGCAATGCCTATCTATCTTAATCCTGCTCTCTCCCGAATGAGATGATTCTTTTTTCTATTGAACTCATTCCTACTCGCAGAGAGTTAGTCCAAAGGAACAAGATTCTCTGCACACAATTCACGAGTATACGTACAAGTAGTTTCTTTTATTAGGTGACCTGTTCTTATCCAACGGGCTTTGGCTTAGGCACGCGCTCAGACCTGCAGCACATGTCACATCGACTCTTTGTTTTTACCGTAGATTTGTTGGTGAAGTGTCTGTTCTCGCCTAGGCCTAGACTGACTGGCACAACATTTTCCGAGATTCAGCATGCTTGCGACACAAATGAACCTGTCTCTTCTCGTGCGTTTATATATATAAAAGAAATAAAAAGGTGCTCTGTATGTCCCATTGTGACGGACACCAAGTGGCACGGTAAAAGACGGGTTTCTATGTATCCCTTTCTCGCTTGCACGAGAGAGACCATGCTTTATTCATGTGTGTATTTTTGGATGCTTGATTTGCCTCTCGCTTGCACGCAGTACGAGTGCAGTGTAATGCGCAGTGGTCGAAAAACTGAGCTCACACAATCGCGTCTTCTACTGCTCACGACACAACCGTGCGATGCTACATACTTTTTTTGAAATAAACGCAGGAAAACTGCGTATTTCGTTGATTGATTAGAAGGGGAGGCGAAAGAACGCCAAGTACAGGGTGCCGGCTAACGCATTAGCTTGTGAAACAAGAAAAACGGAGAGAACACAAAAGAAGAAAAAAGGTGGGGATAGCAGTACGACACAACCGTGCGATGCTACATAATCGCACCGACGTACAAGCTCTACGACCCCAGATGCAACGGCGTCATTCACGGTCCCGAGTCCGAGGGGTAGCAGTAGCACACAACGATACTTGCCAATCACACGGGTAATTATAGCCTACTAGATCGAGATCGCGTCCTGGCACGAGGGTGCCGGTCCCAACGTTTTGGTCAAGCAGGTAAGTCTTAGGCCAACTCCACCGCGCGATCCCTAACGGACGTCCGTTTTGTCCGAATTCTGTTCGTTTGGGTAGAGATTTGGGGTCGTGTCCGGACCTGTCCTGGGATGCGGTGGCCGTGCGCCCAGCACGCGGCCGCATCCATTTACCCCATCCTGTCCGCGTATACTTAAAAAACTAAAAGCAACATTTCAAATGCCAAGCCCTAGTTCAGTTCGGGCCGCCCGGTTCATCACGCAAGAACAGCAGGCGGTGACCTACACGTCCATCGCCCATCGCCAAGCGGTGCCGGCAACACAACCAGCCTCCAAAATGAATAGTTCTCCTCGGCAACACGGCCGGCCTCCAAAATGAGTGTTTTCACGGCACACTACCGGTGACCCGGCCAGGCGGGCGGCGGCACCCATGCCGACCTCAAAAAGAACGGCCACGCCCGATCGGACGACCTAGTTTAGGCCTTGGCGTCGAGCATCTCCTTCGCACGGCCTCGAACCAGGCCTTCGTCTTGTCGCTCATCTTCGACAAGTCCACGCTCAGGATCGCAAGGGCCACCTCCTTCGCTTTGGTGGCAGCATTGGTGGCCTCGATGTCGAGTTGCCTCTGCCTGGCCTTGACGTTGTCGACCTCGATGTCGAGCTGCCTTTGCCAGGCCGCCTCCTCCATGTCGAGCTGCCTTTGCCGGGCCGCCTCCTTCATGTCGATCTTCCTCCTCTTGGCCGCCTCCTCCATCTCAAGCTTCTGTCTTTGAAGGTTTAGGTATTGCTTCATTTGCTCGTCCTTGCTTTGCCGCTTCTTCTCATCCCTCACATCCTTTTGAGACATCATGTCATGCAAAGTCTCATGCAAGGCCATGGATGAGGCGTCACGTATGTCGTCCACCTTGGAGTTGGTCTTGCCCCTCGGCCTCTTCAACGCCTCGCCATCTCCACCTCCGGCGAACTTGGCCGTCTTCAGTCCTCTCTTCCTTTGTAGTTCACGGTATTGGTCCTTGAACTTAGGGCACATGTTGATGAGCGTCCAACAATGCGTAAGAGTGAATGGCTTGTCATTGTGTCGGGCCTTGAATGCCTCCAAAGATTGGAATGCCTACACAACATGATCAACAACAAGTGAACATGCAAACATATACACGGCCGAAGTCTCATGGCCGTAGCAAGGAAAGGGCAAGAAAGAGGAGATCATACCATGTCCCCAATGCCGAGACCACTTACGGGCCGTGCTTGAACGCTCTCAAATGCGGCGCAATACTTGTTGCACTCTTGTTGGATGAACAACCATCTTTTTTGAATCAAGCCGATGCCACGGTTGCTTGTAATTTGGAAGGGCTCGAACATCTTCCTTTCGTGGAATGTTTGTGGACTCTTGTCCAAAAAACAATGCCCTTTTGTTGCGCGCCGGTCCTCGGATCTTGGCTAATCTCCATTCAAGCTTGGAAAATCAACTTGTCCTCATCTTGTGTATATGAACCCGTGCGAATGCTCTTCCTCTTCTTTTGTGCCTCCGCTCTTTGGGTGAGCTCGTCGATGAACAATGACGCACCACTAATATCAACGTCATTGCCTTCTTCTTCTTCTTCATCACCTTCGATATAGATGTCATCGTTTTCATGCCACGAGTCACCATGGTCGTAGTCAGCACGGTCGTCGCCCCCTTCATCGGGAACGTACTCGGCGCGGCCATCATGACTTTGGGTCTCATCGGGTCGTAAACGCACGCCATGCCCACCGTCGAAGATCACGTCCTCCATGTAGCGGTTGTAGAAGGGGTCGTCGACCGCTGGCGTTGGGGTTGGCATTTTGTCAAACAAGACGCGGGGGGCCGGCATGGTGCCCGTGAACGGTGCCCGTGCCTGATTTCTTAGCATCTCGATGGACGGCCTCCCGCTGCTGCTGGACCCAGGCGTGACGTTGAGGTCGATGACGGCCGCGGGGCGCGGTGTGGACGGTGCGAACAAGCCCACGTCCGGCGACCCCGAGAAACGGGTCTGGCCGTCATGCCTTGGCGGAGGGAAGCAGGGCGACATGGGCACGGTGCGCGACGTTGGCGACTGGCAGTGCGTAGGCCGGGCGACCGACGAGCCTGTGCTCGCTGGGCCGATGGCCGCTGCAGGGAACCCGGCAGGACGGCTCATGCCAAGCATGAGGATGGCGTGCGCTTTGTTGACGAGGTCCTCCTTCCCGTCGGCAGCGGCCTTGCGTCGCGCGGCCTCCAGATCCTCGCGCTAGGCGGCGAACTTGGCCGCGGCGGCATTGACCTTGACGACCGCTCTCCGTTCCCTCCTCTTCATCGATTTCGCGTCCAACTTGGCGATCTCCTCCGGCGTGCACTCCGACCGCGTCTTCCTTGGCGCCTTCTTCTTCACCTTTGTGGGCGGGTCGACGGCCAGGCCGCCGGAACCCGGCGGGGCGTCGGCCATGGATGGGGGAGAGAGGGGGCGGCGGGAGGGACGTGGGAGGGTTTGGGGCAAATGGCGCCAAATGGGCGTGGGGAGGGGGAGGGGGTTGGTTTCTCCCACCGACAGGCGGGCCAGGGAAGGACAAGCGCGCGCGTCCCGCCCGTCCGCGCGCTGTCCGTTTCACCCGAAACCGAGCGCAAGTTTGAGCCGGAGATGGGTCAAAAACGAGCTGAATCCGGACATTTGTCCGTTTGAGGCCGCGCGCTGGGCCGCCTCTTTTGTCCCTTTTACCCCAAACGGACGGGGGCGAACAGGATAGGGTCGCGCGGTGGAGTTGGCCTTAGCATGGATAAGAATAAAGTGAAGAAGGAACATTCCATCTGTTTCAGTTCCGTTCGAGCTATAGCAAGCTCAAAACCCAGTACTGACATAAAACAACATCATATACTAAACATGAACAATTATGAAATCGTATCTTAAAGGCCCTATATAAAAATGAAAACAATACTTCTCGAAAGAAAAGCAGGAGGAAGCAGAACACATATAATAGTAATGGTTCAGTACAAAACAGAGAACTAAATGGTGCATGGTTTTAATGTCTCCGTATGAACCACATTAGCAGGTTAAAATCACAGTACAAATGCTTAACACAAGCCAATTCTACAAAATCCTCGAAGTTTAGTCTTTAGACCATGTCATGGTAGTCAGTGGTAAAATAAATCATGAGATAGTTGGTGTACAGGCAGATGATCCCCAACGTCAACCGGTACATGGATCCTTTGAACCAGAAAAGCCGAGATGCCTAAAAAAATATTGCAATTAATTCCATGCAGTCATTTAGCAAAATGCTTAGAACAAATAGATGTTACTCCCACTGTCAAGAAATATAAGAGCATTTAGATCACTACTTCAGTGATCTAAATGCTCTTGTATTTCTTCAGAGGGGGTAGTGAATGCAAAAGCGCATATCCATGTTGCTCTTCTACTTGAGCTTATGTTCTCAGCATGTGTAGTTTCAGCTGGTTTCGCTTGTGTGGAGCCATTTAGTAAGCATCCCTTGAAAAGAAGTAGGACTACTAAAGGTGCAGAGATACCAAATTATTCAAGCTTTACTGCATCTCTTACCATTGTCTTATTCACAGATAGTTTATTACGTACCTGGTGTTAACAATAAAATCGGCACGAAATGACGCAAACTTTGTTCCACTTGAATTTAACCAGGCGGTCAGCTTGGTAAGCTACCAACAAGATTTTGAATTTAAATACCTATATAATATTTTATCATTTGGAATTTGGATGAATGGAATCCTGGCAACATGTTTGTGTGTGGAGGATTTACATTTGGAATCCTAAGCTGCAGTTGGTGTATACATTCCTGCAAGCGTATTTTGTTTTAATATATAAACAACCTTTAGTATCCGAACCAGAACAAAAACAAAACAAAAATTATGGTTAACTTGGTTCGTATGATCATTCACAGTAGCTCCACAACACAAACCATTACATTTCTCGATCATCATAAAACATGGACCATTTCTTAGATATACTTATCTAATATACCTACAAGGCTAAAAAAGACACTACAGTGTGATGCAGTCCATGTAAATTTTGATGTAAGTCTGCCATTTAGACAAAGTGATTGGCCTCACTGAAGATAGTGAATCTCCCAGGCCAACATGTGAGATAAAGAAAATCTTATAAATCATGGTGCAAGTGTGTTGTCCACAAAAAAAGATTCAGATGGTCTAAGCATGTCCTATAGGATGAGGAATTATCCTATCAAAACCACCAAGTGACAACATTATCGCACACAACCAATGCCATCTAAATCTAAAGTGGAAACTATCCAAGACATGAAGCCATGTACTTCACTATTCATGGTTACAAAGGAACACCACTCCCACTCCCACAAACAGAGTAAAATCACATCAGCCAACAGAGAAAACAGTAAGGGGAGATTAGGAGATCTCACCTTGTCGAATGGTTACAGAACTTTTGTTCAAATTACAAAGGCAAGAAAGCATGGTCCTCCACTCAAGGATGCATTGGAGATGCAAATCATGATTGCAGCTTGTAACCTGTGACAATTCAAAACAAAAAAAAACAGAACAAATTCAACTTCAGACACGTCTACCACCAAATCGAAAGATTTCTATCACCAACCACCATTATATCCGCAAGACAGAGGTATCTACCGTGCAGGAGTCACTGTCGCAGAAGGCCTCGCGGCAGATGCTGCAGGCGTGGTCGCATGCGTCGTACACACCACCCCTCCATGAAAGCTGCCACCGATGAGAGCTTCTCCATCCCTCCACCCCATAGCCCCCTCCTCCCTCAGGGAGATATGGCCGTCCATTTCGTCTGCTTTGGACGGCCAGATCTCCCTGGACAGAAAACTAAAATTTATCACTTCCATGGAGCTGAGAATACAAAATTAGATGACAAAAACATGCATGGATTGAACTCTTCATCAAAATAATACATGTCCATTCAAGCTATATGTTCAAGATTGTTTAGACATTTTAACTACCTAGAAAACATATTGTTAAGTAACATGAAAAAGGAGATGCCATATCAATGGAGATAGATATCAACATGCCTAAGAAGGAAAGAAAGCTTACCAGTTCATATGGATCAGGTATGAGCCATAAATGTGTATCTCATATACATGTAAATAAAATAAAATAAAATATACAAAGAAAATTCCCTTTGGGCTAGGTAACATAATCCCTTCAATTCTCAAATAAAATAGACCTTCTCAGTTTACGTGTATGCCGTATACATGTTAACATCGAGTGACATGGATCAAGAGGCAATAAAAACTCACTAATAGAAAACTATCCAATGGGTGCTACTACCAAAGGCAGGGCAACCGATACTCCATCACATAATATTTCAACAAATATGACATTTGTACAAAATAAAGTGTGCTCATAGCATCATGGACCTGTTAATATCTGGTCCCTAATTTGCAAGAGAACAATGACTGCCAAAGACAGTATCAAGCCACCTTGAGTTTGCCTGTACATAGGAAGTAGGAATGAGAACGAATGAGTAAAAAGTAATAACCAAGATATAAACAAAAAAAACTAAGGATCTAACACATGCAAAAGATGGCCATGGGCCTCAGCCCATATATAAATTTGGAGTTGCTAATAATGTACGCGGAGTTGTACTCCTAACTCTACTTTTTCCCTTATACCTCCCGTTGGAAGATATGCTACACAACTTAGCATATACTCCCTCCGTCCCAAAATTCTTGTCTTAGATTTATCTAGATACGGTCTAGATAAATCTAAGAAAAGAATATATGGACGGAGGGAGTATATTTGTAGAGGTAGCAACTAGCCAGCTCTAAAATATTGGTCTAAAATATGATTTAGATATGAAAATGCAGGACAGGTTCCTCTTTCAATTGTTCATGTATTTAAATCCTTTAGTCCAGCAATCAACCATATCCCCACAACAAGTAGCATAAACAGAAAGAGAGATATGATGGACAATGCTCATCTTAAGATGCGTAGGTCTTGTACTTCACGTTGGGTAAACCAACTTCAGCAAGAACATCATTAAGCACAGGCTTTGGCCTAACCATAATAGATCGCTTCATCTGTCAAAACATGCAAAGGGGAAAATGACTCACGTGAGATAAACAACATAAAAGGAACGCGTAGATATACCAAACGAGCAAAGACACAAGCAACACCAAGGACCACTCTGGTCCTAGGCAAAAGAACAGAGGAGATAAACGAAGCAAAACATTCAAGTGATTCTACACGGCAAGAAAAGCTAAACAAAATAATCCATACTTTTCCACGGACTCAACATGGCAGAACTAAATTGGCAAACACTCGATACACACCCTTATCAGGGACAAGACCAGTATAAGTAGGATAAATGTGCAACACAAATCAGGGAAATCAACCAGAGACCTGTGACAAGCAGTTACAACTCATACAAGTTTCTAAAAAAGGGTACGCCATATAACATGCCGATGTAAACAAGCATTTTAAAAAGACATGGCACATCATTTTAAGCAAAACAACAGACAGTAAGTAAACAATAGAGAATGAGTGTGCCATCTGTTAACCATAGTTAGCCCAGGTAAGCAGATACACCAAAGAATCTAAATAGCTTGTACATCATGGATTAAATAGCAAGCACTGACAGGATTTAAAAAAATACATGATGGATCATCGCATACAGCTACGATACAAAGGTACACTATGTTTTCTAACACATGAAAAGACAATTACTCTTAATCGTCTATAAATATAATACAATTATGAGTCAATAAGAAAGTAGCCATCCTTGTGGATGCCTCTATATGCTTCCATTGATTCGCATCTGCTAATACTCCTTAACATAAATCTCACTTGTCATCATTGCCATCTTTGTCTTGCTGGCATCACATCCTCTAAACCGCAAACTCAAATAATAGCAACATCAAATCCATCTTGAAGGTCTCACCCTGGACCTTCCCCCTGCTGATCTGCACAGGCATGGCATTCTAGGAACCAAGCAAACTCAACAATCCGCACCATGCATATAATATCTCAACTAATCTTCTTCAGGAAATTCACAACACACTTCAACCCAGTTGATTCATACACATGAACTTAACGGGATATGAGCATTAGGTCCCAGCTAGAGTAAATATGCTATCGATGACTGCAGTAATTATGCGATTCATTTCGGGCAACAGTTTCGGCAAAACATAAGTTCGTGAGCAACTTGCCACCTCGCACCGAGTTCCTTAGTGGCTTGTAGCAACACAAGTTTTTAAAACATCTCTCTTAGCAACACCCAGTTCCCTTCCCCGAGTAAAGTTGGAGAGCATACCTTTGTTCGGTTGAAGTTCTACTCCAACAGGTGAGATAGCTGACAATGTTGAATGAATAACAGGTCCAAAAATCTTTATAAGATCCAATAGCATTTCCAAAGCAACAATAGTGTTCCTACAAATTTGAGGCGGCATAATTAGAAGACACAACAGTTACTGCTGAACTAACCATTTTCTACAGCAGGATGCCAATATAAGCATTCATTCACATATTGCAGGATAAGTATATGGGTCTGAACAACACAAGATGATTTTTCTATTTCAATAGTACATATTTGCAAGAATAAATAGTACAAGTACAAACAAGAAAAAATACAAAAAATGAGCATGAACCTTCCACTCTCCTATATTATCTGAAAAGCAATGCTGCTGAATCAAAATAGTGAGTCGGATTTTTTTTCCTTTTAAAGGACTGTGGTACCTGGCAGTCTATGGTTGTACTTAAGATACCTTCTTTTTTTAACATTCAACAAGACGGATAAACTTATTTCAGAAAGATGCAACAAAAATTAAAATAGTAGCGGTGATTGAGTACAACTTAGGATGTACTTTAGGAGATGCTCAAAGTTATAGCAATATTACATATAGCTCGAGTCTTGTAGGGAAATAAACAGGGATATTGCTGCGACATAAAACCCAACAGGAGTAAGAAAGCTTTCTTATTCATAAATAACCCATTCCCATTCGTATCACACTTAATAAGATTTGCAACCTACTATAATGCAAATGTAAATTAATTATCACAATGCCGGGGGAAACCATTGTGTTTCGACGACAACAAAGTTTTCACTTGTAATTAAATCATGAACATGAATCGTACAGGAGACGACACCAAACAGAACTACCCTTGGACTCATGAAAATAATTGTGAATACTGAACCTGATGTACAGTATAATAGAATTCAATGATCACCTTGGCTGACCTGAGAAGCAACTATATGAGCCATCAGCAACATCAATTTATATTTCCATCATGACAATGTTTGACGGAAGATGATCAGGAAACTAAAGCAGGCAATGTTTACACAAACACTTGTAAATGATTCTGAGCAATTACCAATAATAAACATCAGCAAGTAAATTCTCTTGAAGCAACGGAATTCTCCGCACCGACACAGATTTGCAAGAATAAATACTACAAGTATGAAGAAGGAAAAATACAGAAAAGGAATATGAGCATGAATGGCCTTTTACCTTGCTATGTTCAAATCAGTCTGGTGAGGTGGTTAGCGTGCAAGGAAGGAAGCGGGAGGAGATGAACAACCATGGGCACAAACTGTTGTGGTCAAATTTGTGATGCAGCAGATGATGATGGGGAAGTGGCGAGTAGCATGACATCGTCCCCCTTTCCCACTCCCCTATTGGCAGCCTCGCTGCTCCTCCCCAGCCTGACCCCTTCATCCTCCTCACTTGCTCCTCCACAGCCACCATTAAAATCAGGCTGCCCCTGCTCACCCATGGCGGCTCCCATCGCTGGATCCAGAACCACCATGAGAACGTGGGGAGGCTCATCCTGTGGCAGGAGAGAAAGTGAGGAGGAGGCGTTGATAGGAGGAGGAGGAGGAGCAGCAATGAGGAAGAGGGGGCCGAGAAAGAGGGAAAACGAGAGGAGGAGGGCTCACCAAACGCCACCATGTCGACAGAAACAACCAAAAGACGAGCAGACGACATGGATCGGGCCGGAACCAACCGCCAGGTCTTGGCTGACCTCACCGGCGCAGGCCGACGCTGCTGGTGACTCTATCCCATCTGCTGCCGCACCTCCAGAAATATCCGCCGCCGCCCTTTGTCTGCAGGTCGCCGCGTCCGTCGGAGAAACTCGCCTCCATGCCCCGTGCTACGTCTTGAGCTTGCGTTGGTTTGGAAAGGGTGATGCAGCAATAGTAGCGTAAGTATTTCCCTCAGTTTTTGAGAACCAAGGTATCAATCCAGTAGGAGGCTCCTCAAAAGTCCCACGCACCTACACAAACAAACAAAGAACTCGCAACCAACGCAATAAAGGGGTTGTCAATCCCTTCACGGCCACTTGCGAAAGTGATATCTGATAGAGATAATATGATAAAATAAATATATTTTTGGTATTTTATAATATAGATGAAAAAAGTAAAGATGCAAATAAAAGTAGATTGAAAGCTTATATGGTAAAAGATAGACCCGGGGGCCATAGGTTTCACTAGTGCCTTCTCTCAAGATAGCATAAGTATTACGGTGGGTGAACAAATTACTGTCGAGCAATTGATAGAAAAGCAAATAATTATGAGATTATCTAGGAATGATCATGTATATAGGCATCACGTCCGCGACAAGTAGACCGACTCCTGCCTGCATCTACTACTATTACTCCACACATAGACCGCTATCCAGCATGCATCTAGAATATTAAGTTCATAAGAACAGAGTAACGCATTAAGAAAGATGACATGATGTAGAGGGATAAACTCATGCAATATGATATAAACCCCATCTTTTTATCCTCGATGGCAACAATAAATACGTGCTTGCAACCCCTGATGTCACTAAGTAAGGACACCGCAAGATTGAACCCAAAGCTAAGCACTTCTCCCATGGCAAGAAATATCAATCTAGTAGGCCAAACCAAACTGATAATTCAAAGAGACTTGCAAAGATAACTCAATCATACATAAAAGAATTCAGAGGAGATTCAAATATTTCTCATAGATAAACTTGATCATAAACCCACAATTCATCGCATCTCGACAAACACACCGCAAAAAAAAAGAGTTTACATCGAATAGATCTCCACCCGAGAGGGGGAGAACATTGTATTGAGATCCAAAAAGAGAGAAGAAGCCATCTAGCTAATAACTATGGACCCGAAGGTCTATGGTAAACTACTCACAACTCATCGGAGAGGCTATGGTGGTGATGTAGAAGCCCTCCGTGGTCGATTCCCACTCCGGCGGAGCGCCGACGAAGGCTCCAAGATGGGATCTCGCGGCTACATAAGGTTACGGTGGTGGAAATTGTTTTTCGTTGGCTCTCTGGATGTTTTCGGGGTACGTAGGTATATATAGGAGGAAGAAGTACGTCGGTGGCTGCTCGTGGGCCCCAGGAGACAGGGGCGTGCCAAGGAGGGGTGGGCGCGCCCTCCTATCTCCTGGCCGCCTTGTTTGCTTCTTGACTTGCACTCCAAGTTCTCCGGATCACGTTCGTTCCAAAAATCACGCTCCCAAAGGTTTCATTCCGTTTGGACTCCGTTTGATATTCCTTTTCTTCGAAATACCGAAATATGCAAAAAAACAGCGATATGGGCTGGGCCTCCGGTTAGTAGGTTAGTCCCAAAAATGATATAAATGTGTAAAATAAAGCCCATAAACATCCAAAAGGGGTAATATAATAGCATGGAACAATCAAAAATTATAGATACGTTGGAGACGTATCACCCCGTGCCTCTGATCCGGCGGGATCCAGGATCACGGTGGAGCATGGGTGGATGGGGAAGGACGGCGGCCACGGTGGACCTCTTTGTCCTGGCTCGTGGTGAGGAGAGGAGGAGAGGAGAGGGTGGGGGTGGCAGGTGTCGCGCCTGCCCCGCTGCTCCCCATGCCAACACTGCCCGATGCGGCTAGCTCTCGGCGTCACTCGGTGTCGGGCCAAGTTGCTGGTGGGGGCGGACATGGCCACTGGCGAAGGTGCAGAGGAGGATGGCGTGTCGGGGAAAGGGAGGGCAGAGCAGCGACGGCGGGGTCGGGCCTAGGGTTTGGAAGGGGAGAGGGGTGACGCGGGAGGAAGAGGAAGTGGACGGCGCGAGTGCGGCTGTGCGGGAGGAGCGACGGCTAGGTTTCCTCTCCACAGGAGCGCCCCCTTTTATACCATAAGACACAAAATGACGAAAATGCCCTCAGCGGGGGACTGGAATTACGCGCGGTGGCACGCGATTTTTACCATGAGACGGTAACTATTCATTCCTACAGTGCCCCGGCTTCGATCCAACGACCGAGGTCATCCAGTGGCTCGATCCGACGGTCTAAAACCCATCAAGCAAACGCATCAGACAACCAGAATCGCCTGAGCTCTGAGGAGGCTCGGTGAGACATTGGTCTCTTATTTCTGGATACATCGCACTGTCGCGTGCAGCCAAAGCATCCGATCATCGACCAGCGCAATGGACGGCAGTGACAGCCGAGTTGTGCCGGCTGCCGAGTTGCCCATGAGGTGAACAAAAAAATGGCCTGCTATCCAAGCATGGCATTATCAGTACGTATTCTGAGCATTGACTTGCGCTGAGAACCATGTAGTAGTACTATTTAGGCCCCTCCCAGTGCTCCACCTCGTACACGTCCTAAGGTTGCCAACTAAGCAAAAAATCTGATGTGTCATGCTAGTTAAGAAGAGAGAAAGTAGTACGGTGACCCCAGGAGGAAACGGTGGTAAGGGCGTGTACCTAGGTGGAAGCATAATTCTGAGTCTACAACTAATTAAATGCAAGAAGCTTAGCACCCAAAAACTTAGCACCTGTGCTTTGGGGACTTGAGTTGCTAAGGTATTTAATATACTTAGCACCTCATCTAAGTACCTTTGCATTGGAATAGGTCTTAGTACACGTATATTTCCGTCAAGTACTACCTATGCTATTTTCCTGGCCACGAGGAAACTATTTACGTATCTGTCACGTCCGCTTACAATGATTTGGTGCACAATTTACATTACTTCCAATTTATCACCACAAACAGGTAATACCAAATTTTGTTTGGCACCATAATTTGAACGACCAAATCCGTGTGAGAGTTTGCATCATTTTTGGACAATTTGAAAATGCCAGAAGGGGTGAATTTTCAACAGATCATCTATTTCATAAAATAATCTCAAATTGATCTTCAGAGCTATGTCGTCAATCAGTACATGCTCATAATGCAGTGTGCGGTCGCGCGGGAGGCTTCATGGCATTTGGGTGCAACTGTCTGAAAACGATTGCATGGGTTTGCTCAACCAGTTCGACTCGTGTACCAATAGTATATTATGTGAATAGGCTATATAATCTTGTGTCCAACCGGTATGGTCGTGTTTTGCTGTAAACCATTTGGTACTCAATGACTTTGGCGGCACGGAGGTTATCGACGGCGGTGACAAGACACGAGAGTCCGGAATGTGCGGCGCTTACGAGACACATTGAACTCTTACATCCATGGCCCACCCAAAAGGAAGATGGAGCCCACCCTTTTGTAGCATCCCGCACTGTTTTCGCTCCAAAATCCCCCACTCTCCTCTTCCATCCTGCTGCTCTCCACCCAATTCCCATCCTTTTCTCCCACGTTCTTCTCCGTTGCCGGCGCTGACGCATGGACCGGATGAGGACCTGCTGGAGATGGAGGTGGTGGAGGTGCAGGAGGATCCGAGCATTACCCTCGCCCGGAAGATCAACTCGGTGACGCGGCAAAATCATCGCGTCAAAGCAAAGGCCGCAAAGGAGGAAACGGCCAGGAAGCACCGACGACATGTCTGGCGGTGGGCGTGCTGGTTGCGGACATGGTGGCGGTCGCGGCCAGGGTCGCAGAGCCTCGACGGTGTCACCCACCGTCTAGATGCCACAATGGCTGGAGCATTACAAGGTTCAATACTACAATGCCGCGAAAGCAGCTCAGTAGGCAGTCCACATCGACCACAGTTGGGCGAGTGCCTTACATCATCGATGTAAATGCGATGCCGCTGCTCTTCTCGGAGTCTTCTTCGCCATGGCTCGTCCAAGCGCAAACGGCGGGCGGGGAGGACGTGGGTGCCCGCAAGTTGTTTGATGCTATACCTAAAGCGGTGGAGAAGGTGTATGACGAATCAGGCAGGGAGATGTTTGGCATCATCTATGATGGGGGCGGACGAGGAGGAGGTTATGAGGACGGGCAGGTGGAAGACTCGGATCCCACTCAATCTGGTAACTACACCCACACGCAGCAGGGCTACACCCAGACCGACAAGTAGCAGACCTACACCTAGACGTGCATAGGCAAACAACAATAAGATTGGGACGCCAGACAGGTGAAGGAAATATGCCCTAGAGGCAATAATAAAGTTATTATTTTATATTTTCTTATATCATGATAAATGTTTATTATTAATGCTAGAATTGTACTTACCGGAAACTCGATACATGTGTGGATACATAGACAAATTATCGTGTCCCTAGTTAGCCTCTACTAGACTAGCTCGTGGATCAAAGATGGTTAATTTTCCTAACCTGAAAGTGCAACTAATCCCTGGGTGGTTTTGGTAATTCTTAACAACATATAGCTCATTGAACTAATACTCTTTCAAGATGATCATTTCAAAAAGTTCAATGATTGGCATGGCATGGACTAGAGATGTGGACCCCTCAAAATGCTAAGGACACATATTGGCAAAAAGCTCAAGACTCTACATTTTTCATTTAAGTGATCCAAGATCACGTTGAGTCCATAGGAACTATACTATTAAAAGGGGATGAGGTGTTGCTTAATGGCTTACTTGCTCAAAATGCTTACTGATATGCTCCAAAAATCCTCAACCACTTTCTCATTTCCACATATGTCCTAAACCTAAAGTCAAACTCGGCCCCACCGATTTGATCTATCCGACACCACCGAGTTCATTTGACATAGCCACTACCGCAAACCCTAATCACTTTGGTTTCACCGATAGGCAAGTGGTATCAGAGCTTTGGTCTCCATTTTCCTTGATTTCCATAGCTTTGGTGATTATAGCCTTGGTTTCACAACCTAGAAGAGTATGGCGTCTAGCGAGGGAAATTACCATTGTAGAGGTCCTTACTTTGATGGTACTAATTTTGCTAGTTGGAAACATAAGATGAAAATGCATATTTTTGGACATAACCCCGCCGTTTGGGCTATTGTGTGTATTGGCTTGCAAGGTGAATTCTTCAATGGGAGAGAACCAAATCGTGAAGCTACCATGAAAGAATTAAGATGCTGCAATACAATGCTCAAGCTTGCGATATCCTCTTCAACGGATTATGCCCCGAAGAATTCAACAAAATCAGTCGTCTTGAGAATGCAAAGGAAATTTTGGATACTTTGATCGATATGCAAGAAGGTAGCGACTCCGTCAAGAAATCCAAGTTGGATGTGCTTTAAAGTCAGCTTGACAAGTTCAAAATGAAGGATGGTGAAGGTGTCGCTGAAATGTACTCTAGGCTTGCTCTCATCACAAATAAGATTGTCGGCTTAGGAAGTGAAGTGATGACCGACAAATTCATCATCAAGAAGATCCTAAGAGCCTTGGATGGAAAATATGATACAGTGTGCACTTTGATCCAAATGATGCCAAATTTCAAAGATCTCAAGCCAACCGAAGACATTGGGAGAATTGTTGCTCATGAGATGTCACTCAAGGACAAGCTTCAAGAAGAGATTGATGCATTTGAAGAAGCTCCTAAGGCCTTGGTCAAGTGGGTTCCCAAGTCTACATCAAGTTGTACTTCATCAAGTACATCTACAACTCCTAGGATTCCCATCAAGTTCATGTGGATCCCGAAGAAGAAGAACTAGAGAGTTCTTTTGGGTGACTCCGCCAACATTTTTCACACATATTCATTTTGGCAAGGACAAGTGCAAACAACTTCCACATCTTGCACTATTTCAAGGAGTCACAAAGCCTCTTGTTGGTAAGACAAGGGACAAGGTAATCTAATGCTTTCATGGACATCATCTTGTGTTTACTTCACTCTCTGTCTATGGATATCCTTGTTTGTTCCTTGTGGGACTAACCCATGTAGGTATTGAAAGTGCAACTCACTCCAACGGATTGCTCCAAATGATCTACATCAACAATGAGCATCAACATCTTCAACACCTACATGAAGTCATCATCGGAAAAACCCAAGGTTTGTTCATCCCTCTTAGGGGGGATATCACATCTAGGGGGAGCTTTACTCTAAGAATTGGGCTAAAGCAACTCTAATGGTGTGACCACAACAATGCTTTATGTAAAAGTGGTAACCCCACTTGTGCTTAAACAATGAGTATGACCTATGATCAAATGTTCTCATTTGACTCCTAAATCAATATACTCATATATAGATGACCTAGTCATCGCCAATTGCTTGATAGATGCTAGAGTGTTGTGCATGCTTTGCCACATATTTTAATCTGCCATTTTATTGTGTAAGCATGTTTATTGCATATTCTTCTCATTCGAGGACATCCATTTGTTGCTTTGATTGTTTTGCTCTTTTTATTTTGCCAAATGGATGGACAAGAATGCCTAAAAACTCCCTCTAGCTATCTGTGCTTTTCTCGTCTCAAACTCTATTCATGCTACATCAAAAAGTTTGATCAAGTCAGATTCGAACCCTTTGGGTGAGGAGCACTCGAAGTCACCGATTCGTCATAGACTTAAACTACCAAAACCTCTCTATGCATTTTGGTCTTACCGATTCATTTCTTTCGGTCAAACCAAGTTCATTGAGTTGATCTAGGTTTTCAACCTCGGTGCAGCCGATTCGAACAATTCGGTCACACCGAGTTGCAGTAACCACTTGCGATTCTACATCTCAGTGCCACCGAGTCGTTCCACTCGGTCACACCGACAGGGTCAGGATATAAATACCCACGGGTCAAATTTTAGAAATTCCTTCGAAAACCTTCCGCCCGCGCGTATCCTGCTCTACCGACTCAGGTCTCCGGATCGTCTCCTCGTCGCCAGTGACCCCCCGCCGCTGGTCTCCGCCGCCATCAACAGAAATCTCCGCCACCGTTGCCACTGTAGCCAGCTCATCGCCAAATTAGGGTATGAGTTCGACCCTGTGTGCTTTCTCACTCCGATTCTTAGCACAGAGACAATGCCATGATTCTTTACAAGTTCGAGATTATCCTATCCAACAAAAACATCCTTTAGTTTAGATTTGATTCAAATATTTGGGGTTAGGTTTCCGTCGAACTCATCTCGGACCGACCGAGTTATAGAAAATGGTCTCGCCGATTTGGCTTTGGCCATTGCACTTGTGACTTTTGGTCTGACCGAAACTTACAAATCGGTGTGAACGAGTTCAGAACTTTGTGAAACCCTAGCAATATAGGTGTCACCGAGCTGTGCCTCGATCTGACCTGGATCACTAGTTTAGACACAGATTGTTGCTTCGGTGTCACCGAGTTTACAAATCGGTAGCTCCGAAATGCTTTTTTGTAGAAATCTAGAACTAAGTTTTGACTCAATTGTTTTGCAAAAACTCTGCAGTTTGTGATGCTCATCCACTCTACCTCATCTATAACTATTTACAGGGTCAGCTTGCAGTGTCAACCATGTCAGATCAGAGTGATAGCCAGAACAAGTCTGAGGAACAAGTCAACATGAGTGAGGGCACTAGTCCCTCTGAAAGCTATGAAGATAGAAGCAGAAGTACTGCTGGCAACCTGCCTAAGGCTGTGATGACCCACAAGTATAGGTTGAGTTCATACCAGCTTCTCTCATCTCAATCGGTCCATCATATATCGTCATTATTGCCTTTCACTTGCACGACGGAACGGTGTGGATAATAATAATAGTGCACGTGCATTGGACTAAGCTGCAATCTGCAAGCATTCAATTCAAGGGCGAAGACAAGGTGATATGGGCTCTTGGTTAAATCAACAATAAAGCATATAAGAGCCACTTAACATTTTCATTATGTTCTTCTCCTCTCGACCCCCAAAGAAAAGAAAAGAAATAAAACTATTTACACGGGAAAGCTCCCAACAAGCAAAAGAAGAACGAGAAATCTTTTTGGGTTTTATTTTAATTACTACTACAAGCATGGAAAGTAAACTTAGCTAAAAGCTACAACTAATTTTTTTGGTTTCTCTTAAGGTTTATCAAATACACAAGAAGAAAGCTAGAAAAAGAAAATAAACTAGCATGGATTGTACAATGAAAGAGTATGAGCACCGACAACTAGAATGAGTGTGTGAACATGAATATAATGTCGGTGAGAAATACGTACTCCCCTAAGCTTAGGCTTTTGGCCTAAGTTGGTCTATGCCCATGGATGGCCTGGCGGATATCCGAAGTCGTAACTGGGGTCGTACTGAGATGTGTCCTCTCACTGCCACTGGCTGGCGATCTCCTCCGGATCCCACTGATAACAGTGGTGGTTCCGGCTCAGGTTCTGGAGCTGATGTCTGGCCCCGGTACGCATAAATGGCTTCCAGCAAGATGATGTAAGGGCCTGCAGTTAAGTCAAACAAAGAGGGCGTAGGCAAGATAATAGTCTCACTGTGTTTTTTATGAAATCTCAAATTTATACTTAAGCATATTTTAATCACTTTTAACAATAAACTCATGTGCTACCATGCTCTTATAATCTACTCCCTCCGTCCCATAATGTAAGACGTTTTTTGACTCTACACTAGAGTCAAAAAACGTCTTACATTATGGGACAGAGGGAGTAGAAAAGTACGGGGCAACAGTTTTTCCTCTTCCTCAAAATGCCTAATAGGTATCCTGAAGTGTTTAGCAAGGCGTGAAGCATAGATACCTCCAAAGATGGGGCCAATTGTACGGTTCAGACTTAATCGTTTAGCAATAATAGCGCCCATACTAACAGATTTATCACGAAATAAAGCATGGAACGAAATAATAATATCAGGAACAATAAGGTTTCCACAGTTTCCACGACCAATTAAGCATCGACTAGCAAATATTGCAAAGTAACATAGGACAGGAAAGTGTATGCTAGTAATTCTTGCATCGGAAACCTTCCTCGTTTCCCCTAGAGTAATAGTATCAATAAATCCAACCACATCTTTACGATGTCGTTCCTCTAAGCTGCCCTTGAAGGGTATCTTGCAAACCACACAAAATTCATATAGTGACATCTCCCTAACCATATCATATAAATGAAACTCTACCGAGGGACGTGATTTCTTAGGATGCAAGTAATTTTTTTGCACGAAAGTATTGGTGAGTAAGAGATACTGTTCGAGCTGGTCATGGAGGAAGTCGGTGAGGCTCGCATTATCAGCCAACGAATAAAAATCATCATGAATCCCGGCTGCTCTCAAGAAATCATCACAAGGCCATTCACACGGCCGAACTTCCGCGACGCGAGGGAGATTATACTTGGGCTTCTTATTCTCCTTACTTTGTTTCTCCTTCGAGCTTTGGCTAGAAGAGCCTCTCAAAAATCTCTTCATCTTTTTCTGAAAATTTCTGAAATTTTTAGTAACTCAAAATAAAAGTGAACCAAACTCAACAAGATTGATAGCAACTATTCCTACAAGTGCCTAGAGGCTATATCATGCATTTGAATTACTTGGGACCATATAAATTTGACATGCAAGCTCAAGAATAGGGTCACCTTAGCAGCAAAAATTTGCAATGAATAAAGCACTAGAACAAAAACTAATTGGACCATTGGAGGAGCCACATACCATAGAACAATCCCCCAAAGCAGTTTTGTGAATGGAGCTTTGAGTAAGGAGATCGAAAATGGCACCAAGATGAGCTAGAACTCGTGCTTCAGCTGGATAGTGATTTTTTTGGGAGGAAGAAGAAGTGCATGGGTGCAGGAATAAGTGGAGGGGGGCACCGTGGGCCCACGAGGCAGGGGGGCGCGCCCAGGGGGTAGGGCGCGCCCCTGACCCTCGTGGCCAGGTGCCAGGTCCCCCTGTTGTGTTCTTAGTGCCAAATATTCTCAAATATTCCAGAAAAAATCATATTAAATTTGCAGGGCATTTGGAGAACTTTTATTTTCGGGGTATTTTTTGCATGGATAATTCAGAAAACAGGCAGAAAATACTATTTTTGCTTTATTTATTCTAAATAACAGAAAGTAAAAAGAGGGTACAGAAGGTTGTGCCTTCTAACTTCATCCATCTCATGCTCATCAAAAGGAATCCACTAATAAGGTTGATTAAGTCTTGTTAACAAACTCATTCCGAATAACATGGAACCGGAGAAATATCAAATAACACTAGGTTACCTCAACGGGGATATGAACATCCCCAATAATAAGAATATCATATTTCTTCTTGACAGTAGGAAGTGGAAATTCAAAACCTCCAATAATAATCGATGGAATTTTTCCAATAGAATTGATGCTATGAACTTGAGGTTGTTTCCTCGGGAAGTGTACCGTATGCTCATTACCATTAACATGAAAAGTGACATTGCTTTGTTGCAATCAATAACAGCCCCTGCAGTATTCAAAAAGGGTTTACCAAGGATAATTGACATACTGTCGTCCCCGGGAATATCAAGAATAACAAAGTCCGTTAAGATAGTAACGTTTGCAACCACAACAGGCACATGGCACATCCTCACAAATACCGACATGTATAGCAGTTGATTTGTCAGCCATTTGCAAAGATATTTCAGTAGGTGTCAACTTATTCAATTCAAGTCTATGATATAAAGAGAGAGGCATAACACTAACACCGGCTCCAAGATCACATAAAGCACTTTTAACATAGTTTCTTTTAATAGAGCATGGTATAGTTGGTACTCCTGGATCTCCTAGTTTCTTAGGTATTCCACCTTTAAAAGTATAATTAGCAAGCATGGTGGAAATTTCAGCTTCCGGTATCTTTCTTTTATTTGTAATAATATCCTTCATGTACTTAGCATACGGATTTACTTTAAGCATATCAGTTAAGCGCATATGTAAGAAGATAGGTCTAATCATTTCAGCAAAGTGCTCAAAATCCTGACCATCCTTTTTCTTGGATGGCTTAGGAGGAAAAGGATGGGTTTCTAAACCCATGGTTTTCTTCATTTACCGTGCTTCCTAGCAACAAAGTCTCTCTTATCATAACGTTGATTCTTTGATTGTGGGTTATCAAGATCAACAGCAGGTTCAATCTCTACATCATTATTATTGCTAGGTTAAGCATTGGCATGAACACTTATCATTAACATTATCACTAGGTTCATGTTCATCACCAGATTGTGTTTCAGCATCAGAAATAGAAATATCATTGAGATTCTCAGGTGTGTCTACAACAGGTTCACTACAAGCATGCAAAGTCCTGTCATTTTTCTTTTTCTTCTTTTTAGAAGGACTAGGTGCATCTACATTATTTCTCTAAGAATCTTGCTCAATTCTCTTCGGGTGGCCCTCAGGATACAAAGGTTCCTGAGTCATTTTACCCGTCCTAGTAGCCACTCTAACAGCAAAATAATGTTTATTATTTAATTCATCGACCAAATGAATTTGAGCTTTAAGTACTTGTTCTACATGAGTGGTGACCATAGAAGCATGTTTACTAGTGAGTTTAAGTTCACCCTTAACTCTAGACATATAATCACTCAAGTGTCCAATCATATAAGCATTTTGTTTCAATTGTCTACCAACATAAGCATTGAAGTTTTCTTGTCTAGCCATAAAGTCATCAAATTCATCCAAGCATTGGCTAGCAAACTTAGTAGACTGGATTTCAACTTTATCATATCTATAGAGAGAATTTACCTTTATTACCTGTGTTGGGTTATCAAGACCATGTGTTTCTTCAATAGGTGGTATATTAAGGCCATGTATTTCTTCAACAGGTGGTCAATTCTTAACATCTTCAGCTTTAATACCTTTCTCTTTCATAGATTTCTTTGCCTCTTGCATATCTTCTAGACTGAGAAATAGAACACCCCTTTTCTTCGGAGTTGGTTTAGGAGCTGGCTCAGGAATTGGCTCAGGAGTTGGCTCAGGAAGTGTCCAATTGTTTTCATTAGTCAACATATTATTTAATAGCAATTCAGCTTGATCGACTGTTCTTTTCCTGAAAACACAACCAACACAACTATCCAGGTGGTCCTTGGAAGCATCAATTAGTCCATTATAGAAGATATCAAGTATTTCATTTTTCTTAAGAGGATGATCAGGCAAAGCATTAAGTAATCGAAGAAGCCTCCCCCAAGCTTGTGGGAGACTCTCTTCTTCAATTTGCACAAAATTATATATTTCCCTTAAAGCAGCTTGTCTTATGAATCATATCCTAGGGACTACGCACACAACCAGGATCAAGAGAATTAAACCAAGTTTTAGCATCACCCTTTAATGAGAATGGAAATATCTGAAGGATATAATTGTAGCAAGATTTCTCATCATTAGTGAAGAGGGTGGCTATATCATTTAACTTAGTAAGATGTGCCACAACAGTTTCAGATTCATAACCATAAAAAGGATCAGATTCAACCAAAGTAATTATTTCCGGGTCAACAGAGAAATCATAATCCTTATTAGTAACAAAGATAGGTGAAGTAGCAAAAGCAGGGTCATATTTCATTCTAGCATTTAGAGATTTCTGTTTCAGTTTACACTACAAGAAATATGACAACTAGTGACCTTCTGTCAGTGACCCTGGAAGAATTGGTCATAGATCTATGACCATTTCAGACCAATTGGTCAAAAGCTGTTCGAGGGGCTCCAAACCCTAAACCATTGCGACCATTTTGGTCGAAGGTCGTAATTTCCTTACACGAAAAGGTCATAAAGCAAACAAGCGCTAGTTCACGCCTTATTTCTAGTTGTTAACGACCAATATAGATGGTCATAGCCTTGTAAATTGTGGTGGGTTGCTATGACTAGGCGCCACCTCATCAGTTTTGCCTATGTGTCATGTCCATGTGGCAGTTTTTGCCCTAGGTTGTGAAGCAACCTATATTTCTGTCATTCCCAAAATTCCCAAAAAAATATCATAAATTCTTTGGGTCATATCTTCGTCAAATATGTAAAAACATTCCTTGCCTAGTTCAAAAATAATTTGAAAATATTCATTTTCCTATTCTGCTCGTAGAAAGCACTTTGTGAAGGAAGTACCACTTTGGCATGTCCAAATGGTATCCATTTTCTACAGTGCTTTCCTATGCCCAAATAACCATCCTCCACCAAATGCCAGCTCAATCCATTCATTATTTTGAGCCCAGCTTCAACATTCAGATTTATGTCCAAGTGTGGTAGTTTGTAAAGCAAGTACCACCTAGGCTCCTCCTTTTGAGGTGAAAATTTGTGAAGACGGTCTTCTTAGTAACTGATCATCCTCAGCCAAAACTCACGCCCATTAGCCATGTGCATTTCCGTGCATAAATCAAACACTTGGCTGCTTATTCATGTTTGAGCATCGATCGGTCTCCTCATGAGAATCTTATGTTGTGATTTTCTTCCTAGCACCTAGCTGGGGAGTGCCCAACCCACTAGACATACCTAGGCCGCCCAGAACACATGGCAACGCATACAGTCACGCTTGATGACCACTTGACAGACATGCGAGGTTCTGGCAGCTCTAGAGTTGGGGCCCTCGGCCACCGCCCAAACCTCGACGTATCGCCACCAAACCATGTATTTATGATTAAATAGGTAATTATGTAACTAGAAATGATTTTTGGAAAAAATAAATAGCAAACTATGAGGCAGCTGCAGTTCAAATTTGACCCGCTTCCAACTGAATTCCATGGAACTTTGTCATTTTCACGAGAGGTGGATCAAAACTTATTGCACCCAAACATTTTGTCAATTGTGCATTAAATATGTCCTAGTATTTCAGAAAATTGATTTGGTCCAATTTTGCAACAATTATTTGGTAGTTCCTTCACAAAAAAACCTCCTTTTGGGCACTCGGAAAATGAAAAATGGTTTTTTCGTCCAAAGAAAATGAAATCTTCCTTAGGCAACATTGTTTGCCATTCCAATATGCACCCTTGTGCACAATATGAGATCATTTGAACAAACTATCCCACAAATGTGGCCATAAGATTGATCATTTGGCTTGAAAGCCATGAATCTTCAGAGATGATAGCTCATTTCGGAGAACACTTTTTGAAAATAATTGCCGTATTACAAGTTTGTTATTTTTCCTGGGAACTTGGCCACATATAATGACACAATGCAAAGGTTTCCCAATTTTTTGATTTTTTTTGAATTTTTTATGCCCGTTTCAAAATGCGGTCAAAACGGCGGGAATGACTGTTCCTAGCTAGTGGTTGAATCTTGGAAATTTTTTTGGTGTTTATCTGATTAAATAGGTACTTATGTAACTAGAAATGATTTTTGGAAAAAATAAATAGCAAACTATGAGGCAGCTGCAGTTCAAATTTGACCCGCTTCCAGCTGAATCGGCGGAAATTTGTCTTTTTCACGAGAGGTGGATCAAAACTTTTTGCAGCCAACCATTTTGTCAATTGTGCATTAAATATGTCCTAGTATTTTAGAAAATTTATTTGGTCCCATTTTGCAACAATTATTTAGTAGTTCCTTCACAAAAAAACCTTCTTTTGGGCACTCCGAAAATGAAAAATGGTTTTTTCGTCCAAAGAAAATGAAAACTTCCTTAGGCAACATTGTTTGCCGTTCCAATATGCACCCTTGTGCACAATATGAGATCATTTGAACAAACTATGCCACGAATGTGGCCATAAGATTGATCATTTGGCTTGAAAGCTATGAATCTTTAGAGATGATAGATCATTTCTAAGAACACTTTTTTAAAATAATTGCCGTATTACAAGTTTGTTATTTTTCCTGGGAACTTGGCCACATATAATGCCACAATGCGAAGGTTTCCCAATTTTTTGATTTTTTTTGAATTTTTTATGCCCGTTTCAAAATACGGTCAAAACGACGGGAATGACCGTTCCTAGCTAGTGGTTGAATCTTGGAATTTTTTTGGTGTTTCTCTGATTAAATAGGTACTTATGTAGCTGGAAATGATTTTTGGAAAAAATAAATAGCAAACTATGAGGCAGCTGCAGTTCAAATTTGACCCGCTTCCAACTGAATCGGCGGAAATTTGTCTTTTTCACGAGAGGTGGATCAAAACTTTTTGCACCAAACCATTTTGTCAATTGTGCATTAAATATGTCCTAGTAATTTAGAAAATTGATTTGGTCCAATTTTGCAACAATTATTTGGTAGTTCCTTCACAAAAAAACCTCCTTTTGGGCACTCGGAAAATGAAAAATGGTTTTTTCGTCCAAAGAAAATGAAAACTCCTTAGGCAACATTGTTTACCGTTCCAATATGCACCCTTGTGCACAATATGAGATCATTTGAACAAACTATGCCACGAATGTGGCCATAAGATTGATCATATGGCTTGAAAGCCATGAATCTTCAGAGATGATAGATCATTTCTGAGAACACTTTTTTAAAATAATTGTCGTATTACAAGTTTGTTAATTTTCCCGGGAACTTGGCCACATATAATGACACAATGCGAAGTTTTCCCAATTTTTTGATTTTTTTTTGAATTTTTTATGCCCGTTTCCAAATGCGGTCAAAACGACGGGAATGACCGTTCCTAGCTAGTGGTTGAATCTTATAATTTTTTTGGTGTTTCTCTGATTAAATAGATACTTGTGTACCTAGAAATGATTTTTTGAAAAAATAAAGAGCAAACTATGAGGTAGCTGCAGTTCAGATTTAACCCGCTTCCAGCTGAATCGGTGGAAATTTGTCTTTTTCATCATAGGTGGATCAAAACTTTTTACACCCAACCATTAGGTAAATTATGCATTAAATATGACCTAGTATTTTAGAAAAATGATTTGGTGTAATTTTGCAATAATTATTTGGTAGGTTCTTCACAAAAAAAACATCATTTGGGGCACTCGAAAATGATTAAAAATAGCTAGAAAGATGAGAAATGCGTACAAATTGGTCCTTATCCATAAAATGTGGTCTAACTCTAGTGAGAATTTGTGTGGTACCCTTTTGCAAAATATTTTTGATAGCTACTTCACAAAATCCCTCTAGTTTGTGTACTTGGAAACTCTTTTAAATCACTGATTTTCCAAACCAATCAGAACCATTCCCACGGATCGATGACATGGCACTCATCTATCCATCCATCCATCTCACCCTCCCACATCCATCCGTCCATCCGTCCGTCCATCCACCCCACCGCAGCACAAACCCTTCCCCCATGGCACCCCTTCCCCCATCGCACCCTCCCTTCCAGATCCATCGCCGCCACCGCCACCTCCCTCCGGCGGAGCTCGCCGTCGTTCATGGCCTCCCCACGCCCCTCCTCGCCCTCCCTTCCTCGCCACCCAACCGAACCACCACACACCCTCACCTTACCTTGTTACCGACGCCACGCCGTCCACCACGATCTGGATCCCCACGAACCAGCCGCTGGCGACCGCATCCACTCCACCGCCGGGCGCCACCTCCACTCCCTCCCTCCCTTCTTGGCCGGAGATCCCTCCTCTCTAATCCGACCCAGCTCCTGGCCCGAACCCTACATGCAGCAGCCAGGCTGCTGCCCCGATCTGTGAGATGTGGCGCAGCCGCGTGTCGCGGGGCCTCCGGGAGGCAAAGGCCGCCGCCGCTGCCGCCGCCGCATCCAGGCGCTTCTCCACCACCTCGGTATTCCCTCTTCCTCCTCCTGTGCCCCCAAATCCAGCCCCGCCACCGAGCACATCTGCTTGGCCACGGCGACTCCGCCCTCTACCCGCTGCCGGCTCCCCCACCATCTGCTCCTCCCTCCCTCCCTCCAGACCGGCTCGACCTAGACTGGCCGTTTCCTCCAGATCCATCGGCAGAGGAGGAGGAGGCGCCTCCTCCCACTGCCACTGTGCCCTCCAACCTTCTCTCCTTCCTCGCGCGCGCCCGGTACCCTAGCCACGGCACTCGAGGAGTGCTGGTGGTGCACCGAGTGCTGCCTCGACTGGGGCGTCAGCGGCGGCCCCGGCCTCATCCTCGACGACGCCCCGCTGCTCATCCACCATGGTGTCAAGGCCGACGAGGAGTCCAGCAAGGTCGCCGACCCGGAGTCCACTGACAACCCCGTTGTGCTCGCCATCATCCGCACAAGTACCGCAAGATGGAGGAGAGGCTCGTCGGCGTCTCCGAGGAGACCACCACCAGCGTCAAGCAGATGCAGGAGTCCGGCACTCTCCTGTTCCACGCCATCAACGTCACCAAGAGCAAGGTATACTTCCATTCTTCCCATTTTTACAGAGTTTCAGAGGAGCTAGTATAAGATATCAAATTTACTTGCAAAACAGGGGTTGTTAATTATAGTTTTATTTTGGTCTGCAATTGCATACACGGACATTTGGACTGGTTTGGACTGGTGTTTTCCTGAAATTATATGCTGGTTTCATTTCATCAATTGAGTAGAAAGGCTTTCTTTTTGTAAGAGAGGTTCCCATACAGCATTAGGTAGGGAGAGGTGACATTTTGGTAGGCCAGATACAAGATACCGTAACTAGCAGTTCTCGCCTTGCTTATGTTTTGTGATCTCAGCTTATCTAATAAAACTGGCAATTATAGGATACAAGATACCATAACTACATAACTGGAGTCATTTGAATTACTAGTTGTGCCGTCTGGCTAGTGGGCTAATATGGGAGCCATAGCATGGCATCATTCTGTAGGGAGAGGTGACATTTTGGTAGGCCAGGGCGTGTGCTTGTATTCAGGCTCAAAATGCGCCCCATTTACTTCACCTCTAGAATATCTCTTTGCTGTCTTTGTGGAATAGTAACATATGGATTGTCATACCTGCTTAAATCTTAGTCGCTACATGCTAGTAGGATATTATTTATCAATTCTATCTTCTGCGATTAAAACAAATCCACGACAGAGTTGCAGCAAACAGATTTTACCAGTTCTATCTTCTGTATAAAAACAAATCCACAACAGTTTTCCAATAACAGTAGCAGCAAACTGATTTTTATCAATTATATGTTCTGCGATTAAAACCAATTCTACCGAGGTAAACTGCAGATGCAGATGCGATTTTTATTAATTAGATCTTCTGCGATTAAAACCATATTGGGTAACAACTTGCTTCAACTGCAGATGCCTGCGATTAAAACTAAAGTTTCATTCATCTTATGGTATCTTGTTCTCTGTGATAACTCTTGACTTGCAAGATACAATGTTGATTTATTATATATACCTGCACAGCAAGTATATGGTGTTGTCTTATTCGGTCTGAACTTTGCATATGTTTATTCAGTTTACAACTAGGATTAGTTTCATGTTTTTATAAGAATTATTGATGCAAACCACTATGTTTGGGCATAGCAGTGACGACTCAGATATGACGTTTTTGGTGTCTTGCTGGTTTTCAGGGCGAGGGTGGTGCAGTGGCCGCATGAACATGCTCAGGGGCATCATCGGCGGGGCGCTCAGGAGACGGGCGAGGTGGATGCTGCCCACCCAGACGGTACACAACATGGGGGAGTCCATCTCCGACCGTCCCAAGCACGACCATGATAGACCTACAACGGCAGGTAGCATTTCCATCTCCATCTCCCTCCCCTCTTCCTCAAGTAGTAGCACATCATCGGTAGTAGGACGGTGAATACATGTGTGTGCGGTAGCTTGTTCAGAACTTGTTCAAATGATAAGAGAGGTTCCCATACAGCATCGGTAGTAGTATCACAAAGATCGGCATCAAGATCGTGTAGTAGCTTGTTCTCAGAACTTGTGTCTCGGGTTGTTCAAATGTGCACATCATCGAGGTTCCCATTGTGGTTACAACTGACAATGGTGTGATCCTAGCTATAAAATATAAGGGACAGTCTAAACATTCATCTAGAACTCTAAACTAGCTTGAACAAGCAATCGAGGGAGAACTGCCAGTTTATTTTGTATGGCGTACATGTTGAATGTCGTTGGATGATGATCTAACCATTTTTCTCATCACAAAGTATGCATCGGCAATATAATTTGCAGCATTAGTTAGGTACTGTTGTAGTCTTTTTTAGACTTGTATGAGTAAAATGCACGATGCTGGTGACTAACCAGAAAAGTTCTTTGAGTTCCATACATTGAGTAAAACATTTCAATCTGTCATGGAAGTACTGTGATATATCATCTTGTATCTTGTGTAGGGTGCACGAATGCCACTTCTTCCACCAGCGACCCTCCCCTCTACGCCCAGCCTGTGGAACACTTTGATGCCATCTTTGGAGCCGCCAATGCCTTCCTGCAGGTAGCACCTCCTTGTCCCTCTCCATCCTCCATTCCCCTCTGAGTTCCATTTTTCTTGAAGTCATCCTACATACCTGCATAATTAGGCACATATGCTAAACTGAAACTAGTGCTATATTGCATCAGATGGTTATTTCTGGATTTGGTACCAGTTTATTGTTGTCCTGGCTGTGCTCCATACCTTGCTTTGGTTTTCAGTAGCAAGTAGTGCCTTAGTACCTTTTCTATCATCTGGTGTCCATGGATCGAATTTTTGGCTGTTATGTATTCATGTAGTATCGAGAATGGCTCAAACCTGAAGTTCTTAGGCTGTACATATGGCTATGGTCCATTCTTTTGTGCATTTTAATTCAGTGTTGGCGTTGATTTGATGCCCATGTTTAGAAACAAATTACAGTAGGCTAAATAGGTTAATCTTCTTGGTTTGTTCAAGTGCGAGATGGTGATGAGCTGATCTTCTTCCACCACTGGTAGCGGGAGGTGATGCTGGAGCAGTACATCGATCAGCAGATGGCAGGGAGAAGCTGGGACAGCCCTAATGCAGTAACATCACCATGTGACAAATCCAGTAGATTGACACAACATTGGTGCTTGGGTGATGGGACAAAGTATGTGTACTAGTGATGGTACATGATATTCTTGCTTCTCATTGATGTTATGTGTGATCAGCTAAAATTTGTGCTTCTCATCCAATTTATGTGGATGTGCGCTTGTGCACTTGTTGGGCCTTGAACCTTGCTGTGTAGAGGAGTCAATTGACGATGTATTGTATTTCATGTGATGTGTTGCTGAAATGAAATATATGAAATATTGTATTATGTTGTATTTGTTTTCTAATGGGCCTATCCTTAAATGTGCATGCTTTTGACAAAATAATGCATCAGCCCAAATAAATCAAACCAATTCAATTAATAAAATAGGTATTGGGCTAGGCCCATCTCGGCTAGATTGGTGGATTGGGCTGTGAAATTTACGATGATTGGGCCAGGCCCATGTAGGCTAGATTGGTGGACTGGGCTATGAAATTTATGATGATTCCCTTTGGTCACTAACAATGCCACGTCAGCTCTGCCACGTCAGATCCTACGTGGCTCAGGCAAATGGGTAGTGACCTTTCTGAAATTTTGGTCGTTGGTCTAGCTATAACAAAATTCCAAAAGGTCAAGTTTGTTCGTTCTTGACGGCCAACTGTTGACCTTCTGAATTTGGTCAAAAAAAGGTCAATAATCGATAAATATGACGAATCAACGACCAAAATAGGGAGTCATAATTGACCGTATTTCTTGTAGTGTTAGCTAATAACTTCTTAAGATCAGATCTATCATTGCAAGTAGGAAAATCTCTAGCAGTTTCTTCATCCATAGCATAACCCCCAGGAACAACAGGCAATTCATATTTAGGGGGAGAACCTTCATCATCACTATCATCAATAATATCAGTTTCAATAATTTCATTCTCTCTAACCCTAGCAAGTTGTTCATCAAGATATTCACCCTCTTGCACGATAGTATCAAACGTATAGTTTCATCATAAGTATCATGCATAGTAGAAGTGGCATCAGCAATAACATGTGACATATCAGAATTAATAGCAGAAGCAGGTTTAGGTGTTGCAAGCTTACTCATAACAGAAGGAGAATCTAGTGCACAGCTAGATGGCAGTTCCTTACCTCCCCTCGTAGTTGAGGGATAAATCTTAGTTCTTTCGTCTTTCAAGTTCCTCATAGTGATCAGTAGATATAAATCCCAAGTGACTCAAGGAATAGAGCTATGCTCCCCGGCAACGGCGCCAGAAAATAGTCTTGATGACCCACAAGTATAGGGGATCGCAACAGTTTTCGAGGGTAGAGTATTCAACCCAAATTTATTGATTCGACACAAGGGGAGCCAAAGAATATTCTCAAGTATTAGCAGTGGAGTTGTCAATTCAACCACACCTGGATAACTTAGTATCTGCATCAAAGTATTTAGTAGCAAAGTAGTATGGAAGTAACGGTAACAATAGCATTTTTGTAGTAATTGTAACAGTGGCAACGGTAAAGTAAATAAGCAAAGCACAATATGTGAAAAGCTCTTAGGCATTGGATCAGTGATGGATAATTATGTCGGATGTGATTCCTCATGTAATAGTAATAACATAGGGTGACATAGAACTAGCTCCAGTTCATCAATGTAATGTAGGCATGTATTCCGAATATAGTCATATGTGCTTATGGAAAAGAACTTGCATGACATCTTTTGTCCTACCCTCCCGTGGCAGCGGGGTCCTAATGGAAACTAAGGATATTAAGGCCTCCTATTAATAGAGTACCGGACCAAAGCATTAACACATAGTGAATACATGAACTCCTCCAACTACGGTCATCACCGAGAAGTATCCCGCTTATTGTCACTTCGGGGTTGTCGGATCATAACACATAATAGGTGATTATAGACTTGCAAGATAGGATCAAGAACTCGCATATATTCATGAAAACATAATAGGTTCAGATCTGAAATCATGGCACTCGGGCCCTAGTGACAAGCATTAAGTATAGCAAAGTCATAGCAACATCAATCTCAGAACATAGTGGATACTAGGGATCAAACCCTAACAAAACTAACATGATTACATGGTAAATCTCATCCAACCCATCACCGTCCAGCAAGCCTACGATGGAATTACTCACGCATGGTGGTGAGCATCATGAAATTGGTTATGGAGGATGGTTGATGATGACGACGGCATCGGATCCCCCTCTCCGGAGCCCCGAACGCACTCCAGATCAGCCCTCCCGAGAGAGTTTAGGGCTTGGCGGCGGCTCCGTATCGTAAAACGCAATGAATCTTTCTCTCTGATTTTTTTCTCCACGAACGTGAATATATGCAGTTGGAGTTGACATCGATGGAGGTCCAGGGGGCCCACGAGGCAGGGGGCGCGCCCCCACCCTCGTGGATAGGGTGTGGGCCCTCTGACGATGATTCTTTCGCCAATATTTTTTATTAATTCTGAAAAGTTACTCCGTGGATTTTTAGGTCATTCCGAGAACTTTTATTTCTGCACAAAAAAATACCATAGCAGTTCTGCTAAAAACAGCGTCAGTCCGGGTTAGTTCCATTCAAATCATGCAAGTTAGAGTCCAAAACAAGGGCAAAAGTGTTTGGAAAAGTAGATACGACGGAGACGTATCAGGCTGCTACTAGGCAGAGGAGGAAAAGAAACTCAGACTCTGAAGATGAAGATTATGTTGTTGCGGAGGAGGAGGTCAGCTCCAAAAAGGAGGTTGTGAAGAAAGAGTTTGGCACAACAGCTTCAACCAAGCCAGGCATGAAGAAGAAAGCTCATGCCAGAAGGATTCCCATGTCCAAAGCCATAGCATCAACACAAGAAACTACGGAATTTACTCTTGAGCCAAGAGAAGATGCTGATGGAAAGAAAAGAAAGGGAAGGGTCAGGAAAACCATTGCTAGAGTGATTGGAAAGCCATCTATGGCTAGAGATTCTGAAGAAGAGGAGGAGGAAGAGCAAGATGCACCTCCTGTCAATTCTCAGAAGCTGATAGGGATGCCATCAAGTCTCGGGCTGCTCCATTAAAGCCCAAGACTGCCCCCAAAGCTCCAACTCAAGCTTCCAAGTCTACACAAAAGAGAAGCACCGGAAACATTCCCGCTGCAGAAAAGAACAAGGCCCCAGTGCCTGAAATTGAAGAAGAAGTGGAAGCCCAAGTGCTCAGAAAGTTGAAGCCAAAGATACCTGATCATGATGACAATCATCAAGTGGCTGAAAATATGAAGGAGAGAAAGGATGCAGGTCTCAGATTGTGGAGACAATCAGACCCTTATGCAGTGAGGAGAAGAACTGCTGTGGACTAAGGAACAACAGGACTTATACGAGACTGTGCTCTTAGATAAGAAGCCCATTGTGTGTGACATGAAGTGGGTGGACTGGAAATATATTGATGCCAATGAAGATCATTTTCCTGGAGTACATGAGAGCTTCAGAATCAATGGAGTTGACACCTTTGTGGGTCAGAAATTGACCAAGTAGAATGAAGAGCTTATCATGTAGTTCTATTCAACATCTCACTTCTACCCAGATGGCAAAATAGTTTGGATGTCTGAAGGTACTAGCTAGGTACCAATCTTTTGTTGCTGAAAGGGCCAAGCTCATTAATGCCCCTGAAGAAGCTGAGGATGATATTGATGTCTATGCTGAGCACAAGAAAGATCACAACTCCATGGCCAATATGTACAAGTAGATACCTAACAAGAGATGCTCATTAACTCCAAGATGAGCAAAGGTGTGTATATGTTGGATAAAGAGCACCTTCCCTTGAGACCTGGCCTTGAGGACAACACAGTTGTGATGGATGCTTCAGATCCTACTTCAGCAGAGGCTCAGGAGAAGAGAGCAAAAGCAAAAGCTGAGAAGGCAGCCAAGATGCCAAGTGCTGAAGAGGCATCTCAAGTTTTTCTCAAGTCCAAACAAGATCAACTTGGCTATCTCATTCAGGCTACTTTGAGATTGAGAAGGGATTGGCCACCCTGACTCAGAATCAAGAGAGTCTTGAAAGAATTTTTGAGAGAAAATTTCATGACTTGGATGTCAAGGTGACAGAGATTCAGACTTCTATGGAGAAGATCCAAGAAGAGCTTGAGGACAGGAGCGACAAGACCACCACAAATGTCTATCAAAGGGTACCCAGAAGACAGAGGTCTGTAGCAGTGCCAGTGACAAACACTAGAGCTACAACTTCAGCTCTTGCAGCCACAGCTTCAGTTGCCCCTCCGGTTGCAACTCCTCCAGTGCCTACAACCTCTTCAGAAGCATTTGTTGCAGGACTCCTCTCCACTCCACCTCCTGAAGATCAAGCTTACAGAGACGCATAGCACTATGCATTTTCAAGCTTTTTTGTAAGTTGTTGCCAAAGGGGGAGAAAGTGAATAGATCATAGGCTTCGAGAGAGAGAGCTTTGCTTCTTTTTGGCTCTTTTGCTACTTATTTGCTTGCTTGCTTGGATGATACTTTATGGTTATGTGTGTGAGATACTTGTATGGTCATGTGTTTGATCATATCTACATGTGGTGACTAAAGTCGGGTCGGCTTGTGGAGCACCCGCGAGTGGATCTTTGAGGCGGAGCGACAGGGCAGGTTGAGACCGCCTAGGAGAGAGGTGGGCCTGTCCCTGTTCGGCGTTCATGGATACTTAACACGTTTAACGAGATCTGGGTATTTGATCTGAGTCTGGCCATTTGGTCTATACGCACTAACCATCTACGTGGGAGTAGTTATGGGTATACCGGCGTCGTGGTATCAGCCGAAGCCTTCGTGACGCCAGCGACTGAGTGGCGCGCGCCTGATTGGAACGTAAGCCTGCTCTTGTATTAAGGGGCTAGTTCTGCTTTCGGCCGCATACGCAACATGCAGGTGTGCTATGGGCGATGGGCCCAGACCCCTGTGCGCTTAGGTTTAGACCGGCGTCTTTGGCCTCTGTTGTGCCTAGGTGGGGCTGCGGCGTGTTGATCTTCCGCGGCGGGCATGACCCGAGAAAGTGTGTCCGCCAAATGGGATCAAGCATGTTGGGTTATGTGGTGCACCCTGCAGTGAAGTTTAATCTATTGAATAGCCGTGATCTTGATGAGGGCGACTTGGAGTTGTACCTTGACCTTATGACAACTAGAACCGGATACTTAATAAAACACACCCTTCCAAGTGCGGATACAACCCGGTGGTCGCTCTCTCTTAGGGTTACGAGGAGGGATCGCCGGGTAGGATTATTGCTATGTGATGCTACTTGGAGGACTTGATCTACTCTCTTCTACATGCTTTGCAAGACGGAGGCTGCGAGCGTAGTCTTCGACAGGATTAGCTATCCCCTATTATTACGGCATTACGCAGTTCAGTCCTTGATATGGCCCTTTACACATATATCCATGCATATGTAGTGTAGCTCCTTGCTTAAGTACTTTGGATGAGTACTCACGGTTGCCTTGTTCCCCTTTTCCCTTCCTTTACCGGTTGCTGCGACCAGACGATGGAGCCCGAGGCGACGCATACCGTCGATGGCGACTACTATCTTTGGAGGTGCCTACTACTACGTGCAGCCCGCTGACGACGACCGGGAGTAGTTAGGAGGATCCCAGGCAGGAGGCATGCGCCTCTTTCGATCTGTATCCCAGTTTGTGCTAGCCTTCTTAAGGCAAACTTGTTTAACTTATGTCTGTACTTAGATATTGTTGCTTCCTCTGACTCGTCTATGATCGAGCACTTGTATTCGAGCCCTCGAGGCCCCTGGCTTGTATTATGATGCTTGTAATACTTATTTATGTTTTAGAGTTGTGTTGTGATATCTTCCCGTGAGTCCCTGATCTTGATCGTACACGTTTGCGTGTATGATTAGTGTACGATTGAATCGGGGGCGTCACACATTTTTAGTGTTTGTGCTTGGATGATAATATTCTCTATCTCTTATGTATGATCATTACACTTTGCCTTGGTGAGGAGTGCATATTCCATTTTCTATCATTTTTAGGGCTCCACCAAGATGTATGTGACATGGAAGAGTAACCCATGATCCTAATCGATTGTGCATTTGCATTCAAAACCAAATTTTAAATAATGCACAAATTTAGGGGAAGCTCTTGCTTATCACATACTTCTCAAAGCGACGATGTATTTCATTCTTATTATCATTTGTCGAAGATTTGATCTATATGTTGTCATGAATTACCAAAAGGGGGAGATTGAAAGTGCAACTAATCCCTGGGTGATTTCGGTGATTCTTAACAACATATAGCTCATTGAAGTAATACTCTTTCAAGATGATCATTTCAGAAAGTTCAGTGATTGTCATGGCATAGACTAGAGATGTGGACCCCTCAAAATGCTAAGGACACGTATTGGCAAAAAGCTCAAGACTCTACATTTTTCATTTAAGTGATCCAAGATCACATTGAGTCCATAGGAAAGCCAATACTATTAAAAGGGGGTGAGGTGTTGCTTAATGGCTTACTTGCTCAAAATGCTTAGTGATATGCTCCAAAAACCCTCAACCACTTTCTCATTTCCACATATGTCCTACACCTAAAGTCAAACTTGGCCCCACCGATCTCCGACGCCACCGAGTTCATTTGACATAGCCACTGCCACAAACCCTAATCACGTCGGTTTCACCGATATGGATCTGAGTCTCACAGAGATGGGATTGCAAACCCTCTATTTCCCTTCGTAACATTTCGGTCTAACCGAAATGAGCGACCGGTCCCACCAAGTTCGCAATGCAAACTCTCTGTTTCCTTTTCGTAACGTTTCGGTCTCACCAAAATAAGCGATCGGTCCCACCAAGTTTGCCTGACCAACTCTCTGTTTGCCTATTACTAAAATCGGTCCCACCGAGTTCATGTGATCGGTCTCACCAAGATCAAGTTATGCCCTAAGCCTAGCACATCGGTCCCACCGAGTTGATGTTGTCGGTCCCACCGAAAAGCCTAACGTTCACATTTCGAACTGAATCGTTCTGACCGAGTTTCGCTATTCGGTCTCACCGAGTTTAGTAATCTATGTGTAACAGTTAGATTTTGTGTGGAGGCTATATATACCCCTCCACCCATTCTTCATTCGTGGAGAGAGCCATCAGAACGTGCCTCCACTTCCAGCATTCATTTTCTGAGAGAGAACCACCTACTAATGTGTTGAGACCAAGACATTCCAATCCAACCACAAGAATCTTGATCTCTAGCCTTCCCCAAGTTACTTTCCACTCAAATCATCTTTCCACCATAGCCAAATCTGTGAGAAAGAGAGATGAGTGTTGGGAAGACTATCATTTGAAGCACAAGAGCAAGGAGTTCATCATCAACACACCATCTATTACCTTTTGGAGAGTAGTGTCTCCTAAAATGGTTAGGTGTCACTTGGGAGCCTCCGTCAAGATTGTGGAGTTGAACCAAGGAGTTTGTAAGGGCAAGGAGATTGCCTACTTCGTGAAGATCTACCCAAGTGAGGCAAGTCCTTCGTGGGCGATGGCCATGGTGGGATAGACAAGGTTGCTTCTTCATGGACCCTTCGTGGGTGGAGCCCTCCGTGGACTCGCGCAGCCGTTACACTTCGTGGGTTGAAGTCTCCATCAACGTGGATGTACGATAGCACCACCTATCAGAACCACGCCGAAAATCTCTGTCTCTACATTGTGTTTGCTCCCTCCAAACTCCTTCCCTTTACCTTCATATGCAATGATTTACATTCTACTGATATATTCTTAGAATTGCATGTGTAGGTTGATTGCTTGACTAGTGCTAAGTTGCTAAAATATGCCAAGACTTAAAATTGAGAAAAGGCTAGATTTTTATTTGGTCAAGTAGTCTAATCACCCCCCTCTAGACATACTTTCGATCCTACATAACCATAGACATATGTTGTCATTTGATAAACGGGATGACATCATTAGGAGAATGATGTGATGGACAAGACCCATCCATTAGCGTAGCATAATGATCGTTCAGTTTTAATGCTATTGCTTTCTTCATGTCAAATACAAATTCCTCTGACTATGAGATTATGCAACTCCCGGATACCGGAGGAATGCCTTGTGTGGTATCAAACATCACAACGTAACTGGGTGATTATAAAGATGCTCTACATGTATCTCTGAAGGTGTTTGTTGGGTTGGCATAGATCGAGATTATGATTTGTTACTACGAGTATCGAAGAGGTATCTCTGGGCCCTCTCGGTAATACACATCATAAGAAACCTTGCAAGCAAAGTGACTAATGAGTTAGTTGCAGCATGATGTATTATGAAACGAGTAAAGAGACTTGCCGGTAACGAGATTGAACTAGGTATCAAGATACCGACGATCGAATTTTGGGCAAGTAACATACTGATAGACAAAGGAAATTACGTATGTTGTCATAAGGTTCGACCGATAAAGATCTTCGTAGAATATGTAGGAACCAATATGGGCATCCAGGTCCCGCTATTGGTTATTGACTGAAGAGGTGTCTCGGTCATGTCTACATAGTTCTCGAACCCGTAGGGTCCGCACGCTTAACGTTCGTTGACGATATAGTATTATATGAGTTATGTATATTGGTGACCGAATATTGTTCGGAGTTCCGGATGAGATCACAGGAATGACGAGGAGCTCCGGAATGGTCCGGAGGTAAGGACTCATATATTGGAAGATATGGTTGGGCCAAGGGGTCAGGCCCATGGGGCTATAGGTCGGTGCAAAAGAAAGTTTTGCGGAGGTCAGAGTCCAAACGCTAGAGTTCCTGATGTCTGGCCCAGGCCAGACGCCGAGGCCCATGGCGTCTGGGCCAGACGCCAAGGATTGTGGCATTTGGTCCTGGAGTCCGAGTGGGACTCTTTCCTATCGGGCAAAACCGACTTTGAGGAGGCTTTTGCTCCAAGTTTCGACCCCAGGGCTCAACATATAAATAGAGGGGCAGGGCTAGCACCAAAGTCGCATCAAGAATCACCAAGCCGTGTGCCGGCAACCCCGCCCCTCTAGTTTATTCTCCATCATAGTTTCCGTTGTGCTTGACGAAGCCCTGCGGAGATTGTTCTTCACCAAAACCGTCACCACACCGTCGTGCTGCCGGAACTCATTTACTACTTCGCCCGTCATGCTGGATCAAGAAGATGATGACGTCATTGAGCTGAACGTGTGCTGAACGCGGAGGTGCCGTACGTTCGGTACTTGCTCGGGACGAATCGTGAAGGTGTACGACTACATCAACCGCGCTGTCAAACGCTTCTGCTTTCGGTCTACTAGGGTACATAGACACACTCTCTCCCTCTCGTTGCTATGCATCTCCGAGATAGATCTTGCGTGAGTGTAGAATTTTTTTTGAAATTGCATGCTACGTTCCCCAACAGTCTTTTCTGTCAATACGGATTGCAGGTGGTCTATTCTGTCAATACGAAAGTGTAGGTGGTCTTACCTGACAAAAAATTTGTGCTTCTAGCTTTAAATAACCTCGACAGGTACGTATCCCCACATTCTCACTCAAAATGTTTGTAGCTATTCTGGTCACTTCATTAGCGAGCCCATCCGTTTGTTGAGAAAATTCCTTTGAAGAATTATTTACTTTCTTCTCTTTACTCTAATGAACAGGGTGGAAGACCGAGCATCTTCGTAGTTGGCTCTGCAATGATTTCTTGGTGACTGATAAACAAGAAGGAAAGTGTTTACATAAAAAATCTACACAAGCTTACATGTGGGCCTTTGGTTTAATCAAATAGGCGAGGGCATTTCCACCGCAAAGGATTGAATCTGCGAGTTGCTTTGTGGCTATATGTTGATCAAGAGTTAAAAGCGCACCAATGTAGGGCATTCCCTATTCATTTTGTTTTTACCAGAAGCAATTCCATTCTTTAATTTAGTAAGCTCCTTCGGGTAGAAGCTCTCAATCAATTGAGTGCACAATTGCATGGGATTTCCCTTAGAATCAGCATTGGGTCTAACCGAACCGATTGGTTCGGTTCTTCAAGTAACAAAAAAATAGTTCCTTTGTATATGGAATGACTGGTCGGTTGTTACTCCACAAATGCAAAACCTATCATTTTTTGGACCAAGTGCTCGGTTCGGTCCTCGGCCATGACCGAAGAGGAGCGATATTTTAGGAGGAATATACAAGTAAGAATCAATCACGAGCGGAAATGGTAGGAGGAAAGAACTGTTGCCGGACATTATTGCAGGCGGGCCGCCGATAGCTACGTGATGTTATGCATGTCATCTTCGGCCATGAAGGAGCCATGGCCATCCCGCATAGAAGCAATGCGAATGACCGGCTGATGTGTGTCGGGGGATACGGTACGGGCACAACCTTCGGCCGTCGAGGAACCATGGCCACCACCGCATACATGTCATGGGCGCTGGCGGTTGCTGGGCCAATACGAGGTAGGCGAATGGAGGCGGCGGCGCTGCAGTGAATAATGGAACGCATTAGGGTTGGGGGATGAATTTGGGACGAGGTAATATTACGTGTAGTTGTAATTGGTAGATGAGCTACTGCCTATTCGGCTTAGTTTGCCAGGCCTTGAAGCAATATCTTGGCCTAACGAGTAAAGTTGGGTTTTCAACATTTGCTAACCTTTTTCGGCTTCGGTCCCAGTTTTTCTGATCCAGTTGTTGGTTCATGGTGTCGAATCACGTTATTTGGCGATTTGTTTTATATTACAAGCACTATGTATTCTTTATTTTATTTTAATGTCCATCCCTGAAATCTCAGGCCCACTGTTGGACGCATATACACGATTTTACCTGCATCGATGCACATTATTTATCTCCATTTTCCAATTGCTACTATCCAGTCATTCAGTCGATTCACCATGGAGCTTTAGCCAGGATTACTCCGTAGAACTATATGTAGCATAGCATCCATCTCTTTGTAGCCAGTAGCAAACCATGCACTTTATGTGAAGGCAATCGCTTTAGCCAGGGGTAGCTCAGAATCATCTTGGTGGCCACAAATCAAAAGCCCACGTGTTAAGTACTGTATCGTACTACTGGCAAGCAGTGCATCTTACATGACCGACTAAAGTCACATGACCGACTAAAGTCTGGCTCGGATACATCACGATCCAGAACAGAACAGAACTATACCTTGATCCTCTATCAGTTCCGGTAGCTATAGGCCTATAGCTAGCCATAGCCGCTCGACCGATTCTCGCCGCTCCCGGCGGTCGGCCGCGCGATTCACAGCACCTATTTATGGGGCAGCATTAATTCCTGTCGAATAGTAGGAGTACGTACGAGAGCAACATGCACCAGCTCCCTTGGCTGGCGTCGACGATGCATGGATCGGCCGAGCCCCCACCCAAGCCCAGGCCCCGGGCAATGCAAGTAGGAGGAGACGGATCCGGCCAGGAGGCGACGACGGGGACGGCGACGGCAACGTCGACGAGACAATCCCCACGACGTGACGCGAGGCGCTGTACCTCCGCCTTGCCCCCCGCGCGGCACGGGCGAGAGTTTTTGTTAGAAAAAAACTTTCAGTCGCTGCTTTATTTGCTGCACATCTCTGGTTCTGGTCAAGCGTGTTGTGCACAGCACGCACGGGGGCGGTGATCTCGCTATGGTCGGGGGAGACACGGGGGCAGAGCGGCGCACGCAACAGCGATCACGAATTGACATGGCTGCCCCGATGCCCGATCACATGTCACTCACTCTCCCTGTAGTACTACGTGGAAATGACGTGGCTGCCCCTGTGTCTCTGTCTGTTTCTGTGCTCGCGCCCGGAAAAGCCGAGGGCGTCTCCCCGGGCCGTCATGTCATCCTCAACCGCATCCTCGGTGTCTCTCTAGTCACTACCTACAGGCTACAGCTTGCTCTTAGATAGAGTATCGCCCAGACATCCATTAATGATAGCTCGGAGCGTAGCCAAGCTCGTAGCCAGCCTCTCGCCGCAAGCCAACAAGGCCTCTTGACTGTTCAAGTAATGCACTCCAACAGCTGGCTGGTCGTCGGGCCCGTGCATGCCGGCCCTACAGCGCAGCTCGGCCCTCTCATACACAGCCAGCCAAAGAGGGCCAGACCGGCCAGGCTTAAAGCAAGCAAAGCATACGACGACACGGGGGCCGAATTTCGTGTTTTGTTCCTTTTTGGAAAGTATTTCAGGATTTGACCTTTGTTTGAAATTTTTTCGAGATTTGACCCTTTTGCCTATCGCCAGGGACTCTGTCGGTAGGGTTAGATAGCCTACCGCCACGGCCCATGGCGGTAGGAACCTTATCCACGCTGGCCACGGAGACGGGCGTCGTCCCCTCCGTCGCACCCTACGCTGGCCAGGCGGTAGGCTGTCTAACCATACCGCCAGGGCTGGCGGTAGGGTCCGCAGTTATTTGCCCCAAACCCCAGCGCCCGCCCATCTCCCCACCCTCCCTCCCCGTCGGCGGTTCTTCTTTTTCTCCCCAAGTCGCCCTCTCTCCTCTCTCATCTCCTCCACTATCCCCTTGGATCTTCACCGATTCGTCACCGTTTTGGCGGATCGAGATGGCCCCGAGGAGAGAACTGTAAGCTCCTCCGATCCCTCCAATTAGTTTTTGCAAACTTGCTACCGATTCGACGCATTATTTGCTTGAAATCCCTCATGTTTTTGAACTTAGTGATTTTTTTCACCTAAGATTGATTGTAGTTGTAGTTCTTAGTTCTTTAGTAAGTAGTGGTATTGGATATGTACTCTAATCAACAGTTCATATGTTAGTGTGAAGATGAACCCTAGTTCATAATTTTTTTGTTAAAAAATTATGATGTAATGTTGATAAAGGGATGAACCCTAGTTTGATGATGCATGTGATATGATGATATGATCTAGTGTGAAGATGAACCCTAGTTTGATGATGCATGTTGATATGATGATATGAAGATGTTGTTTGGAAAATTTTGTTTAAAAATATGAAGTTTTGATGTCTGTTGGAGGTTTATTTTGATATGATGCTTGTTGATATGATTTGATCCATCATGTGTAGTAGATGTTGTTGGAGGAATATGCTTAAAATTTTATCTTGATATGATTTGAGTTCATTGTTTGTTTATGTATGCTTATGCTTATGGTGCTTTTGTTTATGAAACTCTATTAAGGCGGCCACCTCTTGCGGACAACATCGGCCCACGGTACTGCATGCTGGACTGGGCATTCGACAAGGGTCATCGTGCCCGTTTTATAGAGAACGGAGAGGAGCATAAGACTCATGTGACGGAGTGGAACCGACGGAGGTACCGTAAAGACGTGGAGAGGAGAGTGACTAACTGGGATTATTACCTGGGCCCACACATGAGGTGGTACGATGATGGCCAGAAGCACCGTCTTCGTCTCAGGCCTCGATGGACGGCGGAAGACATCGCGGAGCTGGAGTGGGCTGACCCCGATGAACAGGCATACCAGACCGGCATCAGAGACATGCACAGTGGATTTAGGGAGTTTGCACCCCTCATCAACAGAGTGGTAAGTTTGAACCGACGGTCGTATTTAAAATATTTTATTCGTCATCGTGACTGACTTATGCCGTTGCAGTCCGGTGAGCTGAACAGATGCATCTTTGAAGCCTCAGATGCACTAGGTCATCTTCCCGGGAGCGTACAATCTGAGACCAGAGTCAGGGGGACGATGAAGGTACAATTTCAGCCTCCTCGGAACAGATGCATCTTGTTCACTTGCAGTCAGCCGATCTGATACTTATTATGACCTTGCTTCATTGTGAGTGCAGAAGTTCGTGCAGTGTTGTCGCAAGCTGGTAGCACTAGTAGAAAAAGGGTAAAATTTGAGACAAATTAGTCCCGGTTTGTAACAGAACCGGCACTAATGTGGCCATTAGTGCCGGTTCCAACGGCTAGCCGGGAGGAGCTCTTTAGTACCGGTTCGTGGCAAACCTTTAGCACCGGTTCGTGCCACGAACGGTACTAATGAGTGGTGGCAGGATGTTGTCGAATGGGGCCCTTCCGGCACCTTTAGTGCCGGTTCGTGGCACGAACCGGTACTAAATGTCGTCCTATATAAATCCTTCGTCCACCCGCACTCTGTTCTTCCCCCTTTCCCCTCTCCCTCTCCTCTGTTCTTTCCTTCTTCCTCTCGAGTTCATCACAAAATTTGCCCCAAATTTGTCAAGATTTGCAGGCCCTCATCCATTCAAATGATCACCAAGGTTAGCAACTTTGTCCTTTCATCTCTCATTGCTAGATTAGCTCTTGCATTGGTTTATATAGTGATTAATTGTGGGTTTTAGTAATTTGGGAGGAATTATATGTGGTAGTATTTGATTTATATGCAATTTGAGGTCAAAATAACACTTAGTTTGCATATGTAGGTGTGGTTTACTTAGTGCCTTCTAAATCTCTGTCGTAACCACCGTCGATCGCCCGCACCGTCCCGTCATGGCACCATCTTGTGGTGAGCCTCTTGTTCATGAAATTTGATATAAAAAATTGATGTGTCTGTGATTTGGATATATTGTTACTCGTATAATAATTATCTTACCCGTTCGTTGTTTGTTATACATAGTGCCATGGTTTTGATATCCGTCCCCGTCGGCCCTCGTCCTTGTTATGATTCGGATGTGGTATATTCTCTTTTAAAACTATTTGTTTCATTTCGTGTTTATGACAAATTATGCCCATCAAGTTGACATAGATATTTTTATCTAGGAGGTATGTGAACCGGAAATTCCAACCGACCCTATTGTCGAGAGGTTAAATTTAGTTGAAAGAGAAAACGAGTACTTGAAAGGAAAATTGAAAAGAATTGAGGGGGAGAAGATGGAATTGGAGTTGCATGTTGCCGATATCGTCGATGATCACAAGATCAAGATGGAGAAAATGCGCTTGAAGATTAGAAAGATTAGAAAATATGCCATCGATAGTGAGGCTTGGTATCATTATGCTGTTGGATCAGTTGTTACCTTAGTTGCGATCTTGATCGCATTTGTTGTTGCATTTAAATGCTTTAGCTAGAGAGTTATTTGTTTGTTGCATTTAAGTGTTGTATGAACTTTATGTGTGAACTTGTATTAATTTGGTCTATTCGGTGTTGTGTAATGAAGATGAGCCGCAATGGATGTACGATGACCGATGCTCTCCCAGTTTGTTGAGGGCGTGCATACTTTTCTCGCTTGCGGCTGAGGCAAACAAGCGGGCGGATGGTTTTATGCCTTGTCCATGTGCTGGCTGTAAGAATGGTCGCAATTACTCTACGTCAAGAACCATTCACGTCCACTGTTTGAGTCCGGTTTCATGCCCCACTATAATGTTTGGACCAAGCACGGAGAAAGAGGGGTTATGATGGAAGACAATGAAGAAGAAGAGGACGACGACAGCTATGCTGGTCATGGGTTCCCTGAATACGATGATACAACAATGGGGGAAGAAGCTGAGCCGGTAATTCGGGAAGAAGCTGGGCCGGCAATGCGGGAAGAAGCTGAAGAAGAGGCATCATATGAGCCCGTTGATGATCTAGGTCGGGCCATTGCCGATGCAAAGAGAAACTGCGCAAGTGATTTGGAGAAGAAGAAGTTGCAGCGCATGTTAGGGGATCACAAAAATTGTTGTACCCGAATTGCGTAGGTGACAAGAAAAAGCTGGGCACCACACTGGAATTGCTGCAATGGAAGGCAGAGAATGGTGTATCTGACAAGGGATTTGGAAAATTGCTGGTAATGATAAAGGATATGCTTCCAAAGGACAACAAATTGCCCGAGAGTAATGCGTCTGAAGCAAAGAAGGCTGTCTGCCCTCTAGGGTTAGAGGTGCGTAAGATACATGCATGCCCTAATGTTTGCATCATCTACAGCGGTGAGTTCGATGATTTGAACGCTTGCCCGGTATGTGGTGCATTGCGCTATAATATCAGCAGCGATGTGCATGGTGATGTCGAGGGCGGCGCCCGTAAAGAAGATTCCTACCAAGGTGATGTGGTATTCTCCTATAATATCACGGTTGAAACGTTTGTTCCAAAACAAAGAGCATGCCAAGGCGATGCGATGGCACAGAGAAGACCGTAAGAAAGACGGAAAGTTGAGAGTACCAACTGACGGGTCACAGTGGAGAAAAATCAAAAGAAAGTACGGGAAGGAGTTTGCAGATGACGCAAGGAGCGTATGGTTTGGTCTAAGCGCAGATGGCATTAATCCTTTTTGGGAGCAGAGCAGCAACCATAGCACCTGGCCTGTGACTCTATGTTTGTATAACCTTCCTCCTTGGTTGTGCATGAAGCGGAAGTTCATTATGATGCCAGTGCTCATCCAAGACCCTAAGCAACCCGGCAACGACATTGATGTGTACCTAAGGCCATTAGTTGAAGAACTCTTACAACTGTGGAATGGAACAGGTGTATGTGCGTGGGATGAGCACATGGGGGAAGAATTTGACCAAAAGGCGTTGTTGTTCGTGACCATCAATGATTGGCCTGCTCTCAGTAACGTTTCAGGACAGACAAACAAGGGATACCGTGGATGCACGCACTGTTTGGATGATACCGACAGTATATATTTGAATAGTCGTAAGAAGAATGTGTACAGGACATCGTCGATTTCTTCCGAGCAGGCATCCCGTGAAGAAAGAAAGGCAAGCATTTCAAAGGTGAGGCGGATCACCGGACGAAGCCTCGCCACCGTACTGGTGCTGATGTACATGATATGGTCAAGGATTTGAAGGTGATATTTGGAAAGGGTCCTGGCGGACAACCTGTTCCAAATGACGCTGACGGACGCGCACCCATGTGGAAGAAGAATCTATATTTTGGGACCTGCCATATTGGAAAGACCTAGAGGTCCGCTCCGCAATCGACGTGATGCACGTGACGAAGAATCTTTGCGTGACCCTGCTTGGCTTCTTGGGCGTGTATGGGAAGACAAAAGATACACCGAGGCACGGAGGACTAGCAACGTATGCACGGAGAAGACGGCATACATCGTGGTCATGCAAGCTATGCTCTTACCAAAGAAGAGAAGGAAATCTTCTTTGAATGCCTGCCGATATTAAGGTACCGTCCGGCTTCTCGAATATAAAGGGAATAATAAACATGGCGAGAAAAGTTCCGAACCTAAAGTCTCATGATCGCCACGTGATTATGACGCAACTGCTTCCGGTTGCATTGAGGGGCTTCTACGGAAAACGTTCGATTAGCCATTGTGAACTATGTGCATTTCTCAATGCAATCTCTCAGAAGGTAATCGATCCAGAAATCATACCAAGGTTACAAAATGATTTGGTGCAATGTCTTGTCAGTTTCGAGTTGGTGTTCCCACCATCCTTCTTCAACATCATGACGCACGTCCTAGTTCACCTATGCGAAGAGATTAACGTTTTGGGTCCTGTATTTCTACACAATATGTTCCCCTTTGAGAGGTTCATGGGAGTCTTAAAGAAATATGTTCATAACTGTGCTAGGCCAGAAGGAAGCATCTCCAAGGGCCATCAAAATGAGGAGGTCATTGAGTTTTGTATTGACTTTATTCCTGACCTTAAGCCGATTGGTGTTCCTGAATCGCGGCATAAGGGCGCATCGGATGGAAAAGTCACTTTAGGAGGGAACAAATAATATGTATGGACGGACATTCTCTCACCTGAAGCACACTACACAGTTCTCTACGTAATTCCGCCTTGGTGGCTCCATATATGGATGAACACAAGAATTTGCTACGCTCCAAACACCCGGAGCGGTCTCGACGACCGGATTACACGTGAACAAACCAGAGTTTCGCCACCGGTGTTGCAGACATGTACCATGCATGACACCTCTATTGAAGATGACCTGTACTTGCTGTCCCAATTACCATCTTCGAATATAATGACTTTCAAAGGGTACGAGATAAATGGTAATACATTTTACACGATCGCCCAATATAAGAAGAGCACCAACCAAAACAGTGGTGTCCGCTTTGATGCAGAAACCAAGACGGAAAGGAAACATATTATGGTTATATACAGGACATATGGGAACTTGACTATCGGCGTGGTTTAAAGGTCCCTTTGTTTGGTGCAAATGGGTCAATATGACACGAGGCGGGGTAATGGAAGACCCAAGATGCAGAATGACAACAGTGGATCTCAACAATCTTGCGTATGCAGACGAACCATTCGTCCTAGCCAATGATATGGCACAGGTTTTCTATGTGAAGGACATGTCTATCAAGCCAAGAAAAAGAAAAGATAAGGAAGTGAATGCATCGTACGATGAGCCAAAGCGGCACATAGTTCTTTCTGGGAAGAGAAACATCGTGGGAGTGGATGACAAGACGGACAAGTCGGAAGATTATGAAAAGTTTGATGAAATTGCTCCATTCACGGTGAATATTGACCCGAGCATCCCGTTAAATGATGAAGATTTTCCATGGTTACGGCGCCAAAGGGACACACGCGAAGAAAAAGTTTCACACCCAAAGATCCGGGATGTGATCGACTTCACTAGCTATCATCACTTTCTTCCGTGTTTCGCACCGAGAGGGGAATCTCTGTAATAGTTAGGGTAGTTATGTGTTTTGGCATTTGAAACGCGAAGAAATTTTATGTGCAAACAAATTCACACTAATTTCAAATAATTCAAAATTTAAACCATACAAATTTGAAAACTACGGGCACTAACAGAAAGTTTGTAATTTTTTGTACCTAAAGAGGCTGTGTCAGCCTCCGGTCAGGCTATGGCCCCACCATCACCATTTAGTGCCGGTTCGTACCACGAACCGGTACTAATGAGGTTGTGTCAGGTAATTTGGGGCCCCACGAGCACCTTTAGTACCGGTTCATGGATGAACCAGACGTAAGCTGTTTTTAGTCCCACCTCGCCAAGTGAGAGGGACTAGGAGCGTTTATAGGCCCCGAGTGCGAGAGGCGATGAAGAAGAGGATCAATGCTCACGTTGCTTAGCTTCAAGCCTTCAGAATACGGTAGACTGCGGAGCTATGCGCGGTGCAGTTTACACTATTCGAAGGCTTGAAGCAAATTAACGAGCATTGCACCTCTTTTATTTTTAATAACTTATTACAACTCCGGACTTCTTCTGTTATGGCAAAAACTAATTGCACGTCGACATTTCTTTTTTTTAAGTTATAACTGCAGACTTTGACCATCAAGTTTTGCAGAAAAGAAAAAAATAGCAGAAAAGAAAGAAAAACTATAGCTGAAAAGAAAAAAACTATATAATATAGCAGAAAATAAAAAACTACTCATAAATAAATAGAAGAAAAAATAAATCAGAAAAGAAAAAAATTATATTTGCTATTTTTCAATCGTTTACAAAATGACCGTGAAATTGAAAATCACTACAAAATGAACTCTGAAAATGTTGAATTTTGGCAAACTAGATGAAAAACTACTCACAAATAAATAAAAGAAAATAAATATAACAGAAAAGAAAAAACTATACAAAAACTACATAAAAATAAATAGAAGAAAATAAAGCAGAAAAGAAAAAAACTATAAAAAATTAGCGCTGCCACAATGGGCCTGATAGGCCACAATGTAATTACAGGCCTTAAAGGCCCAGCAGACTCACAGGGCAGCGCACAGAGTTTAGGCCCACAAGCCTGCTATACAGAGGAGTTCGAAGTGGTAGCCGCGGCTGAGTTTATAAATCAGTGCGGCTGCCCTTCGCCCGGCGAGGTGGGACTAAACTTTGGAGTGGCAACGCGAGGCCTTTAGTACCGGTTGGAGCCACCAACCGGTACTAAAGAGACCTTTTGTACGGTTTGTGCCACCACCCGGTACTAAAGGGGGTCGCTTCCCGCCGCTTGGGCTGGCCAAAACTGGCCTTTAGTACCGGTGGGCGGCTCCAACCGGTACTAAAGGTGCCTTCTATATATACAAGACTTCGAAAATTTCATTCTCCCTCTGTTTCTTCCTCTGTTTCCATCGTCTCCGTCTCTGTCGCCGCCCGTCCCGTCGCCGCCCTCGTCTCCGTCGCCGCCAGCGTCCCGTCGCCGCCGTCTCCGTCGCCGCCGGGCCCGTCCCGTCGCGCCGTCCCTGTCGCCGCCTGGCCCGTCACCGCCCGCCGTCGCCTCAGCCGTCGCCGTCGCCCAGTGAGCTCTCCCTCTAACCCCTCTCCCTCGTCCCCTGGCCACCATGGGCGCCTCCCTCGAGCCCATACACACACACACAAGCATGATGAACACACACACACACACATGTATGCATTAATGCATGTATATATTAGTATATACGTATTTTGTATGTTTAATTAGTTTAGATTATTTAGATTATTATTTTCACTATTATATATGTATGAATGCATGTTAGATGGATATAATTAGTGTTTAATTACTATGGAAATTTTTTATATAATGTTGTTTTTCAATTTTTTAATGGATGTATAGAAGTTGTGTTTTCTGTTTTTAGTGTTAGATGCTTAATTAGTATGAAATAGTATATAGATTTTTGAAATAGTAGAAATGTTAGAAATTTTAGTTATCAAAATCCAATCATTAAAAAATATTACTTTTTGCGGGCATATAGCTAGTATTTGTTCTCGACGATGCCCGGCCCGCATCCTCGCCGTCGACCCGTCATGACGACGTCCAGCCGACCCATGTCCGGACTGGGCTCCGGGATGGCACCGGAGGTGCTGCTGGAGGGGCGCAGCTTGATGAGGAACCCGGCCCCGGGTCCCGTCGTCGACCCCGATCTCGTTTGATGGCGTTCGCGTGGGCCAGTTTCGGTCGGAGGGACCCGGCCCCGCCCGGAGGAGGTACGTCGCCCGTGTGGGAGGAGGACGAGCACGCCCATCGCTACATGGTTGCGTTAGAGGGCGGCAGGTTCTCCAATACTGGCAAGATTATCGGGATCTCACTTCAGCTATGATCATGTGAGGGTTCCTTCTCTTTGGGTGTCCACCGCCTTGCCGCAGAACCGCGAGTGTCCTAGATTCTTCGTAGTATTCGATCTTTAATTAGCTAGCCAGTGATGTACTATTCAATATTATATATTATTCGAGACGATGTATTCGAGATTATATATAATATTCTAGACGAAGTATTCGAGATTATATCTATTATTCGAGACGATGTAATTTGAATACTAAATTGTTTTATATTTCTTTTGAATTAGTTAAATAAAAGCTATGGCGCATAATACCGACAGAGAGGAGAAACAGACCATGTTCGATATGATACGCGGGCCGATGATGATCGAATGAAGAAGATTATGACGGCTCCGAATTTCTAAACAACACCGGAGAGGGTGATATGATATTCGATCGCGACGACCGAATTGATGAAGTCATGAACTACAATTATGACGATGACGAAGAACATGTTGATCCTGAAACAACAAAGATCGGTGAGGTATATATATTTATATAAGCAGGTAACTAGTGATCATCACATGTTTTAAATGACTTGAAGATATATTAACGAATCGATCTTTGTTCTTTCAGCCATCCGGATCGAGCAAATCTTCGTGCAAAAGGACTAAACGAGGCCCGAACAAAAAGTTGAAGGAAGGCGTAAAGTACAATATCGAGGCAGTCGGACCTAATGGCGAACCATTAGCGCCTAAGAAGATTGCGCATAAGTTCGTTAAATGGCAGAAGTTCTTGTGAAGGACCAACTCCCGATCTCCCTTCAAGAATGGAGAGAGCCAAAAGACAAAGGACAAAAGGCAAAGAGGACGCTGCTCCACGTCCGGATGTTACTTTTGTCGACAAGAATCAAAAAGATCTGCTTTGGGATACTCTCACGGAACATTTCACCCTACCGGATCATTTCACGAAGCGGATGTGCGAGAAAGTCAAGGACGCTGCTCTTAGGAAGATGGCGGTTGCATTCAAGAACCACAAGAATCGTGAATGGGACAAGTACGTCAAGGGAGGAAGGAAGACTCCGGTATTCGAGGGAACACTAGAGAACCAACGTGCTCATTGGGACGATTTCGTGAAATTCAAGGATTCGGAATTAGCTAAGGAACGGTCGAGAATAAACAAGAAGAATGCCGAAAAAAGGATAAGTTCCATAAGTGGGGCGGTGGCTATGCGGTGGCAATGCCTAAGTGGGATAAGTCGAGAAATAGATGGAGGATGCAGGTGCCACTCCGGTTACTAAGAGCTGGCCCCGTGGTCGACTTGGTTCTATGCGCAATGGGGGGAGTTGGACCAAGACAGGCAATGTTTCGACGAGGGCAAGTCTCAAGGGAGCCGACGATGCGATACTTGTTGCAATAGAAGAGGCACGATCGGGGTGTTCCAGCCCAACAGAGAGAACGACGAGCTTACGCGTGCCACAGAAATCCTGAACACCCGGAAGAACACGAGGCAAGGGCGTTATTCCGTGGTATGAGGGGTTTTCAGACCGAACACCGACTACGTAACCCGTGCGAGAAAGAAGATTGCGGAGGAGAAGAAGAGGAAGATGGAGGAGGAGCAGAGGAAGCGGTACTATGAACGCCTTCAAGGCCTAGAAGCAAGTCAAGCGGAATTGGTAGTAAAATTCCAGCGGCAGCAGGAGCAGATCGACTCACTTACCCAAAGAAGGGGTCTCAAAGCTGCAGCAGCTAGCGAATGATCCAAGATTGGATAGCACCGCCCCATCCATGCCGAGAAGCAGCGTGGGTTCCGCCCCGGACGATGCAATGCTGGGTAGATACCCCGTGGATGACATCACGGAGAACACTAGTTGCGAGCTACACGTCAAAATGAAGAACATATACATGAAGGTGGCGGACGGCGTTGCTTTTCCAGTTACCCCCAAAGCAACCTACCATTGCATCCCGATTCCAGAGGGCTATGCTCGTGTCATGGTTGACGAGGTGGTGCACCCATATTCGGGCTAGAGCTTGACATTCCCGGAGGTGACGACGAGCGCTTTCTCGGAGACGCCAACCATCGTATCATCCTATGAAAAAGGATTGCATTATCTTTCAAGGCCACCGACACCGCGTCATCCGACTCCTCGTCAAGTCCGCCATCGAGTCAGCAGTCTCCCGCCTCCTGCAAGTCCACCAAGTCCGGCAAAGTGTCGCCACCTCCTCCAAGTCCGGCAAAGTGTCGTGCCACTCCTCCTCCAAGTCCGCCACATCGTCAGACGTCCACTCCTCCTCCAAGTCCGGCACAACCTCAGGCCACTCCTCCTCCAAGTCCGGCACAACTTCAGGCGGCCACTCCTCCTCGTCCAACTCAGCCCCGTCAGCCGGCGTCTCCGCCGCCTCAGCAATCGCAGAAAAGACACCCCGCAGCTATGGTGCGTGGCAGTGCAGTCGAGGTAGTACAGGAAGTACAGCGGAGGCAAGCGATATAAATATGGTCCAAGCCTCACGCCTCTTCCGCAGAGGTCTTATGACAGGTCCGAGGAGGAAATCGCAGCCATATCGAAGTCCAAGGTGGAAGCCCATTTTGCACCGAAACCGCCACCGCCGCCAAGGGAGAAAGTGCCTGAGGAAACGATTGACCACTTTATTCAGTATGGCTCAACCACCAGCTCCCAAATCTGTTGACCACAGGACTATGAGCGCCACATCGTAGTTAAATCGAGCACGCCCACGTAAGGAGGCAAGCTCGGGATCGAACAAACAAGAAGCATCTGTCAAAAATGCGGAAAACCATTCCCAATTTGGGAGAACAAAGCGGCGCAATCGATCCTCTCGCTTGTTGTGCCAACAACACGTGATAAAGACGCTGTAGCCCAATATTATTGTGGGCAAACAGTTTACGTTCTGAGGTGGGCAATGTGGTAATAACGAAGCGACCATATAATGCAGGCTGAAGTTATCAAAATCACTGTTGGACAACTCCTCGAGATCGAGACCATGCCTCGTGCTTAGAGAGGATGAAATAAAAGCGGAAATATGTCCGGGCCAACCTTTGGTCGAGCTGCATAAGGTCAAGAACCTCCCAACGAGAATGTATGAATTGCATCAATGGTACATGAACATTACCAAGATTTCCGATCGATTGCCCCTCATGGTGAATGTCAAGGAGGAGCATTACTTCCATGAGAAAGCTGTGTCCGTTGAGTATTCTGTTATACAATAAAGACGCACTCGACAAATCTATCGTCAGTTGCTATTGTCTGTAAGTGATTTCTTTCTGTAATTTAAGTCTCAAGCTAGCTGTAGTGATCCTTTTGATCAATCATTACCTGTAATTATCCTCACTATATTCTTTTACGTGGTATTATATGCAGAATGAAGATGTATGAAATGAGAAAAGGTGGACGCTTTGGCATTGGGTTCATTGACCCAAACACCGTTAATGAATACACATGGAAAATAAATCCACGTCATCAAAAGGCCGCAGAGGACAACATGCTAGAGTTCTTGAAGCGCCTCAAATACAATGAAGATATACTACTTCCTTACAACTTCCAGTGAGTCACACTATCTTGTACTACAAATTCTCTGTTTTTGCCAACTAGCTAGCTACATGTTTTTGCTTACATATGCGCGCTTAATTAAGACATGCAAACATGTGTGCATGCAGATTTCACTGGGTCTTGTGTATCATTAAAGTTGACGCCTTGAACAGTTGAAATACTGGACTCACTACTCAAAGAAAAAACTGACTATAACATCTTGTTTGGGATAGTCAACAGGTAATTTCAATCATTATTAACTATATATCTCGGCCTATTTAGTTTGTCATTTTTCATGATATGAACTATTTAATAACCCCTTTATTTATTTTCTTTGTCGGTGGGCAGGGCTTGGGCAAGGTTCATCAACAGTGACCCAGGAGAATGAAAAAAAAGCTTAAATGGTTTCGACCCAAGGTAAGTAATTAAGTAGTACTAGCTAGCTAGCTAGCTGCCATCTCTTTAATTATCATGCTTGATTAGTTATTATCTGATCAAATTCCATTCTCGTAAAGGCCTCAAGCGGTAGCGCAGGGACTGATCTGTGTGCATTCTGCGTTTGCGAGAACATTCGCATGATGGCGTCCGAAAGGAGCAGATCTCAAAGACAGGAATGGGTACGCTTGTCAAAACACTATTCACAATTTTTACACCATTATCGATATCTAGTCACACAACTAATACACATGCATATTGATCTCCTTCTTAACAGTTCACGAGAGGTGCGGGAGAAGCTCCTAGAAACGGAGCGCGTAGAAGCACTTCAAGAGGAAATAGCGGGATTTTGCTCGACCAGGTCATAAATCCGAAGGGAGAATACTATTACCCGCTACCGCCCCCATGAAAACCACTTCCAATTGTCATCGTGCTCCGAAGGCACCAATTAGGCTAATGCCACTGGCTCCGAAGGCAACATGCATACATAGGAGAAATTGTATATAGCTACACATGTGTGTATGTGTGAATTAATTAATATGATGGTTTGTGAGACACTGATGATATATATATATGCATGATTGGTTCTACTAGAAATTCTATTTATATCTATCTATATATATATATATATATATATATATATATATATATATATATGCATAACGTGTAGTATCGTAAAATACCAAAGCAAACGAAAAAAGAATTAAAATGGGAACACAAAATTAAATGAAAAAGAAATCATAAAACTAAAACACCCCAAACCTTATAGTACCGATTGGTCTTACCAACCGGTACTAAAGGGCCTCGAGCCCTCGAGCTGGCTCGTACACGTGAGCCTTTTTTAGCACCGGTTCGTGCTGAACCGGGTACTAAGGGGGCTTTAGTGCCCACACTTTAGTGCGGTTATGGAACCCGGCACTAAAGGGCCTTACGAACCGGTGCTATTGCCCGGTTCTGCACTAGTGTAGGGCTGCTTGGGTGTGCTGGAGCTGGGTCAGTTGAAGCTTATCAGCCTGTAGCCACACAGGGTATCATCGGCTCATCGAGCCATGCTCCCTCGTCGTCTAGGTTGGTTGGGGAGGTGGAGGAGGAGGAGGAGGAGGAGGAGAAGGCCACATATGAAGAAGGGGAGGAGGAGGATGAGAGCAACGGGGAGGAGGAGTACGATGAAGATTATGGACCTCCAAAGAACTCAAACGTCTCAAGCATCTCAAATTGCCAAGAAGAGGAATCAAGACGATGGATTTGCTGAGTCCTAACCTTTCCAGAGACCGGTTCTCGACGGCCCAAGAAGAAGACCGAAGAGAATCGTTCAAAGAGTAACGAGGACCGTGCACGCAAGAGGGAAGGAGCAAGTGATTATGCTCTTCGATACTTGGCTCTTTTAGTTTGGTTGAACTTTTCTGGTGGTTGTGAAACTATGTATTTGCTATTTGTGGATCTATGTGTTTGAAATGTTTTATGCACTTCAAGTTATCTTAATATGGATCTACGTGATGCCCAAATTTAATTATTTAAAATCTATGATATTGTTGTCATATTTGTAAACTTGCTGTGATATTGAATTTGAAAACAAGCAACCAAATGAACTTGGAAAAACAAAACAGAGGACACTACCGCCAGGTTTCGTTACAGAAACTTTATACGGCAAACGCAGGACCCTACCGACAGTTTCTCGGCAGTGGTCGCATACCACCGCCATGGGTCCTAGCATATTTCACATGTAATGCATACACGGCAAAACCTGTTGACACCTTACCGCCAGAGCCTGGCGGTAGGGTTAGATAGCTTACCGCCAAGCTCTCTGGCGGTAAGGTACTTATCCACGCCGCCACGGTGACGGCCGCCGTCCCCTCTCACACACCCTACCCCGTAAACGTCAAGCGGTAGGTCGTTTAACCCTACCGCCAGGAGCGCTGGCGGTAGCAAAAGAGTCAAATCTCGAAATTTTTAGCAACAGGGGTCAGATCCTGAAATTCTTTCAAAAAGGGTCAAAACACGAAATTTTACCCCACAGTGGAGTGCAGAATCAATTAATCTTCTCCCCGTAGCAGACCATGCAATGCAATGCAAAAGGCGACGACCTTCTATTCTACGCCGACGTCCAGGGTTTACTGAGCCAGCCGATTTTAATTACCATGGCCACCGGCGGTGACGTGGCTCGCTGCGCGGCGTCGACGGAGCGCGTGGCGTGCGTACAGCACGGGCACGACGCAGCGGCAGTGCCGTGCAATGGCACTAGCAGCGTCGTCAGCAGGAGCGGGGCGCTCGTGATCCATGGAACGGAACAGAAACAGGCCGCCCGGGTCCCCAGGAGGGCGCGCCGCTGGACGACGACCACGGCTGCGTGCGCGGCAGCGGTGCGAAGGGCAGCGCTGCCCCACGCCCGATAAAACCGAGGAGAAAGTTGGCCTAGCCCGTTTCAGTTTCGCAGCTACACAGTCGCCGCTGGTGTAGCTGTGCACTCCCTGTAGCTGTATGCTGTAGGCTATTGGCCATAGCCATTAGCCAGCCTTTTTCTACTCGGCAATTTATTTGCTTGCCCTCCTATGTCACCTAGTAGCTGTAGCTACACCGACGGTCCGTCCGTCCTACTAGTAGTTTTACTCCCACGCGTTTGTTTAATGCACGTACGTATGTGTCCTGGGGCTGGCTCTGCCATGAGTAGACCATGATGGTGGAGTAGCATGGCGCACGTCGCTGTAGATAGCCGTGTGTTCTCTCTGCATACATACACTGCATAGGGAGTATGCAGGGGGTAGATGGATGTACGTATGTGTCATGTGTGAATAGAATGAACGGGTGTGTGTATGTATCTGGCCGGCGTGATGACTGCGAGCCGCTTTTGGTCGTTTTCCCGCTTCCCTTTCGACGGACCGGTGGCATGGCATGGCATAGCAGCAGTGACAGCGCCATCAAATTCGGCAGCCGCGCTGACGCGCTCATAAGGTAGACAGAAGTGACAAGTGAGTCCTGAGCCAGGCATGGGGTGCGGAGGCACGTCTCCACCTCCACATTTCCTTCTCTGATCCGCCGCCCGGATGGTCATGCACACTGTTTGTCCGACGATTTATACGCAAACAAATATCTGGACCCAGCGACGACGGGACACCGGCGCCTAGGCCGACAGGGTCGACGCGTCCGGAAGGTGGAGGGCAATAAATGATCTACTTTCTCTGTTTAAAAATACTTATCATTAAAATGGATAAAAAATGATGTCTCTTGAACTAAAATACATTTATATACATCTGCTTTTATTCATTTTGATAACAAGTATTTTCGGACGAAGGGAGTACTAGTCTCACGGTAGCGGCAGCCCGACGCTGTCGCGGCGCCATGGATGCACGGGAAGCCGTGGACGGGACGGGACGGGACGGGACGGGGAGTTTAAGGAGGAGGAACGGGACAGACAAATCGAATCGTGGTCTTAAACCCCGGCCGGCCGGCTCTATCTTCCGATGGAGCGAGGACCACGTACCACCACATGTGATCCCGACCGGTGATACCCGCTCCTCCATTCCATCGACGATATCGATATACTACTCCCCACGAGGGGCTTGTGTTGCCGACCGGGCCAATGGACATTAACGTCTCGCTCGAACCGGAACGCCCCAACGAACCACGCGGACTTGCCGGTGCTGCTACTCCGCTCCGGGCTACTACTGACGATTTCTCTTGTGGAGGAGGAGGGGGGACACGGGCAGATGGCTACAGGGTACGAGTAATGGACGCCCCGGCTGCAGGAAGGGAGGTACGGTTCCTCCGCCTTCGATTCGCTTTGACCCCATCCATTAACCACGACGGTGCATGTCACTGCTGTGCTGTGATGCTGTGCGTAGCTTCATACTACTCCTGTACTGCTGTGCTATACCACACTCCTACCTAGATGTACGCCGGCCTGTACACGAGACAGGAAGCTGCAAATACATGGCGCCGAAGCGGAATGGGAGTAGGAGCAGCAGACAGACTGGCGCGGGTGGTTGCGTGGGTCGACACGTACTTACGCGCGTAAATACAGGCAGTGCCGTGCGCCGCAGGGCGCCCACTTACTCACTTCTGTAGCGCTGCGGGTATACTGTAGTATGGAATTGGTGGTAGTACTGTTAATGTGGATGGCAGGATGAGCGCGTGTATTGTGGAGAGTGGACAGGGACCGATGATGTGATGTACTGCATCTGGTCTTCTTCCTCTGTGTCGTCAGGCGTTCCATGCTCAAGCATCCACAGCCCGACCTCCCCTACCCGTATCAAACCTTGAGACTGACCGGTCAAAAAAAAAATCAACTCAAACAGACCTCTTAAACCACGGACAAACGCCCTACCGACCCAGTATCCCTCATATCCAAATTTAAATATAGGACGGCCGGATGTCCGGCCCGTCTGGCCACCGACAAAGCAAGCCCACCATCGACCACACAGCTGACCCACAAAAACTCCAATCCGGGCGTGTTACTCCGAACCCTAGCTCTCTCTCGCTCCGTCCTCTCCTCTCCCTCTCCGATTTTGATTCCATCCACTTCGATATCCATCTTCGAAAGGAACTCCGGCTCCAAGCTCGACTACAAGGGGGAGATGGCCATCCGCATTGCGTTCGAGTGGTCCAAGGTGGAAACCGGAGGCAGCTCAGGATCTGGAGCGTCGCCATAGCTCACCCGGTCTAGTTGTCACAGACGTGATGCATATATACATGAACGTTGCCATGAATAACGTCATAACTAAGCGCTTTTCAATCAATTGCCCAACAATAATTTATTTACCCACCGTATGCTATGTGTTCAAGAGAGAAGCATCTAGTGAAAACTATGGCCCCGGGTATACGTATACGATGTGCCTCTGAGATAGGCACTTGCCGCAGAAGACCCGTCAATGTGTCCGACTGTATATCGGACAGTCCGGGGCTTTTTCTGTTGGTCTTACTAGGAGCCGAACACCCCGGACCTCGGGCGGCCGAAGAGTTGCCTTATGGCCTTTGCGGATCGGGAGAGATCCTCCGGGACGACACCTCAAGGTCGTCCGCCTCATGAGGCGGAGAAGTAGGAGGAGGCGTTTCGCTCTTGAAAGGATCGATATGGTTGACTAGAGGGGGGGTTGGTGAATAGGCAACTAACAATTTTTAAGCTTTTCTTTACCAATAAACTTTGCAATAATAAAGGTTGTCTAGATGTGCAACTAGGTGAACAACCTATATGATGCAATCAACACAAGCACAAGAGCAAGCAAAGATAGAAACACAAATAAGCTTGCACAAGTAAAGGGATAGGATAACCAAGAGTGGAGCCGGTGGAGACGAGGATGTGTTATCAAAGTTCCTTCCTTTTAAGGGGAAGTACGTCTCCGTTAGAGCGGTGTGGAGGCACAATGCTCCCCAAGAAGCCACTAGGGCCACCGTAATCTCCTCACGCCCTCGCACAATGCAAGAGCCGTGATTCCACTATTGGTGCCTTTGAAGGCGGCAACCAAACCTTTACAAACAAGGTTGGGCCAATCTCCACAACTTAATTGGAGGCTCCCAACGACACCACGAAGCTTCACCACAATGGAATATGGCTCCACAGTGACCTCAACCGTCTAGGGTGCTCAAACACCCAAGAGTAACAAGATCCGCAAGGGATAAGTGCGGGGAATCAAATGTCTCTTGATGGAAGTGTAGATCGGGCCCTTGTCACCCAATCCCGAGCAAATCAACAAGTTTGATTGGCTAGGGAGAGAGATCGGGCCAAAATGGAGCTTGGAGCAACAATGGAGCTTAGAGATGGAAGAGGTAGTCAACTAGAGGTAGGAGACACGCCTTTATACTCATGGAAAAGATCCAACCGTTATCCTCTAGTTCAGCTCGCGACACGCCGGTACTATCATTCGAAAGCGCTGGTACTACACATGCCACGCGGTACTACCGTGGAGGACCATGGTACTACCGCGGCAGCAGCAGAGGCCGGGACTGGTCTGACTGAGCGTAGTACAACCGCTCATAGCCTACGAAGAGCGCGGATGAAATAAACTACATCCGTGCCTACTTCCGCTGAAAAAGAAACAGTGCAAAAACCCGACGCGGTACTACCGCGCACGAGGTGCGGTACTACCGTGGAGGCGCGGATGTAAAAAATTACATCCGCTCCTACTACCGCGGCGCAACGGTACTGGGCATGAGGGCCACGGTACTACGGCTCCAAGAGAGCGGTACTACCGTGGCCTCCCGCGGTACTACCGTGTGGGCCCGGATGTAAAAAGTTACATCCGCGCCTACTACCGTACCGGAGCAGCACTAGGCCTGGGAGTTGCGGTACTAAGGCTCCAGGGGAGCGGTACTACCGTGACCCCCAGCGGTACTACCGCTCCCTAGAGCAAAGATTACCGCAAGAACAGCAGAGTCATTCGGATTATGCACAACTATGATAACGGAAGATGCTCCAAAGTGCAAGGAAAGGAAGGACAAGTGTACGTGTTGATTCCACCCAAACCTTCCGACGCGGACCCCTCTTAATAGTACGCCTCTCCACGACTCAAATCCACCAAAGAGAAACGTAGAACAACGCCGCCTTCAATAGTCTCCGAGGGGCACCGAATCGCCTCGTGCCTAGTGATGAAGCATCCGAGAAACTCAAGGCATACGATTAGTCCAAAATTATCGTAATCAATCACCAAAACACCTAAGGGATAAATATGCCCTTACAATCTTCCCCTTTTTGGTGGATTGATGACAATACGGGATTTGCACAAAGATACGATAAAATTGAGCAAGGGCAAACCCCTCCTCTCCAAAATATAGACGGGCTCCCCCTAGATGTGTGCACCCTGGATGAATGCTTTGGACTGCATAGCACACATACTAGAATCACCACTCCCCCTATATTTTAGAGACAAAGGCACGAAAATTAACATCTAAGCAAAACATAGCACAATATAACACAAGCTCGCTAAGATAGATAGAGTGCATATGTCTTACACCATATGAAGGAAAAGCAACTAAAACGAGGTTCAAACGAAGTTCAACCAAGAAAGCAATAAACACACCAAACACGAACACGACACATGACTCGCAAATCCCTACACTCTCTCCCCCTTTGGCATCGAGACGCCAAAAAGGCAGAGAGGACACCTACACACAAGCGGTGGCTCAAGCAGCAGGAACTCATCCCAACCCTCTCCGTCGGACTCCTCGGCAGCAGGAATGGACTCCTCGACGTCCTCCTCGTAATCAGTCCACCAGAGCCTTGCTTCTCCATCCACTCGGCCTCGAGGTGATGCGCTCCTCAAACCCGCCAGACATATCCTCACCCATAGCTGCAAGATCTTCCCGTCTCCGTGACGACTCTCCTTGGACGCCACGTGAGTCTTGTAATCGCCCTTGGCTTGCATGCGTAAAAGAGTCTTCATCTTGTCCTTCACTTCTTGGCCCATGAAGGCATAGAGGAGCTCGAAGGCCTAGCAGATGGCCCTCAAGAACATTCTCGGCGCCAAAGATCCTCCTCATCGCCAGCAGCCCTAGCAGCAGACGCCTCGGCACGAGTAGTAGTGTTGGCCCAGTTGGGTTTGACACGCAGACAGATGGGATCATGGCGAATCCAGTCAGGAGCAAGGAACTCCTCACCAGGGAACATCTTCTCCCAAGTCTTCGAGATCAGCAGAAACAGATAGGGCCCATAGATAGGCACTTTGCGGTTGAACACTGCAAGCCGAAGCTCACACCACATGATGTGTGAGACATCAAGTGGCTAAGTCTCGAGACAAACGAGCCTCCTCGCAAATGAGCATCATATCCACCATATAGGCATGAACCTTGTCCTTGTCACCAATGCGAGGGAACAATGAGTTGCGGAAGATGCGATACATGATATCCGTAAAAGAGTTGAGCACCAACCCTATCTTGCCACTTGGGAGCCGTCTTCTCAACATAGTATGGTGCAAGCTTGTCCTTGTTGGCGAGAATCAGAGTTGGAATGGGGGCGAACACCCATGGGAGTGTCGAGCTGGCCATCGTGCACCGGAGCAAATCCATGAACTCCTTCCGTGTAGCAAACACCACGGCCATTGGACATCCAGGTCATCCTCCTCTCATCAGGGTGAAAGTATACTGAGGCAAAGAACTAACAGATAAGCTCAGGGTCATAGTCAAGGTGAAAGGATATCACATGCTCAATGCCAAACTGCTCCACCAAGTCCAGAGCCTCTCCAAAGTAGGCACGGAACTTGTCCTTCCTCAAGTGATGCATGTCAATCCATTTCACATCCACATAGGTATTCTGCTTGTTCTTGATGACATCCAGATAGATGTTGGTTTGTTGCTTGTTCCAAAACAGCTCACAACCCCTGACAGAGGAACGAGGGGTCACGTACGGGTGAAGCTGCCTGAGACGGACGTAGTCAGATTGTGGCATCTCATCCATGCCCTTGGCGGGCTCCTTGTACTTGCTATCTGAAGTCTTGACATTGCGCTTGGGGGCAGAGGAGCCCTCTGGTGTGTCACCTGGGTTGCGCAGACGCTTGGAGCCAGTGTCACGACTGGGATTGGAACGGCGAGAGCCACCACCTGAGACACACACGCAAAACACCAACGAACGTGAAGAGGATCAATGCAAAGACCACGGCAAAGCACAAGAAACACATAGGAAATATACGTGAAGGTTGGCCAGCGATAGATGTGAGCCACGGTAGTACTGCCAGTGCCTGTGGTACTAAAATATTAGTACTGCTCCAAGTCGCGGTAGTACTGCGGCGAGGTCACGGTAGTACCGTGGTTGAGCGGTAGTAGAATTTTAGTGTCATAGCAGGCGCGGTAGTACCGCACTGCAGAGGCGGTAGTACCGCAAGCAGAGGTACCGCTACCGACGGGCGGTAGTATCAAGATCGCGTCAGATCCAAACGACAGTTCGAATCTGAAAAGACCCGCGAAACAACGGCAGTGCTACATTGATCAAACCTAGCGCAAGACAACAAAACAAGTATAATTCCTACGCAAAGCTACTCTCCTTCATCCTATTCTTGCAAAGAGAAAGCCTACGAATCTCTAGAACACACAAGTCTCCCCCAACAACCTAGAGGAAAAGAACTCAATAAAACGAGGGAAGATTGTGGAAAAACCTGGGTCCATAGCAAGAGCACGTGGTGGGGAAGGATCCCACCAGACGGAATCACGGGAGGGCAGCCGGAGGAGGATATCCGGCGACGAACGCCGGCTCCGATCTTGACCGTGAGAGAGAGAGAGACGACGTGGGAGGAACTGCGAATGGGTATGGGGGAGTTAGAACTCCCCCTGCCCGTCCTTATCCCCACGCGCCCAAGACGACGCGGTAGTACCGCAAGTCATCGCGGTAGTACTGCTCGGGCGGAAGTACCGCACCGAAGCGGTAGTACCGCTCACCCAGGCGGCAGCCGTGTTGGGGCAGTAGTACCATGCTCCCACACGCGGTAGTACCGTGGTTGGCCGCGGTAGTACCGTAGCCGTCCGCGGTAGTACTGTGAGCTCAATACAGCGCCGGTTTCAACACAAGAGAAAGGTCTTTGCACGGAAGCTTTTCACACAAAAGAAACCACAAGCACACGCACAAACTAGAGGCAGAAAGACAACAAGAGAACACCAAGCGACACAACCTCTCAAAAGGAGAGGGCGGTGGCCGAAGCCACCTATGTTTGAGTTAGATGGTATGGCACCGCGAAGAGTTATCCTTGGGACCATGACCAAAACTCGTCTTTGAAGCACAAGTACCATAAAAAATGGCTAATGTGAAAGAGTTGATCTATTTATGCATGATAGGGGGAGAGTTCATTGAGAGAACAACACTCCCCTATGTCCATGCCTACACCTAAACTAGACAACAAGTTGAGTGTGGTGGGGGTGCACGGGTTCAAGTCACATTGCTCAAATCAATGTTATTTAGCTCATGCCTTAACTCATGAAATCTTGCTTCATCCAAGGGCTTCATGAAAATATCCGCAAGGTTATCATGCGTGTTGACCTAGTTGACCTCGATCGCCCGCGCCTAATATGCGCCCGGATGACGGGATACCGAATCTCTATAGGCTTCATTTTGACATGTTGCACCGGGTTGAGAGAAATCTTGATGGCACTTTCATTATCACACCAAAGAAGCACTTTGTCACAAATGACACAGTACTCCTTTAAAGTTTGCCTCATCCATAGGAGTTGAGCACAACAACTACCGGCCGCCACATATTCCGCTTCGGTGGACGAGAGAGACACACAACTTTGCTTCTTGGAAGACCAACTTACCAAAGAGCAACCAAGAAATTTGCACCCTCCTAAGTGGACTTCCTATCCACTTTGTCTCCGCCCAATCGAACTGTAAATCCTTCAAGCTTGAAGTTTGCCCCTCTTGGGTACCATAAGCCAAAGTTTGGGGTATGAGCCAAATATCAAAAGATTCGCTTGACCGCCACATAGTGGCTTTCCTTCGGTGCGGCTTGAAACCGTGCACACATTCCCACACTCAACATGATATCCGGTCCAGATGCACAAAGGTAAAGCAAGGAGCCAATCATGGAGCGATATACCTTTTGATCCACCGCTTTACCATTGGGATCAATGTCAAGTTGGCACTTGGTAGGCATTGGTGTAGTAGCCGGCTTGACATCACTTAGCTTGAATCTTTTGAGCATGTCTTGAGTGTATTTGGCTTGGTTGATGAAGGTTCCTTCTCTTCTTTGTTTGATATCGAAACCAAAGAAGAACTTCAACTCTCCCATAGAAGACATCTTGAACTTGGAGGTCATGAGAGCGGCAAATTCCTCATTGAAAGCTTTGTTAGAGGAACCAAAGATAATATCATCAACATATAGTTGGCATACAAACAACTCCCCATTGACCTTCTTAGTAAAATGACTGGGATCGATTTGCCCCACTTCAAATCCACGATCTTGTAACAACTCGGTAAGGTGGTCATACCACGCACGTGGGGCTTGTTTAAGGCCATAGAGTGCCTTATCGAGTTGATACACATGATCCGGGAAGTAGGGGTCCTCGAACCCGGGGGGTTGCTTGACATAGACCAACTCATTAATAGGACCATTAAGAAAAGCACTTTTCACATCCATTTGTTGCCACTTAAAGTTATGATGGGCAGCATAAGCAATCAACAAACGAATGGATTCAAGGCGAGCAACGGGAGCAAAGGTTTCACCATAGTCGATACCCTCGACTTGGGAGTAGCCTTGTGCTACCAATCTTGCCTTGTTGCGAATGATGTTCCCATGAGCATCTTGCTTGTTCTTGAAGATCCACTTGGTTCCAATGACATTGTGGTTCCCGATGGCCTTGGCACCAATCTCCACACCTTTTGTACTCGAAATTGTTGAGTTCTTCATGCATGGCATTGAGCCAATCCGAAGTCTTCGAGCGCCTCATAGACCTTTTGGGGTTCAACACAAGAGACAAACGCGTGATGTTCACAATAGTTTGCCAATTGTCTATGAGTGCTTACCCCTTTTCTTAGGCTTCCAACCACATTCTCCATGAGATGGCCTTTGGTGGTAAGTTTGGATGCAATCTTGGCGGCACGACGCTCTAATTCTTCCTCGGAGGTGAGATGAGGAGGGGTCACCCCTTCTTGAACATGTTCTTGATCTTGAGCATGCTCGGGGAAGATAACTTGACCTTGGGCATCATTTGGTGTGTCACCATCGTCTTGAGCATGATCTTGCCCTTGGTCTTGTTCATGAGGTTGAGGGCCTTCACTTTGTTCTTCGGAAGCGTGTGGGCCTTGAGTTGGTGATGGCTCCACTTGAGTGGAGCATTGTCGTTCTCCTTCGGCCACAAGGGGTTCCTCAACGGGTAGGATAAAACCAACATCCATTCTTCTTATGGCTTGAGGAGGAATTTCATCACCTACATCACAAGTTCCACTTTGCTCCACTTGGGAGCCGTTATTCTCATCAAACTCCACATTACACGTCTCCTTAATAAGTCCCGTGGATTTATTGAGGACACGGTAAGCATGAGAGTTTGTAGAATAACCAACAAATATGCCCTCATGAGCTCTAGCTTCAAATTTAGACAAACGAACACCTTTCTTGAGAATGAAACACTTACACCCAAACACCCGGAAGTACTTGAGATTGGGCTTGTTGCCGGTGAGTATCTCATAAGGAGTCTTGTTCAAGCCTTTGCGGAGATAGAGCCGATTGGATGCATGACATGTGGTGTTGATGGCTTCGGCCCAAAAGTTGTATGGAGACATGAATCCGCCATCATGGTTCTTGCCGCATCCATCAACGTCCGGTTCTTCCTCTCCGCAACACCATTTTGTTGAGGGGTATATGGTGCAGAGTATTGATGCTTGATCCCCTCATCACTAAGAAACTCATCCAAGGTGTAGTTCTTGAACTCGGTGCCGTTGTCACTTCTTATTGTCAAGATCTTTGCATTATGTTGACGTTGAACTTCATTTGCAAAGTCGATGATAGTTTGTTGAGTCTCACTCTTCCTCTTGAAGAAGTATACCCAAGTGTATCTTGAATAATCATCCACAATCACCAAGCAATACTTTCTACCCCCAAGACTATCAAACGATGGAGGTCAAAAGAGGTCCATGTGCAGGAGCTCCAAGGGTCTCTTCGAGTAGATGATAGTCGTGGGAGGGTGAGCCGTTTCATGAAGCTTTCCTTCGATACAAGCACTGCAAGCACGATCTTTGGCAAAACTAACATTTGTTAGTCCACGGACATGGTCCCCCTTGAGAAGACTTTGCAAAGATCTCATATTGACGTGGGCTAAACGGCGATGCCAAAGCCATCCCACGTCAACTTTATCCATTAGGCATGTCGCGGTCTTAGTGGGTCGCTCCGAAAAGTTTATCACATAAAGACCATTATCGACATGCCCAACAAAGGCTACTTTAAGAGTCTTGCTCCACAAGAGGGCCACGGTATCAATGTTAAAGAAGGTGGCAAAGCCCATGAGTGCAAGTTGACGAACGGAAAGCAAATTGTATGCAAGGGACTCAACAAGCATGACTTTCTCGATCGTTAGATCATGAGAAACGACAACCTTGCCAAGACCCAATACTTAAGAATGTGAGGCATCACCCCACTCGACATTGGTGGGAATAGATGGGATCTTTTGCACGTCCACCACCAAGTCCTTTCTCCCGGTCATATGATTTGTTGCTCCACTATCGAGCAACCATGATCCCCCACCGGAAGCAAACACCTACAAGAAATCAATGCTTGGTTTTAGGTACCCATTTAGTAATGGGTCCTTTGATGTTAGTAACGAGGGTCTTAGGAACCCAAATAGACCATTCAATGTACTCATAAGAAGAACCAACAAATTTAGCATAGACATGCCCATCACTAGCACTCAAGACAACACATATGAGGGGTTAAAGTCGCCGGCTATGTTCGAGGGGGTGGCGTTGTCCTTCTTGGCATTGCCACCCTTTGCATGGTTCTTCTTCTTCTTGGAAGCACCCTCTCCCTCCCTCACAAAAGTTTGCTTGAGAGGAGGAGATTGCTTGGTCTTGTCATTCTTCTTATTGCTCTTGGGCCTGGGCGCAAACCCAATCCCCTCCTTGGCCACAACTTCCTTTTGATTACTCAAAAGGTCGTTAAGGTTCTTCTCACCTTGTATGCATGTGACAAGGCCTTTTTAAAGTTGCTCCTTCAACTTAGCATTCTCCTCAACAAGATGCACATGCTCACAACAAGGGTTAGTAGCATTTGCATTATCAATCAATACCATATGAGGAAAGGTGGCTTTCTCCTTGGTTAGTTTCACTTGGAGTTGATCATGAGACTCTTTGAGACTAGCATGAGCACCCTTCAAGACTTTGTGAGCCTTGTCGAGAATGTCAAACTCCTCATTGAGTCTAGCAAGATCAACTCCAAGCTTTGCCTTCTCGGAGCTAAGCACACGAGACACAACAAGAGCATGATCAGGGTCTTTCTTTAATTTAGCATGATCATCGTTGTATGACTCCTCAAGAGCCAAACGAAGACCACGCTCTTCCTCAAGAGCATTGGAAAGATCCGAAATCTCATCGGCATAGTCACGACTATGACCTTCCATCTTAGAGATGGTTTCTTCATGAGCCTCGATCATGACATTGGCTTCACCAAGTTGTTCCAAGAGAGCAACGGTGCTTCTTGGATTTGCCCTTGAGTTTACCCATAAAGATCTCAAACTCATTTTCCTCCACATTCGTCCCCTCATGTTCATCAATGCGATCCGACAAAGAAGAATGATTGATGATGGTAGTTTTGATGTTGGGGGTTACCTTGTTGGTGGCTTTAGCCATGAGGCACTTGGCGGTGATGCTTTCATTGGGTGAATCAAGAGAGACACCCGAGGAGTCGTTGCAATGGCAACGGAGGCCATGGCAACCGACTCACCATCTTCATCATCATCATCATCCTCATTGTACTCCTCTTGAACCACCAAAGCTTTGTGAGGAGCCTTCTTGGTGAAGTTGCTCTTGTTAGGGAAGGACTTGGCCTTGTCCTTACGGATGAGCTTGCCACCATTGTCTTCCCTCTTCTCATATGGGCACTCCGCAACAGAGTGACTCACATTGCCACAATTGAAGCAAGTCCTCACTCGTTGCTTGCCCTTTGCGCCACTTGAGTTGCTCTTGTTGAAGTTGGGCCTTGAGTTCTTCTTGCTCCAAAATTGCCTTGAAGCAAGGGCCATGTGTTCATGATAGTCATACTTCAGATCTTCGAGGTTGCTCTCTTCTTCTTCCTCCTCTCCATCTTCTTCGACACAAATCTTGGCCTTCAAAGCGAGGTTGGGCTTCTTTGCTCTTTGGGAGCGAAGCACCGCATTGTCGGCGGTCTTGTCCAATATGCTCATAGCCACAAACTCATCCAACACATCACTTGAGGACAGGGTGTGGAAGTCCGACCGTTGACGGATGACGGAGGACATGGCTTTGTGGTAGGGCATCATTGCCTTGAGTAATTTACGCTTGATCCAGTTGTCATCCGTGTCCTTACTTCCATGATCCCGGAGGGAGACTGCAAGCTTGGTTACTCTCCGATAGAGCTCACGAGGTTCTTCTTCTTCTTTCATTGCAAACTCACCGGCTTCATCTTGCACCACTTCATAATTGGAACGTTGAATGCTTGCGCTTCCTCGATAAAGGGAAACCACCTTGAGCCAAGCATCTTTGGCAAGGGAGTAGGGCCGGAGATGAGGGAGGTCATCGGGAAGGATTGCTTCTTGGATGATGAAGAGAGCATTCTCATTGAATTGATGGTCGATTTACTTCTAGGAGAGAAGTTGCTCGGATCATCGGATAGAAACCTTCTTCAATGATTCTCCAAAGGTTAGTGTTCACATGATTTAAATGACGCTTAAAATGATAAACCCAAGAATCAAAATCCTCCTTTTTATCAATCTTAGGTGGTGGACCAGCTTGATTCAAATGAGTGGAAGGAATGGGTCCACCATAAACGGGAGGAGGTTGCACATGGGGGAAGATGCCGGTGCCATTCTTACCACTAGACGATGGGGCTTTCTCACTAGTAGCTTCCCCCTTATCGGAGTTAGCATCCGCTCCGGTGTTGGCGGGATCACCCACTTTCACGGGTGCGGTGGAAAGTTTAAGCCCTTCTAGGAATTCCTTAAACATGTCTGTCGGTGTCAAAACCGGCGGATCTCGGGTAGGGGGTCCCGAACTGTGCGTCTAGGCGGATGGTAACATGAGACAAGGGACACGATGTTTTTACCCAGGTTCGGGCCCTCTTGATGGAGGTAATACCCTACTCCTGATTGATTAATATTGATGATATGGGTAGTACAAGAGTAGATCTACCACGAGATCAAGGAGGCTAAACCCTAGAAGCTAGCCTACGGTATGATTGTCGCTCATTCTACGGACTAAAACCCTCCGGTTTATATAGACACCGGATAGGTTAGGGTTACACAGAGTCGGTTACAATGGTAGGAGATCTACATATCTCAGATTGCCAAGCTTGCCTTCCACGCCAAGGAAAGTCCCATCCCACACGGGACGAAGTCTTCAATCTTGTATCTTCATAGTCTTGGAGTCCGCCGTGATGATAGTCCGCTATCCGGACACCCCTAGTCCGGACTCCTCAAGAGCCCCTTAACCAGGCTTCAATGACGATGAGTCCGTGGCGTTGATTGTCTTCGCATTGCGGCGGGTTCCTCCTCCGAATACTTCATAGAAGGTTTTGAACACAAGGATAGTGTCCGGCTCTGCAAAACAAGTTCCACATACCATCGTAGAGAGAATAACTTTTGCACCGATCTGCTGACGTATTCCGCGGCGTGACATCACACCTCGGCCAGGCCTTTATATGAATCGTTTCTTTTTATCATTCCACCTTAGCGCGTTTAGCGAGGCGGTTTCCTTGGCACGTCTTATCAAAGCATAGATCGTGCCCCCTTATTCTGGGATTCTCATCAATACGGACGTGGGTAACCCAACCGTGCCCGTTGGCACGCCTCCTCTATCAAAGGCGAGTCCTTGTCGACCACGGGGTGGGCTCTTGGTATTCAACCTCTTTATAATGAGACCAAGTCCCTCTTCTTTTTACACCCTCCATCGAGTTTGCCTCGCGCTTCAAGTTCCAACACCCAAAGCTTCAGATTTAGGCGCTTCGGACTTTCGACGATGTCCGGCTCCGACCAGCACGGCCGATGGATGTCTTCCTCCGTCACAGAAGAAGATGTGTTAAAGCTGCGAGACGCCAGGTATCTAACCGGCGAGATCTCACATAGGCTGCCTGCTCCAGGGCAGGTCATTCCCACTCCCGAGCCCGGCGAGAACGTGGTGTTTGTGTCCCACTTCCTTCGGGGTTTAGGCTTCCCGACGGATCCCTTTGTGCGGGGGCTCATGTTTTATTATGGGCTTGATTTCCATGACTTGAATCCGGAGTCCATCCTCCATATCTCGTCATTCATTGTCATATGTGAGGCCTTCCTCCATATTACCCCCCACTTTGGATTGTGGCTCAAGACCTTCAAGGTGGAGCCAAAGATGATCGAGGGGCAGCAAGCAAAGTGCGGAGGGGCGGTCATAAGCAAATGTGCTGATGCTCCGTGGCCCGAGGGCTCTTTTCAAGAGGAGCTTGGTTTGTGGCAACGGGAGTGGTTTTATATCACCGCTCCGAGGGGCACCAAATGGGTGGCGCTCCCTGCCTTCCGCTCGGGTCCACCACAACGGCTTGCGTCATGGGTCAACAAGGGGCTCGACTGGGGGTCGTCCAAAGACGTTCCTTTGCTGCAGGGCCGTATTCGAGACCTACAAGAAAGAGAGATCAATCTGGTTGCAGTGGCGCGGGTTATGTTGATCCGGCGCCTTTCTCGCCTCAAGCAACGCCGCCTCCGCCTGTGGGAATTTAATCCGAGGGACCACGAGCTCTCCAAAATTTTATGGGCACGACGCCTTGGAGATGTATAAACTGTTCTTCGGATCACAAGAGAAGTGTCCGGACCTGACTGAGGACGCAGGACTAAGCTGCAATCGCCCAGATGCTCAAGTAAGTAGTCCTGTAACCGGACAGGCTGTTCATTTATTTATCATATATATATATATATGCCCTTTAAAGGAGTCGTTTCTTGAACAGGAGTGGATAGCCAAGGCAAAGTTAATAAGGTGTCCGGCTCCCCTCCCAGAGACCACGTCGGATCCCATGCTGACCAAGATGTTGAAGGCCGCCTTTTGAAGAAGGCGAAGGGGGAGCGAGGAAGCAACTGCCTCACGAAGGAGGCTATCAAGGAAGGAGGGATTAAAAGTCCCATCTTCGAGGAGAGAAGAGGACCGCTTAAGATCCGGAGATCAAGGCCTCAAAGAGGGGAAGGAATCTTCGTCGAGAGTCCGGTACCGGAAGTAACCCAGCCGCACTATTTTCCCAAGGGATCAGCCCTCCAGTGAGCCGTAAGTAAAAAGTAGGGGTCTTGTAAATAAGGAACATCCCTGTATTTATTTCTAAAGATAACCGAAATTGTACCTTGTAGTTCGGATCTCAGCCCTTCTCAGCAGAGCTCGTCTTCGGGGGATCTTCTTCCGGAGATGATGGAGAGCGACACGCCTCCACCTGTCACGCCCTCATGCGAGGCGGACGACCGAGGTGTCGTCATGAGGGTTCCCCACGTCCGGCGGGGCCGGAAGGTCCGGCGCCAAGTGGTGTGCGGTCGGAGGAGCTGAAGGATCTGCTCGGGCGAGCGGCTATCTCAGAGGAACACAGTGCTCTAATGGGTACGGTGATTGAAAGGATTGCATCCGCGGAGAGCGGATTGCATGAAGCCGTCAGAAGCTTACTGACGGGATTCGAGGTACGCAAAAATGATGTACCTTCCGGCGCTTATGCATATAGAATGCGCTCAGATAGATAGTAGACCACGAGACTCGGTATGTTGTCAAAATTGACAGCGTGCCGAGGATCAAAATCTCAGTTATAACATATCGCCGCTCCTAAACAGGTGGCGGGTCGTCCGGTGGCCGGCCGGACTGATGAATATGCCGAACTAAAGCCGCAACTTGACGAGGCGGATGCGGACATCGCGCTGGTCAATAAACGGTTTGACGAGTCACAAGGTATGCGACTTCTACACGGACACCTGGTAAGGGAGCTTGACGCCCATGTCTTACTATTTGTATGCTTAATGAAGATGGTGCCGCTGCCATGGAGGAGCTGCGGGCGGAACTCGCCCGAGCGAAAGAGCAAGCCAGAATTAGTAATGCGGTCGCTTTAAGGGCGGCCGAAGAGCTAGAAGCCGAACGGGCTGCTCCTTCGCCGGCAGGAGGAAATGGCCGATATGGCCGTAAAGTTGAAGAATACTACCGATCGCTGCGAGGTTCTTGAAAAATAACGTCAAAGCGGAGCAAGAGGGCTGAAAAGGCCGCCGCCGAATCCACGTAATGCCCATTCGGCTTTGAGAGCTGCCAAGGAGCAGCTGAGTCGCCGGGCAATTGCGGCTGGAAAACCGCTTTCTCTGCGGAGGAAATATACGGATCCAAAGTATGCTCGCTTGGATAAGTTGTGGAGTTCGGAGGATGCTTATCTGGACTTGGCGGCGAAGCGCCGCGACGCGTTGAGCACTTCCGGGGTCAAAAGGGGCACAGAAGGAAGAGCTATATTGGTCGCAATTCCATAGTCCGGAGCGTCCTCTACCGCTGACCGATCGGTTGGCCGAATGGGCCGAGCTGAATCGATTGTCCGGATTTGCCATGAAGCATGTCTTGACTCATTTGTGGCCGGGCGGACCCCAGCCGAAGAGCTATTTTGGTTTAGTGCAGCAGTTCCTTGGTGCGGTGCCGCGAATCGATGCAATGAAGCGGTCGGTGTGTATTGAGGGAGCGCGGATGGCTCTGGCCCGTGTCAAGACATACTGGGCAGAGATGAAGGCCACCGACGTTGCCTTCCAAGATTCGGACAGAAGCCGAGTACCTGCCGAGCACTACTTTGAAGAAGTCCTGCCGGGCGCTCGTTTAATAGAGACGCAGTGCTCGAAGGATATTATGTTTAAATGACATGTATAATTTGTGAAAACAATGTTTTAATATAATATAAGAGCTTTTTATACTTGTGCGTTCAAGTAGTAAACTACCTCAGGCGGCCGCTTATGTATATGTATATATAACCTGAAAGATGGCAGTCCTTGGCTCCAGCCCCCACGCACATAGTGCAGGGGTGTTTGCAAAGAAAGCGCTTTTTCACACTTAATCCAACGTCTTGGTCCTGTTAAGGAGGTGGTAGCGTAGCAAACTAGGCAACCGGACTATCATGCTTTATCACTTTCACTTAGCCATAGGAGTTCGAGGGTGGGGCTACTATATAGCCCCTGGGGGCACCGCACTCTCCCGAATTCGGGGTGCGTATGCTCGACCGAAAACCGTCCTTCGTTAATGCGGAGGAATCCTAAACATTCCGGTGAGTCATCGAGTGGTTGACCAGTCTCTCGCTATATCATGACAGCGGGTTTTGGCTTTCTCTACTGAGGTGCTCGCCCGGCCGAACCGGGGCACAATCGCAGTAGTTCTCCTGGTGTCGTGTTAGCCGTAAAAACGGAACGTAAGGCAGCAAAACGCAGGAGCCGGGCAACCCAACATTTTACCAAAGACATGATTCGGAGCTTATGCATATAAGGCCTAACTCGAGACGCCGAACACTCCCTAAGGTATTCGGTCTTTGTAAAGACGGGCAGAATAATGCCCTAAGCCCCTGGTGTCCAGGTACGTGCAAAAATTCTGGTGCGGCCAATGCCAAAACGCCAGCCTCCTCCTCGGTTATAGTAAGAAACCGGGGGATGTATATCAACAAGAGACAGTAAAAAGGTTTACGCAGGGTCTTAATCTGAAAAGAATCCTTGCAACGGGTCCCTCCTGCACGTCTGCGCCTGTGTCTCCGTTGTGCCGTATCCTGGACGGGTGTAGCACGTTGTTCATCTGAAAAAGACAGGAACTTAGTTTTAAAAGAAAAGGATCGTGCGAAAGATGTACTTAATATTTAAATGGACAGAGTACGATTCGAAGAAGTGAATAAAATTGAGCATTATTGTCTCTTGTTATACATGCACGCAGCCCCTCGTATGGGGGGTGTGCTGCTATCAGGCATCGGACTCGTCTAGCCGTGTCCGGGGTTCGAATTACCTATTCAAGTTCTTTGGTTAGCGGAGCCGGATTGGTGTGGGGCTGTCAAGGCAGCCTCGCATTCTTCCGTGCTTGAGTAACACTTAATACTCCCTTTTAATGAGATGATGCCGCGTGGACCGGGCATTTTAAGTGTAAGAGATGCATAATGCGGTATTTCGATAAAGCGGGCGAAGCTTCAAGGCCCCAATAGTGCTTGATGGCTACTTTTAAATGGGGCGACATGGAAGATTAACCTTTCGCGACGGAAGTTGTCGGATGAACCGAACACAACTTCAAGCAGTATGGAGCCCGCACAATGGGCATATGGGCCTGGCATTACCCCTTTAAAGGAGGTGTTGCTAGGGCGAATTTTTTCACTGCCGCCATCCATGAGGACTTGTGTAAATTGGAATCCGTCGATTATAGGATCCAATATCAAGGCAGTCCATCCTGCGTTCCGGATATTTTCGGAATAGTCCTGATGGTCGAAGGTGATTGGTTTTGACAACCCGATTAATGCGGCGCGCTTTTAGTGGGCGCTGCTGCTTTTTCCTTTGATCACGTGAAGTGAGTTTACTGTTTTAACCTCTTGTGGGAAATTCTTTTGTTTTCCGGGCTCGCTTGTGGTGCTCGTCATCATCTTCACTTGGTGTGTCGAGCCCCTTGTGTTCGGGCGTTGAGACTGCCGGACTGTTTGAAGACCCAACAATTTACGTGGGTATGGTTTGCGTGCCTCCCGAGAGTACTGTGGATTTGACATATCTTGTCCAAGATTTTGTTGAAGTTGGATAGCTCATCGCTATTGTCCTTAAGGGCAGTTTTTGTTGTTCTGCCGTGAGCTTTTGAATCCGGCGTTGACCGCCGCGCTCTTTGGACCGTTCCCTTTAATCCGGCGTTGGTCCTTGTTGCGCCGTGGTTTTCCGTTTCCAACCCTGACTTCGGATGTACTTGGGTCGCTGGTGCTGCATCTTGCTAGCTACCTGTCCTCTCCAGCATAAGCGGGTCATGAGGCTTGTTAATGCGGCCATTGTTCTTGGCTTTTCTTGGCGAGGTGTCTGGCGAGCCATTCGTCTCGGACGTTGTGTTTGAAGGCTGCTAAGGCTTGGCTGACGAACGATCGACTATTTGGTTCTTTTAGTAAGGAACCTGTTCCGAAATTCTGGGCCGACTCTCCGGCTGTTGAGTTATGTGACTTAAATCGCTCAGATCCGGAGGGCGGACGATGTCCCTTGAAAATTTGCGAAACGTATCCTCGGCGCCTTCCCAACTTCCAATGGTATTTTCGGGAGGCTTTTGAGCCAATGCCGAGCTGGCCCTTTGAGTTTGAGGGTAAGTATTTTATGGCGTGGAGATCATCTCCTCTAGCCATTTGTATGTGGAGGATGTAATCCTCAATCCGCATCTCGTGGTCTGTTGTTCCGTCGTATGCCTCTATGTTTACGGGTTTTAATCCCGCTGGAAAATCATGATCCAGCACCTCATCGGTGAAACATAGGGGATGTGCGGCGCCCCTGTATTTGGGTGTGCCGTGATGTTCAGATATTTGGCGTGTTGCGTTGCTCTGAAGAGCTTGCTTTCTTGGCCCATAGATGGACCTAACTGGGCCATCCTTTTGATGTAAATCCTTATGCGGATCGCATATCGGCTTGTGTGCGGCGCAATTTCCCGCTCTCTTTTTGCTGTGGGGTCGTCCATCCGACCGGGTTGCCCTCTTACTTTTTGATTGTGGGGGCTCTAAGGCCTGCTCGTTGAATTCGGGCAGTAGCTTTCTTTTTGGGTAGCTCTTTGTTCGGCGACTGTCGCCGTATTTGTCTGTGGTGTTGAATACTTTGCTCCATCTGATCCTGAGTGCATCTTCCGCTGTTTTGAGCTTCCGCTTCTGCTTTTTCAGGCTACGCGCGGTGGTGACGACCCTTTTCTGGAGGTTATTTTGCTCCAACAGTTTGTCCGGCGTGAGATCGTCCGGATTGTTGTCTTTTCCGGGGACGGGTTGTTTGTCCAAGTTGTCTTGTTCGGACGATTGCTCGATAGCTTGTTCGTCGTCCACCGGTTCGCCCTGCTCTATGGCTGGGTCTCTGTTGAGGCGGGACTTGGTTCGGCGTTTACGTTGCCGTTTTGACTGCTTTTCGAGGGATTTATCCTTCGTAGCGTCCCGTTGTTCCTCGTCTTCATTTCCTTTAGGTGTGTCCACCATGTATACATCATGGGATGAGGTAGTTGTCCAACATCCTATAGGTGCTGGTTCATTGTTGTCTCCTACATCGTCGTCCATACCGTCGATGTCTTCGGAGTCAAAATCGAGCACGTCGTGTAAGCTTTCGACAGTGGCTACGAAGTGGGTGGTGGGTGGGCGTTGAATTTCTTCGTCGTCCGCGTCCCAACCTTCCTGACCGTAGTCCGGCCAGGGCTCTCTGGATAAAGAGAGAGACTTTAGTGAATTCAGGATGTCGCCAAAGGGCGAGTGCTGAAAGATGTCCGCGGCCGTGAATTCCATAACCAGCGCCGAATTGGATTCGATTGGCAGGGGCGCAGAGGGTTCGGAATCCGGAGAGGAGTCCGGCATCCTGGAGTCGAGGTCTTCGCAAAGGACAGGGATGGAGTTCGTCTCAATCACCGTAGATATTGTAGCCCCCGAGGCGGTGTCCAACCACTCGTCCTCGATCGGGGAATCCGGCTCCGGATTAAGGGTCGGAGCGGATGCTGGTGCGGCCTCGAGCCTTTGACCGGCTGCGAGCTAGATAATGCCCATCGAGACAGTGCGACACGCTTGGCTGCGGCTCGAATCCATCGAAGATCAAGTCTTCGCGGATATCGGCCGTAAAGTTCAAGCTTCCAAATCTGACCTGATGGCCAGGGGCGTAGCTTTCGATCTGCTCCAGATGGCCAAGCAAATTGGCCCATGATGCAAAAGCCCGAATCTGAAGATCGATTCGGGAGAAAAGTCTCACCCTGGACCGCGTCGTTCTTGATGATCGAAGGAGCCGCCAGACTATCGGTGACAACACAGCGGAACTCTCAATGAAAGCACCAATGTCGGTGTCAAAACCGGCGGATCTCGGGTAGGGGTCCCGAATCGTATGCGTCTAGGCGGATGGTAACAGGAGACAAGGGACACGATGTTTTTACCCAGGTTCGGGCCCCCTCAATGGAGGTAATACCCTACTCCTGCTTGATTAATATTGATGATATGGTGATGATATGGGTAGTACAAGAGTAGATCTACCAGGAGATCAAGGAGGCTAAACCCTAGAAGCTAGCCTATGGTATGATTGTCGTTCGTCCTACGGACTAAAACCCTCCGGTTTATATAGACACCGGATAGGTTAGGGTTACACAGAGTCGGTTACAATGGTAGGAGATCTACATATCCGTATCGCCAAGCTTGCCTTCCACGCCAAGGAAAGTCCCATCCGGACACGGGACGAAGTCTTCAATCTTGTATCTTCATAGTCTTGGAGTCCGGCCGTGATGATAGTCCGGCTATGCGGACACCCCCTAGTCCGGGACTCCCTCAATGTCCTTGACCTCGGTCGTCATGGAGGTTTTCAATGTGTCCAACGCCACATTGAATTCCTCACAAGAGATCGAGGTACCCCCATCTCCCGTAGATGATATCGGATTTGCACCGGAGTGCTCCCCCACATCATCTACAAGTCAACCATACTTGGACGGTAAAGTCCTTAAAAAGAGACGAGGCTCTGATACCAATTGAAAGGATCGATATGGTTGACTAGAGGGGGGGTGAATAGGCAACTAACAATTTAAGCTTTTCTTTACCAATAAACTTTGCAATAATAAAGGTTGTCTAGATGTGCAACTAGGTGAACAACCTATATGATGCAATCAACACAAGCACAAGAGCAAGCAAAGATAGAAACACAACTAAGCTTGCACAAGTAAAGGGATAGGATAACCAAGAGTGGAGCCGGTGGAGACGAGGACGTGTTACCGAAGTTCCTTCCTTTTGAGGGGAAGTACATCTCCGTTAGAGCGGCGTGGAGGCACAATGCTCCCCAAGAAGCCACTAGGGCCACCATAATCTCCTCACGCCCTCGCACAATGCAAGATCCGTGATTCCACTATTGGTGCCCTTGAAGTCGGCAACCGAACCTTTACAAACAAGGTTGGGGCAATCTCCACAACTTAATTGGAGGCTCCCAACGACACCACGAAGCTTCACCACAATGGAATATGGCTCCACGGTGACCTCAACCGTGTAGGGTGCTCAAACACCCAAGAGTAACAAGATCCGCAAGGGATAAGGCGGGGGAATCAAATGTCTCTTGGTGGAAGTGTAGATCGGGCCCTTGTCACCCAATCCCGAGCAAATCAACAAGTTTGATTGGCTAGGGAGAGAGATCGGGCCAAAATGGAGCTTGGAGCAACAATGGAGCTTAGAGATGGAAGAGGTAGTCAACTAGAGGTAGGAGACACACCTTTTATACTCGTGGAAAAGATCCAACCGTTATCCTCTAGTTCAGCCCGCGACACGCGGTACTACCGCTCCGAAAGCGGTACTACCCTTGACCACATGCAGTACTACCGTGGAGGACCACGGTACTACCGCTGCAGCAGCAGAGGCTGGGATCGGTTTGATCGAAGCGCAGATTACGCTCATGGCGGTACTACCGCTCACCCTTGCAAGATTACCGCAAGGCGGGTAAGCCACTGACCTATGAAGAGCGCGGTTGAAATAAACTACATCCGTGCCTACTTCCGCTGAAAAAAGCGATTGCAAAAACCCGGCCAGCGGTACTACGGCGCCGAGGTCTTGGTTCTACCGTGGAGGCGCGGATGTAAAAATTACATCCGCTCCTACTATCATGGCGCAACGGTATTGGGAATGAGGGCCACGCAGTACTACGGCTCCAAGAGAGCGGTACTACCGTGGCCTCCCGTACTACTACCGTGCAAGACGTCTTGGTACTACCGTGTGGGCGCGGATGTAAAAAATTACATCTGCGCCTACTACCGTACCGGAGCAGCACTAGGCCTCGGAGTTGCGGTACTAAGGCTCCAGGGGAGCGGTACTACCGCTGGTGCTTGCGGTACTACCGCTCCCTAGAGCAGTACTACCGCAAGAACAGCAGTAGCCGTCGGATTATGCACAACTATGATAACGGGAAGATGCTCCAAAGTGCAAGGAAAGGAAGGACAAGTGTACGTGTTGAGTCCACCCAAACCTTCCCGACGCGGACCCCCTCTTAATAGTACGGCTCTCCTACGACTCAAATCCACCAAAGAGAAACGTAGAACAATGCCGTCTTCAATAGTCTCCGAGGGGCACCGAATCATCTCGTGCCTAGTGATGAAGCATCTGAGAAACTCAAGGCATACGATTAGTCCGCAAAAGTATCGTCATCAATCACCAAAGCACCTAAGGGATAAATATGCCCTTACAACTCTCCATCATCTCCGGAAGAAGATCCCCCGATGACGAAGATTGTTGAGGGAGGCTATAAGCCAAACTGCAAAACATACGTCTTAGTCGTTATTCTCGGAAAAAGAATGGGGTATGCTTAGAAAGCACCTTTTTTCACTTACGGCTCGGTTGACGGCTGGCCCCCCTGTGGGCGCTGTGCAGCAATGTTGCCCTCCGGGGCAGGGCCCCCTGATAAATGTTTCTTCCCTCTGTTGGAGACCTCTGCTTCCAAGTCTTCGGGGGCGGCCCTTTTCTTCCCGTGGGGAGAGGGGATACTAGATTCTCCTTACCATTCATCCTCCGACACGGGAGTACCAATTTCCCCAGTTACGATGCGTAACGTACCTCCAGCATGAAGTCCGCTTTCGGCTTCCCCATTCCTCTCCTTTTCCTTCCCTGATGGCACTTGATAAGGTGCACGGGCCAGCAACCTTGTTAATAGAGGGTCCGCCGAATCTTCGGGAAGAGAAGCCAAACACCTGATCCTCTCCGCCTTTCTTATCCAGCACTGGCCGAGGATGGTTTTTCAGGATAATGTTGTGATAAATATAATGACAGCAAGTTCGGTTGTGGAATTACTTACCTGGGCATCTGGATGGTTGCAATCGAGGCTTGCATTCTCTCTTGTGTCTGGACACTTTATTCGTGATCCAAAGAATAATTGATACATCCCTTCGAGCGTCATGCCGAAGAAGTGCTGAACAGTTCGCGGTCCTTCCGGTTGAACTCCCACATACGGAGAGGTCGACGTTGGCATGGCAGGACCCGACGAACTAGCATTACTTGGATTACTTTGACAAGACTGATGTCCTTCTTGATGAGATCCTGAATGCGGCTTTGCAATGTCCGCATGTCATCGACCGATACCCAGTCCAGCCCGTTGTTGACCCATGATGCAAGCTGTGGCGGAGGAGCGGAGCGGAAGGCTGGGGCGACCGCACACTTTTTACCTCGGGGTGCTGTGATATAAAACCACTCCCATTGCCACAGGTTAGAAACTTACGGGAAGGAACCCTTTGGCCATAAAATATCGACACCTTTGCTTATTATGGCACCTCCGCACTCCGCGTGTCGCTCGTCGATCATCTTCGGCCTCACATTGAAAGTCTTGAGCCATAAGCCGAACTGTGGGGTAATGTGGAGGAAGGCCTCACACACGACGATGAACGTTGAGATGTGAAAGAAGGAATCTGGGGCTAGATCATGAAAATATATCCCGTAATAAAACATGAGCCCTCTAACAAAGGGATGAAGACCGAAGCCTAGCCATCGGAGGAAGTGGGAGACAAATACGACACTCCGGTGGGTTTGGGAGTAGGGATAACCTGCCCTTGAGCAGGAAGCCTGTGAAGGATTTCGGCGGTCAAGTACCTAGCCTCCCTAAGCTTCTTGATGTCCTCCTCTGTGACAGAAGAGGCCATCCACCGGCCTCGAAGGTTGGATCCGGACATGGTTGAAGGTCATAGAGGGGATGAATGTTGGGTGTTGGAACTCGAGGTGGGGGGAAGGGAAGGATCACGTGTCGAAAGAAAAAGACAGGTCTTGACCTCTTTATAAAGGGGATGAATGTCAAGCGTCCTCCACGCGGCCTTTTGGGACTTGCCTAATCCAAGGAGTCATACTAATGGAGCGGTTGGGTTACCCACGCCCGTATTGATGAGAATCCCGTGATAAGGGGACACGATCTCTACTTCGACAAGACGTGCCAAGGAAACCGCCTCGCGAAACGTGTAGTAGCAGGATGGAAAAACTGTTCGAGTAATAACGGGGCAACGGTGTGATGTCGCGCTATGAAAAGTTTTCAGCAGATTAGATTCCTGGAATATTGCACTCTCTACGGTGGTACGTGGAATTTTTTTTGCAGAGCTGGACATGATTCTTGTGTTCAAGATCTACTTTGGAGTATTCGGAGAAGGAACCCGCCTTGCAATGCCGAAGAAAATATGCGCCGGACTCATCGTCATTGAAGCCTGGTTAAGGGGCCACCGAGGGAGTCCTGGATTAGGGGGTTCTCGGATAGCCGGACTATATGCTTATGCCGGACTGTTGGACTATGAAGATACAAGATTGAAGACTTCGTCCCGTGTCCGGGTGGGACTATCCTTTGCGTGGATGGCAAGCTTGGCAATTTGGATATGTAGATTCCCCTCTCTGTAACCGACTCTGTGCAACTCCTAGCCCCCTCCGGTGTCTATATAAACCGGAGGGTTTAGTCCGTAGGACAAGAACAATCAGAATCATAGGCTAGCTTCTAGGGTTTAGCCTCTACGATCTCGTGGTAGATCAATTATTGTAATACTCATATCATCAAGATCAATCAAGCAGGAAGTAGGGTATTACCTTCATAGAGAGGGCCCGAACCTGGGTAAACATCGTGTCCCCCGCCTGCTGTTACCATTAGCCTTAGACGCACAGTTCGGGATCCCCTACCCGAGATCCGCCGGTTTTGACACCGACACCTGGGAGCCTCCAAGATCATGTGGAGTTGAACCAAGGAGTCTATAAGGGCAAAGAGATCGCCTACTTCGTGAAGATCTACCTGGAGTGAGGCTAGTCCTTCGTGTACGTAAGCCATGATGAAATAGACAAAGTTGCTTCTTCGTGGACCCTTAGTGGGTGAAGCCCTCCATGGACTCGCGCAGTCGTTACCTTCCGCGGGTTGAAGTCTCCATCCGTACGATCGCACCACCTATCAGAACCACGCAAAAAATCACCGTGTCTTCATTGCGTTTGATTTCTCCGATCCCTCCTTTAGTTCATATGCAAAGTCTTTACTTTCCGCTGCTCAACTCTTAGACTTGCATGTGTAAAGTGTTGCTTGACTTGGTAGAATTGCTAAAACTTGCCTACAACTAAATTGGGAAAAGGATGAGGTTTTATTTGGTAAAATAGTTTAATCACCCCCTAGACATACTTTCGATCCTAAACATCGGCAATGGCAATGCATGTGGGTGTCATGTCCCTCTTTTTGGGGGGAGGGGGAGGGGCGTCATTGTGGTCCTCCTATCCGCATCACGACTTCGGGTGAAAAATCTTGACCGTATTTTGGCCGGGCCGGTGATGGAGTGTGACGTCGTCACCCCCTTGGGGGCATTGCCATGGATTCAAGTTCACTCTCATTGCTTCCCCTCGGCATCAGCCGGTGACCTCAGATACTTTATACCCCATCGGCTTTGGCAGGCGACGATCCCGGCGGATTTCAATCTTTTACACTCGACGTTGGTAGCATCGCTCTCTGCCCTAGGTGTTTACGGGCAGAATCGGTGCTCAACTTCCCGGAGCTAGAGTATATGGATCCTCTCTGGCGACAGCTTAGTGTGTATGTTCCATCGAAGTCGAGTAGTCTCTCTTCGAGGCATGAGTTCTTTTCATGTTAGTAGCCTAGGGTGCTTCTTGGTAGGGTGTGGACACTCTTGAATTCTGGTTTTAACTTTGATCCGCCTTGTGAGAGAATTTCCTCATCACCTTTATCGGTTCAGCTGTTGTGCTTTATATATAAAGCGGGGCAAAACGCCTTTTTCAGTATAAGTTGGTAGGATCGTGTGACATTGATGCTAGAAGGCGTGTGGTTCGTATCTCAAGACGGCGACGCTGGATGAGTTGGTGTGAAGGTCGTGGTCTGCGCGTGGCTTCCCTATGTAGCTTGGGGGCGAGCGGTGGTATGTCGGTGCCATGGCTCCGAGAGGTATTGTAGGCGGATTTTGCCTCGTGCTGCGAGGGTGGTAAGGTCGTTGGCATGGTCTAGATGATATGCAGGGTCGATTTGGCTGGAACATCGGTGCGGCAGTCTTATATGTTCCTAGTATTTCTTGTTGTGTTTTTGGCCTATGGGCATGTGGTCGATGAGGGCTGGTTGCTTGTGCGGGTTTTCGGCCTGATTTTCCTTATAAACATGATCAATTTGTTTGATTTTCGATTTGGTTTCCCTCATGGATTGAAACAATTTGTTTAGGTTTGGGATTTAGTTTCCCTGATAAGATGAATCACCCCATGGCACTCTGACCGTTTAAGTACCCCCCCCCCCCCTCAAAGAAATCAAAAAAGAACACAAAAAAATCTACGCTTCGTTGAAATTCAGTAGATCATTTTATCATTAAAATAAATAAATAAGCGAACAAGACCAGATGTACGGTCGGCTACACCGATCGAGTTCGGTGCTCGTTGTTTTTTAACTTATATGGATTTCTTGTCCCGTACGCTAACAGGTGACCTCGATGCGTACTTCCACGAGTGCGCGACCGAATTTCCCAGGAGACCTACGTACACCGGCGGGACGAATTCCGGCCGGACCGCACGCGTTCCCTTTTAAACCGAACCGTCAACGGAATTCGCGAGCTCAGGCCAACTCCACCGCGCGACCTATCCTGTTCGGCCGTCCGTGTGAGGTAAAACGGACAAACGAGGCGGCCCAGCGCGTGGGAGCAAACGGACTTTTGTTCGTTTTGTGTCCGCTTTCGATCCATCCGCGGCCCAAGTTTGCACATCTTTTGGGGCGGAACGAACAGCGTGCGGACATGCGGGACGCGCGCTTGTCCGCCTACGACCCAGGTGTTCTGTGACACGAGCAACCCCCCGCAGCCGCTTTGGCGCCATTCCCCCCAAACCCTCTCACGTCCCGCCCGTCCCACTCCCTCCCCCGTCCATGGCCGACGCCCAGCCGAACTCCGGCGGGCTGGTCGTCGACCCGCCTGGAATGGCCAAGAAGAAGAAGGGCAAGGCGCATGTCGGTGTCAAAACCGGCGGATCTCGGGTAGGGGGTCCCGAACTATGCGTCTAGGCGGATGGTAACAGGAGACAAGGGACACAATGTTTTTACCCAGGTTCGGGCCCCCTCAATGGAGGTAACACCCTACTCCTGCTTGATTAATATTGATGATATGGGTAGTACAAGAGTAGATCTACCACGAGATCAAGGAGGCTAAACCTCATAAGCTAGCCTATGGTATGATTGTTGTTCGTCCTACGGACTAAAACCCTCCGGTTTATATAGACACCGGATAGGTTAGGGTTACAGTAGTCGGTTACAAAGGTAGGAGATCTACATATCCGTATCGCCAAGCTTGCCTTCCACGCCAAGGAGAGTCCCGTCCGGACACGGGACGAAGTCTTCAATCTTGTATCTTCATAGTCTTGAAGTCCGGCCGTGATGATAGTTCGGCCATCCGGACACCCCCTAGTCCAGACTCCTCGGTAGCCCTCGAACTGTGCTTCAATGACGACGAGTCCGGCGCGCATATTGTCTTCGCATTGCAAGGCGGGTTCCTCCTCCGAATACTTCATAGAAGGTTTTGAACACAAGGATAGTGTCCGGCTCTGCAAAACAAGTTCCACATACCACCGTAGAGAGAATAACTTTTGCACAGATCTGCTGACGTATTCCGCGGCGTGACATCACACCATGGCCAGGCCTTTACATGAATCATTTTTTACTGTTCCACCTCAGCGCGTTTAGCAAGGCGGTTTCTTTGGCACGTCTTATCAAAGCATAGATCGCGCCCCCTTATTCTGGGATTCCCATCAATACGGACGTGGGTAACCCAACTGTGCCCGTCGGCACGCCTCCTCTATCAAAGGCGAGTCCTAATCTACCACGGGGAGGGCTCTTGGTATTCAACCTCTTTATAATGAGACCAAGGCCCTCTTCTTCTTTACACCCTCCATCGAGTTCGCCTCGCGCTTCGAGTTCCAACACCCAAAGCTTCAGATTTTGGCGCTTCGGACCTTCACTGATGTCCGGCTCCGACCAGCACGGCCGATGGATGTCTTCTTCCGTCACAAAGGAAGATGTGCTAAAGCTGCGAGACGCCAGGTATCTAACCGGCGAGATTTCGCATAGGCTGCCTGCTCCAGGGCAGGTCATTACCACTCCTGAGCCCGGCGAGAACATGGTGTTCGTGTCTCACTTCCTTCGGGGTTTAGGCTTCCCGATGGATCCCTTTGTGCGAGGGCTCATGTTTTATTATGGGCTGGATTTCCATGACTTGAATCCGGAGTCCATCCTCCATATCTCGTCATTCATTGTTGTATGTGAGGCCTTCCTCCATATTACCCCTCACTTTGGATTGTGGCTCAAGACCTTCAAGGTGGAGCCAAAGATGATCGGGGGGAAACAAGCAGAGTGCGGAGGGGCGGTCATAAGCAAATGTGCTGATGCTCCGTGGCCCGAGGGCTCTTTTCAAGAGGAGCTTGGTTTGTGGCAACGGGAGTGGTTGTATATCACCGCTCCCAGCGGAACCAAATGGGTGGCGCTCCCCGCCTTCCGCTCAGGTCCACCACAGCGGCTGGCGTCATGGGTCAACAGGGGGCTCGACTGGGGGCCGTCTAAGGACGTTCCTTTGCTGCAGGGCCGTATTCGAGACCTCCAAGAAAGAGAGATCAATTTGGTTGCAGTGGCGCAGGTTATGTTGATCCGCGCCTTCTGCCTCGCTAACGCCGCCCCCTCACTTTGTGGGTATTTAATCCGGAGGGACCACGAGCTCTCAAAATTTTATGGGCACGACGCCCGTGGAGATGTATAAACTGTTCTTCGGATCACAAGAGAGGTGTCCGGACTGACCGAGGACGCAGGACTAAGCTGCAATCGCCGGATACTCAAGTAAGTAGTCATGTAACCGGACAAGCTGTTCATTCATTTATCATATATATATATATATATATATATATATATATATATATATATATATATATATATATATGCCCTTTAAAGGAGCCATTTCTTGAACAGGAGTGGATAGCCAAGGCAAAGTTAATAAGGTGTCCGGCTCCCCTCCCAGAGACCACGCCGGATCCCATACTGACCAAGATGTTGAAGGCCCAGCCTTTTGAAGAAGGCGAAGGGGGGAGCGGGGAAGCGACTGCCTCTACGAAGGAGGCTATCAAGGAAGGAGGGATTAAAAGTCCCGTCTTTCGAGGAGAGAAGAGGACCGCTTCGGAAGATCCGGAGGTCAAGGCCTCAAAGAGGGGAAAGGAATCTTCGTCAGAGAGTCCGGCGCTGGGAAGTACCCCAGCCGCACTGTTTCCCCAAGGGGATCAGCCCTCCAGCGAGCCGTAAGTAAAAAGTAGGGGTCTTGTAAATAAGGAACATCCCTGTATTTGTTTCTAAAGATAACCGAAATTGTACCTTGTAGTTCGGATCTCAGCCCTTCTCAGCAGAGCTCGTCTTCGGGGGATCTTCTTCCGGAGATGATGGAGAGCGAAACGCCTCCACCTGTCGCACCCTCGTGCGAGGCGGACGACCCTGAGGTGTCGTCGCGGAGGGTTTCCCCAAGTCCGGCGGGGCCGGAGGGTCCGGCGCCAACTGGCGTGCGGTCGGAGGATCTGAAGGATCTGCTCGGGCGAGCGGCTATCTCAGAAGAACACCGTGCTCTGATGGGTACGGTGATTGAAAGAATTGCATCCGCGGAGAACGGATTGCATGAAGTCGTCAGAAGCTTACTGACGGGGTTCGAGGTACGCAGAAATCATGTACCTTCTGAAAGTTATGCATATAGAATGCGCCTTGTATAGATAGTAGCCCCTGAGACTTTGTATGTTGTCAAAATTGACAGCGTGCCGAGGGTAAAAAAATCTCAGTTGTAACATATCTCCGTTCCTAAACAGGTGGCGGGGCGTCCGGTGGCCAGCCGGACTGATGAATATGCCGAACTAAAGCCGCAACTTGACGAGGCGGATGCGGACATCGCTACCGTCAATAAACGGTTTGACGAGTCACAAGGTATGCGACTTCTACGCGGACACCTGGTAAGGGAGCTTGACGCCCATGTCTTACTACTTGTATGCTTAATGTAGATGGTGCCGCTGTTGTGGAGGAGCTTCGGGCGGAACTCGCCCGAGCGAAAGAGCGAGCCAGAAATAGTAATGCGGCCGCTTTAAGGGCGGCCGAAGAGCTAAAAGCCGAACGGGCTGCTCACTGCCGAAGCAGGGAGGAAATGGTCGATATGGCCAGAAAGTTGAAGAATATTACCGACCACTGCGAGGTTCTTGAAAAAGAACGTCAAAGCGGAGCAAGAGGGCTGAAAAAGGCCACCGCCGAATCCAAGGATGCCCGTTCGCTTTGAGAGCTGCCAAGGAGGAGCTGAGTCAAAGCCGGGCTATTACGGTGGAAAACCGTTTTTCTTGCGGAGGAAATATACGGATCCAAAGTATGCTCGGTTGGACAAATTGTGGAGTTCGGAGGATGCTTATCTCGACTTAGCGGCGAAAGCATCTGGACGCGGTTAAGCACTTCCGGGGCGTAAGGGGCACGAAGGAAGAGCTATATTGGTCGCAATTCCATAGTCCGGGCGTCCTCTTCCGCTGATTGGTGATCGGTTGGCGAGCAGGCCAAGCTGAATCGATTATCCGGATTTGCCATGAAGCATGTCATGACTCATTTGTGGCCGGGCGGACCCTGCCAAGAGTTATTTTGGTTTAGTGCAGCGGTTCCTTGGTGCGGTACCACGGACGACGCAATGAAGCGGTCGGCGTGTATTGAGGGAGCGCGGATGGCTCGCCCGTGTCAAGACATCTTTGGCGTAGATGAGGGCCACCGATGTTGCATCCCAAGATTCGGACGAAGCCGAGTACCGCCGAGCACTACTTTGAGGAAGTCCTGCAGGCGCTCGTTTAATAGAGACGCAGTCTTTCGAAGGATATTATGTTTAAATGACATGTATGATTTGTGAAAACAATGTTTCAATAGAATATAAGATCTTTTTATACTTGTGCATTCAAGTAGTAAACTACTCCACTGTGTGGCCGTTTATGTATATGTATATATAACACGAAGATTGCGATTTGGTTTCAGCCCCACGCACATAGTGCGGGGTGTTTGCAAAGAAGGCGCTTTTCACACTTAATCCAACGTCTTGGTCCTGTTAAGGAGGTGGTAGCGTAGCAAACTAGGCAAACCGGATTATCATGCTTTATCACTTTCACTTAGCCATAGGAGTTCGAGGGTGGGGCTACTATATAGCCCACAGGGCACCGCACTCTCCCGAATTCGAAGTGCGTATGTGCTGACCGAAAAATGGTCCTTCATTAATGCGGAGGAATCCTAAACATTCCGGTGAGTCATCCGATGGTTGACCAGTCTCGCTATATCATGACGGTCGGTTTCGGCTTTCTCTATTGAGGTGCTTTCGCCCGGCGAACCGGCGCACAATCACGATAGTTCTCCGGTGCCGCGTTAGCCGATAAAAGCGGAACGTAAGGAAGCAAAACACGAGCCGGGCAAACCCAACTTTTTACCAAAGAAATGATTCGGTGCTGATGCATATAAGGCCTTACTCGAGACGCCGAACTCTCCGTAAGGTATTCGGTCTTTATAAACAACGGGCAGAATAATGCCCTAAGCCCCTGGTGTCCGTGCAGCATAAAAAATTCTGGTGCGGCCAATGCCAAAACGCCAGCCTCCTCCTCGGTTATAGCAAGAAGCCGGGATGTATATCAATGAGAGACAAGAAAAAGGTTTACGCAGGTCTTAATCTGAAAAGAATCCTTGCAACGGGTCCCTACTGCACGTCTGCGCCTGTGTCTCCGTTGTGCCGTATCCTGGACGGGTGTAGCACGTTGTTCATCTGTAAAAGAGAGGAACTTAGTTTAAAAGGAAAAAGATCGTGCGAAAGATGTATTTTATATTAACTAAACAGAGTACAATTCGAAGAAGTGAATAAAATTGAGCCTTATTGTCTCTTGCATGCAGCCCCCTGTATGGGGGTAGGCCGCTAGTGGGCGCCGGACTCGTCTAGCCGTGTCCGGAGTTGGAATGACCTATTCAGGTTCTTTGACTAGCGGAGCCGGATAGGTGTGGGGCTGTCAAGGCAGTCTCACGTTCCTCCGTGCTCGAGTAACACTTAATACTCCCTTTTAATGAGATGATGCCGCGTGGACCGGGCATTTTAAGTGTTAGAGATGCATAATGCGGTATTGCGTTAAAGCGGGCGAAAGCTTCGCGTCAATAGTGCTTGATGGCTACTTTTAAATGGGGCGACATGGAAGACTAACTTTTCGCGACGGAAGTTGTCGGATGAACCAAACACGACTTCCAGCAGTAGGGAGCCCGTACAATGGGCATATGGGCCTGGCATTACCCCTTTAAAGGAGGTGTTGCTATGGCGAATTTTGGTTGGGTCGATCCCCATCCTGCGGATTGTTTCTCGATATATCGTGTTTATGTCACTGCCACCATCCATGAGGACTTGTGTGAATTGGAATCCGTCAATTATGGGATCCAATATCAAGGCAGTCCATCCTGCGTTCCGAATACTTTCGGAATAGTCCTGATGGTCGAAGGTGATTGGTTTTGAAAACCAGTGTTGGTACTCCGCTAGGGTAGTTTGTGTGGCACGCATTTTAGCGGGCGCCGTTCTGTTTTTCCCTTTGATCACGTGAAGTGAGTTTACTGTTTTGACTTCTTGTGGGAAATTCTTTTGTTTTCCGGGGCTCTGCTTGTGGTGCTCGTCGTCATCTTCACTTGGTGTGTCGAGCCCCTTGTGTTCGGCGTTGAGTCTGCCGGACTGTTTGAAGACCCAGCAATTTCTGTGGGTATGGTTTGCAGGCCTCCCGGAGGTACTGTGGATTTGACATATCTTGTCCAATATTTTGTTTAAGTTGCATAGCTCATCGCTATTGTCCTTAAGGGGCAGTTTTTTATTGTCCTACCGTCAGCTTTTGAATCCGGCGTTGACTGCCGCGCTCTTTGGACCGTTCCCTTTAATCCGGCGCTGGTCCTTGTTGCGCCCTGGTTTCCCATTTCCATCCCTGACTTCGGATGTACTTGGGTCGCTGGTGTCGCATCTTGCTAGCCAGCTATCCTCTCCGCAAAAGGGGTCATGAGGCTTGTTAATGCGGCCATTGTTCGTGGCTTTTCTTGGCCGAGGTGTCTGGCGAGCCATTCGTCTCTGGACGTTGTGTTTGAAGGCTGCTAAGGCTTGGCGTCCTGGACAATGACTATTTGGTTCTTTTTAGTGAGGAACCTGTTCCAGAATTTCCAGGCTGACTCTCCGGGCTGTTGAGTTATGTGACTTAGATCGTCTGCATCCGGAGGGCGGACATAGGTTTCCTGAAAATTTGCCCGAAACGCATCCTCGAGCTCTTCCCAGCTTCTAATGGTATTTTTGGGGAGGCTTTTAAGCCAATGCCGAGCTGGCCCTTTGAGTTTGAGGGGTAAGTATTTTATGGCGTGGAGATCATCTCCTCTGGCCATGTGTATATGTGGAGGATGTAATCCTCAATCCAGACTCCAGTGTCTGTTGTTCCGTCGTATGCCTCTATGTTTACGGATTTGAATCCCGCTGGAAATTCATGATCCAGCACCTCATCGGTGAAACATAGGGGATGTGTGGCGCCCCTATATTTGGGTGTGTCGTGATAGTCTTGGAGTCCGGCCGTGATGATAGTTCGGCTATCCGGACACCCCTTAGTCCAGGACTCCCTCAGCGCCAAGGAAGCCGCGGTCGGAGTGCACGCCGGAGGAGATCGCCAAGTTGGACGCGGAATCGGCGAAAAGGAGGAGCCGGAGGGCGGTCGCCAAGACCAACGTCGCCGCGGCCAAGAGAGCCGCCGAGCGCGCTGCGATTGAGACCGCGCGGCACAAGGCCGAGGTCGAGGAGAAGGAGGCCATCGTCAGCAAAGCGCACGCCCTTCTCATGGCCGGCATTTGTCGCCCGCCCGGTCAGAATAGAAAACATGTATTTAAAAAAAAGGAGATTTTGTGCATCTATACCATGCATGCGGTACAAACACAAGGATGCAGAGGCAGCTAGTCGACGCGCATCTTTTCACCTCTGCATCAGTCTCTCACTTTTTGTGTTTGTGATGTGGTCACTCACCCCTACTCTAGTACTCCTGCTTGGCAAGATCTGCCGGCCATTCGGCCAGCGACGTGTGCAGCGCGCCCCCGGCTTCTTCGGGAAAAATCAGACGATCCCTTCCGAGTTGGCGCAGGCCCGGTCCTGGTCCGTGCTCTGGTTGCGACACTGGCCTAGCCTAGCTTAGCATGGTCCAGAGCGGGCTGCTGCTGCGTGATTGCACATTTGCATGCATCCGCCATGCCCTGCCAATCGCAGCCAAGGACGTGCCAGCTTAAAATGTGCCCTGTAAAATGCAGCGGCTAGACCCATGCAGCAGGAGGAGGATTGTTTACTGGCTCGGTGACTCGACGAGAACCAGAATGCGGCAGCTAGCAGCTGAGACCCGTAGATCCTCACCGTGCTAGCAATAGCAAGTCGGTGTAGTTCGTGGAGTGGTTTGGGGTGTCCCGGTCGGCGGTCGCCGGCCGGTATGTCCGGGAAATGCTAGCTTTGGGGTTTGCATATTTGGGTTTTTGTTATCAGGTTAGTTAAGGACTGTCTCGTGTTAGCCAGGCAAGGAGGTCAACCATAGTTTATACAAGCATGTTTGCACAGTTTTCAATTTTTTTCGCAACCAAACGCTGGTCCTCTTGGTCAACACCATACATGGATATGATAACACTAGCAAGTAGTAGCAACAAGCCGTTGCTGAGGTGGGTGACACGGACACCGTCGAGGTCTGTATGTATGGTGCGCCCTACTTATTTGCTTCGGCAAACCGCGGGTCTAGGTAACGCAGCATTTGATCGATTGCTAAAGGGCTAGAAGGAGTGGACACGCAGCCTTATGCCAAACCGGGGATCAAAATCATGAGGTCGGCATTCACCTCGAAGCAAAGATAGATATTTTCAAGGACTGGAATTTCTCAATCATCCTACTCACCTTGACGCCTGAAGATTCCCCTTGATGGCTCTCACAATAGCATCATTGAACAATGAAACCTCACGGCTCACAAAACTACGGATCTAGCCTTGTTCCTAGTTATTAAACCAGCACAGAAATGCCTGCCTCTCTCGACAATTTAGCTTGCCCAAATTAATTAAGCTCGCTCGTGTCGTGTCGCTCTTCCCAAGCAATGCCGGTCTATCTTAATCCTACTGTCTCCTCAATGAGCTGGTTCATTTTTGTAATGACCAGTGAGTGAGTCTCCAAAGGAACAAGATTCTCTGCACACAATTGACGAGTAGACTAGCTTCTTCTATCGGGTGACCTGGTACTTATCCAACAGGCTTTGGCTTAGGCACGCGCTCAGACCTGCAGCACATGTCACATCGACTCTTTGTTTTTACCGTAGATTTTTTGGTGAAGATTCTTTTCTCGCCTAGGCGTAGCCTGACTGGCGCAACATTTTCCGAGGTTCAGCAGGGTCACGACGGAAGCAGTAGTGGAGTACTCCACATGCCTGCCACATATAAATGGACCTGTCTCTTCTCGTGCGTTTATAATAAGGGGAATAAAAAAGGTGCTGTGTCTGTCCCAATGTGACGGACAGCAAGTGGCACGAGGCGCATCCTTGTAACCCGTGGTAAAAGACGAGTTTCTATCTATCTACCCTTTTCTCGCTTGCACGAGAGAGACCGTGTTTTATTCATGTGTGTATTTTTGGATGCTTGATTATGCCACTCCCGGTGGTCCCTCTAACGTAGTACGAGTGGTCGAAAAACGGAGCTCACACAGTCGCTTCCTCTACTGCGCACGACACGACCGTGCGCTGCAGTACTAAGGGCATCTTCAGCCGTTGTACCTCCCAAGAGGCGTTTTTTTGGAGGCCCCGGCGAAATTTTTGGTACTGGAGGCATGTCGTCGCCCAGCCGTCCCCCCATAGGTGTTCACATTTTCTTCTATTTTTTTCAATTTCAGTGTCCGGTCATTCCAACAAACACCTTTTGGGCATGCCCACCACACCGGACTCGAGCTCGCCGACGACGACCCCAGGCCACCCCGTCCTTCCTCTTCCGCCATGGGCATCGGTGGCGCCTAGCTCCGTTGGATGGCATGGCGTCCCACGCGAGCTAGCTATCTAGCTTCGCTGCATGGTGGGTGCCGGCCCGTTCATGGCGACCACGCGAGCTAGCGGCGCCACGCCACGCCCGGCCTCAACTTCGCCGCAGCGCAGCCACGTCTGACCTCACCTTGGCAGCGACTCCATGGCGCGCCTCCGAGGTGCAGCGGTGCGAAGCTAAGCGTGGCGATCTCCGCGCCTGTCAATGCGAAGCTAAGCGTGACGATCTCCGGCCATTGTCGACCTGCATCCGCGACGAGCCGCGAATAGGGCATCTTTGTCGGCCTCGCTTCCACGCCCAGCCGCGCCACCGACTTCGGCGGCGGCGCGAAGCGGCATGGCGTGGAGCTGGCAGATGAGCTGCGCTCGAACTCGAGGATGGCACGCTCATCAGCGATCTCCGTCGCGCATGGGCGTGGTGACCCCGGGCACCTCGTCGCGCATGAACTGCAACAGCGATTCGGAGCTCCTGGCGGCGGCGCCTCGTGGCCCAGGACTCAAACTACGGTAGCGGTGCGCGGAGAGCCAGACGGTCTGGAGCAGAGGGCGTGGGCAGAGGCCGAGGTACTGGTGGCGGACAGGGAAGGACGGCGGGCGCTGGGCGTGGTCGTCGGCCTCGGCCTTGTCGTTGGTGGCCCCTCCGAACCGGCCGCGCGAGCCCCTCCCCGGCCATGCGCGCTCCTCGTACTCGTCGTGGGAGGAGGAGGCGCCCCCGCCGGGGAGCAGGCTCTCGATGAGGTCGCCCGAGGCGACCTCGTCAAGCACGCCGGACGCCGGCCACGCGCCCTCGCTGCCCCGCACGCCGGACGCCGGACACCGGCCTCGCTGCCCTGCTGCCTCGTCGGCATGCTCGAGAGAGAGGGGCATGGGAGAGGAGAGGGGGGCACGTGGGCGGGGCCCAGATGAAAAGAGAGGAGAGAGGGAGGTGGGAGACTGAGAGTGGGCCAACAGCAACAAAAAGTAACCGCCGGCACGCCCAGCTGCCCCCCTGGGGGCTGGGTTCAGGGTGAGTTTGCCGGCGTTGTTTTTCTCCAAATCCGGCGAAAAGTGAGGCTTTGGGGGCGTGAGTGGGAGGATTTTTAACCGCCGGTGCTAGAAAAATGGCCTGGGGGCGTTCCTGGGGGCGTGGATGGAGATGCCCTAAGCACACCGCGATACTTGCCAATCACACGGATAATCATGAAGCCTATCCATCGCAGTGTGGCATGCAGCCAAAGCATCCGATCGTCGACCAGCGCAACGGACGGCACAGTGACAGCCGAGTTGCCCATGAGGTGAGCGAAAATGGCCTGCCAACGAAGCGTGGCATTATCAATACGTATTTCGAGCATTCACCTGCGTTGAGAACCATGTACTGATAGTATTTATCATCTATATTTTTGCCAAGTACTCCCTCTGTAAAAAATATAAGAGCATTTAGATCACTAAGTTTACAACCTAGCTTTGCACGCTATTTTTTTTAGAGAAAAGGCATCAACCGAGCCCGAGATGGAGCTCGAGCCTAGCCCAGCTTTGAATTAACAAAGCCATCAACCGGCTAGGATTACAGATCACAAGAACCAAAGAAAGAAAAACAACACGGTAAGATACATAGACGCTGGTAAGCAGCTAACTAGCCTCAAAGCTACAAGCTAGAAGATAAAACAGATAAGCACACAGCTACAGACATCGAGGCCCTCCTCCGAGAACGATGCACGAGGGAGCTAGGACCAAGCTGGCACTGAGGAGAAGGGGATGAACGGCATCACTAGGGAGTGTGGTCACCAAACAGCTATGGACCCCGGCACGGCACAACCATCCAATTCCATCTCCGAAGAAGGCCACAACCTCCTCGCCTGGCTCGAAAGGCATCGTACCGTCGGAAGATAGAATGTTCCACCTAGAACTAGAATGGATGCCGCCGGAGGATGGCCACATAGAGAGGATCCCCGCACTCCCGACGAGCCGCCAAAGCTTCCCTCAAGCAGAATTGCCCCTGGCCCGGCCGCAGAGGAGGGATAGCACCAAGCTTGGACGAAGAGGACACACCACTGACGACGTCGAATGCACCCCAACAGCGCACACCAACCAAACAGCTCCCAGAGGCGGCGCCTTCAAGAAGGAGAACAACGTGGGAGCGCTGCCGCCGCCCACCGAGGTTAGGGCTTTCACCCGGGAGGCTAGAGGAAGGTGGGTGGAGGGAGTCAGACCTGACAAATGCCTCCAAGGAGGAAGAACGGTGCCCTCGGGCGCCGCCGCCGTCGCGACCAGCCATGGCCGGTCATGGATTTCTCCTGGTCTGGCTCCACACCACCAACCCACCCGCAGCACAGATACCGAAGATCGAAGAAGAACGCCGACCCAGCCCTGGAGGGGAGGGATTGCACCACGTCGGAAAAAGCAGGGGACGCCAGATCTGGTGCCGCCGGACGCCAGGACCGCGCGAGTTCCACGCCCAACGGATCCCCACCGCCCTCGCGGCCAGGGACACCGCCACCACGCCCGCGCCATCGCTCGCCGCAGAGCCGGTGGCGCCGCTCCAACCGAGGCCGCTGCCCCAGATCTCTTGGCTCCCTGCGAAAAGCAGAGCAGCAGATAGCCTCACGCCACCTTCCTCGGCGGGCGCCCGGGCGGCCTCAGGCGGCGGCGAGAGGTGGGAGACGGAAAGGGGAGGACTCCGCGGCGATCTAGGGTTTCGCCCCCGAGACGCCCTGGAGGGGCGGCGCGGGGGTGGGGGAGGGGTCTCTGAGCCGTCTCAAACTGTTCCTTGCACGCTATTTTCCAGGCCATGGGGAAACTATTTATCATCTAGATTATATTTTGGTCACGCCTGTTCTCTATAATGATTTGGTGCACAATTTATGGTACTTCCAATGTATCGCTACCACCAAGTGTACCAAATTTTGTTGGGCACCATAATTTGAACGACCAAATCCGTGTGAGAGTTTGCGTCACTTTTGGACAATTTAAAAATGCTAGAATGGGTGAATTTTTAACGGATCGTCTGTTTCATAAAATTAGGGTCGCGATAACTGCCACACGTGTGGCATGGATACGAACCCGCCCACACGTCTCGTGTGGCGTGAACAGGAACCCGCCCGCACGACTCAAGGCTCGGCGCCAATTGCACAAGCCCGCACGTCCGGTGTGTGGCAACCCGACCGCCTGGCCCGTCCGGCCACACGACCCATCGCCTTACGACCCAGCCGTTCCCGGCCTCCGCTTTATCGCCTCTCTCGACTGCCGCCATCGTCCCCCACCTCTCGAACCCCTACCTCCTTCACCGGCCTTCTCTGGTTGCCATGTCAACCAGAGCAGATCCGTAGGGCAAACCCACCGCAAACCACACCCCAACCCTCCCCACCCCAGGCCCCCACTCCAACCCAGCCCTTCGGAGACGATCAGCTAAAATCAGGTGAAAATCTCCCAATCTCATCCTTCTCATCCATCAGGCTGAAAATCTCCCCGATATTGTATTGGATCCATGCTATAGGGGGGGTGGCAACACCAGTAGTTCTGAGATCCAGTAGTTTTGTGATCTACGTGTTGAGTTTAACTTAAGTTCCTAGTTTGATTGACGCAAGTAGTTGGGTAGGCAAATGGATGAGTAGGAATCCCTAAAAAAAGGAAAGGAAGGACAATTTTGGAATTAAGGGGGTGGGAAAAATTAATTGCCACTTGTGTACAACGACATTTGCCACCTTTCGTTGTCAGTAGCTGCCACTTAGTTGACCTGTTGCTTGACATCCCTATCTTCTATTTGCAAGCAGCAGAAGAATACAATTCTTGTGGATTGTTGATGCGTTCTTGATCATGCAATGATTGAGAACATATTGGAAAGAAGCGAGACACGGAAAGAATGAATCACGAAGATGGCGCTGATACTTGGGGTTCTCGAAGGCCGGAAACGCTCCCTTGGGATGCATCGTAGTGATCAACTCATCTCTGCAGGCCGTTGCTGCCACTACTAGAACAAAGATGCGCATTGGTATGATGCGTGATAACAAAAGAAGAGAACAGTTGCCATCTTCGTAATCGATGAAGATGACATTCTACTTATGTCAGACATCGTCATTTTTTCGCGAGTTCTTATGACCACAACACTCTTAGGGGGCCCCGTGGCGTGTTCGATCACAAGGCGCTAACACTGACAAATGTACGGGCAGCCAACTTCAACTAGCTAATATGGCTAATCAAGGTAATGCATACGAAAAAAGAGCACATACTGGTGTGGACATGAAAAATGAACATGCAAAAAAATGGCAAAAGGACTCACGAGTTATGACGGGTGAAAAATGCAGAGCCTTCATGCAGCACGTGGCATCAGGCAGCACCCATGTACCTGCCATCGACGTCATACACAAGTGAGTCCATAAAAAAAGTGAAGTTGCGGATGCTCAATTAGCAGAAGGAGCATAGTTGACAATTGCACTTGCCATGACTGGACATCTACAATTGCCATGGTTAAATAACTGCGGTTGTCATCCTCGACAATCGTTGTTGCCATCCATGGACAAATCGCAGCGATTGACATGGAGGAAGAACTGCAGTTGCCATGGCAATGTAACTACAGTTGCTATGCCATGACAACTGCAGTTGCCATGGAGGAACAACTGCAGTTGCCATACCAAAGGTAACTACAGCTGTTGCCATGCCAGAAAACTGCAGCTGCTGCCACATCGTGGGCAACTACGCTTTCGATAGCACAAACTGCATTTGCCATGAATTGACCAACCACTACTATGCTTACAAAAGTTATTACGGTGGTGGTAACCGCAAACGCCTCGTGGCAAGATTCACAAATTGCAGGTGGAGCACTTCATTTTAGTGTCACGCATCACACAAGATGGTCACATGCAAAGACAACAAGGTAAGGAAAAAACTGAACCACAAAACAACACTACATTTGTTTTTGTGGCAAAAAAAGCACGTCTTAGAAAAAAAGAATTGAAGCATGATGGTGGACAAGAACGAAGCATAAAACATCGAAAACTGGTTGCGTGCAAATGAGTCATGTATTGTCTTTGAAAAATTGCCAACTGCTAAAAGCATGTATGCATCACTAATGGTTGAACACATTTCGCCTAGTGAGATCAATCTTATAATGCAGTAGTTTTGTTGCTAGAACACAGTGGTTGCCATTTGTTGGTAGCAGTGTTTGCCATGAATGCAGGACTGCAGCTGCCATGCATATAGAACCCAAGTTTTTGTACTAAAAAAAGGAGCTTGTTGTCGTGCATTGGCAAACAGTGGTTGCCATGTTTGTTGAACTCAGAGCTGCCATGACTAGACAGCTACATTTGCCACACATGTCCACGCGCAAACTGACATCTTGTTGTTCGAATGATGTAATGCCAAATCACTCGACGTTGATGTCATCCGTTGCGATAAACATGTTATTCAAGCAAAAAAATCTTACTCTCGTACCTGTTTTTTCCATTACAGGGCCTACAACTACAGTGAACAGCGGCGCGGGCATATCTATCAAGGGAAGCTCGAGCGCACGTAAGACGCGTTCCCCAGCCAGACAATCATGCCGCAAATAATGCCGAAGTCGATTATCGAAATGGCAATCATTCCAGCAATTCCCACAGCCACCCCTTTGAACACAAGCACTGGCAACACTCAAACCGATGAAACTGCTGCCGATACTGAAGTGAATGATGAAACTGACGACGAGGCACAAGGGGATGAAGATGATGGGCAGCCAGATATCATGGTACCTCAGCCACCGTATGTTGGGCAGAGATTTGAATCGTTTGCAGAAGCAAAGGAATTCTACCAGACATATGCAAAGTTCCATGGGTTTGCCGCCAACACCGAATACCATAGAAAAATTAAGAAAACTAACGAGTATAGCAGAGGTGAGATGAGGTGCCACAAGGCACGAAGGAACAAGAAAGGGACAGGTGTTGCGCTCACGTTCGGAACGAAAGAGAGGGATCATTCTCAAGACGGGTTGCCACCGTCCGGTGTAAGCTAAACATAGATGGAACACAGTATGTGGTCAATGAAAGTACTTTGACGAGCACAACCACAAACTCATAAAGAAGTTCGATCCGTCAAATTTCGACCGCCCACGAGGGTTCACCCCAAATGAAGGCAATTCGTAAAGCTGCTACATGATTGTAACGTCGGTCCATCAAGAATGGTCCAGATACTATCACTCATCCACAGCAAAAAGGGGAAACTAAGCAGCATGCCGTACATACCAGCTGACGTCACAAACCTACAGGCCAAGTACCATAGAGAGAGCAAGCTGGCTGACATTGAGGCCACAATGGCCTACTTCGATGAGAAAGCGAAGGAAGATCCAGATTTCTTCTACAGGATAAGATTGGACGGTGAGGACCGTGTCAGGAACATGTATTGGGTGGATGGTGCTGCAAGGAGAGCCTACAAACATTTCCGAGATTGCATTTCATTCGACGCGACGTATCTGACTAATATCTACAAGATGCCATGCGCCCGCTCATAGGAATAAATAACCACAATCGTTGCAGCTCGGTCAAGGGCTTGTTCGGAACGAAGACACGGATGGGTACGCTTTGGCTGTTCAAGACCTTCTTGGAGTGCATGGATGGACTTGTTCGATGAACATAATAATGTACCAGGATTTCAGCATGCGTGCAGCATAGAGGAGGTATTTTCCGTTGGCGATTACAGGCATGTGCACCGCAGGTGGCACATTATAAAGAAGGTTGAAGAGACGCTAGGACCGTTCTTGTCGACAGCCCGTAGCTCCACATGCGTTCGAGCTGTGCGTGGACCATGCCTTGACGGTGGAGGAGTTTGAAAGGAGCTGGATGGCCATGATTGAAACATATCAAGTCCAAGACAACGAGACGCTTGCTAACCTGTGGGAGAAGCGAATGTACTGGGTGCCCGCCTACTTCATGCAGTGCTTCTTTCCCTTTCTGCAGACTACGCCGCGCAGCGAGGGGTTCAATGCTGTTTTTGTTGGAAATATGCCCTAGAGGCAATAATAAATTAGTTATTATTATATTTCCTTGTTCATGACAATCGTTTATTACCCATGCTATAATTGTATTGATAGGAAACTCAGATACATGTGTGGGTACATAAACAACACCATGTCCCTAGTAAGCCTCTAATTGACTAGCTCGTTGATCAACAGATGGTTACGGTTTCCTGACCATGGACATTGGATGTCGTTGATAACGGGATCACATCATTTGGAGAATGATGTGATGGACAAGACCCAATCCTAAGCCTAGCACAAAGATCGTAGTTCGTATGCTAAAGCTTTTCTAATGTCAAGTATCATTTCCTTAGACCATGAGATTGTGCAACTCCGGATACCGTAGGAATGCTTTGGGTGCACCAAACGCCACAACGTGAATCGGGTGGCTATAAAGGTGCACTACAGGTATCTCCTAAAGTATCTGTTGGGTTGGCACGAATCGAGATTGGGATTTGTCACTCCGGTTGACGGAGAGGTATCTCCGGCCCACTCGGTAGGACATCATCATAATGTGCACAATGTGACCAAGGGGTTGATCACGGATGATGTGTTACGGAACGAGTAAAGAGACTTGCCGATAATGAGATTGAACAAGGTATCGGCATACCGACGATCGAATCTCGCAAGTACAATACCGCTAGACAAAGGGAATTGTATACGGGATCGATTGAGTCCTTGACATCGTGGTTCATCTGATGAGATCATCGTGGAACATGCGGGAGCCAACATGGGTATCCAGATCCCGCTGTTGGTTATTGACCGGAGAACGTCTCGGTCATGTCTGCATGGTTCCCGAACCCGTAGGGTGTGCACACTTAAGATTCGATGATGCTAGGGTTATAGGGAATAGATATACGTGGTTACCGAATGTTGTTCGGAGTCCTGGATGAGATCCCGGACGTCACGAGGAGTTCCGGAATGGTCCGGAGGTAAAGATTTATATATGGGAAGTCCTATTTTGGCCACCGGAAAATGTTCGTGATTTTTCGGTATTGTACCGGGAAGGTTCTAGAAGGTTCCGGAGTGGGGCCCACCTGCATGGGGGACCCACATGAACGTGGGTAGTGGGGGGAAGGCCCCACACCCCTGGTCACGGCGCACCAAGATCCCCCCTTAGAAGGAATAAGATCATATCCCGAAGGGATAAGATCAAGATCCCTAAAAAGGGGGATAACAATCGGTGGGGAAATGAAAGGATGGGATTTCTTTCCTCCCACCTTTGCCAACGCCCAATGGACTTGGAGGGCAAGAAATAATCCCCCTCCACCGCTATATATAGTGGGGAGGCGCATGGGAGCTTTACCCTTGCCCCTGGCGCAACCCTCCCCCCTCTCCCAAGTCCTCCTCCTCTCCCGCGGTGCTTGGCGAAGCCCTGCAGGATTGCCACGCTCCTCCATCACCACCACACCATCGTGTTGCTGCTGGATGGAGTCTTCCCCAACCTCTCCCTCTCTCCTTGCTGGATCAAGGCATGGGAGACGTCACCGGGCTGTACATGTGTTGAACGCGGAGGTGTCGTCCGTTCGGCACTAGGATCTCCGGTGATTTGGATCACGACGAGTACGACTCCTTTAACCCGTTCTCTTGAACGCTTCTGCTTAGCGATCTACAAGGGTATGTAGATGCACTCTCTTTCCCCTCGTTGCTAGTTTCTCCATAGATAGATCTTGGTGACACGTAGGAAAATTTTGAATTTCTGCCACGCTCCCCAACAAAGGGCATCATGAGCTAGGTCTATTGCGTATATTCTTTGCACAAGTAGAACACAAAGTAGTTGTGGGCGTTGATTTTGTTCAATATGCTTACCGTTACTAGTCCAATCTTGTTTCAACGGTATTGTGGTATGAAGCGGCCCGGACCGACCTTACACGTACACTTACGTGAGACAGGTTCCACCGACTGACATGCACTTGGTGCATAAGGTGGCTAGCGGGTGCCGCCTCCCACTTTAGTCGAATCAGATTCGATGAAAAGGGTCCTTATGAAGGGTAAATAGCAATTGACATATCACGTTGTGGCTTTGCGTAGGTAAGAAATGTTCTTGTTAGAAACCCATAGCAGCCATCAGAAACATGCAAACAACAATTAGAGGACGTCTAACTTGTTTTTGCAGGGTATGCTATATGATGTGATATGGCCAAAAAGGAATGTGATGAATGATATGTGATGTATTAAATTGATCATGTTCTTGTAATAGGAATCACGACTTGCATGTCGATGAGTATGACAACCGGCAGGAGCCATAGGAGTTGTCTTTATTTATTGTATGACCTGCGTGTCATTGAACAACGCCATGTAATTGCTTTACTTTGTTGCTAACCGTTAGCCATAGTAGTAGAAGTAATAGTTGGTGAGACAACTTCATGAAGACACGATGATGGAGATCATGGTGTCATGCCGGTGACGATGATGATCATGGAGCCCCGAAGATGGAGATCAAGAGGAGCAAAATGATATTGGCCATATCATGTCACTATTTGATTGCATGTGATGTTTATCATGTTTATGCATCTTATTTGCTTAGAACGACGGTAGTAAATAAGATGATCCCTCATTAAAATTTCAAGAAAGTGTTCCCCTAATCGCGCAATCGCTATGTAAAGTTCGCTGCTTCAAGCACCACGTGATGATCGGGTGTGATAGATTCTTACGCTCACATACAATGGGTGTAAGCCAGATTTACACATGTGAAACACTTAGGTTAACTTGACGAGCCTAGCATGTATGCATACGGCCTCTAACACAAGAGACCGAAAGGTCGAGCATGAGTCATATGGACGATACGATCAACATGAAGATGTTCACCGATGATGACTAGTCCGTCTCACGTGATGATCGGACACGGCCTAGTTGACTCGGATCATGTAATCACTTAGATGACTAGAGGGATGTCTATCTGAGTGGGAGTTCATGGGATGAACTTAATTATCCTGAGCATAGTCAAAAGATCTTTGCAAATTATGTCGTAAGCTCGCGCTTTAGTTCTACTGTTTTAGATATGTTCCTAGAGTAAATATAGTTGAAAGTTGACAGTAGCAATTATGCGTACGGTAGAAGGCTTATGTCCTTAATGCACCGCTCGGTGTCTTTGAACCTCGAACGTCGTCTATGGATGTTGCGTAACATCGACATATACACGTCTTGATAACTACGTGATAGTTCGCTTAAACGGTTTAGAGTTGAGGCACCAAAGACGCATTTCAAACGTCATGAACATATGAGATGTTTCGAGGGCTAAAATTGGGATTTCAAGCTCGTGCCCGCGCCAAGAGGTATAAGACCTCCGACGATTTTCTTAGCCTGCAAACTAAGGGAGAAAAGCTCAATCGTTGATCTTGTGCTTAGATTGTCTAAGTACAACAATCACTTGAATCGAGTGGGAGTTGATCTTCCTGATGAGATAGTGATGTTTCTCCAAAGTCATTGCCACCAAGCTGCTAGAAGCTTCGTGATGAACTATAACATATCAGGGATAGATATGATGATCCTTGAGCTATTCGCAATGTTCGACACCGCGAATGTAGAAATGAAGAAGGAGCATCAATTGTTAATGGTTAGTGAAACCACTAGTTTCAAGAAGGGCAAGGGCAAGCAGGGGTACTTCATGAAACGGCAAATCAGTTGCTGCTCCAGTGAAGAAACCCAGGGTTGAACCAAACCCGAGACTAAGTGCTTCTGTAATGAGAGGAACGGACACTAAAGCAGGATTACCCTAGATACTTAGTAGATGAGAAGGCTGGCAAGGTCGATAGAAGTATATTGGATATACATTATGTTAATGTGTACTTTTCTAGTACTCCTAGCAGCACCAGGGTATTAGATACCGGTTCGGTTGCTAAGTGTTAGTAACTCGAAATAAAAGCTACGGAATAAACGGAGACTAGCTAAAGGTGAGTCGACGATATGTGTTGGAAGTGTTTCCAAAGGTTGATGTGATCAAGCATCGCCGCTCCCTCTACCATCGAGATTTGTGTTAATCCTAAATAATTGTTATTTGGTGTTTATGCTGAGCATAGACATGATTGGATTATGTCTATCACAATACGGTTATTCATTTAAGGAGAGTAATGGTTACTCTATTTATTTGAATAAAACCTTCAATGGTCTTGCACCTAAAAGAATGGTTTATTGAATCTCGATCGTAGTGATACACATTTTCATGCCAAAAGATATAAGATAGTAATGATAGTACCACTTACTTGTGGCAATCGCCATGTAAGTCATATTGGTGTAAAACGCATGAAGAAGCTCCATGTTGATGGATCTTTGGACTCACTCGTTTTTGAAAAGTTTGAGACATGCGAACCATTTCTATTGTTGTATACGCATGAAGAAACTCCATGTAGATGGATCGTTTGGACTCACTTGATTTTGAATCACTTGAGATATGCAAATCATACCACATGGGCAAGATGACCTAAAAGCCTCGTTTTCGAAGATGGAACAAGATAGCAACTTGTTGGAAGTAACACATTTCGATGTGTGCAGTCCAATGAGTGCCGAGGCATGCAAAGGAATATCGTTATGTTCTTACTTCACAGATGATTCGAGTAGATGTTGAGTATATTTACTTGATGAAACACAAATCTGAATTATTGAATGGTTCAAGTAATTTCAGAGTGAAGTTAAAGATCATTGTGACAAGAGGATAAAATGTCTATGATATGATCATAGAGATGAGTATCTGAGTTACGAGCTTTGGCACGCAATTAAGACATTGTGGAAATTGTTTCACAATAAATACCGCCTAGAACACCATAGTGTGATGGTGTGTCCGAACATCATAGTTGCACCCTATTGAATATGGTGCGTACTATGATGTCTCTTATAGAATTACCACTATCGCTCATGGGTTAGGCATTAGAGACAACCGCACTCACTTTAATAGGGCACCACGTAATTCCGCTGAGACGACACCATTTGAACTATGGTTTGATGAAACCTAAGTTGTCGCTTTCTTAAAAGTTTGGGACTACGATGCTTATGTGAAAAGTTTCGTGTTGATGAGCTCGAACCCAAAGCGGATAAAATGCATCTTCATAGGACACCAAACAGTTGGGTACACCTCCTATCTCAGATCCGAAGCAAAAGTAATTGTTTCTAGAACGGGTCCTTTCTCGAGGAAAAGTTTCTCTCGAAAGAATTGAGTGGGAGGATGGTGGACACTTAATGAGGTTATTAAACCATCACTTCAACCAAAGGTGTAGCAGGCACGTGAAGTTGTTCATGTGGCACCTACACCAATTGAAGTGGAAGCCGATGATAGTGATCATGATGCTTCAGATCAAGTCACTACCGGACCTCGTGGAGGTCGACAAGGACGCCGTACTACTTCAGATCGCACGCAATCACATCTTAGAGGTCATGTTGCGAGACAACAATGAACCTACGAAGCTACGGAGAAGCCATGGTGGGCCCGGATTCACGAATGGCTCGAGGCCATAACATCCGAGAGAGGATCCATGACTTTGGAAGAAATACTTGATGGTCGTAAGGACGTTGGGTAAAGATGGATTTTAAAAGGAAGACAGACAATGATGGTAAGTATCACCATTAAGAAAGCTCGACTTGTCGTTAAAGATATTTTCCGACAAGTTCAAGGAGTTGACTACGGTGAGGCTTTCTCACCAGAGCGATGCTAAGAGTCTGTTGGAATTGGATTAGCGATTCTTGCATTATTTATGAAATCTTGCATATAGGATGTCAAAACATTGTTTCCTTGACAGTTTTCTTGAGGAAAGGTTGTATGTGATACAACCAGAAGGTTTTTGACAATCCTGAAAGACGCTAACAAGTATGCAAAGCTCCAGCTATCCTTCTAAGGACTAGAGTAAGCATCTCGGAGTTGGAATGTACGCTTTGATGAGATGATCAAAGATTTTGGGTCTATACAAAGTTTATGAGAAACTTGTATTTCCAAAGAAGTGAGTGGGAGCACTATAGAATTTCCGATGAGTATATGTTGTAGACATATTGTTGATCGTAAATGATGTAAAATTTCTAGAAAGCATATAGGGTTGTTTGAAAAGTGTTTTTCAATGGAAAACCTGGATTAAGCTACTAGAACATTGAGCATCAAGATCTATGAGGATAGATCAAAAAACGCTAAATGGTACTTACAAATGAGCACATACCTTGACATAATCTTGAAGGTGTTCAAGATGGATCAGTCAAAGAAGGAGTTCTTGCACGAGTTGTAAGGTATGAAGTTAAGAGTTAAAGCTCGACCACGGCGTAAGAGAGAGAAAGGACGAAGGTCCTCCCCTATGCTTCGCACGTAGGCTCTATAGTATGCTATGATGTGTACCGCATCGAAGTGTGCCTGCCATGAGTCGGTCGAGGGGTACAAGAATGATCCAGAATGGATCATTGGACAGCGATCAAAATTGTCCTTGGAGTAAATAAGGGCATGTTTCTCGATTATGGAGGTGATAAAGAGTTCGATTGTAAAGGGTTACTTCGATTCAAGCTTTAACACCTATCCGAATGACTCTGAGTAGCAAATCGGATACGTATAGTGGAGCAACCATTTGGAATAGCTCCAAGTGGAGCATGGAAGCAGCATTTACAATATGACCTAGAGATTTGCAAAGTACATACAAATCTGAATGTTGCAGGCCCGTTGACTAAAACCGCTCTCACAAGCAAAACATGATCAAACCCCAGAACTCATTGAGTCTTAATCACATGATGATGTGAACTAGTTTAGTGACACTAGTAAACTCTTTGGATGTTAGTCACATGGCGATGTGACCTGTGAGTGTTAATCACATGGCGATGTGAACTAGATTATTGACTCTAGTACAAGTGGGAGACTGTTGGAAATATGCCCTAGAGGCAATAATAAATTAGTTATTATTATATTTCCTTGTTCATGATAATCATTTATTACCCATGCTATAATTGTATTGATAGGAAACTCGGATACATGTGTGGGTACATAAACAACACCATGTCCCTAGTAAGCCTCTAGTTGACTAGCTCGTTGATCAACCTTTTGTTACGGTTTCATGACCATGGACATTGGATGTAGTTGATAACGGGATCACATCATTTGGAGAATGATGTGATGGACAAGACCCAATCCTAAGCCTAGCACAAAGATCTTAGTTCGTATGCTAAAGCTTTTCTAATGTCAAGTATCATTTCCTTAGACCATGAGATTGTGCACCTCCCGGATACCGTAGGGATGCTTTGGGTGCACCAAACGTCACAACGTAACTGGGTGGCTATAAAGGTGCACTACAGGTATCTCCAAAAGTATCTGTTGAGTTGGCACGAATCGAGACTGGGATTTGTCACTCCGGTTGACGGAGAGGTATCTCTGGGCCCACTCGGTAGGACATCGTCATAATGTGCACAATGTGACCAAGGGGTTGATCGCGGGATGATGTGTTATGGAACGAGTAAAGAGACTTGCCGGTAACGAGATTGAACAAGGTATCGGCATACCGACGATCGAATCTCGGGCAAGTACAATACCGCTAGACAAAGGGAATTGTATACGGGATCGATTGAGTCCTTGACATCGTGGTTCATCCGATGAGATCATTGGAACATGTGGGAGCCAACATGGGTATCCAGATCCTGCTGTTGGTTATTGACCGGAGAACGTCTCGGTCATGTTCAGCATGGTTCCCGAACCCGTAGGGTCTACACTTAAGGTTCGATGACGCTAGGGTTATAGGGAATAAATATACGTGGTTACCGAATGTTGTTCGGAGTCCCGGATGAGATCCCGGACATCACGAGGAGTTCCGGAATGGTCCGGAGGTAAAGATATATATATGGGAAGTCCTATTTTGGCCACCGGAAAATGATCAGGATTTTTCGGTATTGTACCGGGAAGGTTCTAGAAGGTTCCGGAGTGGGGCCCACCTAAATGGGGGGACCCACATGAACGTGGGTAGTGGGGGAAAGGCCCCACACCCCTGTTCAAGGCGCACCAAGATCCCCCCTTAGAAGGAATAAGATCATATCCCGAAGGGATAAGATCAAGATCCCTAAAAAGGGGGATAACAATCGGTGGGGAAAGGAAAGGATGGGATTTCTTTCCTCCCACCTTTGGCAATGCCCCAATGGACTTGGAGGGCAAGAAATAATCCCCCTCCACCCCTATATATAGTGGGGAGGCGCATGGGATCTGTACCCTTGCCCCTGGCGCAGCCCTCCCCCTCTCCCAAGTCCTCTCCTCTCCCGCGGTGCTTGGCGAAGCCCTGCAGGATTGCCACGCTCCTCCATCACCACCACACCGTCGTGCTGCTGCTGGATGGAGTCTTCCCCAACCTCTCCCTCTCTCCTTGCTGGATTAAGGCATGGGAGAGGTCACCGGGTTATACGTGTGTTGAACGCGGAGGTGCCGTCCGTTCGGCACTAGGATCTCCGGTGATTTGGATCACAACGAGTATGACTCCTTCAACCCCGTTCTCTTGAACGCTTCCGCTTAGCGATCTACAAGGGTATGTAGATGCACTCTCCTTTCCCTCGTTGCTAGTTTCTCCATAGATAGATCTTGGTGACACGTAGGAAAATTTTGAATTTCTGCTACGTTCCCCAACAGTTTTGAAGCGGTACGTGAGCCCTGGCAACTCATTGCTACAGTTTGCCAAGCAGTACACAACTTTGCAAAAAAAATCTGGGATCTGAGCTACAGCAAGAAGCTACCACCATGCTAAAGCAGCCGAAATTGCTAACGTATTTACCGATGGAGAGGCAAATGAGCAAGATATACACAAACAAGATCTTTAACAAGTAAGTCAGTTGCGTTATAGTCTTATTTGCACAAAAAGCACTAAGACAGTAGGTGACTTATAGGGTGCAATGCAGTTGCCATGATATGCAGTTGCCATGTGTAATGAAATACTATTTGCCATGCTTACTCAACTGCAGTTGCCATGTTCAATGAAAATTTTGTTTGTCATGTTCAATGAAGTGCAGTTGCCATGTTTAATGCACTGTACTGCCATTGGGGCATGTTGGTATGCAAATGCCAATGTCAACTGAAAAACGTTATATTCTATACACATTTCATGAAATGCACTTGCCATGTTTACTAAAAATGCAAACTTCCATGATTGTTGAAAAATGCAGTTGTCATGTTTACTCAACTGTAGATGCCATGTTCAATAAAAATTCAGTTGCCATGTTTTACGCAAAGGGCTTCCAGTGAGGAGTGTTGGTGTGGAAATGACAATGGTCAGTTGAAAATGCAATACAGTTGCCTCGTCTAGTTTACTGCAGTTGCCATGTTCAGTGTACTATGTTTGCCATGTTCAGTGTACTATGTTTGCCATGTTCAGTATACTATGTTTGCCATGTTCAAACAAAAATCAATTTCTATTTCCATGACAACATAAGGTGCTACAAAAAAAGATCACACGATAGTTTAACAGAAAAACAAACAAAACTTGCAGATTCCAGGAAGAAATAAAGCGTGCCAGCATGTTCACGGCTTTCCAGGTGGACGAACATACGTTCAAGGTGTGTTCCATTTTGGGCATGTCGGATTCAGAACCTGAAGACCCGGACAAAGGAAGGAACTACTTCGTGAAAGCCTCGATCGAACAAGGCGAATACTACTGCCAATGCTGCAAGTTTGAACGGGACGGCATTGTGTGCTTTCACATACTGAAAGTAATGGACATGAACGCTGTGACACGCATGCCCCGCCATTTCATAAGGCGGTGATGGACTTGGGACGCTGACGACGTGTTTGCGCCGCAGACAACAAACGCAGTTCTGGCTGTGCATGACGAGAGACCTGAGGCAACCATGGAAGCCGTGAGGCACGTTGTGCTGACAAAGAACTATGCTGAGCTAATTGATGAAGCGTGCAAGAGTGATGAGACAGCGAGAGTCGCAGAAAAACACAGAAGGCCACGAAGAGAGCTTGATGAGATCAAGAAGAGGAAAGCTGATGAAGCCTTACACCGGTTCCCCCGCACATCAAGTGTGCCTTCATCCACGGGGCCATCATCTGAAAACTCTGAGATAGGATCTGGAACAGCAAGCACACCCCGGTCAGGAACCCACCCCGTTCCATAACAAAGGGTCGTAAAAGAGAGATAAGGTACAAATCGGGATTGGAGATTCAAGCAAAACACAAGAAAACGAAGAAAGGGACGGGCAATCCGTAAGCAAAAGTTGGGGCAATGTGACATGGTCCTTGCGGACATTTTATTTTGTACCCTATATGTTGTGAACTTTTTTTGAATTTGGGATAATGACTCTAGAGGGGCTTCAGAAGTTGAAGGAGAATGCATTGAATGGATAAATGTAGTTGCCATGTTATTGGTACTTAATCTGCCATGTTATGGGTACTTGATCTGCCATGTTATGTGTAGTTAATCTGCCATGCTATTTTATACTAAAAATATGCCATGCTATTTTATACTAAAAATATGCCATACTATTTTATACTGAAAAATATGCAATGCTAGTTGCACTGGATCTGCCATGTTAGTTGTACTGGATTTGCCATGTTAGTTATCTTTGGATCTGCCATGTTAATTATGCTGGATCTGCCGTGTTGTTTGTACTGGATCTGCCATGTTAGTTGTACTGAAAATATCCATGGTATTTGTAATGACTCTGCATCGCATATATTTACATGAAAAAATCGACGCGGTTTAGTGACACATATTGTGTTGTGTAAACCGCAGCAAAGGTTGTGGCTACATGATCAACCTACCATGCTAGCCGGTGAAGTTAGTGATGAAATAGAAGAACCAAAACGTCCAAATGAACAACGATGATGACTTTCGCTAACCATGTCTGATGAACTACATTTGCCATGTTTTAAAACATCGTGACGCATTCGAAATAGCAAACGGGCGATACAAACGATGAAACCATAGTAATAATGATAAACATAAAAACATATCTCTCATCACGCCTAAGTAGGTTCACATCCACACATATATTACAGAATCTATTCAAATGTTTCTCACACACCACCACTACATAGTAGCCTACGCGGGCTTGCAGTCATAACATAGCACACAACCATACTTTTTGACGAGAACAAAAGAGATAGTACCTTACATTCCTCAGCAACAGAATGTAAGGTATGCGTCCGGTGTGTATCGCCGCGTGATCACTTGTACCTCTTGATGACTTTCTTGACAGCATCCTCCACAAACTCGCGTGCTCCAGACCGCTTGTTGAAATCTTCATTCGCCAACCAGTTCCACGTGTAGATTTTCCGGAGCTCAACGACCGTTGCAAATGTTACAGCGGGGACAAGTCTACCTTCCCACTTTGCAACGTATTCCAACGTATGAAAGCCACAGTCCGTCCTGCACAATGAAAAGAGTCAGGTGAACTCGCAAAAAAGGACAGACATAACAGTGATAGACTTCAATTCAGATGTAACAACAAAAAGAGGGGTTGGATGGATGTAAATGACACATGGAGGATGGGGGTAGGAAATTACGTGTTCCCTTGCTTCGTAGTCGCCACGTACTCAATCGGGAAATGTCTGATCTGGACCTTTGAGTGTTCATAGTGACGGTTCCATGTCTCTTTGAGGTTGTTGATGAAGAATTCAGCATGCGTAGTAAAGTCTGCATCAGCTGCCGAACGCATTGAATCAAGCACCTCAAAGCGTTGGTTCTTCAGGTCAAGACAGATCGCATAATGGTGACCACACTTTTCGTGTTGGTCATGTGGTGCAAGCTCCTGGAACATGGGGAACATGACCTGCATTTAAAAGTGAGGGAAATGAGAAGCAGAGTTCACATGAAGAACCGCAGAGGGACAAAAAAAAGTAGAATCATGTAGACTGTTTGGTTATGGGTGGGGGTAGTTGATAGAAAGTTGCCATCCATGTATGAACAAATTTTGCCGTGTATTTTTCTATGAAGTTGCCACACAGTTTGTACGAGATGAAAGAAATCAAAAAGTCAGTTTGCACGGCAGCTATTGCCACATGAAACATCTGCCACATGAACAGACTGCAGAAGATGGCAAAAAAACATACCATGTGAAAAAAAAAGTGCAAGCAGGGAAGAAATACTCACATATTTCTTCATTGTGAGCTTGAATTCACCGTGTTGTGCAAAATTCTTCCTCGGGATTTTGTGGTGGAAGTCACCATCCCATATTTTGCAGGTCACACTGTAATGCATGATTGTTTTGTCGGCACACACATCCATATGATTGTTGATGTAGTCAATCCCGCATGCAACTACATTCGTCGACATTTTACCATTTGGCCTCACGGACTCGGCAAGATCACCCAGGTCGACGTACGTCGTCGCTTCGCATTGAATGACCTTGGTTCTGTCCAAACATGAGCTGTATGAAAATGATATAACATGAAACAATCATGCCTACTAAGTAAAAAAATGAAAGAAGTAAAACGTAAGCGGATCATATATAGAAAGTACAAAAAAAGAAGATGAATGGTAAAAAAAGGAACAAAGCAAAATGAGAGATTATGGGGGTGTGGTCATTTATGCTTTTAGCCCCTTCATGTGCTTGCTGCTGGACCTCGCATTTCCAAAACGCTTGACAATATCGTACAGCTGGGTCTGTTCCTTAGTGGCCCTGATTTCGGGCTCGTAGTCTTCCGCGGGAGGTGGGTGAACTACCCTCTGCTGCCTCCACGTAACCGAGGGTGGCACTCGATGGTATCCTCAGATACCGTATCTGCAGGCACGTTGGAACTTGGTTGGTCTTGCCCTCGTGAGGTCCTCCTATGCAACGCTACCTCCTCGATCCTGCGGTAAGCTTCATCAAGTGACGGTGAAATCTCCTCAGGGGTGGCTGCAAGTATCAAAAAAGTGGATTAGGATGCGTAGAAATCAAAACAGATGCATTGTGAGAAGGTAGGGTGCATTATGTGAGATGTATGAACAAAAAAGTGGGGAGTTGCCATGTGTGGTGCAACTGCAGTGGCCATGGTGTGGCAACTGCAGTTGCCATGTAGTTGCAACCTTGAAGTTGCCATCTGGTTTGACTTTGTAGTTGCTATGTCGCAGCAACTACAGTTGGCATGTTGTGATTACTAAATTTGACATGTGCTTGCCTAGTGGGGTAAATGCAGCATGGAAACAAAAAAGTACAGATGGCATAGTGCAGCAACTCCAGTTGCCATGTGTAATGCACTGTATGTGCCATGTGACAGCAACTACAGTTGCCATGTTGAATCAACTTCAGTTGCCATGTGGTTGCTCAAAAAATGTGAAATGCAGCATGGCAGCAAAAATAATGTAGGTGACATGGTGCATCAAATCCAGTTGCCATGTCATCACATATCAGTTGCCCCATCATGATTGAGGACCCCCCAAGAAAATACGATTGCGACAATACTCAAACTACAAAGATGTATACAAGAAAATGATATAAGCACATGATAAATGTACCTTAAACTATCGGCTCTGCAAACTTGACAGCCTTCCTGCCCTCGACCATTGGCTGCGCCATCATTGCGGGCATGCCTCCTGGGAAAGCAAATGCAACTGGCATAGGATCTGGCACCACTGGTTCATCTTGACTGATGCCAAGACTGAAGCTCGGTGGGGTGAAGGCCATTGGCTGCATCTCATGCCTACTTGCCGGACCACGAACAACTTGCGGGGCGTAATCCAAAGGTGAAAGATCAACAAACATATCTGAATCGGCCGCTCTGGTAATGATCGGGCTTATTTGTAGGGCGGGCGATTGTCGTGATGTCGGCCCGCAGCTTTCTTGACAATCTTCTTGTTTGGGCTGTATGGGACACCCACATTGGTAGGAGCTTGGAAGTGCAGATTTAAGCCGAGGATTTCCACTGTGGGTAAAGGCGCACTCTGATCCGGACGTTACCGCTGCGTCACTCGTGCCGGCTTGACACCGCATCGGTTTGCTCCGGTCTTCCGGTTTCTCCATCGCATTGCTTGTGGCAGGTGGGGGGAATAGTGTGGACGCAGGGACATAACCAGAATCGTCTTTGTTGCTCCTAGCTACAGCCGGTGCGTTGGGTATGGTTGTTGATTGCTTGCGGGGGCTACGGCGCATAGGTGGAAGACCAAAGACGCAAACGGTCACCTTAGCGATGTCTGCACCGGCTGTGAGTCTGGAGCTGTTGTGCCAAGACTCTCACCAGATGGCATATCATTGTGAACTGCCGCCTCAGCCGCTTCTGTCGTGGACACAGGAGTGTCACCACGCACGCGCTTGGAAACAGTGTCAGATGAGCGGGAATCTTCTTTGCTTAGGTTGGTCTCAGGAGCGTCCACTTCAACGCTTCTTTGGTGGGGTGGCATGGCTCACAAAGCATCCTTCATTGCGGAAGAGTTGGCACTATTTCAGCTGTCCTGGCAGATACCGACTCGTCACTCCCCTATGTACGGATGCCTGTTGTTCTGGCCTGCACATCTGCAGCCGGCGGAGATGGTCGGCCACTTGCATCAGAGTTAGTGGGAGCAATTGATGGTGCACCAGCAGTATTGTCGCCTAGCGCCTCGTGAACATCTGAGTTGGCCCCTGTTGACAACTTTGAATGCAGGCGTTCGAGTGGGTCCTTAATGATATGCTTGGACCCGGCGCATAGTGGTCTTCTTCACCACCTGCAAAAAGAAAGCACATGAAAAAGGTATTAAAAAATGAACAAAATATATTTGCCATGGTAGAAATCTTAAAAAAATGAAAAACAAGTGGAAAAGCTGGTAGTTGCCATGTAAGGGGAACATGAGTTGCCATGTGACATAGTTGGCAGTTGCCATACAAAATCCATCAGTAGTTGCCATATTAGCCAACACGAAGAATGATAAAAATGATCGAGCACTATGGGATGAGCACACAAGCCAACGATAAATATGGCAGTTGCCATTAGGTACAGTAAGAGTTGCCATTTGGCCTAGATGCCAGTTGCCATGTAAAAACCAATAGGAGTTGACATACACTTGAAAATGAAGGAAGAAATCATTTGGAAAAACAACAGTTGCCATGTGGGGGACGATGACAGAAGACCATGTGACAAGCTGAACAGTTGCATTGGAAAATCAAGAAGAAATAGCACTATGTCAATGAAAGCACGTGGAGAAACCTACTTCTTGGTGGCTTCCTCAGGTCCGCAACACGACAGATCCACAGTGTTGGTCGTCGTCGTCACGAGGAGAAGACCAGTGGAAGGGTGTCACCGGTGGGGGCACCTTTGTTCAACCGAGTAGAAACACGGGTTGGCGTTGGCGCTGTTTCTTCAGAATCGCCGTCCACCACCGGTGATCGGCTCGCTACGTATGAGATTGGGGAAAAAGGTGGCAATTGTCGGACAACAAACTCATTGCCGCGCTTAACAAAAAACAAGTGCAGGAAAGGGATGAGTCTGTTCCAAGAAAATAGACAAAGCAAAAAACTAAAATTAAAGTCGAACCTCCTCCTGGCAGCTACGGGATCAGTCCTAGACCTCTTGCCAGGAGAACCCTGCCCAACATCCTCTGGAGCCCTCCCCCTCCTTGATCGCAACACCCCCTCGCCTCTCGCGGCCGCTTCTTTTGACTTTCTCTGGTGGGGGGACATCTGTTGCATCCTTGCCCTTGTTACCACCTACACGAACTTCAGCATGTTCATCATCATCGGTGTCCTGTTGCACATTCTCCATGTCATCGTCGTCATCCTTGCTGAGGCCAGCGTCTCCATCTAGATCATCTTGTGTGTCACCGGGCTCTTGGGAACTGTTGTAGTCATACCGGCCACGGCAACGGTTGGCCGATGTACGTTCTGGGACAAATGAAGTGAACTGCCTCGCAACCGCGTCGCTGTCAGAGCCACTGAGGGACGTCCACCCCTCAACCAACTTCCCGAACAAGCCGGTCATTCCGGATGCAAACTGCCCAATTAGATGCTCAATAGGTGCCCTTGCCTGTGCACGAAACAAGAAGCATCAACAACCACCCATATTGTAGTCACTTGCGCGACATCAACAAATAATCCATGGCAAACCATAGATGAAGATATTTTGATTACCTCGATGAGGGCAAGACGGAGCTGAGTGCACGTCCATCCACTTTTCAAAGTTTTGAGGCCCCCCAAACACGTTGTAGTCTATAGCATGCTTGGCCATCAGCTAGAAAAAACAAAAAAAATAGCAAGGATGTAAGAGATAGAAGGTAAGTTTCAGCACGAATGAAAGAGTTCCCATGTGGAGTCAAACATGGATACAATACGCAGACAGCCATGGATAACAAAAAAAGGTAGTCATCCCTTATGAACCACAGACAGTTGACTCATGTCAAATTTGTAAACATGCCGTGTGGAGAGAGAAACCAAAACTAACCTGCAGTTTTCCATATTTGGTATCAGACACCTTGTCTGCGGCAAGCACAGCCTTGACAGCGTTGATAGTCCATGCAGAAACAGCAAACTTGTGCGTAGGCGGCGGGCCTCCTATCCCAAAGTTGAAATCCACGGTGGACAGATCAAGACAATGACATACATGAGCTGATTTAAAACAAATTTACAAAGAAAGAAATATCAGTTGCCATCATGGGTACTTGTGTAGTAAAAAAACAGGATAATATATGTTCCCATAGTAATCAAGTTGATGTGCATGAAAAGAATGGAATAAAAAGAAAAGTTGCCTTACAGATGTGCTAGTTGCCATCATAGTGTGATGGCAATTGCCATATTGCTAAGATGGCGATTGCCATCATAGTGTGATAACAGTTGCCATACTAATATGATGGCAGTTGTCATATTGTCATTATGACAGTTGCCATCTTGTTATGATCAGGTTGCCATGCATGAATAAAAGTGTGTTAAAAAATAGTGTTCACAGAAAGAACTGGTAAAAATACCATTAAATGCAGTCGACAACCCTTTTGGTACATCTTCCTTGAGAATGCATCGTGCAGGAAGTCGGCAATAAACTTACACCAATTCATGTTCTTCACATTTTTCAGATCCGCCTGCACCACACAAAATTTCAGGGCAAAAAGGTTGCCGCATCAGAAATCAAATGGATCGAAAACACAGGCAGACACTAGCTTTACACATGACATCGGAGCCAAAAAAGATTGAAGGAAAATAAAGTAGTAAAGATGGATCATTCACCATGATGGGGAAGCATTTGTTGCTTGGGCGAAGAGAAGTGGTCGGCGCGAAAACAGCTGAGATGAGGTACATGAGTAGCTTCATCTTGAAAACATCTCCATGCGTCGTCATGGCCTGCAGCGAATCTGCCAGTGCAGCCGTGTTCGGCATGGATTCCAGTCCAGGAAACAAACGGGGGAACAGTGCTTCCTCTGTCTCATTATTGACCTCGTACGTGACTTTGATATGTCCACGAGGCACACCCAAAGTACAGAACACGGATTCCTCATTCAACGGTAGTCTTCCACGTCCCGGAATCACGAATTCCCTGGAGGCGGGGTGGTAGATCTCACCAAGCCGATCGCATCTGAGGTTGACAAGGTTCGTGCACCGGACATCCATCGAGCTCTGCATACCCATCTCAGCAGCTCCCTTCGATCGTCGGTGAATTTGTCGATCAACACGATCGATCGTTCTTGGGAGGCTCTGTTGCGAATACGTTTCTTCTTCTGCAAAAAACAGACAAGAAGTGATCAGTTGTTGCCATGTTTTGCAATGTCATGAAATTTTAGTTCATGACAGACGACTGCAAGCTCGAGGTGCCAACCAGTAACATAAAGCAGGAGGAGGGGCGGGGATGTGTGGACAGTTACCTCATCACCCTCTTTTCTCCGTCCAGTTGCCCGATTACGCTGTGGTGGATCCATGAAATCATCATCATCAATTTGATGATCGCCACGAGCCATTCTGCTGAGATAGGAACATACCAAATTGTCATAGTGGAAATGTAAATGCAATAGGTAAGCAGTTACCACCAAACAGAAAATGTCAACTAGTGAATGCAAAAATATAACATGAACACACAAGCACCCCTCCTATGATTGTCGAAAACATAAACGTGGCAAGTAAGCGCGTTGGTTGCATTATCAAGTAAAAAAAGTGTACAGATGGTAAATGCACTTGAAAACATAAATGTTGAAGATGCCATGTTTGCCCAAGATAGTACGATAGAAAGTCATAAAATCCTCCACATCACAAAAACTAAGATGTGGCAGCTCACACACTGTCCTAAAAATACACCAATCAAATGCCACTTGTTCAGCGGCAGAAATGTGCTAGGGTGAAATTGCCGTGCTGAAATGCAACACATACTACAAAAAAAGCAATGAACCCACATCTAATCAAGAACCTGAAAATTGCCACATTGTGTTCAGATATCACAAAGTCATTGTGGCAAAACAAAAAAATTGCGTCTGCAGTACAATGAATTTGCCACATTGTACTGACTGTAACATGGCAACAGACATGATGTGGTAAGCCAAAAACTTGCCACATGCAGAGCGTATGTATGGCATCTGACAAAATTGATATGCAAAATTGGTTGCCACATTATGCAGCCAATTTGCCACACTGTCCTATCTGCATTATGGCAACAGACAGTGTGTTCACATTCCATTTGCCACATGAATATACTATCCAAGTGGCAACAGGCACTTGATGTGCACATTAGTTGCCGTCCAGTGCAGTTGGCTCCTGAAACTGCATTGACTACCGATTTGCTACACTTTACCATTAACACCGTGTGGTAACTATCACAAATCATTCACAAAAAAATTAGTTGCCACAATGAAAAATAATGTTTTTGGCTACTATCACAGTAATTCACCAAATTAGTTGCCACATGCAAGAGCGTGTGTGTGGCAACTATCACAGTCATTCAATAAAAATATTTGCCGCATGGGGAAGCTTATTTGTGGCAACTATCACAGTCATTCGATAAGTTTGTTGCCGCATGGGAAAACACGTTTGTGGCAACTATCACATTTGTTCAGGAAGTTAGTTGCCATATAATCATGATAGTTAATCAAACTACCAAGTTTGCCTCATACTACAGTTTCAAAAACCAACTAACTAGATCTAGGGTTCAATGGCAACTACAGTGACTTCAAATTCAACCTCAAAGTTCTCCCCCGAACTGATTGCAAACACCAATTCGAACCAATGCACATCAAACAAACCGGGAGACACCTGCCCAATTCAAAGGCAAGACTAGTGCGTGCCTCCGGACAGGCATAATCACACCGACGAGGCCGCCGCCGCGGCGACGAAACTACCCGGTGCCACCAAAAACGGCTAGCAGACGACTTCGCCACCGGCGGGAACCCTGACGCATCGCGGAATCGCCTGAATCTCTACAAATCTCGATCGAGGAATCGAACAGGGAGGGAAGGGGCGGAAATGCAGGAAGGGATTGCGAGAGTTGTAGCGAGCATTACCTTCACCCCGCAGGCGCTCCGGCGAAGCCGCTCCGTTCCGGCGACCACCACCGACGGCCGCGAACACCGTCGATTCTTCCGCCTCCGTCGTCGCCTTCTCCCCTCGCCTTCTCCTCCAATGGTTTGAAGTGCGAGTGGGTTGTGCCGATAGCTGCGGTGCGGGTGTGAGTAAATGGAACCGTGAGGGAGAGGGTCGAGGTGTGCGGCGTGTTTGACGTCAACCGCGGTCGGTAGCGTGGCGTCTTGGGCGCATAGCAGTTCCACCGCACGCCCCCGAGTGGCAACCGCTGACCGCGGGAGGGCAACCAACGTGCGGGCGAACTGTCTCGCATACCGCACACACGACTCGTCCTACGTGGCGCAGAAAAACGACCGGATTGTGCCAAGATTCGTGCACAAGGTACCCAACGATGATGCTGGCGTGTGATCAAAATGATTAACGCCCACACTTATGGGCGTTAACATTTCCGAAAAATAATATGCAATTGATCTTCAGAACTATGTCGTCAACCGGTACATATTCATAAACGCTGCGTGTCGTTGCGCGGGAGGCTTCATGGCATTTGGGTGCAACAGTTGGGAAACAATTGCACGGGCCAAGAGCTGCAATGCAAAGTAGTAGATTATTCGAGGACATGTTGACATGTTTCAACCATAACCAAACGGATACATACCAAAAAGATTACTATGTGTAGATCGGGCCGAGTGATCGTGGTGAACTAGGGTATATTTGGATTGTGGCTAAAAGCTTACCTATGAATAGTTTGGCTATCACCAAAAACTTGTCTTTGTTTGGATCATACACAAGGCATGCCAATGATCCTTTAGCTAGATACAAATTGACAAATACTCCGCCCGTTCCATGTCACATATCAAGTGTCGCTAATTTAGTACGACAATTTTGTACATCAGCAACACTTCATATGGAACAGAGGGAGTATTTCTAAGACTAACTTGGCCAGTCTGGTATGATATCAGGGCACTAGCCCATCCCCTGTCATATGACAAAACACAATAACTGGTAAAACTGTGAGAGGAAGACAAGAGCAAAGCACGCCATGGGAATTGCGCTATAGCAGAACCAGCTAAATGGCCTCCCACGGCATACATATTAATCATATAGGGTAGTTCCAGCAGCCAAAGGTCACGCTGATGATATGGCCAACTAAGTTCTAGGTCACAGAATAACAACAACTCCACCGGTTATCATACAACTACTAAAAGATACACAAAGGTTCGACTGGAAATGGTCAGAGCAGACGCTTCTCTGCTTTCAAATCAAGAATCACCAAACAGATGACGATGATCGACTCGCGAATCCAGCCCGCCCCCTAGATCAGAGCTTCTTCATATCCATTGTTGGACGTCGATCGCCCTGCCGACAACAGGCCTCTGCTCATGAACCTGCACATAACATTCAGTTAGCAGCCAGTTTTACTTTACCTATATGAAGGCTTGCGGACAGTAGAAGCACTTACAGTGGCGCAACTGTTGCCGAGGGATTTCGGCACTTGCTGCTTCAAGGGCTGTGTTGGAGATGGATAGTTGGCACCACCATCATCACAACCCATCTCATCCCTTGCCCGAACCTTTTCAGCCAGAGAAATGCCAAATATCTTGCAACTGTTGGTAGGTGCAACACCCTTGTTCTCAACTGCAACACGGCTATCGATCACTTCTGAACCAAGATGAGGCCGGAGCGACAATGCTTGCTCTCCCCTTCCAATGCCTTCAGCGGAGACAAACCTAGCATACGGATCATCCACGTTCTTATCCAAGTGCCCATGCCCATGCCCAAACTCGAATCGAGAGACCTTTGGATCAGCCTGCTGAAACATCAGCACAGAAGGTGGTGATAACGATGGTTGAGATGGCAGAACTGGTGCTTGTGGCCCGAAACCGAAAGCATGCTGTTGTTGAGCGCGCCATTTATCCAACAGAGCAGATGCATAAGGACCATCTTGTTGTTGAAAGCCGCCATTTCTCATGCGCGCATCAACCAGACTTCCTCGATACGGACGGAAAACTTCTTGACCTTGCAAGACCTTTTGGAATCTTTGAGACTCCCCAAAGCCAGAGCAATGGTAGGGAATTCCAAGTGGTGTTCTCACACCATGGCTTGGGACCCCCCCTAGGACATTGTTACTCCCATTGTTAGAGCAACCTCGTTCATCGATGTACTGCAAGTTTCTTGCTTCACATGGCTGTGAAGTAGCAACAGCAGTACCATCATGAGTTCTATAACCCAATAATTCTTGACCTTGCAAGACCTTGCGGAGTTGTGCAGACTCAGCAAAATCAGGGCGACCACCTCCATCTATTAAAAAGGAAGAAAAGGATAGTTTCAGGTTAGATACAGCAAAAAAAAAAATTGGTTGACTGTTATTTTAAACTACAATAAGAGACATACAAGGAACTGTGAATTCTGGATTAGCATGTGGAAGGTATGGCTTCATCCGCTTTGAAGTTGGTGCGGCCAGATGGGATCCAGAAGCTGAACTGGTCAGCTCAATCTCCCAAGGAGATACCCTGTTTGGTCGACGGAACTCACCATCATCATCCCACCTTACCTGTCAAGATGGAGGTAGGTTAATTAAATACAGTTAGAAGCCAGTTTTGTTTAATGCAATGCAAAACACTCTTAGGGATGAAGTCCTAAAAACTCTATAATGCAATTTTCTTCCTTACAAAATCATGACTTCATTAACCCTTATGACGCACATCTACAGCCAAATTTAAAATAAGATGAAAAAATGTCATCAATAGTAGATGTATTTAATATATTTTCATGATGTTAAATGTGACCTAACTTCGCAGAGAGTAGAATTGCCCATGTTAAACAAAGCAGCAAGAGTTTACGGTAAATGAATTACGAATAGAACACTTAAGAGTCTTGCAGAACCATTATTGAACTGCAAAAACGTCTTATACTATTTTGATAGAGGTAGTACTAAGTTATTATGACTTCTGAGTTCCAGTTCGTATTGCACTCATTACAGCATAAGTTACAATAGGTATCTAGATTCGACCAAATCAATGGGTATTCGATTCATATTCGCATCTGTTACAACCTTTGATCAGTCACTGTTTTCTAACAATGAGTTCCTGTGTGTTTAGAAGGTAATCAACATGTCCAGTTGTGCACCCTCAGCAGTAAATACATTATTACTAGCTGTTATCAGAATAATAGGGAGGAATTCTGGTACTACGCTTTTGCGCCTAGTGTGTGGTTAAGTTGCAGTATTACTAGTTGGTGGTTAAGTAAGTTTCAATATTACTTTGACAGTACAAAACAGAAAGCCGTACTGCAAAAGTGCAAACGCAGCATTTACGGTGAACAACTACTGTGAGAAACATTAAATTACAGCATACCAGCAGGCATTTCCACTTTGAACCACGCCACATAGGGTCAGCATCGCCAGTTCCAGTAATTATCCCTGTGCACCTGTAGGATAATCTCATGCATTAGCAACCCAGCTGAATTCAGTTCAGATAATATGAGTGATTAGTAGGACAGTTGCAGCAAACAAACCTTCTTTCAGCAGCATCCTCACTTTCATATCTCATTTTGAACCTCAATCCAACAGAAAATGGTTGACTAAAGCTTTTGGCGAACTTCCAGTAGGGTACAATGAATTCAGATTGACTTAACCTATCAATAATTTAATAGACAGTAACAAACATCAGAACTACTGTACATTGCATCAAGAAAACAAATGAGTAGCAGCAGAGTATATCAGTATTTACAACTCAACCTTAAAATCGATTTAGCAGCACAAATACGTGATTTTAAGAGGCAAAGAACAAAAAATACATGTAGGTGAACTAGTACTCAAAACAGCTTCGCAAAACTAGTTTAGAATCAATTATCAAAGGCAACACCTCTTAAGTTCAAACCTTGAAATTTCATCAGGCACTTAAGTAGCCAAGAAAAACATGTAATGCAACATGCTAATTGGTCATTAAAAATAAAAACATCAAATAATAAATACTGTGTGTCGTTAAGCATCAGTCCATCACTAAATAGTTCTAGCACAGCCACAACCTATATATATATATATATATCAGACCTTATGCAAGCACACGGCGTCCTATTTTTCTAAGAGTATTGCAGTAGTATAATGAAAATTTACCAAGTATCAACTTCTGAAGGCATTAATAAAACAACAAGCACGCTCATCATTACCTGGGATTATAGAAGATCTGGAACATGCTCTTTGTAGCCACAGCATGAGCAACATTAGCTAGTGTACCAAGATTCGAGCATTGGCTATAAAGCGCCGGAAAGGCAGATCCATTTTTGAGCTGAACCGCACGGCGTACTCCCAGCCTAAGCTCCCCATCGTCGCCCCTGGAAATTGATGGGAAATGATTAAAATGGACCGGCAACATCTTGAGGTACTTGCATGCATGATCATGTTAACCTACCGCAGAAACAGTACAGCGTCCCCGGAGACAAGCTTCTTCTTGTTGACAAACGCACTCCATCCGGTGGTTAGAAGGTGCCTGCGCGGCTGGCCTGTAGCACATTCAGTTAGATGTGGATGTATCAGCAATCAAGACACCCTCAACTTGTTATGGTTGTCCTTTGCATGCCTCGAAAGTGACCAAACTTCCCGGCAGAAAAGTTGTCTAGCAAATGAATAATGCAGCTAACATTTCTACCAAGTGATGGTACAGTGCCCCTTGGAGAGAGCTACCCCCAACGGCACCGAGAGCATATGGTGAAACACAAGAAAGCAAAATGAGGGAGTGCTAAGAATACTGAAGACACACTTCACAAGTGTGTACAATCATATGCAATGATCACGCAAAAGCTCAGATGGACTTTCAAAAAGGTAGGTGGTCAAACACAAGTACAAATCCTGGTCCAAGATGAGCAAAGGCAGTAAAAAAAATTGCGGGTGAAAGGCAGTTATATTTACAAGGTGTTTACTACTCAATGAGAAACAGGGGTGCTGGCCCTCAGTGAACAAGCGAGCAGCAGCAGAAATCGATGTATGGTTACTCAAAAATCTCAAATGAAAGGAGGATTCAAGCTACTAGCTGGTCCAGCCATAGCATCAACTCAGAACCGAAATATGAATGCACTGTGCTACATAACTTGGAATGTACTACCAAGCGCACAGCTCATATCTGAGCTGCCAAAGCAAGGTAAAATCATCAATGTGTTTGTTCAGCTGTAGTACCTCGATAGATGTGGCGGAACTTCCACTCGGTGCCGTGCAAATCCTTGGCGACCAGCTCCTGAGACGGCCGCTGCTGGCTGTAGTCCTGCGTTCCCAGAACGGAAGAGTTTTCAGCAAACAAGTCGACGGAGAAGGCAGCAGGCGTCCAATGGCAGAAATCGATGGAGAGATGGGGTGTGGCCAGGCCAATGCGCGCACCAGAGGGGGGAAGCAGTCCTCGGCGGCGCGGCGCGGCACGGAGAAGCCGCCGTGGGTGCTGGTGTCGGAGGCCGTGAGCGTCTTGCAGAACATGTGCGGCATCCGCGCGAAGCGCTGCTTGACGGTCTCGCCGTCCTCGCCGCCGCTCCCGTCCTCCGTGGCCTCGCGCATCCGCCGGACCACCTCCTGCAGCAGATCAGGCCGAGGCTCAGCAAAACGCCGCCACAGAAACTGAAACGAATCGAACAGAGCCGCCATTGTCGGCGTCAGACTCGGAGCACGGGCATGCCGGTACGCGCGCACCTCGTTCTCCGGGAGCAGCGAGAGCTGCGCGTACACCTCGTCCGTGGACGCGTCCGCCTGCGAATAAGCGCAAAACCAAGCAACCACAGATTAAGCTCAGCGCCATGGGCGACACGGCATACCATCGAACACCCGAGCGGCGAACGCATTGAGGCGCGGGGGCACTTACGTGGAGCGTGACGTCGACGACGCGGCAGAAGACGTGTGGCGGCACGGCGGCGGGTGACGGCGCGGCGTGCGCGGGCGCGTCGCCGAGGTGGTCGAGGTGGCCCTGCGGGAGGTAGACGACGACGCCGCCCTTGCGCGGCATGGGGGCCACGGGCCCCGCGCAGGCGTGCCACAGCTCGAGGCACACCGCGCTGGGCCGCGGCGGCGGCGTCGCGACGGAGGAGCTCCCCTGGCCGTGGCCGGACTGGGTCTGCGACTGCGACTGGGAGTGGGAGTGGGAGTGGGACTGCGACTGGGAGGAGCAGTCCCCACCGCCGGTCCCCGCGAGCAGCAGCTCCGCGGAGGACTCCTCCTCGTCCTCCTCCACCGTGTTGAGGTCGATCCCCGCCATCCGCGGCAGGCAAAAACGAGCGCGCGGCGCGAAGCACGAGGCGGCCGGCCGGTTGGGGTGGATCGAAGTGACTAGTTCGAGCAGAGACGGGCGGCCGGGGCGGTGAACCGAGGAGAGGCTGTGTGGCTAGGGGCGGCGGAGCGGGGGAGACGGCGCGGCGGGGCGGCGCATGGTGGCAATGGCCATGGACGGGGGGCTCCGGCTACGCTTGCTGCGGGGATGCGTCGATGCCGGGGTCGGGGGGTGCTGCTGCTGCTACTACTAGTAGTGGCGTCCAAAACGAAAGGGGCGGGGAGGGCGGAGGGAAGCGGCCAAGCGGGGCGGAGAGGAGACGACTGCAACGGCTGCGTCCGTCCGTCCGTCCGTCCGCGTGAAAAGGGGCGGGCGGGCGGGCGCAGTAGAAATCAATAATACGTACGTACGCTTCCAGCAATTTGTGCGTGGATATTTTCAGTCCTTGGTGGGATGGGGGAGGGGGAAAGGGTGGGGGCGTGGGGGATTAAAGAAAGGGGGAAAGGTGAAAAGGAGAGCGGAAGAGGCGGGAGGCGGGCAGCAGTCATGCTGCCGCAGCAGGCCGCAGAGCAGCAGCGGCAGAGGTGGAGGGGGACGGACGAACGGAGGGAATGGGCGGACGGCAGGGAGGCATGTACCCCGACTCCTACTCTACCCTATTGTAGACGACCGTATTCTGTAGTATGTATGGTAGACCGTGCGGTGCAGTGCGGCCTGAGCACTAGGAGTCGGTAAACAGGAGCAGTAATAATGACTTCGTGCTCGTAGTACTTTTTTTCTTTTTTCTTTTTTTTTGAGGGTCTAATGAGTGCTCTGCTGCTTGCTCGTACTCGTAGGTGGTAGTGGTACTTCTGCTTCGCCCACCGGCGGCCGATCTCACCATGCCCGAATTTCGTGTTTTGACCCTTTTTAGAAAGGATTTCAGGATCTGATCCCAGTTTGAAATTTTTTCGAAATTTGATCCTTTTGCCTACCGTGGCATCGTGATGGAAACTATCCACGTCGGTGGCGGAGGCAGCGCCGTCCTCCTTCGTCGCACCCTACCGCCTTGGGCCTGGCGGTGAGGCATCTAACCTCTGACCGGGGGCCACTGGCGGTAGGGTCCGGCCGATTATTTGCCTCGAAACCCCGCGCCCCTTGCCCATCTCCCTCCCTCCCCTCCCCGGGTCGGCGGTTCTTTCATTTCTCCCCAAGTCGCCCTCTCTCTCTCTCATCTCCTCCACTCCCCTTGGATCTTCACCGATTCTTCACCGTTTTGGCGGATCGAGATGGCCCAGGAGAGAACCGTAAGCTCCTCCGATCCCTCAATTAGTTTTTGCAAACTTGCTACCGATTCGACGCATTATTTGCTTGAAATCCCTCATGTTTTGAACTTAGATTGATTTTTTTCACCTAAGATTGATTGTAGTTGTAGTTCTTAGTTCTTTAGTAAGTAGTGGTATTGGATATGTACTCTAATCAATAGTTCATATGTTAGTGTGAAGATGAACCCTAGTTCATAATTTTTTTGTTAAAAAAATTATGATGTATTGTTGATAAAGGGATGAACCCTAGTTTGATGATGCATGTTGATATGATGATATGCTCTAGTGTGAAGATGAACCCTAGTTTGATGATGTATGTTGATATGATGATATGAAGATATTGTTTGGAAAATTTTGTTTAAAAATATGAAGCTATGATGTATGTTGGAGTTTTTTTTTTTGATATGATGCATGTCGATATGATTTGATCCATCATGTGTAGTAGATGTTGTTGGAGGAATATGCTTAAAATTTGATCTTGATATGATTTGAGTTCATTGTTTGTTTATGTATGCTTATGCTTATGGTGCTTTTGTTTATGAAACTCTATTAAAGGCGGCCACCTCTTGCGGACAACAACGGCTCCACGATCTGCATCTTTGGGTGGGCATTCGACAAGGGTCATCGTGCCCGTTTCATAGAAAACGGAGAGGTAAGTGATATGAAAGAAATTTTGATCAAAGTTCTCGGATTGATGAAAATGATTTTCTAACTTTTGGCGTTCACTTTTGTGACGCTCCGACCACTTTGCGCATGAGGGGTCACGGGGTTCATGGGCATATGGACTCTGACGGCGCTTCTGGCGCCGTTCTTCAAGAAACCCGTCTGTTGGGTTTCGTCTTTGCAGTTCAAGCGTCGGCCGCCGGCGCTTGTCCACGCGGCTCTCCACAGCTCTGATTGACCGTTGGAGACCGGAGACCCATTCTTTCAATCTGCCATGCGGGAGATGACGGTGAACCTAGAGGGTGGCGGATGATTACTGCAATGCCGATCGAGGTCATGCACTCACGGTCGAGTGGAAGGCCAAGCTGGCGGGAGGTCACCACCCTCATTGGCGGCCTTGCTGCCAAGAGTAACCGTACATCCGGTGTGTCGTTGCCACAGCTCTCGAACCGGAGGACATGCCCCCAAAGCGCGCAGATGAGGCGGTTGTGGAGTTGTCTGTGAGGGCCTATCATGGTATATTCTCTCGGAGGTCGTGTTTCAGGACAGCTCAGGAACTCTACATAGCCCAGGCGTATCTGTTCTTCCTAAGCGGTGGGATGCGAGAATGCAGTTGGGGCGGCATCTCTCGCCTACCTATACCGTTCGGTAAGAGAGTGTCTAATTGCGTACCTACCTACGAAAGTGTGTCCATGACACTTTCTTATATCGATCCTCATTTGATGTTTTGCGGCTTGACGAGCCTTAGCAGAGGGCCGGAGACAAGTCCAATATGGGTGGCTTTATGCAGGCCTTCTCCATTTGGATGTGGGAGGCGGCTGCGGTGGGGCGTCCGGAGAAGTTGCCAAGGCGCCCATGGGAAGACTATGGCGAAGAAAGGCGGCGAGACTCGAAACCCCACCGTAGCTTACGAGTGGGGCGTTGTCAAACTCTACACGGGCCTAAACAAGACTTCGTACAAGACCTACACCAACCAGTTGGGCGCTTTGATGCATCTGTGAGTATATGAACTTCGCCCAAGACCTTTCTCTTTGATTCCGCTATTGACCGAGAGTGCGAACTTACCAAGGTATATGTAATAGGTAATCTGGTGGTCGTGTCGACAAGAACGAGAGTGGGACTTTGATCTGAGCGTGATGTGCAATGCGGACCGTGGTCTCTGGCGGTGCATCGTGCCCATGATATGTGTGTATGCGCCGTCGAGTGGCATTTGCCACAGCAGCATTACCTTGATTTGGGATTTATCGGCATACCCCATCGGGCCAGCCCACCGATACCCGGCGGCCACGCTCCACCTGTGAGCTCTTTGTTCTCCGTGAGATTATCATGTTTCTTGTTGCTTATGATGATCTCATTGCGCTTATGATGATTCTTGTTGATTATGCCTTGCAGCATGAGCCGACGGAAGAATCAGTCGATCCTGACGGGAGAGGAGCATAAGACTCATGTGACGGAGTGGAACCGGCGGAGGTGGCGTAAAGGCGTGGAGAGGAGAGTGACTAAGCGGGATGATTACAGGCCGACACATGAGGTGATGCGATGATGGCGAAGCACCGTCTTCGTCTCGGGCCTCGATGGGCCGGCGGAAGACATCGCGGAGCTGGAGTGGGCTGACCCGATGAGCAGGCATACCGGACCGGCATCGAGACATGCACGGTGGATTTAGGGAGTTTGCACCCCTCATCAACAGTGGTGCGTTTGAACCGACGGCCGTATTTAAAATATTTTATTAAATCAACGTGGTGACTTATGCCGTTGCGATCCGGTGAGCTGAGCAGATGCATCTTTGAAGCCTCGGATGCACTAGGTCATCTTCCGGGGCGTACAATCTGAAACCTGATCGGGGGGCGATGAAGGTACAATTTCAGTCTCCACGGAACAGATGCATCTTGTTCACTTGCGGTCGGCCGATCTGAACTTATTATGACCTTGCTTCATTGTGAGTCACGAAGTTAGATGCGGCGTTATGCATGGTGGTAGGGCTGGTTGGGTGTCTTTGGGCTGAGTCGATTCAAGCTCAACAGCCTGTAGCCACACAGGGTATCATCGGCTCATCGAGCCAGGCTCCCTCGTCGTCTTGGTTGGTTGGGGAGGAGGAGGAGGAGGAGGAGGAGGAGGCCATATATGAAGAAGGGGAGGAGGAGGATGAGAGCAGCGGGGAGGAGGAATGCGATGAAGATTATGGACCTCCGACAACTCAAGCGTCTCAAGCATCTCAGCTGCCAAGAAGAGAATCCGAAGAAGAAGGATTTCTTGAGTCGGACCCTTTCGAGACCGGTTCTCGACGGCCCAAGAAGAAGACCGAAGAGAATCGTTTAAAGAGTAACGAGGACCGTACCTCTAAGAGGGGAAGGAGCAACTGATTATGCTCTTCGATAGTTGGCTCTTTTAGTTTCGTTGAACTTCGTTTGATTGAACTATTCGGGTGGTTATGAAGCTACGTGGAACTATGTGTTTGCTATTTGTGAAACTATGTGGAACTCCGTTTACTAATTAGTTGAAGTTCGTTTGAAATGTTCTATGCACTTCAAATTTGTTAATGTGTATGTGATGCCCAAGTTTAATTATTTGAGATCTGTGATATTGTTGTCATATTTGTGAAAATTTCTATAATGTTATTGTCATATTGAATTTGAAAAGAAGCAAGCAAATGAAATTAAATTCATAAAACACAGGACCCTACCGCCAAGGCCCCTGGCGGTAGGGTTGACTCTCCGCCGAGGGCAACTCAATTCTTCGTTCTGAGAATCGTTACCTTTGAAAAAACAAGACCCTCCCGCCACGGCCCCTGGCGGTAGGGTGACAACTCTGCCGAGCAACTCAATTCTTCGTTCTGAATCGTTACACTTAGGCGGGACCCTACCGCCGGTGCTCTGGCGTGAGTTTGAACAACCTACCGCCCGGGCCTCACAGCGGTAGGTACTTATCCACGTCAGCGCAGTCAAACGGCCGCCGTCCCCCTCCGTCGCACCCCTACCGCCATGGGCCGTGGCGGTAGGATATCTATGTTGGGGAACGCAGTAATTTCAATAAAATTCCTACACACACGCAAGATCATGGTGATGGCATAGCAACGAGAGGGGAGAGTGTATGTCCACGTACCCTCGTAGACCATAAGCGGAAGCGTTATAACAACGCGGTTGATGTAGTCGTACGTCTTCACGATCCGACCGATCCAAGTACCGAGCATACGGCACCTCCGAGTTCAGCTGCGTTCAGCTCGATGGCGATCACGGACTCCGATCCGGCAAAGTGTCGGGGATGAGTTCCGTCGGCCTGACGGCGTGGTGGCGATGATGATGCTTCACCGTGGCGAGGCTTCGCCTAAGCTCATGACGATATGACCGAGGTGGAATATGGTGGAGGGGCACCGCTGCAGCTAAGGAGCGATCACGTAGATCAACTTGTGTCTCATGGGGTGCCCCCCTGCCCCCGTATATAAAGGAGGGAGGGGGAGGTGCGGCCGGCCCTCCTAGGGTGCGCCTGGAGGAGTCCTACTCCCAAGGAGTAGGACTCCCCCTCTTGCCTTGTTGGAGAAGGAAAGGGGAGAGGGAAAGAGGCGCCGCCCCCCTCTCCTTGTCCTATTCGGACTAGGGGAGGGCGGCTTGGCCCGACCCGGCCCTCCTCTTTCCTTATGGCCCATTAAGGCCCAACATCCCCGGGAGGTTCCGGTAACCCGGTGTTAGGAAAATTCCGATTTCATCGGAACCATTCCGATATCCAAATATAGGCTTCCAATATATCAATCTTTATGTCTCGACCATTTCGTGACTCCTCGTCATGTCTGTGATCACATCCGGGACTCGAACAAACTTGGTACATCAAAACTTATGAACTCATAATAAAGCATCGCCATCGTAACGTTAAGCGTGCGGACCCTACGGGTTCGAGAACTATGTAGACATGACCTAGAACTATTCTCGGTCACTAACCAATAAGCGGAACACGGATGCCCATATTGGTTCCTACATATTCTTCGAAGATCTTTATCGGTCAAACCGCATAACGACATCGTTGTTCCCTTTGTCATCGGTATGTTACTTACCCGAGATTCGATCGTCGGTATCCAATACCTAGTTCGGTCTAGATTCTAGGTAAGTCTCTTTACTCGTTCCGTAATACATCATCTCACAACTAACTTATTAGTTGCAATGCTTGCAAGGCTTATGTGATGTGTATTACCGAGAAGGCCTAGAGATACCTCTCCGAGCAATCGGAGTGACAAAACCTAATCTCGAAATCGCCAACCCAACATGTACCTTTGGAGACACACTGTAGTACTCCTTTATAATCACCCGATTCGTTGTGACGTTTGGTAGCACCAAAGTGTTCCTCCGTTAAGCAGGAGTTGCATAATCTCATAGTTACGAGGAACATGTATAAGTCATGAAGAAAGCAATAGCAATATACTAAGCGATCAAGTGCTAGGCTAACGGAATGGGTCATGTCAATCACACCATTCTCCTAATGATGTGATCCCATTAATCAAATGACAACACATGTCTATGGTTAGGAAACATAACCATCTTTGATTAATGAGCTAGTCAAGTAGAGGCATACTAGTGACTATATATTTGTCTATGTATTCACACATGTATTATGTTTACGGTTAATACAATTCTAGCATGAATAATAAACATTTATCATGATATAAGGAAATAAATAATAACTTTATTATTGCCTCTAGGGCATATTTCCTTGATCTCCCACTTGCACTAGAGTCAATAATCTAGATTACACAATAATGATTCTAACACCCATGGAGTCTTGGTGCTGATCATGTTTTGCTCGTGGAAGAGGCTTAGTCAGCGGGTCGCAACATTCAGATCCGTATGTATCTTGCAAATCTCTATGTCTCCCACTTGGACTTGGTCTCGAATGGAATTAGGCGTCTCTTGATATGCTTGGTCCTCTTGTGAAATCTGGATTCTTTTGCCAAGGCAATTGCACCGATATTGTCACAGAAGATCTTCATTGGTCCCGATGCACTAGGTATGACACCTAGATCGGAAATGAACTCTTTCATCCGGACTCCTTCATTTCTTTGCTTACGAAGGAGCTATGTACTCCGCTTCACATGTAGATCCCGCCACGGCGCTTTGTTTAGAAGCGCACCAAGCGGACTCCACCGTTTAATAAAACACGTATCCGGTTTGCGATTTAGAATCGTCCGGATCGGTGTCAAAACTTACATCGGCGTAACCATTTACGACTAGCTCTTTGTCACCTCCATATCGAGAAACATATCCTTAGTCCTTTTCGGGTATTTCGGGATGTTCTTGACGCTGTCCGATGATCCACTCTGGATTACTTTGGTACCTTCCTGCCAAGCTTATTGCTAAGCACACGTCAAGTCTGGTACACAGCATTGCATACATGATAGAGCCTATGGCTGAAGCATAGGGAACATCTTTCATTTTCTCTCTATCTTCTGCTGTGGTTGGGCATTGAGTCTGACTCAATTTCACACCTTATGTCTGAGGTAAAAAACCTTTCTTTGCACGATCCATTTTGAACTTTTTCAAAACTTTATCAAGGTATGTGCTTTGTGAAAGTCCAATTAAGCGTTTTGATCTATCTCTATAGATCTTGATGCCCAATATGTAAGCAGCTTCACCGAGGTCTTTCATTAAAAAAAATTTATTCAAGTATCCTTTTATGCTATCCAGAAATTCTATATCATTTCCAATCAATAATATATAGTCCACATATAATATCGTAAATGCTCTGAGCTCCCACTCACTTTCTTGTAAATACGAGGCTTCTCCAAAAGTGCATATAAAACCATATGCTTTGATCACACTATCAAAGCGTTTATTCTAACTCGAGAGGCTTGCACTGGACCATAAATTGATCATTTGGAGCTTGCACACTTTGTTAGCACCCTTTGGATCAACAAAACCTTCTGGTTGCATCATATACAACTCTTCTTCTAGAAATCCATTCAAGAATGCAGTTTTACATCCATTTGCCAAATTTCATAATCATAAAATGCAGCAATTGCTAACATGATTCGGACAGACTTAAGCATCGCTACTGGTGAGAAAGTCTCATCGCGATCAACCCCTTGAACTTGTCGAAAACCTTTCGCAACAAGTCGAGCTTTATAGACAGTTACATTACCATCAGCGTCAGTCTTCTTCTTAAAGATCCATTTATTCTCAATACCTTGCTGATCATCGGGCAAGTCAACCAAAGTCCATACTTTGTTCTCATACATGGATTCCATCTCAGATTTCATGGCTTCCAGCCATTTCGCGGAATCTGGGCTCACCATCGCTTCTTCATAGTTTGTAGGTTCGCCATGGTCAAGTGACATGACTTCCAGAATAGGATTACCGTACCACTCTGGTGCGGATCTTACTCTAGTTGACCCTCGTGGTTCGGTAGAAACTTGATCTGATTTTTCATGATCAATTTGATTAGCTTCCTCACTTATTTGTGTAGTTGTCACATGAACAGGTTCTTGTGATGAACTATTTTCCAGTAAGGGAACAAATACAGTTATCTCATCAAGTTCTACTTTCCGCCCACTCACTTCTTTCGAGAGAAACTCTTTTTCTAGAAAGGATCCGAATTTAGCAACGAAAATTTTGCCCTCATATCTGTGATAGAAGGTGTACCCAATAGTCTCTTTTGGGTATCCTATGAAGACACATTTCTCCGATTTAGGTTCGAGCTTATCTGGTTGAAGTTTCTTCACATAAGCATCGACCCCAAACTTTAAGATCGACAACTTTGGTTTCTTGCTAAACCATAGTTCATAAGGTGTCGTTTCAGCGGATTTTGATGGTGCCCTATTTAACGTGAATGCGGCCGTCTCTAAAGCATAACCCCAAAACGATAGCGGTAAATCAGTAAGAGACATCATAGATCGCACCATATCTAGTCAAGTACGATTACGACGTTCGGATACACCATTTCGTTGTGGTGTTCCTCGTGGCGTGAGCTGCGAAACTATTCCGCATTGTTTCAAATGCAGACCAAACTCGTAACTCAAATATTCTCCTCCACGATCAGATCGTAGAAATTTTATTTTCTTGTTACGATGATTTTCCACTTCACTCTGAAATTCTTTGAACTTTTCAAATGTTTCAGACTTATGTTTCATCAAGTAGATATACCCATATCTGCTCAAATCATCTGTGAAGGTGAGAAAATACTTGATACCCGCGTGCCTCAACATTCATTGGACCACAAACATCGGTATGTATGATTTCCAACAAATCCTTTGCTCGCTCCATAGTTAGGAGAACGGCGTTTTAGTCATCTTGCCCATGAGGCACGGTTACTTAAGTACCAAGTGATTCATAATCAAGTGATTCCAAAAGTCCATCGGTATGGAGTTTCTTCATGCGTTTTACACCGATATGACCCAAGCGGCGATTGCCACAAATAAGTTGCATTATCATTATCAACTCTGTATCTTTTGGTTTCAACACTATGAATATGTGTATTACTACTATCGAGATTCAATAAAAATAGACCACTCTTCAAGGGTGCATGACCATAAAAGATTTTATTCATATAAATAGAACAACCATTATTCTCGACTTAAATGAATAACCGTCTACGCATCAAACAAGATCCAGATATAATGTTCATGCTTAACGCTGGCACCAAATAACAATTATTTAGGTCTAAAACTAATCCCGATGGTAGATGTAGAGGTAGCGTGCCGACCGCGATCACATCGACTTTGGAACCATTTCCCACGCGCATCGTCACCTCGTCCTTAGCCAATCTTCGCTTAATCAGTAGTTCCTGTTTGAGTTGCAAATATTAGCAATGTAACCGATTATCAAATACCAGTACTCTGCGAGTATTAGTAAGGTACACATCAATAACATGTATATCACATATATCTTTGTTCACTTTGCCATCCTTCTTATCCGCCAAATACTTGGGGCAGTTCCGCTTCCAGTGTCCAGTCTGCTTGCAGTAAAAGCACTCAGTTTCAGGCTTAGGTCCAGACTTGGGTTTCTTCTCTTGAGCAGCAACTTGTTTGCCGTTCTTCTTGAAGTTCCCCTTCTTCTTCCCTTTGCCCTTTTTCTTGAAACTGGTGGTCTTGTTAACCATCAACACTTGATGCTCCTTTTTGATTTCTACCTCCATGACTTTTAGCATTGCGAAGAGCTCGGGAATAGACTTGTCCATCCCTTGCATATTATAGTTCATCACAAAGCTCTTGTAGCTTGGTGGCGATGATTGAAGAATTACATCAATGACACTATCATCGGGAAGATTAACTCCAGTTGAATCAAGTGATTATTATACCCAGACATTTTGAGTATGTGTTCCTTGTGAACTATGTTCCTCCATCTTGCAGCTATAGAACTTATTGGAGACTTCATATCTCTCAATCCGGGCATTTGCTTGAAATATTAACTTCAACTCCTGGAACATCTCATATGCTCCATGACGTTCAAAACATCGTTGAAGGCCCGGTTCTAAGCCGTAAAGCATGGCACACTGAACTATCGAGTAGTCATCAGCTTTGCTTTCTGCTAGGCGTTCTTAACGTAAATCGGTTACATCGGCGGGCCTGGCACCCAGCGGTGCTTCGGGGCGTAATTCTTACGTGCAGCAATGAGGATAATCCTCGAGTTCTGGACCCGATCCGTGTAATTGCTACCATCATCTTTCAACTTTGCTTTCTCAAGGAACGCATTAAAATTCAACAGAACAACAGCACGAGCCATCTATCTACAGTAAACATAGACAAGCAAAATACAATCAGGTACTAAGTTCATGATAAATTTAAGTTCATTTAATCATATTACTAAAGAACTCCCACTTAGATAGACATCTCTCTAGTTATCTAAGTGATTACGTGATCCAAATCAACCAAACCATGTCCGATCATCACGTGAGATGGAGTAGTTTCAATGGTGAACATCACTATGTTGATCATATCTACTATATGATTCACGTTCGACCTTTTGGTCTCCGTGCTCCGAGGCCATATATGTATATGCTAGGCTCGTCAAGTTTGACCTGAGTATTCGCGTGTGCAACTGTTTTGCACCCGTTGTATTTGAGCGTAGAGCCTATCACACCCGATCATCACGTGGTGTCTCGGCCACGAAGAACTTTCATAGCGGTGCATACTCAGGGAGAACACTTCTTGATATTTAGTGAGAGATCATCTTATAATGCTACCGTCAATCAAAGCAAAATAAGATGCATAAAGGATAAACATCACATGCAATCAATATAAGTGATATGATATGGCCATCACCATCTTGTGCTTGTGATCTCCATCTCCGAAGCACCGTCGTGATCACCATCGTCACCGGCGCGACACCTTGATCTCCATCGTAGCATCGTTGTCGTTTCGCCAACTATTGCTTCTACGACTATCGCGACCGCTTAGTGATAAAGTAAAGCAATTACATGGCGTTTGCATTTCATACAATAAGCGACAACCATATGGCTCCTGCCGATTGCCGATAACTTGGTTACAAAACATGATCATCTCATACAATAAAATATAGCATCACGTCTTGACCATATCACATCACAACATGCCCTGCAAAAACAAGTTAGGCGTCCTCTACTTTGTTGTTGCAAATTTTACGTGGCTGCTACGGGCTGAGCAAGAACCGTTCTTTACCTCGCATCAAAACCACAGCGATAGTTTGTCAAGTTGGTGATGTTTTAACCTTCGCAAGGACCGGACGTAGCCACACTCGGTTCAACTAAAGTGAGAGAGGCAGACACCCGCCCGGTCACCTTTAAGCAACGAGTGCTCGAGCGGTGAAACCAGTCTCGCGTAAGCGTCTGGCGTAATGTCGGTCCGGGCCGCTTCATCTCACAATACCGCCCGAACCAAAGTATGACATGCTGGTAAGCGGTATGACTTATATCGCCCACAACTCACTTGTGTTCTACTCGTGCATATGACATTAACGCATAAAACCAGCCTCGGATGCCCTTTGTTGGGGAGCGCGGTAATTTCAAAAATTTCCCTCGCACACGCAAGATCATGGTGATGGCATAGCAACGAGAGGAGAGTGTATGTCCACGTACCCTCGTGACCCGTGGCGGAAGCGTTATAACAACGCGGTTGATGTAGTAAATGCGTCTTCACGATCCGACCGATCCAAGTACCGAGCATACGGCACCTCCGAGTTCAGCACACGTTATTTCGATGGCGATCCCGGACTCCGATCCAGCAAAGTGTCGGGGATGAGTTCCGTCGACCTGACGGCGTGGTGGCGATGATGATGCTTCACCGGCGAGGGCTTCGCCTAAGCTCAGCGATGATATGATCGAGGTGGAATATGGTGGAGGGCACCGCTGCAGCTGAGAGCGATCACGTAGATCAACTTGTGTCTCATGAGGTGCCCCCTGCCCCGTATATAAAGGAGGGAGGGGAGGTGCGGCCGGCCCTCCTAGGGTGCGCTGGAGGAGTCCTACTCCCACCAGGAGTAGGACTCCCCCTCTGCCTTGTTGGAGAAGGAAGGGAGAGGGGAAGAGAGGCGCCGCCCCCTCTCCTTGTCCTATTCGGACTAGGGGGGAGGCGCGCGGCCTGCCTGCCCCGGCCCTCCTCTTTTCCCTTATGGCCCATTAAGGCCCAACATCCCCGGGAGGTTCCGGTAACCCCGGTGTTAGGAAAATTCCGATTTCATCGGAACCATTCCGATATCCAAATATAGGCTTCCAATATATCAATCTTTATGTCTCGACCATTTCGTGACTCCTCGTCATGTCCGTGATCACATCCGGGACTCGAACAAACTTCGGTACATCAAAACTTATGAACTCATAATAAAGCATCGCCGTAGCGTTAAGCGTGCGGACCCTACGGGTTCGAGAACTATGTAGACATGACCTAGAACTATTCTCGGTCAATAACCAATAAGCGGAACCTGGATGCCCATATTGGTTCCTACATATTCTTCGAAGATCTTTATCGGTCGAACCGCATAACGACATACGTTGTTCCCTTTGTCATCGGTATGTTACTTACCCGAGATTCGATCGTCGGTATCCAATACCTAGTTCAATCTAGATTGCAGTGAAGTCTCTTTACTCGTTCCATAATACATCATCTCACAACTAACTTATTAGTTGGAATGCTTGCAAGGCTTATGTGATGTGTATTACCGAGAAGGCCTAGAGATACCTCTCCGACAATCGGAGTGACAAAACCTAATCTCGAAATACGCCAACCCAACATGTACCTTTGGAGACACCTGTAGTACTCCTTTATAATCACCCAGTTACGTTGTGACGTTTGTTAGCACCCAAAGTGTTCCTCCGGTAAACGGAAGTTGCATAATCTCATAGTTACAGGAACATGTATAAGTCATGAAGAAAGCAATATCAATATACTAAACAATCAAGTGCTAGGCTAACGGAATGGGTCATGTCAATCACACCATTCTCCTAATGATGTGATCCCATTAATCAAATGACAACACATGTCTATGGTTAGGAAACATAACCATCTTTGATTAATGAGCTAGTCAAGTAGAGGCATACTAGTGACTATATATTTGTCTATGTATTCACACATGTATTATGTTTTCGGTTAATACAATTCTAGCATGAATAATAAACATTTATCATGATATAAGGAAATAAATAATAACTTTATTATTGCCTCTAGGGCATATTTCCTTCAATCTAACCCTACCGCCGTAGGCCCTGGCGGTAGCAAAAGGGTCAAATCTCGAAAAAAATTCAAACAGGGGTCAGATCCTGAAATCCTTTCCAAAAAGGGTCAAAACACGAAATTCGGCCTCTCACTGTAGTAGTAGTAGTATTATTAGGTTTTTCGTGCGGGAGTGCCAAGTTTCGGTGGACGGGTATATTGATGGACTTCGTATTAAATGGTTCAAAAATGATGCTTCTAAGTTTTAAACATATGGAAAAAAACTTATGTGATGACTTATAACTATCCGTGATGGATTTGTAAAATTTCGTTCAAAAACATTATTTTTTGCAAGCTGCGCAAAAAAAAAACTAGCCCAACAACAACAACAAAAATGGCACGTTATGTATTTGTTTCCTTTCTGTATACGCCTGTATGGAAGTGTATTGTTATGGACAGAAAATTGTGATGTGGAAATATGGTTTTTGTTAAGTCCGTCATGGAGCCAGTCCTCCATTTGCTTTTTTCGTGCGCTGGTAGTGTTGTACTACCTGTGCGCCTCCTCGCTCTGCTCATTTCAAGCGAGGTGCAATTGTTCTTAACACGTTCTAAAAAGGCAATGTGAATAGACAAGGAGGCGGGCGGATAGGTGATCTCTCTCGGCGCTTTGAACTTGGCTCGATTTGAGGAAACAATCGAACAAGTGAGGTAAGTATGAGTACTCATTTTGATCATGTGGCTGGACTGGAAGCCAGAAAGAGGATTGAGAATGACTTGGAGCTAGTTATGAGGAATATCATACTTGTGGATGAAGAGAGAGGGGACTAGGCATACTGCTTTGACAGCTGTTGAGGAGAGGAAATTAGAAGATATATAAACTGATGAGAAAGAAAATGGAACTAAAGGTTAGGGTTCATCAATAGATGCTAAAACAGTTAATGCATAAAAGAGAGGTTTGGATAAAGAAAATGCTGGTTTTGTTCAGGAATATTTGGATGTCGACAACAGTCATGAAATGCTGAATGGTAGTGCTTATTTGGAACCGGTTGATTACAATGGCAGTCAGGAGAACATTGACTTCATTGACTCAAAAATGGTGAAATCTCAGGAGCATCATATGGGAGCTGGACAAGACAAGGATGTTGATGGTGCTCCCATAAGCTGCCCTAAACTGAAAGACAGAGAAGACATGAGAGTGGAATATTTGGCTAAAGAAAGAGTTGCAGAGATAAACAATTATGGTAATAAACCTGACTTCCCTCTCCAAATCTTCCCGTTTACATACGTCTGATTCGGTGGGAATTGATCTTGGGTATTCTATTCAAATGGTGGGTCATAATCTGGACATTATTAGTACGGTGGAACAAGTGAGAAATGTTTTTATGTCCAAAATATTGTTAACGAGAATAATGTACATGAACCCAACTCTCGAGGTCCAATTGACATTTGAGGTGCTCATATTCTGACCCGTGCTCTAATAATGATCATTCGGATGCTGATGTTGCAGAAGGTTATTTTCACTAATCGAAACATTTTTTTCTAGTCGGAAAAAAGGGGAAGTGGCTCATGAGTGAGTGGTTGTGTGAAGCACATTGCTTCTTCGGAGGAAAAAAAGCATATAAAGAAAACTTGATGTTTACTAAAAATGATAGGTGTTTTCTTGAATATCGGAGGGATTAGCCAGGATATTGAAAAGAGATCTGTGAGAGAATTGATTTTGGAGGGAAAGACTTGATTTTTTTTCGTCTATAGGAGACTATTAAATTTAATGACACAGAAAACGAACTTCATGACTTGTGTGGTGGGAGAAAATTTGTTCGGAATTTGTCACATCCTAGAGGCGGATGTTGAGGTATCCTGGTTGGCGTTAATAATGACATGTTGGATGTGGTCCAAGTTGTACTTGGAGTTTTTTTTAGAATAATGGTGTTCCTTAAAAATGCTAAACTTCATTGGAATTTCATCATTGTTTTATGGTGATGCTCAGACTGATGGTAAAGATGCTTTCTTAGCAGAGTTGTTTAGGATTTCTCATGACAATCCCCTGCCATGTTTGGTGGGTGGACATATTAATATCCCTAGGAATGGTTCTAAATAAATAAACATGTAATTAATGGTATTATTGAACGTGCTAGGTAGAGAGAATTACCTCTTAACGGAAGAAATTTTTACTTGTGCTAATAATATGGTAGATCCTGCTAATGAATCATTGGATCGAGTTTTTATTTCTCCGCATTTGGAAGAACATTACCCACTCCCCCTCCTTCAGGTAATAGAGGGAGATGTTTATGACCACACTCCTCTCATTCTTGATGTTGTTTCTCACAAAATTTCTTAGCACATTTCTATGTTTGAGAACTATTGGATGTTGGGAAATGGCTTTAAAGAGTTTGTCACTCAACCTGTAATATACATTATGGTCTTTCTAGTATAAATAGATGGTAAAAAAGAATCCTTAGGAGAAAAGTCATGGAGTGGAATAAGAATGATGATGCTTGGTGTAGGAAGATCAAAACTGATCTCCTAGCTAATCTAGACACATTGATAAAAAAATGTTGGGATTAGTGGTCTGGCTGCTCAGGAGAGAAATGAGCAAAAAGATCTAAAGGTCCAATTGGGGAGAATTCTGAAACAAGAAGAGATGAAGTGGCTACAGAGATATAAACATAGAGAAATTTTTTTGGAGGGTGATAGTAACACTAGATGCTATCATGCTAAAGACAATGGCAGAAGGAGGGGAAATTGGATTGTTTCCTTTGAGCAAGATGAAGGGGTGATTGAGGGAGAGGCCCATCTATTGAGCTACATTAATAAAAAAATGTTTGGGCATGTTGAGTAATCTACTATTTTCCTGAATGTTCAAGAGGCTTCCAAAATCTCTCACAGAGATGCTAAAAATTAATGGAACATTTCCCTAGGGATGAGTTACAATTTGTAGTGTTTCAAATGAAACAAAAGAAGCCTTGGTCTTGATGGTTTACCTGTTGGTTTATAGCAACATATGGGGGGGGGGGGTGGAATGGGATTTATTAAAGGAATTGCTATATTACTTCCACATAGTTGTGTTAGATATTGCTATATTGAATTATGGTATTATTACCAAAAGTATTCAAAAGTTTAGGCCTAACTTTTCATTGAGTGTAGCTCTAAAATTATTTCTAATGTTTTGATGAACAGACTTTGTAAAGTGGTGAATCATATTATCTCCCAAACTCAAACTAGTTTTGTTTAAGGTAGATATATTGTGGAAGGAGTGGCTATTCTTCAAGAAGCTTTAATTATATACATCATGAAAAGAAATATACCCTCAGTTTCAAAAAAGCTTATGACAAGATGAAATGGCTCCTTGTTTATGAGATGCTTAAATTCAAATTTTTTCCCCTGGTCAATATTGTGATTGAATTATGCATACTATGAGAGGGGGACATGTGGGAGTCAAACTCAATGGTGTCATTGGTTCTTACTTTAAAACACATAAAGGCTTGACATGGAGGCATTCCCTGTCACCATTATTCTTTGATTTGGCTATCGATGCTATGGGAAAAACTATGCAAAATGGTTCTGTCAAAGGAGTTTTACGAACAAATCTAGAAAACAGGGGTGAATATGTTACACTATGTGGCTGATTCCATTTTTGGTGCAAAGATGATGAAATTAGTGCAAGAAGTCTTCAATTAATCATGTGTTCGTTGGAGCATATGTTAGGGTTGACCATTAATTTGTAGAAAGTGAGCTCTTCCTTTTTGGGGAGCCTATACAAAAACTAGATTATACCAATAATTTTTTATTTGTGAGTCGGGGAGGTTCCCATTAAGTATATATGTGTCCATCTTTTAAACATAGTGATTAAAAACAAACATCATAAAGTGACTACCGAAATTGAGAAGAGGTGTGCTTGCATGTAAGGGAATATTTTCTTGAACATTGTAGGTAGGGTTACCCTAATGAAAACATATTTAGCTACATTCGTTTGTTCAAGATGTCCTTCTAGCCCATTCATGTTGGAATGAGGAAGAAGGCTGGTTTTTTAGAGATAGGTTGGTTTGGTAAGCTGACGAGGATAAGAAAAAGTACCATTTTGTAAACTCGAAAACATGTTTTCAATCCAAAAATCAAGGGGGCTTGGGGAATTTGAACTTGGAGCTTATGAATAAAGCTTTGCTTGCCAAATGGTTATGGAACTAGAAACAGAAACTGGGTTTGTGGTAAGATGTTTTGCTTAATAAATATGTGAAGGAGAAATTCACATCCTTGGCCCATATTTTGTCTACTGCCTACAGCGAGAAGCGCCGGTTTGGTTTGGTGTTTTTCCACTTGCGAACATGGTGGTGGTTCCACACTTCCACTAGCGGACATGGCAGGAGGCAGGGAAGCAAAATTTTGGGGGCGGGCATGAGGAAGTCAGCGGGATTTATTTCCTTTTTTGCGTCACGCACATGGGAGTATTGTTTTCGGAATATCGCGGTTTTGTTGGATGAGTGGGCATAGCACTTGTGGTCCCCATGCGTTAGTGGCATACGGTGTATGATTGTGATTTTCTGGGGTTCTTTTAATATTCTTGTAAAAACAAAAATGGTTGTATTGCAGAAGAGAGTTTTGAGCTTGAGGCCAACACGCATTTGTCTCCATGTTGTGTCAACTGTAAAAAAACTTCTTCAATAGCTCTCATATCTCTAAAATAATTGTCGTTTATGGGAAGTTGAGGAAAAAACCCTCTCCAATAGTTCCCGTGAGGTGACCATAACTTTACATGATCCCATAAAATTGGTCTTTTTCATCTTCACATATTTCTGGTATAAAACTCAAGGCGAGCGGACGTCGGCCCTTCTATGTCAGTCGATAGTTAGATGATGAATTGCTATTTCATGATGCTCGTGGTACGATCTTTGCCGTCGACAAACCCACTCCCTAGTCGAGGGGTGGACCGTTGTCATCTCCTTCGGCATATGCGTGATCTTCATCTTCAGCTATCCATTCACATAAGTGACGGAGATGAGAGGTCAGTGCTGTCGTAGTTTTCCATTAAATCCTACTCCCTCCATTTCCAATGTAAGTCTTTTTAGAGATTTCATCAAGTGACTACATACGAAGCAAAATGAATAAATCTATACTCTAAAATATGTCTACATACATTCGTATGTTGTAGTTCATTTAAAATCTCTAAAAGGACTTATATTTAGAAACAGAGGGAGTAGTTGGGTAATGAATTTCTAGGTTAGCCATTGCTTTGTGTCGCGCCAATGTATAATCAGTCACCCACATAGAAATATTTTTGAAGGAGTGGAATCCTCCAAGTTTTTCCGCAGGAAGTCTCTGAATGAAAGAGGCCCTATGTAGAGATAGTCAAAGCTGCAGTGATGTATTGATGCTCATTTGTGGCGAACATCTTTTTCAGTAGATACACTTATAAACGGGTCGAGCACTTGCATGGCATTTTGGAAACATAGCCGGCGTAGAACCTGCTATGTTTATCATACAGGCTAGAAATAGCAAACCACCTTATCCGTGCTGTGAATTCAGAAATAGCACACCGCTGTAGATTGATTCAGAAATGCTTCTTGGAGCTGGAAACTATGAATTCTCGACAACTCCCTAGAATTTTAAGCCAGTAGGAGTAGTGGATTTACCAAGTAGGAGTAGTACAGTCGTCGGCCTCGATCGAATCCACGTCAATGAACTTGGAACGGCTAACGACACCGAGCAAGACCAGTAGTGCAGTGCAGTCCGTCACATCAGCGATCCCTGTCTACTCTCCGCGATACACGCACTCTTCCTGTCATCCACATTAACATTACCAGTACTGTACCATATACACTACTACACCATACCAGCAGATGTACTGTAGTAGGAGTAATCGAGCGTACTTGTGGCAGGTCGCCCTGCGGCGCACGGCACTGACCGTATTTATACTATTTATTTACGCGTGTAGTACGTACGGTAGTACGTGGGACGTGCATGCCCAACCACCCACGCGCGCCCGCGCCAGTCTGTCTGCTACGCCTACTCCGGCTCCACTTCGGCGTCGCAGCTTCTTGTCCCGTGTACAGTACGGGCGTACAGTGCTCCAGCTAGTACGTATAGTAGAGTATCACAAGGTACACACACCATCACAGCAGTGGCATGCATCGCGAGGTGAGCCGTTAATGGCGATGGGGTCAAAGCGCATCGAAGGCGGGGGAACCGTACCTCCCCTCCTGCAGCCCGGGCGTCCATTACTCGCGCCCTGTAGCCATCTGCCCGTGTCCCCCCCTCCTCCTCCGCAAGAGAAATCCCCAGCTGCAGCCAGCCCGGGCCGGAGTAGGAGTAGCGGCACCGGCGACATTAACACGGCGAGTCTTGTCTCGTCTGGTTCGTTGGGGCGTTCCGGTTCGAGCGAGACGTTAATGTCTGTGCGGTGGCACGCCACCTCGCCATTATTGGCTCGGTCGGCAACCCAACCCCGTGGTCCTCGTCGATGGACGAGCGCGTATCACCGGTCGGGATCACATGTGGTACTACGTCCGACGTGGTCCTCGCTCGCTGGGAGAGAAGATAGAGCCGGCCGGCCGGGGTTTAAGGCCACGATTCGATTTGTCTGTCCCGTTCCTCCTTCTTAAACTCCCCGTCCCGTCCCATCCACGGCGGCGAGCTGAGAGTATCCCCGCGGCGACAACGTTGGGCTGCCGCTACCGTGACTCCGTGAGGCCATTTATTGCTTGCCCTCCACCTTCCAGGACGCGTCGTGCCTGTCGGCCTAGGCGCCAATGATCCATGCATTTTCTTCCTATTCGAGCGCGATGGCTGTGTACTTGGCGTACCGTCGGTCGACGCAGATATATACTTATTTGTGTATGCGCTCGAATCTTCGTACGCAAACTGTGCGCGTCCACGTACCGCGCCATGCCCATGCCCGTGCAAGCACCCACCAGCTCGCTCATGTGTCTCTCTCTGTGTGTGTACTTCGGTTGTTTTTATGTTTGGCGTGACTGTCCGGGCAGCGGATAACAATTTGCGGGGCGCCAAGAGGACAGGTGCAAAGCAAATTGAGGAGCAACCGAGTAGGCACAAAATATCCATGGCTCCACCCCATGCCTGGCTCAGGACTCGCTTCTGTCTACTGAGCGCGGCTGCCGCCCTGGCTACTGCGGCTGCCGAATTTGATGGCGCTGTCGCTGCTGCCATGGCCATGGCCATGCCATGCCAACGCTCCGTCGAAAGGGAAGGCGGAAAACGACCAAAAGCGGCCCGCAGTCACCACGCCGGCCGCCCGGCCAGATACACACACCCGTCTGATTCACGCACAGGCACCAGGACACATGCATGCATCCACCCAACGCATGCATGCATACCTCTGTATATCTGTATCTATCTATGCCGCAGAGAGAGAACACAGCCCACATCTATATATCTACAGCGACGTGCGTCCTGCTAAGATGTGATGATGATGACCGTCATGATCGTCTACTCATGGCAGAGGCCCAGGACACAAACGTGCATTAAACAAACGCGCACGCCAGGACCCTCCCGGTGTAGCTACAGCTACTAGGAGACATAGGAGGGCAAGCAAATAAATTGCCGAGTAAGAGAAGGATGCCTACAGCCTATAGGGAGTGCACAGCTACGTACTAGCGGCGACTGTAGCTAGCTGCGTGCGAAACTGAGACGGGGGCTAGGCCAACTTTCTCCTCGCTTTTATCGGGCGTGGGGCAGCGCTGCCGTTGGCAGCAAGGAAGCAGTCGTCGTGCTCGTCGTCGTCCAGCGGCACTGCAGGCAGGCAGGCAGCCTCTGCGCCGCGCGCTCCTGGGGACCCGGGCGCGCTCCGGTTCCGCTCCATGGATCACGAGCGCCCCGCTCTGCTCGCCCCTGCTGACGACGCTGTAGCCTGCTGCCATTGCACGGCACTGCCGCTGCCGCTGCGTCGCGGTAAATGTGCCCGTGCTGTACGCGCTCCGTTGACACCGGGCGGCCAGCAACGTCACCCCCGGTGGCCATGGTAATTAATAAAACCGGGCCGGCTCAGTAGAAGATCGTCGCATTTCCTCGATGATTCCGGGCAATGCAGTCAGTACTCAGTAGCATTGCATTGCATGGTGATACTAGCTGCTACGGGAAGAAGATTGATTGATCCTGCGCTCCACTGTGGGGGGTGGGGGCGACGGTCTCCGGGCCATCGGCCGGGCGGGCCTACGGTAGCCGCTCCCGTGTCGTCGTATGCTTTGCTTGCTTTAAGCCTGGCCGGTCTGGCTCTCTTTGGCTGGCTGTGTATGAGAGGGCCGAGCTGCGCCGTAGGGCCGGCATGCACGGGCCCGCCGACCAGCCAGCTGTTGGAGTGCAGTACTTGAACAGTCAAATAGTGTTGTTGGCTTGTGACGAGAGGCTAGCTACGAGCTTGGCTACGCTCCGAGCTATCATTAATGGATGTCTGGGCGATATCTACGGGCAACCTGTAGCCTGTAGGTAGTGACTAGAGAGACACCAGGGATGGGGCTGAGGATGACAAGACGGCCCGGGGAGACGCCCCTCTGCTTTTCCGGGCGCGAGCAGAGCAGAGAGACATAGACACAGGGGCAGCCACGTCATTTCCACATACTACAGGGAGAGTGAGTGACATGTGATCGTGGCAGCCATGTCATTTCGTGATCGCGGTTGCGTGCGCCGCTCTGCTCCCGTGTCCCCCAGAGCGTGATCACCGCCCCCGTGCGTGCGCGCTGTGGACAGCACGCTTGGCCAAAGCCAGAGCGAAAACTTTATGAAAAAATCTCGCCCGTGCCGCGCGGGGGGCAGGACGGAGGTACGCGCACGGCATCACGTGGTGGGGTGGGGATGGTCTCGTCGCCGTCGTCGTCGACCGATCCGTCTCCTCCTGTGCCCGGGGCCTGGGCGTGGGTGGGGCTCCGCCGAACCATGCACCGTCGTCATCGTCGACCAGCCGGGGGAACGGGTGCACGTTGCTCTCCTACGTACTACGATGCGACCGGAATCAATGGTGCCCCATAAATGGGTGCTGTGGATCGCGCGGCCGGCCGCCGGGAGAGGCGAGGATCGGTCGAGCGGCCACCACTTATGGCTGGCTAGCTACACCGGAATTGAAAGAGGCTGCAGCCGATCCAGCGCGCGGCATGCACCATTAGTAGTGCGGTGCACACTTCTATTTTGGGCTGTCACGAGAGAGAAAGGGAAAAAGGAGTACGGATATCGGAGCTAGTAGACTTTCGGTCGTGTGACTCGTGTCTATACGATGCACACAGTACATCTGTCTTTTTCATGTATGACACACTGTTTGCTACAATAGATACAGTTGGGATTTCGACTTGTGGCTGCCATGATGATCGAGAGCTAAGCAGTGATTATCAGCCGCCTTCGGAGAAACTCCCTGATATCGGCTATTGCCTACAATGAGGTCTACGGAGTACTCCTCTAGCGACCCTGGCTATATCTCTAGGATAAGTCGACTGAATGATCCGCAAAAAAAAAAAAAAAAAAAAAACTCGACTGAATGATATTATATATTTGGAAAATAAATTGATGTGAATGGCTGCGAGTAAATAAAGTTGTGCATGTAACACTCGGTGGTGGGCCTGATATTTCAGGGATGGACATAAAAAATAGGACCACAATAGCCAGCGACCGTTCGCAGGCCATGGTGGCATTTGTGAACGGCGTGGTTTCCCATTTCTGTGTTTTGAGATGATTTTTCACAAAAAGCAGGACGTTTTATTCATTTTAGTGCATTTTCATCAAAAAACTGCCACCATCAGATCTTAATCCCGTACTTTGTGGGGCCTTTGCTGGGATTTCGTCCCCAGAGAACGGTCCCAAGATAACATTACCCTAAAAAAAGAGAGAACAGGATGATACTTCGGGCGTTGCCAAGGCAACTGTTAACAAAAAATTCGATGTTTAAAAATACCAGAAACATTATGAAGCATAGTATAAGTTCATGATAAAGCATTTGTTTCAAAGAAATATTGTTTAGAGTACGCATGTATTTTTTCGATGAAAAAGCTGAAAATGAGTGTGATTTTTGTTCTGCTGATTTTTTACCTTGCCAATATATCAGTGAGGCGATATGAGACGAAAACATCGTTGAGTAGAGACATCTAAACCCTTGACTTAAACCTAAAACATCGATATGAACTATAGATGTGCATTCATAAAAAGCGTAGCTCGCAAAGAAAAATACAACGTGAGTTCACAAAATGAAGGCCACTTATAAATCACCATGCCCAATCACTAGTAGAAAAGAGGGCTTTGGTTCAGGCCGGGTCAGCCCATTAGTCCCGGTTCAGTCCAGAACCGGAACCCATAGGGGCATTGGTCGGTTAAATGAGCCGGAGCCGGGGCGTGGTGGGCCATTAGTCCCGATTCGTCTGGACCTTTTGGTCGGTTGGTGGGACGAACTCGATGGGCTGGCTCACACCACCATTGGTCGGGTTGGTGGCTTAAACCGACAACAGGCTATTAGTCGGTTCGTGCCACGAACCGGGACCAGGTTCCTATATACACCCCTCTCCCATGAAGCGAGCACTCCAGTGCTCTGTTTTCTCTGGCCCGTGAGGGAGGGCTTTAATGGTGCTCTAGCTCACCTCCTATGCACATGAGATGTTCGATGAAATGCCCGAGCCACACTAGTTAAGCTTTCTCCTCTCGGCCACGACCTCCGAACTCTATTTTTCCCGAGATTTGTCTAGGTTTATATTAGCGGCCCGTCACGCCCGTCCCGTCTTCAACGTAAATCGATTGCCCTTGATCTCGTTCTTGCACCACCGTGGTGAGACTCTTGTTCTTATCTTCTTTCTAAAAGAAAAAATTCTTGCTTTAGATAGATACTTGTCTAATTTTCTTACTATTTTATTGCTTGTTATTATATAGTGCGATGATTTTGGTATCCGCCCCCGTCGGCGCTCGTCCTGTCTATGATTCGGATGTGGTATATATTATCTTTATAACTATTGGTTCATTTATTGTTTATGAAAATTATGCCGACCAACGTGACATAGATTTTATTTATCTAGGAGGTATGTGAACCGGAAATTCCAACCGACCCTATTGTCGAGAGGTTAAATTTAGTTGAAGAAGAAAACAATTTCTTGAAGGAAAAAATAAAAAATTGAGGAGGAGAAGATGATATTGGAGTTGCATGTTGCGGATGTCGTGGATGATCACAAGATCAAGATGGATGCAATGCGCTTGAAGATTAGAAAGATTAGAAAATATGCCATTCATACCGAGGCTTGGTATCATTATGTCGTTGGATCAATTGTTACCTTGGTTGCGATTATGATCGCATTTGTTTTCGCATTGAAATGTTTTACATAGTTTTAATGTATGATTTAATTAATTTAGATGCTCTGGAGAGCTATATGTTGTTAGATGAGAACTATGTATGTACTTTGGTTTTAATGTGATGATGAACTTCTATTAATTTGGTCACTTAATTATCTATTCATGATGTTACGTAATGGTTTTTGACACACTTAATTATATATAATGCACGCAGATGAACCGGCAATGGATGTACGGTGATGCACACACCTCCGAGTACATTAAGGGCGTGCATGATTTTCTCGAAGTGGCTGAGGCAAACAAGCAGAATGGTTTTATGTGTTGTCCATGCCCTAAATGTGGGAATACGAAGTCTTACTCTGACCGGAAAATCCTTCACACCCACCTGCTTTACAATGGTTTTATGCCACACCATAATGTTTGGACGAGGCACGGAGAAATAGGGGTTATGATGGAAGACGGCGAAGAAGAAGAGGACGATGACAACTATGTGCCCACTGAATACGGTGATGCTGCAACGGGGGAAGCTGCTGAAGATCAAGAGGAACCAGATGATGTGCCCAATGATGCTGCAACGGGGGAAGCTGCTGAAGATCAAGAGGAACCAGACGATGTGCTCGATGATGATGATCTCCGCCGGGTCATTGTCGATGCAAGGACGCAATCTGAAGTCAAAAGGAGAAGCTGAAGTTCGATCGCATGTTAGAGGATCACAAAAAGGGTTGTACCCCAATTGCGAAGATGGCAACACAAAGCTCGGTACCGTCTTTGGAATTGCTGCAGTGAAAGGCGTAGAATGTTGTGCTGACAAAAGATTTGAGAAGCTCGAAAATATTGAAGAAGAAGCTTCCAAAGGATATGAATTGCCCGACGGTACATACGCATCAAAGAAGGTCGTATGCCCTCTAGGATTGGAGGTGCGGAAGATACATGCATGCCCTAATGATCAGCATCCTCTACCGCGGTGCGTACAAGGATCTGAACGCATGCCCGTAAGCGGTGCATTACGGTATAAGATCGACGAGATGACCCTGGTGATGTTGACGGCAAGCCCCCCGGGAAGAGGGTTCCCGAAGGTGATGTGGTATGCTCCTATAATACCACGGTTGAATCGTCTGTTCATAAACGGTGAGCTTGCCATGTTGATGCGATGGCACAGTGAGGACCGTAAGAAAGACGGGAAGTTGAGAGAACCCGCTGATGGGTCGCAGTGGAGAAAAATCGAGAGAAAGTACTGGGATGAGTTTGCAAGTGACCCAAGGAACATATGGTTTGCTTTAAGCGCGGATGGCATTAATCCTTTCAGGGAGCAAAGCAGCAATCACAGCACCTGGCCCGTGACTCTATGTATGTATAACCTTCCTCCTTGGATGTGCATGAAGCGGAAGTTCACTATGATGTCAGTTCTCATCCAAGGCCCTAAGCAACCCGGCAACGACATTGATGTGTACCTAAGGCCATTAGTTGAAGAACTTTTACAGCTATGGAATGGAAACGGTGTACGTACGTGGGATGAGCACAAACAGGAGGAATTTTACCTAAAGGTGTTGCTGTTTGTGACCATCAATGATTGGCCCGCTCTCAGTAACCTTTCAGGACAGACGAACAAGGGATACCACGCATGCACGCACTGTTTAGATGACACTGAAAGTATATATACCTGGACAAATGCAAGAAGAATGTGTACCTGGGCCATCGTCGATTTCTTCCGACCAACCATCAATGTCGAAAAAAGGCAAGGATTTCAAAGGCAAGGCAGATCACCGGAAGAAGCCCTCCATGCGTACCCGTGATCACGTACTTTCTATGGTCAATGATTTACACGTAATCTTTGGAAAGGGTCCCGGCAGACTAGCTGTTCCGAATGACGCTGAGGGACACGCACCCATGTGGAAGAAGAAATCTATATTTTGGGACCTACCCTACTGGAAAGACCTAGAGGTCCACTCTTCAGTCGACGTGATGCACGTGACGAAGAACCTTTGCGTGAACCTGCTAGGCTTCTTGGGCGTGTATGGGAAGACAAAAGATACACCTGCGGCACGGGAGGACCTGCAACGATTGCACGAAAAAGACGGCATGCCTCCGAAGTAGTATGAAGGTCCTGCCAGCTACGCTCTTACGAAAGAAGAGAAAGAAATCTTCTTTGAATGCCTGCTCAGTATGAAGGTCCAGGCGGCTTCTAAATCGAATATAAAGGGAATAATAAATATGCCGGAGAAAAAGTTCCGAACCTAAAATCTCATGACTACCACGTGATTATGACGCAAGCGCTTCCGGTTGCATTGAGGGGCTTCTAGGAAAAGCGTCCGATTAGCCATTGTGAAGCTATGTGCATTCCTCAATGCAATATCTCAGAAGGTGATCTATCCAGAAATCGTACCAAGGCTAAGACAGATGTGGCGCAATGTCTTGTCAGTTTCGAGCTGGTGTTCCCACCATCCTTCTTCAATATCATGACGCACGTCCATCAAAATGAGTCATTTCATAATTGAATAAAAATGAGGAGCCGAGGATTCTAGGGGGCTACAGCTGCGCTTTTGCAGCACTGAACATGGTTCAGGGTACTCAAGATATTGCGTTTGTGTTTGGAGAGGTGTAG